>JALRMA010000404.1:0-1200000 GCA_023638005.1 Forsythia suspensa
ACTTCCAGTTTCTAATTTAATTTTAAATTTTTAATCCAGGTTTCAAAGCACCTTCAACAGGTAAATGGGACAAACAGTTTTACAATGGCAACTATAGTGGACAAATGACCCACAATAGAAAGAAATATGCTTAAACATCGATTCCTGGCACTTCAAACTCTGTCAAAACACACGAAATCTTATAACAGTCCAGTGCAAATAAATATTTTAAAAACCTCTCCCTTCATGTTATGGCACTCACCAGTTTTTCGTGCTACCAAAAGACAAACAAATGAATAACCCAAATATTTAAAACATAATGGAACAAAAGATGAGAGAAGAATTCTATCACGTGCATCTTCAGATCTACAATTCATCAAAAGACTAAGTATCATCCACAGACAAACTTTCAGCACCTAGTTCATTTGCAATGCTTATAACAATAGCTGCTCATATAGCTCAAGATTTTTATAGAACAAGATTGATGGTGAAAAAACTAACAACATCACAAAGGAGTCCTAGCATCCATCTCCGAATCACCTCAAAGCAATTGGTAATATGAATATTATGACAAACAGGTTGACCCGGCTATTTTAAACACATCAATTTAGTTTAAGACTTTCACGGTAAATATGGTAGGATGTTTTAAGTTTACACCCAACTCATAGAGAATAGGCTCAAGAAAATGACAAAAGAATCAATTAACAAGGTATTTTTCATAGTTAATCTGGAATAAGCCAATGTAAAGAGATCACAAAAACAACTGTTGAAAACATGTTCAAGCTTGAAAGAAACTCAACTAAGATTACCAGATATTCATGTTAAAGAGAGAATTTTTGTCATAGATTTTCACCCACGAAATAAAATATCGTCATCTATCTCATTCATAAGTAAAGCAACAAGAATACAAGGGGCGTGCAATAAGAATCAAAGGTAGAGCATTTGCCTCTGACAGAATCTCTAAACTGTCGAAATTCCTGAAAAATTTATTTAGATGTCAAAACTTACCTGCTTGTACCTCGCCTTTTTCAGCTCAGCCTACAAATGAAGATTTAATTCTTTACAATCTTCCAAAATATGATAAAAGATGGGGAGTAAAAAGATTGCAAGAGTACTCCATATTCCATATGAGAAGTTTTTATAGTGTTTAAACCAAAGACCGAGTAAAATGAATTAATAGTTGAAGCCTGAGAAATGGCCAAATTTAAATTGAAAGTTACAAATAAACAACCAACTAGAATTGTAATATAATGATCTTTATTTCTCATTTTATTCAATAAGATTTACAAAATTTGCAAATTCTTTGATTACCGACCATATATAAAAGGAAAAATAGACAATAACGGGTAATTAGATAGAATATTCACCTAAATAAACCCTTTCAAGTTTCAGTATTAGCAACAGTTCAATGAATTAATTGTAATATTTTAGTGTACATGCAAATTATAACAATCTATAAACAACTTTATTCTTCTCAGTCACACCGACAAGTTCAAAAAATAACATTAATCGAACAAGAGGGTTGCAAAACATTTTTGTTCATTTTCTTTTATTTCTTTTACTAGTACTAATCTCAAGTACGATGTTGAGAATTTTTTTTTAATCATGGTAATCTTCTTAGCTTATAATATGATAAGAAAATCACATAAATAGTTGGCAAGAGAATTTACTGCTGATTAGACAGAATCAAATGATACATTATACCAAATAAAATATATAAAGAGAAAAAAGTATACCTCTTCTTTCAAAATCCTTGCATTTTCCTCCTCTAGTTGAGTCACCAGTGACTCCAATCCCCTAATATAAGCCTTGAAAAATTACACACAAATTGATTCTGAAAAAATTATACTCAATTCAAATTAAGGATAAGAATTGAGAAGTATTAAGAAAAGTACCGCTTCGCTCCCTGGACCTGGCAGCAGACTCTCTGGTTTTTTATAATTCTTCTCTGCTTCTGCTGTGTGGCCTTGTCAAAGCGGCCCCCTTCTAAAAGCAGCCTTCCTCTTCCTCTGCCACCACCGCCTCCTCCCTCCCACAACCACCATCCCATTCCCAAACTCCACTCCTAACCCTCCATCTGTTGGCCCATTTGCATGCATACCGCCGGAGCAAATTGAGTTACCCCCACCCCATGGTCTCATTCTTCATTATCCCTCCATTCCAAAAAGCAGCCGTGGCAGGCGGAGAGCCATTGTCACAACAGCCGAAAATCTGCGTCCTCCTCGCTCCTCTTCCTCTGCCTCCACCGCCTCCACTCCCTCCCACGGCTACCATCGCATTCCCAAACTCCACGGGAACCCTCCATCTGTTGGCCCATTTTGCATGCACACTGCGGAGCAAATTGAGCCACCGCCACCCTCACGGTCGCATTCTGCATCGTCGCCTCCATTCCAATAGCAGCTGTAGCAGGCAGAGGAGCCATTGCCTCAACAGCGAAACTTTGGCGTCCTCCACGCTTACTGCCCCAGCCTTTGCCAGAAAATCCTCCAAGGTCATTGTGGGCTCCCCACTCCTCTGCCGCTGCCACCACCACGGTCTCTAAAACCCTCCACACTTCGTCCACTGTCTTATTCTCATTTTCACTCCCATTCATCATCACTCCACCACTACCGGCGTCTCCCATCACGGCAGATCGTCAGCACTGATGTTATTCTCAACACGAAGACTTGGACTCGGAGTAAATATTCTTGAGGATTTCCTCCATGCTCATAGACATTGATCAGAGTGGAGATATGTACAGGAATGTAAAGGGAAGGAGGCTCGACTTGGAAGATTGAGATTGGGCTGTGATGTTGACGCCATCACCTTTGACGACGCCAACTATGTACATTTATTACAACTGCGCCCACCGATTTTCTCGGATTTTAATCAGATTTTCACCTTTTAAGAATTGAATAAAGGTTCAGACTTGTAAGATGAGAACGTCAGCCTTGTAAACAGTTTCAATTTATGCTTGAAGCGTGTAGATATAAAGACGATGGATACAGAGAGAGAAAGTGAAAAAGGAGAGAGAGATACACTAAAGGCTGTTTGCTGGAGTAGATAAAGGGAGCTTTAAACTTGCTGTGGGATAGGAATATGATTCAATGTCAATGGCATATTTGTCATTTCAATCAAGGGTGGGATTGGAGGTGGGAGTTTGGGGTGGGGGTGGGGGTGGGGGGTGGGGGCGCTCTATTTGGATCTTTTGAACTGAATTCATCATCTTCCTCATTAGATAGCCCAAAAATATCAGAAAATTGAGATTTTCTGAACACGGTAGAATGATTGAGAGATTTCACGAAAGAGATGCTCCCAAATGAGTCCTTGAGGGACCTCAGAAGAAGCACTGGCTGTCCAGGCACTAAACTGCCAGGTTCAAGGGCTGAGGCGGAATCAAGTGCATGAATCAGTGCGTCCTGCGCAGTCCTCTGTGTCCCCAGCACATTCAGCCCATATTTGATTTGAGCTATGTTGTAGTTGCCGCTTGGTACCTTTGGAGACACTTTCTTGGAATGGAACTGAGGGCTTGTTCTGCCGGTGGAGAGATGTGTTAACAAGCATGTGTAGGCTGCATGTTGTATATTATAAATTTCGTACCGAGAAAATTCAATCTGCAACAAGGTGTACTCTTTTGATATTAATAAATGAGAAAATCAACATCATTACTACACGCGACATCAGTAAATCAAGGATATCTACAGCACATGGATGAAGAGTATAAAGAAAATAAAAATGCTAGTTAACCTAAAGATTAATGAAAAACGACAGCAAAATAAATGCACTGGAAGCCCATGAATCCAATATATTTAACCAAGATCTGTAGCAAAAGTATCCTGACCACAAGTCCACAGAATAGATGCTTCTAAATGTAAAGCAGAAAAAAAGTCTTGTGTTTCAAAAGAATAGTAATTGCTCGAGAGGTGACAAGACAAATTCTTAAAAAGTAAGGCGGAATTGGAACTGAGATATAGACTATAGATTTCAATTCAAGAGTTCATACATATTATTACTAAATAGAGATGGACCATTGATTAAAAATAATGCTATTGCATGCAACAAATTTTCGGACATTTAATAATACTGCTATGGACATTACTCAAGATTTTGATTTTCTTCATGTCCGTTAACAAAACATTTGTTTATCACCTTTCGAGCTTTATAGTTTCATCTTATCTAAAATACTGACTATAAGCGTATTTCAACTTTATCCAATTCATTTAGAAATATCGATATTGGTTGAGTGGTACACGTTCAATAGTAGAAGAAAAAGCCTAAAGACTTTCTAAAAAGAACGGCTTTGTTAAGTAAACCCTCTTTGATAAATCAGGACAGTTCTAAAGAAATAACAATGTAATATGCGAAAAAGAATAACGTAAAAAAGGTAAGATAACCAAAAATTTAATGAACTTCCATCAAATATTACCTTAGCTTTCCAATATACGTGCTGCTCGATCTAGAAAAGTCATCTGCATCCATTGAGATAACATACTCTGTACAAGTAGTTCTATGAGTTCTTTTCGCAGAGAGAAGGAACTTCCAATTTTCTACTAGCAAAGCTGATGAACTGAATTTCACCTTACATGAGAAAAGTCACAAACAGCAATAAATACTAAAGGGGTCCAAAGATTAGGATCAATTCTTCATAGGAAAAATGAATATATGACCTAGTAGCATCTGCATAAATCCATAAGCTGTTCTTCACAACTGTCTATGCAGTCCATATGTCGTTTACACATTACCATTGATAACATATATGGCAGATATTGCTATCTCCTTATACATGACAAATAATATTTGAAACATTTGTTTCAACAATTTCTTTAAGCTTCTAACCATGGAACTTTTAGGACAATTTGTTAACTTTATAAAATAAAAAGATATATAGAACTGCAAGACAGGAAAAGAAATACTTAATAACCAATAAATCAAGCTACATTTTACAGTCAAAAGACAAGGATTGAGGAACCACTCATCGGCGTTACTATGACACAAAGTACATATACTCAGTATTATACAAGGAAATTTCCGTGCTACTATATAGATCATCAGAGAGGATAACGGAAAATATAGATTGCCAATTAAGTACCATAAAAAATCAGAAGATAATCCCATAAAATATCAAAGCAGAGCACCACAAGGCCTATATAATCTTACCAGGACTAAGGCACAAGAAAAGATGGTATGTTAAATTAGATTTATCCCTCTTTAAGAAGCACTGAATACTTCCATCATGCAGCCCTTGCTGTTATGGAAAGGAGGCAAGACTCGGGATTAGCTTTTCATAAAAACTACTTAGAGCATGTTTGGATGAGCTCAAAAGTTTAGTTATGAGTAAATAAGTAAGTTTTAAATTAAATGAATTTTGTTATCAAAATTGGAAATAAGTAACTTATTTGAGTATTTGTGATGGGGTAAGAGCTACTTTCAAAATATATAACTTTTTATTTAAAGCAAAAAAAGTAACTAATCTAAACGTTTTGTAATAAACATAAACTTACCTATTCTTAAGCTTAACCAAACATGCTCTATAGTGTTAGTGCAAATGTAATCTCGTAAGAGAAACATGCTCAAAGGAAAGACATTTTAATTCAATTTCACACGATACACAGGCATGACAGAGGTGGGAAGTCTACCTGCTTTAAGGAATCGAGAAGCGTGAGCTTCCCAGAGAACTCTGGACTTTTAACAATTTCCTTGCACATGCTCCTCCATGATCTGCAAGCGGCAGCGCATGCAACTTCATGCTTCTGATCGGGCCAGTCGTTCTTGCTCTCTTCCAACCTTCTAATTACATCAAAAGTGGTTCGGTGGGAGCTTTGCCAAGCTACTATTCTGAAGCACCAATGCTGGTCATTGGAGTCATGAAATGAGTCGTGTGATATTCCCCTCGATGACCGGGCAGACTTCCATCTATCTGGCGAAATAGCATTTAATCCCCAAGCAACAGTTGGAACTAAAATGGTGGTTAAGTACCACTTGCTTTCTTGATGCTTAATCTAAATGTGCATTTTCCACTAAATTATAATCCACTTGACATGTGAATTTGGCTGTAAATGAGCAAAAGTGAAATAAATTTCAGCAAAAACATATCCACCAAGAAAAGAGAAAAGGGAGAAGGAGAACAATGTATTTATAGATAGAAAATAAGAAAAGAAATGAATAGAAAACAAGAGGTCTGGGGTGAATAGAAAAGGACAGTTCCATATGAACCTTTAAGTACACAGATGAATCACAACAATTTTGTTATATACAGTTCTATTCTAGGTTCCAGAAATAGCAAAATAACTGCAAAAAATGTCAAAGGTGGATGGTGCTAAATCACTTGATTTAAAAGCTTATTACAGCTACATTATATTTTGCTTTCAACACGCCCCCGCACATGTAGACGTAATTCATATTTTCCCTTTTAAGCAAAAACACGTGCACAACTTTATTAAATGGGTGGAGGCGAGACTTGAATTCATGACCTTTACGTGTTTACGACACGAGTTGAACTACGCCATCTAAAAATTTAAACTATTAAATAAGGTAACATTTATATTATTTTAAGTAATACAACACGCCCCTCACGTGTAGGCATAGCTCATTTTTTTTATATCGAAGCCTAACACGTACACAATTCATTTAAAAGAATAGCAGCGAGACTTCAACCCATGATGTTTGCTTGCTCTATTATCATCTTGAATCACTTGATCTAAAAGTTTAAACTGTTAAAAATGACAACGTGTATATCATTTATATTTGTAGGTTTTTTCTGTGTAAGCTTAACACGTGTACAATTTCATTAAATGGGTGACAATACTACTTGATCTTAGCACATTTGCTTGCTCGATACAATGTTGAACCAATTGATTTAAAAGCTTTAAATCAAATGAACCTCTGAGCGCCTTTGAATAAAGCTAAATAAACATAATATTTGGAGCTTCAAATGTCATTTTGGAGTTAAGCTTGAAAGTGTAAAAACAAAGTATACTAGTAATGGCTGCACTCCGCTCTCGACTTGAGAGAATTGAGAAAGAAAAATAAGCAGAAATTTGTACATCTGGACTGTCCCATAATGCAACAATACTACTTGAACATGTACCGGTAATATGATGTAAAACAAATGTAGCAAATTATAATCATATAAAAGCAAGTCATTGACATCACCCCCGAATAAGCTAATATTTTCTTTATAGCATAAAATCTGCCCCAAACATGTACGAGTAATAACGATTATGTAAAACAAATGTAGCAAATTATAATCATATAAAAGCGAGTCATCGACATCATCCCTTAATAAGCTAATATTTTCTTTATAGCATAAAAATCTGCGCCCCAAACATGTTCTAACAATAACACAAATGCAGCAAATTATAATTATGTAATTAACAAATCTTCAATGGTGCACCCAAGAAAGAAGTATCTAACCTTCTAAACGGGCTCTAACAGAGCGAAGCTTTGTATCTTCTTCGGAAATCTACAAGAACCGTTAAACTAAGATAAATTTCGCTGGAATCTCACAAATCTAAGCCCAGAAATCCTCAAAGCCGCAAATTTTACAAGAATCTCTCTACAAAAATAACCAAAATCAATTCTTGAGCATATCCCCCAAACATAAATATAGAAGAAAAGGAAAATTAGAAACGAAGGAAAAATGATAAATCGAGAAAAAATTGGACCCAGATAATTAAAACTCAACCGAAATCCAAAGAATTTGACCTATTTTGGTAAAACTAATAGAACTGTAATAACGTAAACCGCAAGTCTACAATTACAATAAAGCATTCAAGATCACTACTTGTAGCTTTCAGACAAGCAGCAAATGTAAATAGTTATTCTACAATACATGATATGAACTCAACCAATTTCTAAATCAAGGCACCACTCAGTTTCATGTGTTCAACAAACAAATTATTCATAATCATCTTGTTATGTTAGTAGTATCAATTAGCTATAGTTCACTATAAACCCAGAATTCCTCCATCCACAAGACTACAACACTTCACTATGAAAATTAACAACATTTTTCCCAGAATCTCCCTGCAAACCATATCCATCTATAGTTTTATTAACGTTACAAGTTTTGAGTGATACATTCAGCTTCTCGTCAGAAGTGAACATCTGAAAACTCCTATGTACTAGAATGTCTTCTCGCGACATTACTAAAGCTCCATAGGGGGAAAGAACTAGTTTTTTCCCACTTTTATTACCAACCACGACACAAGGACATCTACCAGCTCATGGAACAGACTCTCCGAAGAACTCTTGGAGGTCTTCGCTTCTCTGTAACTGGAATCAGGTTCTCCATGAGCTGCATATGTATAAAATGCAAAAATGGTTAGAAAAGCTAAACTTTCGATGAAGTAAAGAGCGCATGATTGTTAATAGTACTACAACCGGAACTGACTTCCAGAATAGAGATGCTCATAAGGATAATCAGACTGCATATTTCAATTAAATCATGCATACATGTAGAAAGGATAAGTTTGAACTCATTAAATGCTTAATTGAAAGAGGTACATGAAGAAAGAAATCGTAAGTAAAGGCAGAAAATACATCAAAGCATTTTCTTTTACATATTTATACATTCTTCAAATCAAGTGCTAAGAAATTCTATTCCACAAATCAAACTTTAGGAAGAACTTAGCAGTTGTAGAATGACACTTGCACAGCATGTTCACCCCATTTAACTGAGGGAATTAGCTTTTCAGGTCAGTTGATTTACTATAAGCGAAAACATTGTATGATTATCCATGCCACATAAAGGAATTATGCAGACTGCAGCATAGAGAACTAAGATGGGTGTGAGAAAGTAATTCCAATCAAAGGTTCTATCATGAATAAAGCTGGTGGTCCATGCATTGCTCATCTGTAAATTTTTTACATTATAACTCAATCAGTTCCAACTAAAGTGAGGACATGCTTATCGCTCAAAACTGTACAATGGAAAAAATCACGGTACTCTCGTCCAGAACTGCAAATTCCAAGTAATGGTTTGGCCTACATCTCAGATTTGACTTATACCATGTCCGGGCCAGGCTTCACATTTCCTGGACACGCCGCCTGGCCCAATTTACGCCTCTACTTGTACATAAGTCCTAACTGTAATTTTGTGGTCCATTTTCCTGACAAGAATTTTGGCAACTACAGTAAATGAGCTAAATAACATGATAGCAGACACAAAATGTCCAAGAAGTAGAACTTGGTAAACCAACATCATGAGAAGAAAGTCAGTGGTAAGCTCACAGAATATGATCAGAAGCTCCTGCAGACAACATTGACAATTCATCAATTTCTTCCCACCCATATCTTGTTCTTATATTCAAGTTTAACTTTCTAATTTAATTTTAAAACTGTGATCCATGTTTAAAATACTTTCAACAAGTAAATGAGACAAAATGTTTTAGATTGGCAACTATATTGGACAAATGTCCCTGAACAAGAAGAGCTATGCTAAACCTTTAGTTCCAGACACTTCCAAAAACATAATAAACAAGAGAAGAGAAGATCAGTTACGCTCATCCTTCAGATCCACAATTCATCAAAGACTAGTTATAAGACTAATTATCCTCCAAAGACAAACTTTCAGCACCTAGTTCATCACATTGCTTTATAAGAATAGCTGCTCATGTAGATTAGAATTTTATAGAAACAAGATTGAGTGCTTTATAAGGAGTTCTAGCATCCTCACCAAATCACCTCAAAACAATCAGCAATACGAATACCATGGCTAGTAAATTCACTTAGTCATTTAAATATACACCAATGTAGTTTAAAATACTAGGATAAATATTGTAGTTTTTCTAAGTTTAGTCCCTACTATAGAGACAAAAAGATGGACTTCAGAAATGGTAAAAAATCAAGATCGAGGAAATATTTCATGGTTAATGTGAACATGCTGCTGTAAAGAGAATAAGAGATCATGGAAACAACTGTGCTAAAAACATAATATAAGGCTTGTATGAAGATCAACTTCATTCATCATATAGTCTAGTGATTTTAAAGACATGAGTTGACAACAAGAATTCAAAGGGGCCGTGCATTAAGAACCAAAAATACAGCATTTGCATCTGACAGAATCTCTAAACCGTGCGAGATTCCCAGAAGGAAATAATTACTAGATGTCAAAACTAACCTGCTTGTACCTCTCCTTGTTCAGCCAAGCCTGCAAATCAACATTTTTTTTCTTTAGAATCTTCCGGATATGGTAAACAAGAAGGGAACAAAGATTGCAAGACTTCCCCATATTCCCTATCCCATAATTTGAAGTCAATCAATTCCAAATATCTAATGGGCAAGTGAGAAGTTATTCCCTCGACAGTGTTTAAACCAAATAATCAAACAACTGGAATGACACAAAGGAATTAATAGTTGAAGCCTGAGAAAAGGACAGAAATTAGAATGAGAAGTTACAAATACACAACCAATGACTATCGCAACACAATGATCTTTATTTATCATTTATACAATAAGATTAACAAAATTTGCCAATTCTTTGATTACCAACCATATATAAGAGAAAAGTGGATGATCACGGGTAATTGGATACAATATTCACCAAAATTAACCCTTACAGCTTTCAGTATTAGCAACAGTCCAACACTTTAATTGTAATGGTTTGGTATACATAGAAATTAGAATACTCTATAAATATCCTTTTTTTTTCTCAATCTGACTGCAAAGATCTAAGAATAACACTTGTTAATCAAACAAGAGGGGGTAGGTTGAGCACAATTCTAGGTATCACATGTGAAAGTGGCTCCCAAAGCGACAAAGATCGTGATAATTCTCAACAATTCAATCATCTAACTCTTCATTCTTTTCTTTTATCTTTTTTACAGGCAATACTCCCACCTTGTGCGAGAATCTTTTCTTAATTATGGGAATCTTCTTAGATTATAATATGATTCACATATCACATAACTAATTCATGCAAAAGGGAATTCAAGGGCTGATTAGACTCTAATTATACTGCCCAATGAATTTTCTAAGGAGAAAAAAAAATATACCTCTTCTTTCAAAAGCCTTGCATTCTCCTCCTCTAGTTGAGTCACCAGTGACTCCAATTCCACAGTATAAGCCTTGAAAAATCTCAAACAAATTAATTATCAAAATTTTTTAACTCGAATCAAATGAAGTAGAAAAAAAAATGAGGAAATAGCAACTTAAAGACAAAAACCTGCTTTCTCTCCCTGGACCTGGCTGCAGATTCTCTGTTTTTATCATTCTTTTCTGCCTCTGTTGCGTGGCCTTGTCAAGCGGAGCCTCTTCTACAGCCGCCCTCCTCTTCCCTCTCCCAGCACCGCCAGTACTCCCTCCACGGCCACCATCCCATTCCCAAACTCCACTCCAAACCCTCCGTCTGTTAGTCCATTTTGCATGCACACTGCCGGAGCAAATTGAGCCGCCGCCACCCCTACGATGACATTCTTCATTGTCGCCTCCATTCCAAGAGCCACCGTGGCAGGCGAAGGAGGCCCCATTGTAACAACAGACGAAGCTCTAACATCCTCCTCACTCACTGCCCCAGCCTTCGCTAGAAAATCCTCCAATGTCATCGCTGGCTCCCTCCTCCTCCTCCTCCTCCTCCTCCTCCTCCACCACCACCACCACCACCACCACCACCACCAGTCACTATCCTCCCACCCATTCTCACTCCCATTCATCACCCCTCCACCATCTCCCCGCGCCCGATAAACCAACACCACCACCAGAAACCCCATTATTCTCCAAAGCAAAAGACCCCGAATCAGAGTAAATATTCTTCAGAATTTCCTCCATGCTCATAGACCCGAAAGCCCGACTGTGATCAGAGTGGAGATTCGTACAAGAATGCAATGGTGTACTTGGCTGATCGTGATTGGGCCGTGATGTAGACGCCATCATCACCTTTGACGACGCCAACTATGTATATACAACTGCCCACCGATTTTCTAGGATTTTAACCAGATTTTCTCCGTTTTGCAAATTAAAATCTTTTTGTTCAGACTTTAAGATTGAGAGCGCGTGAGCCTTGTAAAGAGTTTGAATTTATGCTTGAAATGTGTAGATATAAAGAAGATAGATACAGAGAGAGAGAGAGAGAGAGAGAGAGAGAGAGAGAGAGAAAACAACAGAGGCTAGTTCGGTGGGATAGGAATAGTATTAATTTCAAGGGCATATTTGTCATTTCATCAAGTGTTGGTTGAGTTTTCGGGGTGCGGTGGACCATCCTTTGGTTATAGTTGCACTGTCCGTGACCGAAACTAACGAAGCACGTGTTTGGCGTTTTTGTAATTATTTTTAAATATTTATAAATTGTGGGTTTATGAAATGTGAGGATAATAAATATATATAGAGTGTAGTTTTTATTTTAAACAATGGGTTTTTTTTATTACTTTATTGATTTTTCAAATTTCGTTGTAGTGTACAAATTTGGAAAAGTAAAAAATAGTAAGAAAAAAAATAGATTTTTGTGGGAAAAAAAAATGGTTATCGAACAAACCCATAGTAAACTGTGAATTCTATAAAATGTATAGATAAAAAATATATTTAATTAATTTGGTGAGTAAAATTACAATTTAATCTATGACAAACAAGTAATTGTATCTTTTTAAATAGTCACGTAACATTTTATATAAAGCGTGTCTTAATTTTTGAGGCCACAATATGATGGAAAGTAAAATTTAATTTTATAAAATTAGATATATAAGAGTTATGTTATGATTTAATGAGATTTAGATGATTTTTATTACGAACATGTTTATTAGTGTTTATAAGTATTTATAAAGCTGGTCAAATATTATTTTACTTATACATTTCATAAGACTCACAACTTCTACCTACTTTTTATCAACATATTCCATAAAACTCACTACTTAAGTCTATAAAAAACTTTACCAAGCATATTTGCAATCAAAGATTTATTTTTGCAATTATAAATAAAATTTGAAATTATTTTATTCGTTTCTAAGGTTAGAGATCAAATTGCTATTAAAACGATGAAATTAAAGCGTAAAATCAATTAGTGTCCATCGAACTTTAACATGGTTTCTACTTAACTATCGAACTTTAAAAATATCTCAACTCACTTAACTTTCAACTAAATTTCTCATTCATTACTCGTTACTTATTCATTTGCTATACCAGTCAAAATATCATACGTGACAAATGTTCTTTCAACGTAGCGTTAATAACAATGTTATCTCTCTACAGAGATGACGAAAGCGCACTACTCAAACACACTATTCTTTAAAGAAATTGAAAATACTTTTAGTTTTCTCCAACTAAATTCATGTCAATTAGATGTGTTTGGATAGTGCGCTTTTGTAGATTGAAAGATATTTAACATCCTTACTACATTACGTCGGAAGATAGTTTGCTACGTAGGATATTCAGTCGAGTATTACAAGCGAATAAGTAATAAGTGATTAATGGAAAACTTAGTTGAATGTTGAGTAAGTATTAAGATACTTTTTAAAATTTGGTAGTTAAAGAGAAACCTAATTGAAGTTCGATGACACATTTACTCTTGGGTTCGAATTTGGAGGAAGATTCCATGGGTGGCCGGCTTTGTTTGTGAACATTGTTGGGATTAAGATATTTGTTAATTATTATAATTTATTGTAATGTTAAAAATTACTTGAAATATTTATTGTTAAAGATGTTATTCTAATATCAAACTTCAAATTATTTTAGTATTTATTAAGATCTACAATCGGTTCTCCATAATAATTTTTGAAAAAAAAAAAAAAAAACAAGGACAATTTACAAAATACACTATTTACTACATATTGAATTTTTATATGTTTACTTTCCATTAACTTAGGACCAACCTTAAGATTTTGGTACCTCATGCAAAAATTTAAATATTGCCACTAACAAATTGAGATGTAAATTTTTGACAAACAAGTAAAACTCCATACATTTACGAGCATATTTTATACTACTTTGTTTAGAACCAAATTAAATTTCTACACAAGTCAAAAGACTCAAAAATTGTAATATAATATAGAATCAAATCATTTTCACTTAACAAAAACAAATAAAATTCTCCAAATTAAAAAGCAGTTGAAAATGCATAATTTTATATAATAAGTGCCCGTTTGGTGTAGATTATAAAGCGATTTAGTTGACCAAAATAATTTATTTGACCAAGAAGTTGAGAGCACCCATGAACTTCATAAAACCCTAATTTCAAGAAAAATAAATGCCAATGAAATGAGAAAATATAAAATATAAAAATAATAAAAATACATGCAGCGTAATAAGTGTATTTGGAAAATCATTTTGATTCGATTACCAAAATAAAGATTTCTAAAAGCTGGATTAAAAGGAAAAATTGAGCAGTCTACAATTTAAAGAATAGATTTGAGAAAATTTGATGACTATGAATATTTAAATTTACATTTTGATAAATGACAATTTTCAACAAATTAGAAAAATCGGTATAAATTGTAAAAATCAAGATTATTATGCTTCAATATTTATCTCCAGAATTTATTTAAAAATTTTAATAAAAAAAATATTTAAATAAAAGATAAGATTCTTTAACTGAATTTTAAATGTGACCCAAGATAAACATACGGTATACGTATATAACTATATTATCTCTCATCATTTTCTATCCCTAAAATTTAGAATTAGTTAGTATCATGTTTTACAATTAAATAAAATATTTCTTAATGAAGAAAAAAGATAATTTGTATGTGACTGATGAATGAAATTATGACTTGAATTTGAAAAGTGTGACCAACAACGTCTAGATGATTGTTACTAGTACTATGCGGCTTCGTATGTTAAAAAAAATGATCACAAAAGATTATTTCTTTGTGACTCATCAAGTGAGAGTGTTATAATGATCTGTGACTTACACGGGTGTTTGAGAATTAGAACATGTGTATGTTGTGACTGGTATAATAACAATAGATGTTGCTGTGATTTTGCTAACGTGTTATTTGCCAAATCACTTAAGTTATTGTAAAAATATCATAATGTTTGTTTTTGTATGTATCACGTGTGATTACAAAAGAGTATTTAATGTGACTACTCCCAGTACTATAATAATCTGTGATTTACGCGTGCGTTGGAGGTTATATTTTTGTAACGATTAAAAATGAGGCGTGACTTAGATGTGCGGCTGGAGTTTACATTGATTTACTTCAAAAATGAAAACAATATTTTTGGCTGAATTTGTTACTCTTTTAAGTTATTATGACCTTTGAATTGTTTTATTTTATAGCAATAGAATACACTAGCGTTTTCTTGTGTTATAGAGATGAATGAGTTGAAAACAATAAATATCTGAGTTCCAACATAAGCGATATCTTGGTCTCACGAAATTGCATGTACAACCAACTTCATCGATAGGTTATTTTGAAGTGGAGTTAGATCAAAAAAATGGTCATGATTACAACTTACAATACAAAATAAGAAGCACTTGCAATTTCAGTTTAGCATCTTTCATTACTTGAATGCAATTACAAATGCTTTATAATTTCAAAATTTCGAGAGACGAAAGTTGATTCAAGATCAAACAAGCATAAGCGTCGGGGAAGAAGGCGTATGTACAATGTGTGTCATTTGTGTTGGCGGAATTGTCATATCTTTAAATTTATTTTACGATGGCATTCCTATTCTTCTCAAATCTTGAGTTTCTGATTCACCAAAATAAGAATAATTATGATAGACGATGATAATTTTGCCCCAAAATGGTTTTTTGAAGAAACAAAGTTTTCAAATGTTTTCCAATGTCTTAGGTAGGTAGTGAGTTTGGGAAAGATTATATTTTCTGATGATATTTTAGATTTTGAGGTTTCTCTCACTTTAGTTTGAAGATGATAAGCAGTGAGTTTGAGATGACGTCGCTTCCTAATTATTAAGAAACAATAAAGAAAAATTATATCTTAAATTAAAATTACATAAATTAATTAATTTAATTCATTATTTCAAAAAAGACCTGATTTTATAAATTTATTTTTCATAACTTGATTTGTCAAAATACATAGTTAAGAATAGTATTTGGTCTAATTATATAAATAGGGAAATAAATTAAGGTAGATAATGTATGTTGTTTTTTATTTGGACTCATTTTAAATGCAAGTGGGCTGATTTTATTTTATTTTAATAAAAAATGACCACAAATTTTAAAATATCGTTTTTGACTATTTTAACATTCTTAAAATATAATAACTTAAATCCATGATGATCGATCAATATACCATAATTTTCTTCTCAAAAAATGGGCGTTCTCTTATGCGCAAATAAAAAATAGAAATTTGGTAACATTTTTCAACTTTGTTAATGTTGACTAACCGATGTTAGTCAGAGGATGTGAAATGTAAATATTAAAAATATAGTATGCAAGTACATTTTATAGACGGAGTGTATTTTGTAAATTTTCAAAAAATAAAAATAAAAATAAAAATAAACCAATGCATGCTAAATTTATAATGAAAATTTCTTAAATGAAATGTTTCAAAAAAAAAAAAAATGAACTGTGTTTAATTCACTATATAAAACGATCAAACATATTGTTTTAGTTTTAAAAAGTTAATTTAGTAAGATAATAAGAAGAAATGAATGAATATACATGCGTGTCGAAGGGGTGTTGGGAGGGGGTTGCAACAAATTAAGTCAAACTTAATAAAATTCGCACGTGTTTTTCTTTTCCTCTCTTCTCGAATTTCTTTCTAATGTTCTAAAAAGTAGATCGGAATTTACATCGATTAGGTGTTAAAAATCGTTTATTTACAACCTGATGCCAAACTCACTTAAACGGCCGACCTGGACACGGGTTTTGAAGGTTTGTCGATCTGATTTTTTAAACCAAAAATCCGGCCCATGCATATCTAAATCAGCACCTTTAGTTAAAATTACCTCCTTCAATTGGGAAATAAAAATAGTTTAGTATGATATGACATGATGAAAAAAAATAGAGAAGTGAATATTTTTCCATTTTCATTTGCACATAGTCCTAAATTCTCTCCTTAAAAAAAACATTTATGAAGAACTCGATAGAAAATATTTCAAGAAAGACAAATTTCTCGACCTATAGTACCAAATATATTTTGAGTTGAAAAGTTATCAAAGAAAATATGTAAATAAGAATCTATCTTAAAGTAGTTACTCTCAATTGAGACCCTTTTTATTTATTTTTATCTTATAATAATAAGAAATATGTATAGAGAATTCATTAGAAAGATTCTAACTACTCAATATCTCAATTCACACTTTGAAGTGTACATTGAGTCGAGAATTAAGCAAGTAAAATTACATTCCATTTATTGCTAGACGAAGGTGATATATTGGAGAATCGCTACCATTTGAAGCTAAAACCTCAACACATGCAAAAGCCCTAAAGCAGTCAAGATGTTGACCATGGTCAACCGCATGCCTATTCTAATAAAGAGTTGATAAATATCGACTAAATTGTTTTTATTTATTTATTTTCAGCCTTAATTCAATCAACGATTAAGACAAAATTGTCATGCTTGACCAAACTCTCGATTGAGGTTACATTTTCTTGGATGGAATCGGGAAATTAATTTTTTTTTCTAAACAATAATTTCAAGTTAACAACTTTTAAATTAAGGGTATATTTGATTTTGATTAAAATCAGATTTTTTTTTTTTTTGTAAAGTTGATAAAAGTTATTGAAATGTGTGGTTGAAAATTTGTGAGACTATGTAATGTGTGATTAAAATTAATTGTTGACTTTGACTTTAGCTTTTTAAGAAAATCAAAAGTGAAAACAATCAAGCTCTTAACAAAAGTTTCAACTAGGGGTGGGCATCCAAACCGCCAAACCGATCAAACCGAACCGAATCGGGTCGGTTTGGTTCGGTTTTTTTCACTGCCGTGTGGTTTGGTTTGGTTTGGTTTACTAATTTAAAATTATATTCGGTTTGGTTTGGTTTGGTTTCGATTTGGGCAAAAAAACCCGAACCAAACCGCCAAATAAACCGAACCAGAAATGGGAGTTATTTTTATAAATAACATGTCAAAAAACAGGTTGTAAATAATAGGTTATTTTATAAATGGGAGTTATATTTAAATTTTTGTAAATTTTGTTAATAACAAAGGTTGCATGTTGTAAAGAAAATTTGAAATGGGAATTATAAATTAATTTTTTTTTGTGTATACAAGCCCAAAACATTAAAGCCCAAACCGCTCAACCAAACCAAACCGAACCAAGATTGGTCGGTTTGGTTTGATCGATTTCATCCAACGCGCGTTTGGTTCGGTTTCGAGATAATGGCCAAAACCGAATTGGGTTGGTTCGATTTCGGTTTGGGTCCAAAACCGAACCAAACCAACCCATGCCCACCCCTAGTTTCAACTATGATTATCCAGCATTAATTCAAGGGTAAATTCAAGACCGGTCACTGTTTTGGTACTTATGGGCTCTAAAGTCATATGCTCAAAACTTAATTCAATTAAAGTCATATTTTAGAGCTAAAAGACCAAGATACCATTAATTGTAAAAAACGCTAATTGTGATCCTGTTTTGTTGTGATCTTTATTAAACCTATGATTTTGTACTATTAATGGAACATTTTAAGAACAATATTATTCTCTTGTTTATTCTCTACTGATTAATTTGTCTATCATTAAACACCCTATATATTTGTACTTATCTATCCAATGGAAATCTATGTTCTAATTGAATCTCAAACATGTTCATAGCCTCGACAGATCTCTCTAACAAGTTAAAATTTCAACAATATCTAATTCATGGTTTACCTTGAGATTCATGAATCAGCTTAAAATCTTGGAGTTTTCGATATGACCATGTTGGAGTTTTTGATATGATCATGTTTTCTACATAAAATACATTCAAACACCAGTTTTGTGGTGACTATTCAGAAGGTTTTGGTGTTATGAATAGTCAAGTACAAATTTATGATTCTTGTAATGAACCTTGTTTAGTCAAGAACTGAGAATATTAATGAAAAATGATCAAGTTCAAAGAATGTTCAACAAGAGAAAGATAAAGGGTGGCTTCAATAAAGATACATTTATCCGTGATACTGTTTTAGAGGATTTGTGATACTGTTTTGACAAAAAAAATAAAAGATTGTCATTTTAAGCTAAATAGACGACTTCAAACGGGTAAAATCCATCATACACAGTGGCATAGCCACTGGTCTTGACCGTCTCGTCGAGACCATTCCGAAAACATATTATAATAAAAATTACGAGCGCGTGTATGCGAATTCTATATTCATTTTATTGTGATATTTGTTTTGCATAATCTGAGATCAAACAACACACATGACTATGATACCATGCTTTTATCTTTGATCTTTGTTTAATTAGTCAAGTGTTTTGTTTGACATTGTATTATGCAAAACGATGTCATGGATTAAAATATGGATTAAAGCAGTATCAACATTACTAATGCACATTACCTAAATAAAAGCGATTATCATAGACAAAACTAAGTCATTCAAACAGTATCACAGGTTCAAACTTTGCTATAATTAAACAGTATCAAAGATAAAAACACAGTATCATAAAATAAAACTCATTCCACATAGATTCAAACAGTATCATAGATTAAAATAGCATCATAGATTAAAACAGTATCAAAATATATTAATGCATATTACATAAATAAAACAGTATCATGTATTAAAACTAAGACATTCAAACAGTATCATAGGATTAAAACAGTATCAAAATATACTAATGCACATTGCCTACATAAAACAGTAGCATGGATTAAAACTAAGACATTTAAACAGTATCATATGATTAAAACAGTATCATGAATTAAAAGCGAAGATCAAAATATACTAATGCACATTACCTAAATAAAAGCGATTATCATAGATTAAAACTAAGATATTCAAGCGATTATCATATGATTAAAAGCGGTATCACGGATTAAAACAATATCAAAATATACTAATGCACATTACCTAAATAAAGCGATATTATAGATTAAAACAGTATCATAGACAAAACTAAGACATTCAAAGCGGTATCATAGGATTAAAAGCGGTATCAAATTATATTAATGCACATTACCTAAACAAAATATTATCATGGATTAAAAGCGATTATCATAGACAAAACCAAGACATTCAAGCGATTATCACATGTTCAAACCTTGCTATAATTAAACAATATTAAAGATAAAAAGCGGTATCATAAATAGAACTCATTCCACATAGATTCAAATAAAGTGTCATTGATTAAAAGCAAGATCAAACAACACACATGACTAACAATATTTTTACGTGATATTGTTTTTACATAATCTGATATCAAACATCATGCTCTCTTTTAACAATGAGAACTTCTTGCCACTTCCTCAACACAGAGTCATAACTTTGGGGGACATCGTGCTCTTTTTTAATTCTCTCATTGCAATAGAGATCATTCACTAGCAAATGTTCAGGATGCTTATGTAACTGAATAATTTTCTTACCTTGTTGTGCTTTCTCTTTACTAGCAAATATCCAGGATGCCAATTGTTCCCCAATACATATCCAGGACAGTTACGTCATCAACACCACAACCACCTTTCCAAACACCCAAGCACCGCCACCACCGGTCAAATCCGCCCACGTAAGTGTAACACATGGGTTTGGGATAGTGTTGTGGTAGGTGGGTTCTAGAAATTATGGTTAGCGATGAGGTGAATATGGATGGTAATAGTCTGATAGGTGGGATGAGATTTTGAGCTTGTTTAATTAAATGAATAAAAATATAAAATATTTACACAGTAGTTTTAAAATAAATACATACTGATTATAAATACACTCGACGGAGGTCGCCGGAGGTCACCGGAGGTGTAGGAGGTTGTCATTTGGGCGTTCTTGGGAGGTGGAAGAGGTTTGTGAAATTGGAAGATTGTGCCAATGAAAAATCGGTTAAAAATGGTGATTTTAGAATTAATTTAAAATAGTTATATAAAATATGACTAAATCACAATTTTAAAAAAAAAAAATTGACCTAATTTAAAACAAGTCATATAGAGATGACTTATTGACAATTTTTCCTTAATTCAACTCCCTCGGTAGAAACAAAAATATTGAACAATCAACAATATAGGCAAAGAAAAAAAAAAATTAAAGACGTTTGATACGTGGACAAGGCGTAGGTAGTAGAAAATGTTTAAAAAAAAAAAAAAAAGAAGAAGAAGATATCCTATAAAGAAAAATTTAGAGAATTAAAAAAATGCTATTTTTGTCAATTTCCTTATGGTGTGAACAACAGATATGTGGACAAGGCGTAGGTAGTAGAAAATGTTTTAAAAAAAAAAAAAAGAAGAAGATATCCTATAAAGAAAAATTTAGAGAATTAAAAAAATGCTATTTTGTCAATTTCCTTATGGTGTGAACAACAGATTGTAACTAATTTTAGTTAAGCCAATAAAGAAAGCCCGCCAAAATCAATAATTTCAACCAGTACTCTACGTTAATGGCGGCGGCGTCAAGTTTCCGCCACCACTTCAACCCCATCCTCCTCCTCTTCCTCGCCGCAGCTGTCACTACCGGCGTTGAGGAAGATGAACTAGAGTCGATGCTCACCGTCCTCCGCGTTCGTGGCTACGCTCTCTTCAGCAACGCCATCGCCACCTCTGACGTCATCTACGAGATATTCAACAGCAACAGCTCCTTCACATTCTTCGCCCCCACCGATTCCAATCTCTTCGCCACAGACATGATCAATACGGCGTCGGATTACACCTCCGTCCTCCGCTGCCACGTTGTCCCCTCCGCCTGACTCTCAGCGAAATCCGCCACCTAAATTCTGGTTATGGCCTCGATACCCTCGCCAAGAACCATGCGATCAGGGTGGAAAGCCGTAGCCTAATTTCAGATAATGACGTAATTAATTTGGACGGCGTGGAAATGGTTTTTCCGGGGCTGTTTTACAGCCGTGATATTGCGGTTCATGGGTTGGGAGGAATCTTGAACTGCTTGATATCAGGTTTTGGATCGGGTCAAGATTCCTCGGCACCGTCGGAACCTCCGAATCTAGGTCCAAATTCATCGAATTCACCGACGCCGCAGACGAATTTTACTGGCTTTCTTGATCCGCCAATCTCTGGATGGTTAGATAACAATACAATCGATTCTCCGGTGCCTGAACCAGCTGTTTTAAGTGAGTATTCACCGGAAAATTCGCCGAATACAGCTTACTTTCCGCCGGAATCACTTTCGCCAGTGAATTTGTCAAATAATCAGATCAATTTTCCTCCTGTTGTCAATGATAGTGTGGAGCCACCTCTGCCGACGAATTTGACTGAGCCGCCAACCTCTGCATGGTTAGAAAACCACACAATCATATCTTTGGTGCCAGAACCGGGTATTTTTGGTGCATATTCACAGTCACACTCGCCAAAGATACCTCACTTTTTGCCTGCGAATTTCTGCGAAAATAATAGGATTTATCCTCCGGTTGTCGGTGGAAGTGCGGAGTCACCACTGCCGACCATTATTACCGGTTTTCTTCAGCCGCCAACCTCTGGATGCTTAGATAGTAACACAATCAAATCTCCGGTGCCTGAACCAGTTGATTTTGATGGATATTTACCGGCACATTCGCCAAATACATCTCACTTACCGCCAGCGAATTTTTCAGGTAATCATGGCGTTTCTCCTCCGGTTGTCAGTGAAAGTGCGGCGCCACCTACGCCGCCGAATTCTACCTCTAAATGGTTAGATAACAATACAATCAAATCTCCGGTATCTGAACCAGCTGATCTTCATGGATATCCACAGACAGATTCCCCCAAAACAGCTGACATTTCGGCAGGGTATTTGCAAGCATACAACTATTCGGTACGAATTCCAACTGAACCAGTAGTTCCAGAATTTTCTGATGATCCAATGTTTTTCCAACGCCGGGGTTCGAATTATCTTCGCCGGAGGAAGAAAACGATGAACTTTCAATGATCGGATTGGAAGACAAGGAAAAAGAAAGGGAGAATCAGCTACTCCATTCAATTTCGCCGGACGATTGGACTGAAATCATGGAAGGGGTGCAGTATGCATCATTATTATGAAGATTGTTGATCAAATCTTGAGTAGAAAGAACTTTAGGGTTTCAGGTTTGATTTGAAAATTGTTAATCTCTGATATCCATATACAATCAATATGAAGATTTACAAAATAACACTTCAATATTGGCTTCCATTTTAGTAGTATTGGTTCCTTTGATCGTCTTTTTATTGTCCCCTGTCACTTTTGTGAAGGCTAAAATGATTTTACTAATGCTTTGGTAAAATTTGATTTTACTAACTATTCACTCACACCTCCACTAATGCTCTTGTCGTCTTTCTTGGTCGAAATCCCATTGTTTGAAGCTCTTGCAAGCAACACTCTGATGCTCGTGTTGTTGCTAACACTGCCTCTGTACAGGTCACTGCAACAATATTGGCAGCACATATCTATACACCCGTTCGACAACGATTATAAAGTAGCTTAATATAAATTGTTGACTTTTCAAATCACTTTAATGTAAATTGACAAAATTGACATTTCTACTTTGAAATGACATTTTGTTGTTTAAGAATAATATAGGCATTTCATATTAAAATTAGTTTGAAAAATCAAAAAATACAGCTAAAATAAACCACTTTTGGTTTATAATTCCTATCAAACGGGACTTATACTTCAATCTTGTTTTCCACTCTCGCATGAAACATATTGAAATTGATTTTCATTTTGTTCACAACCATGTGCAGCAACATAGTAGTTTTGTGTTTCTCATGTCTTGATCTTCGATCAGCTTGCCGATGGTCTTATCAAGTCCCCCTCCATGCCTCGACTCCAACTACTTCTGTCCTGAATTAGTGTCACCGATGGCTCTGCCATCTTACGAGAGCATGTTAAAGATATAACTTAATATATTATCATAATATTGTATTTTAACATGAAATATAACTTAATATATTATCATAATTTTGTATTTTATCACTTCATGTATATTACCATCTTTTGCATTGTAGTTTACATGTAACTATTTTCAATTGCAACTAGGTCTCTTAGGCATGATGTGCATATATGTATTACAGATAATTAATAAACGATTGTTGCCATATTATTTCCAAACCTTTCGATAAATAACATTCAAAATTTTTCGTGCCTTACTTTGGAATAGTTTTTATGGATTTACTGTTATTTTGTCCTAAATAAGTTTGTCTTAGAATGGGTCTCTTAGTTCAATTTCACTGAGAGTTTACTCCTAATTCCCTCGGCCACCTTGGGGTTTCTACTTGGAATATAGAGTGTTGTTCAATTCACCTAATCCCGTGCTAAAAAGAACAAGAACAATAAATACATGTCGATCAAACATAGGAGTCCAGTTCACCAAACACCAAATATTGCCATATTCAACCAACCAAACACGCCATGAGAGTTCATTTTCACAACTCGGTTCAAGCTCCTTGGCCTGTTCAATAATCTTTTAGATTACTTCGGCCCTAAAAATTGAATTGAGCATACAGATTTTACTTTAGATGTCATTTGATATGAAAATTCAATCATCAACCCAATGTATACAGTATACAGTACCCAATTTCTTATCCTCGGTATAGAGAAATACCATGAAATTAAAATGGATCCACTAAGCATAAAAATAAATCATACAGGCCAATCAGTCCAAAAGATTGTGCAAATACAACAAAATTGAAGAAATATAAATAAACAATCTAAATCCTAAAAAGCACACTGGTCATAATACAACCTTTAAGATAACAGGCTCAAATATGAGGGATAAGTACAAACCTAATAAGAATTTAAGCTTAGTAGTAACACATGGAGTTAATGACTACTCGTCTTTCTTGTCCTCCTGAGGGCTACCGTTACCTGTTTCAGTTTTCACCACTTCATCAACTCTCCTCCATCATCAACATCCAGCACGTCATCCATCATATCATCCTCCCCAACATTTATATCTTCCACATCGTCTTCATCTTCATTGTTGCTTCCACGGGATTTTTCGAGTCTTGGGGCCGTGCTCAAGCTGATGAGTCTCAGTTCTTTGTCCATTGTCTCTTGTAAGTTTGCCATGTCATTGTTTGCTTTCCGGCCTTTCCTTCCGTTTTGCCACCTTTCCAGCTCCTTATCCACATTTCCACATACGATTCTCCAATCTGCTTCTGATATTGAGACAATTCCTCTCTCCTACTAGCTTTCCATTCTTGAAACATCTGGTCCAAAAATAGAATAAACCGGCTTCTATTCCAAATCTACCAACTTTATATCAATTACTACTGTTACAATGTTTCGTCCATCTAGCAATATATCTAATGACAGCTCAATAAACCAAATCTTTTGTAACCATATTGAGTCTATTAAATTTGTCTGTTCCTATTCTAACATGTTCTACTGGAATAGCATCACTCTTCTAGATAAAGCATGGTCAAAATAATCAAACTTCATAGGTACACAAAAAGAGAAATGGCCAAAAGATTTGCAAACATTTCTTCAAAACATCCCTCCCTCCCGAAAAACAAAAAAGTAAAAGAAAAAACAAGAAAGAGTTCTGAAAGAAATAGAGAAAAATCCTCGGACACAAGAAAAACACTCCTTATTCAATTATCTGTTGAAGGAAGCTCCGTTCACAAGACAAATGCAGGACATAATAGAGTACATAAAATTGTCACAAAAAAATTGATTTAAAATAATCTCAACTTTACATGCTAAGCTGTTTGTGCACTGACGTTTAACTTTTCCATAAACAAATATTTGTAATGGACACATTTACACGTGGGGGTAAGTTGTGGCATCTTTATTTTAAACACTAAATGTCATTATGATGAAACAGACCAATTTTGCATTTGATATAATCAGATCGCACAGGAAACTCACTTGTTCCTTCTGTTGCACAAGCATAGCTGCATCATCATCCATAGGTTTGGCAAACGTGTAATATATTGGAGGCTCGCGTTGGTCCTGGAAGATATGCAAGCAAAAGGGATAACAGAAAATTGTCATAAACACATTAAATAGAAATTCACTAGATTCATCAACCTAAACTCCTGCAAAGCAGGAAATTGGCATCATTTAGGTACTTCAACATTCTGCACATGAACGGAAACTTATCTTCGTGTCAGTAAAATAGTGAATATGGACACTTTTGGACCAAAATTAGAAATAACCTGCACCGGAAAGAGAGTACAAGAGTCAGTCATCAGGATCCACTGAAGTACATGCAAGAATAGCAGATCAATGTGTCTATGCAATATACCTTATGAAATTGCCAAGTTTTCTATGGTGCTCACTCCACCGAAGAAACAGCAATTCCAACTTTTTTTCTTCCGCTTTCGCAGCAATACGCGCGCTGAGAGTCTGATAAAAAAAAAAAAAAGTCGAAAAACAAAATAAACACACTTTCAAAAGTAACTATTTCTGCACATAGAGAGCCATTAACATAAAACGTCGTTCTAAAGCACAGTAGAGATTAATAATAAGAACAAACCAAATCCCTCTTCCGCTTCTCTGCAATCTGTTCACGTTCTTGTTGTCTCAGCCTTTCACTTTCCTCACGTGCCCTTTGCTCAGCCTACATTGGTTTAAAGCTCCCAGTTAAATAACCATGAATGTACATAAATCCATAAATTCAAATGCCCTCTCGGTTTTCTCCTCCAGTTACATGCAAGTATTTGCATGTATTTTGTATCACAGCCAACAAGCGGGGAGCAAACAAAATGAAAAATAAGGTAACTACTTTGATGAAATTCCAACCAAAAATCATGAACGAAATTTTCCAGATGTATTGATTCTTTATTAGTTCATCAAGTTTAATAAAAGTTTAATTTTGAGTGTAGAGTTTTCATAGACTAACAATGTTAAAATCTAGAATGGATGGCTTCTTTTCTGATTCAAGCTAATTAATCATCACAAACACCAGTTTCTCGTAGATTTGGAGGGATGGAGTTCTTTTTGGGGCTGGGTGGGAGGAGAGGTGATGTAAGATAAAAGGAAGTTATATACAGTAGAAACAAAAGACTGGATAAAAGTGCTCACCCTTTTCAAGGAATCAGACCTCCGCATGTATGCCTCAGTACCCGATAGTTGCACGTCTTCTTTCCTGAACCTCTGGAAGTGCATCAAACAAATAAAATGAAATCAGATATCCAATGCCAATAGCTAAAGACAATCTCCTTGTTTCAAGAAGAAAACCATAAAATGTTCACTTTACTGTCATTCTGGTAAAAATCAGGGTCAACAGCTTGTAACCTAACTCTATTTGTCTGGACCAAGAATATCTAGCATACCTACAGACCATCAGGCAGGAAAAAGATAATTGACAAAACTAGACAGAACAAGGAACAAAGTTTTCCTTGTTCCGTAGCCCTCAAGATAGTATTAATCAATTAATTGATAGATATAGAAATCACACATCCCATAACCATAAAACTCTGAGAGAGGGCTGAACATAAAGAAAGTATTTATAATTTCAGAGGAAGTTGCACCAGGTCCCGCAAACCCACCCCCACCCAGCGCAGAAAGAAAGAAAATTCATCAACTAAATGATAATCTTCTCCAAAATTTGAATGTAAAAATCCTACGAATTTGAATGGTCCAATACAATGGATAAAACTTCGAGATTCTTCTACTTGTAGCAGGATCCATGCAGTTTCATTCAATATATGATGTAGTGTATACCTCTCAACAGTGGAACAATTTGAGGCCGTGCCACAAGGGTTTCCTCTTAAAAGATTCCTCACAATCAATAATCTTATATTTAACGATTCATGCACATGATGCAGCCACAATCATATATATATCTACTCAACTTAGTAGTTTTTCACCACAAAATTATGAGGGTTTATTCATACTGTAATTGTGTTAAATGGTCAAGAAATATTTGCAAAACTAATTATCCTATTCCTTACCCTTTAAAACTGTCAGATGATTTTTCTCCAAACAGTTTAATTAAGAAAAGTAATGAATTTAGCATTACAGAAACTATGGAATTATTCTGCTCCAGGCAATTTAAGTACTTCATAAACTTATTTCTTAAATGGACTTCCAAATTCTTTATGTTTGTTTTTCCAACTTATTATGTTCTTTATATCCTTATTCTTCACAATGACTTGTGAAATAATTCTTTGGCGTGTTAGTTCTCTAAGGTTGTTCTATAAGTTGAACTATTATGTCATAAATAAATGTCAAATATAATTCAATTCTTAACCACACGATTTACTTGTATCACCCCACAATCAAAGAACCGGAGGCAAAAGAAAATGTGGATGTAGATGTCTAACACACATCGAATACGAATAGCAGAGAATATCTAGCAAAACATAGACAACTCAGTATATGAGTTGTGAATTACTGTTCCAAACCAATATATCAGGAGACCGGCACAAATATGTACTAAAACTCTCTGCAAAAACTTAAATGCCGGTTCTATAATCCCTGGACCTTGGGGTTGAAATAAGTTTCCAATACCACATTCACAAGCCTTTTGAAATGCAAACATTAGCACCTTAAGTAGCCAAAATTAATATTGTCAGTCAAGAAACAACATGATTCCATTGGCCCCTTGAAATATAAAATCAAATAATCAACAAGTAATAATTACTATATTCGTTTGAAGTCATATACACTAGTTTCAACTTGTTTAAACAGAAAGGGAATGCATTATCAGCCATTTGGAAACTAACAAAGCCTGCATGAATCTTCGAAAAGGAAAAAAAATCGGAAGTGGACGTACCTCCAAAGTCCCAAGAAGCTGCCCCAACATCCTTTTATTTCTACTAACCAAACTAGGGTCCTCATTTTTTGGTAACACTCTAGGTACATGCTCAGCTGGAGGAACTTCAAAGTCCTGGTAGCATAAAAAACACACCAAAACAAAAAAAAATATTATTCAAGTGACTTTTCCAATAAAGCATCCAACATATTATTCATTTCATTCACAAATTGAAGACTGGCATAACAAACCAAGAAATCCCAAGAAAAACATTAAAGGAAATACATCATATTTACCGTTTTGGATGGCCTCTGACTACCAACATCACGAGACCAATCTGATGTCTTTTCTCACCCATACTTGCACTCACATTCTCTCGGCTACCACTTCCTTCGACAGCTAAATCTTTCTTTCTCGTGTCATTCACGGCTTCAGAACCTTCCCCAATTATTTCCCCATCCTCAACCTTCAACCCACAAAAAATAAAAATTCATTTTTATGCAAAACGGATTCCACCAATTAACTTGTAACGATAACAATTTTTAGGATTCTCCCGCGCACCTTCACAACAGCTGAAGACAGTCTCCTTTTTGCTGGTGGCTGATCCTCAGAATCATTTCTCTCCGCCTATACATCAAATTAAAAAACTAATGAACAAAACAAAGAACTCCAGACATTCCAGTTATGCATTTGAGAGGAAGCACTCACAGGTCGAACAAAACCACGCTGGCGCCCGCCGTTGGCTGCAAAATTCCTCGGCCCAGCGCCCAATAAACCACCGCGACGAATTCCCCTGGGATCGCGAAGCCGCTCTGTAATCTGTGCACATTAAAAAAATTCACCAAACCGTAAGATAAAAAACCCTCTAAAATATAAGTTGAAATACACGCATTTAAATAAACATAAATATAAATACATAGAAAGCAATACCTCACGCCTTTGGCGGTGAAGTTCATCGATCTCTTTGCGAAGCTCTTCCTCTGTCTTTTCAGCCACTTCTGTGCTTCCCATTCTGCAGGCGTGTGTCTGCACTGCAAAACCCTTGCGATTAATTTTAATAGATATCAGGAATTTGACTTTTATTATCGTTCTCTTCTGATGGGCCTCGAGACCTCCCTTGTTTGGGTAGGACTAAGTCCCGAATAGGCCGTGCTGTGTGGGTTATCCTCCTAGATACACGGGTTGGGCCTGACTTTAGGTTGAGGTTTGTTTGTGCAGACTGCAGACATATTTATAATTTTTTTAGTTTTGCGAAAGTTGAAAATAAAAACTAACAAAACTTGTAACAACTGATTAGGGATAGAAAGCGGAGTAGGACGAGAGTGAATCATGCCTGAAATTGACATTGCGTCTCTTATTTCACCTTTGGATGGACTTAGATATCAAGAATTTTTGTTTGTACATCTAAAATCTCTCATGCAGACTTTTTTCACTTCATTACTCTATTTAAAATTGTTTCAGTATCTTTCAATATTCTTAAAAGTACTTTCATTTTCTCATTCAAACGTCCAACCTACTTCTACAAGATTGCCCTATTGGAAGGGGTTAAAGGACAAATATGGGATGGGTATTCATATTGAAAAGAAAATATATAAATTTATTTAATTAGTTTTAAAGCAAGTTTTTCGTCAAGATATAATTTGATTTGAAAATAAACGGAATATCTTTTTAACTTTTCTTTTCAAATCAAATTATATATTTATAACTTTTTACTTAAACCACTCATTGTACATAAGAAAATGATATAACGTCTCAAAAAATAAAAATTCTAACATTGTAAGTAAAAAATAAAATCCATAATATTATCGTATATAGAAAATAAGGACGTGAAGAATTACAAATTGGTACAAAAAACCTTTCTACCAAAATCTTATGAGAGAGAGTCAATTGAAATTTCGAAGCTTGGGACTACAATTGTTAAGAAATTAGTTCCAAATCTATTAAAATTTGTTCAAATCTATCAATTAATGAAATATTTAGAAATCCACTAGTTATTGAGGACACATACGGGCCATGTTCTCTTTGCGTTTCAGTTTTCAATTTTGAGTTTTGAATTTATTTTGAGTTTTCTATTTTTTGAGTCTATTTTATTTTAAGATTGCTGAAAACGCGTTTGATTTGTCATCCTGAAAAATTATTTCTGAAAATAGAAAACTAGAAATACATTCTGTTTGAAATTTTGAAAAATTGTTTTATATCATTTTATTAAATGAATTTAATTATTCAATAAAATAGAATAATTTTATGCTAATATATTAATATACATTTTAAAGTCAGTAGATCTTACAATATTTTTTTGACAAAAATAAAATACAAATAAATAATAAATTAAGAAAATAAAAATTAAAAAAATAAAAATTAATGACGTGGAGAATTTTAATCTATTTTCATTTAAATTAATTTTTAAATTTTTTTTATTTAAATAACCAGTAAGGGCTTGAATTAATTTTTTTAGTTTTTAGTATTTTCATTTTTATAGAATTCTAATTTTTTTTAGAATTTTTACTTTTTTATAATTTTATTATTTTATTTTATTTATAAAAATTAGAATTTTTTTTAATAGAATTTTATATTTTTATATTTTTGTTTATATAAATTTTGTTTAATTAAATTTTGTTTTCATTGTTTTGAATGTTTTCATTTTCACTAAAAATACTCAAAGCGTCAAAAATGTGTTTTGAGTTTTGTGTTATAAATTTATCTTTGTTTTCGAAAATGAATTTTCAAAAACAATATAGTAAACATGTTTTGTGTGTTACAAAATTGAAAATAGCAAAGAAAAGCGGACATAAATTTCTAAAGAATTTATTTAAATTCAACTTGAGAACACTCAAATTTTAATGAAGCGCATGTTTGGTAGTCCCGATATTAATTTTGTAAGTGTTAAAATTATAAGTTGCTGGTGAATGTATGAATAAATAGTAAGTTGTAAGTTATGTGTCTTATCAAATATGTGGATAAAAAGTATGTTTGACCAATTTGACAAGCTGAAATTATAATTGAAGCAACCCTAAATTCCAAATATGTGTTGAAATCTATTCAAATATGAGTTGAAAACACCTAATTAGCCTTACAACTCAAACATCTTATCCTCGCCCCAGGAAAGAGGAGGCGAGGATCGTGGGGAAAAAGTGGAGGAATAGAAGTATAAATTAAGGTATGTTCGACCAACACAACTCACTTTTAAATCGTACAAATTAACACATTAAAAAAATTTACATACCTTGAACTCCTGCATATCTTAAAACTCACAAAAATTTAGGGTAAATAGCACCATGGGTCCCTAATATTTGAACGTTGTAATGATGGGGTCCTCAACCTTTGTTTACTAGCAGCCGGAGTCTCGAACCTATAAAACGTTAGCGCCTGAGGTCCTTTTTTGACAGAAACCGTCAGTTTGACCGTTAAATAGTCAAAATTTTATTAAATGGACAATTTTACCCTTAAATTGAATGATTACAAAAATAAAAAAATAAAAATTGCAATTAAACCCCAACCAACAAAAACAAATAATTGCAACTAAACCCTAACTCATCCACTTTTTCTTCTTCTCCAAAATTATCGCCGCCCCATCACCACCACTGGAAAATTTGTCGCCGCCGCCATGGCCATAAAAAACAGGGAATTGACTTGAGAACCACTATGGCCATCAAAAACTTGAAATTTTTCGGCGAGAGACATCCTCCGAATTTTGCACAGGGAATCGACATGAAATCGGAAAGAATCGCGACTACATCTTCCATGTAATTGTGCTTCCCAACGCAGGTGGCGACCCTCCACTTCCCCCTTCACCACCTTCCACCCCCGCCAACAGCCGGGAACCTCTCACTACCCACCTCTCAAATGACGCAGCAAAACAAGAAAGAAATATTAACCCACCCACCCTACTCCCAAAGATCATCGTCGTCCGCAAATGGCAGTCACAAAATTCCCACATGCAGTGGCAATTAAACCCCAGACGGCCCCATGGACGACAGCGGACTAGGTGTCGGAGATGAAGGGTAAACAAAGTTGGTTCTTGCTTTTACACCGCGCGTGGCTCTGGCTGCACAATCATAAGCACACGCCACTTCCTTCACCGTGTCAAAAGTTCCAAGCCACTGCCTTTCCTTCGACTGAGGGTCCTTTATTTCCGCCTCGTAACGGCCCCATGGATGACAGCGGACACCTCTGTTCCTCATCGTGCCACCGTCTTTCAACAACCTCCTGTTGGTGGTGGCGTTGTTGCACCACTTTTGAATGGCGGATGTGGGTAGGAAATGGTTCGAGTTCACGTGCATTTGTGGGTGTGAGCCGTTAAGCCTCCTCAAGGCCTCTTCCATTTTCAATTTGAGAATTTACAGAAGAATCAATAAGATTGCAGTTTTGAATCAAGGAACCCTAGAGTATTAAGATAGGGAATTGAAATTTTGGGAGAGAGAGAGAGAGAGAGAGAGAGAGAAGGATAAATCGAAAACAATGTTAAGTGGAAGATGTGTAAGTGGATTTGTACCTTTGTGGGTGGTGGTGGCGGCGGCAAATTTTCCGATGGTGGTGATGGGCGGTGATAATTTTGGAGGAGAAGAAGAAGAAGTGGATGAGATAGAGTTTAGTTGCAATTATTTGTTTTTGTTGGTTGAGTTTAATTGCAATTTTATTTTTTTTATTTTTAATCATTCAATTTAAAGGTAAAATTGTCCATTTAATAAAATTTTGACCATTTAACGGTCAAACCGATGATTTCTGTCAAAAAAGGACCTCAGGCGCTAACGTTTCATAAGTTCGGGGCTCCGGCTGCAAGTAAACAAAGGTTAAAGACCCCATCGTTACAACGTTCAAAAGTTAGAGACCCCTAGTGCTATTTACCCAAAAATTTACATACCTTGAACTCCTGCATATCTTAAAAGCAGTTTTCTACTTTTCTGGACTCTTAAGATTGACTTACTATAGAGCATGAAAAAACTTTACATAAATCCAATATAAATCAAATGGCAATCTTAAAATAAGAAAAATTTAAAGACAAAAAAAAGGTTAAAATAATAAAATAATCAAAAAAAAGAAAGACAAGAATTAAAGAGAAATAAATTCTTTTTCTTTTCTATCTTTAAACAACTAAAGAAACCATAACTGTTAAAAGATTCCCCTACCGAGACAACCTATAACTGTTAAAAAGCCTAAAATTTGCACAAGCAATGACTTTGAGTAGCTTGATAAAAACCTATTCTATTCTCTATCACTCCACGTCCCAACTTCAGAAAATTCTTTATCCGATTTGGCTGGCATTGATCATCAGAAGTCGACATCGGGACTGGAACCATCAGTTACTTATTCCTATTCCACTTTCGTGACACGAGCAAAAGCATCAACTCACCAGCCATCTTCTCTAAACACCTATTTGGCTAATCTCAATGTCAATCAAAGAAACATAAATGGAAGATACCCACGGGCCAACAATCAAGGACTCTGGAAACCCAGCACGTCCAGCAAATCAAGATTCCAGATTAGTGTCAGACAAACTCAATCCAGAAGAAATGCCATCACCAGTCCCAATTTGTGAGTCGAGAGGCAATAAAAACTTGGTTGTACTCGTAATATTTTCAGTGACGGCCTTGGATTGATGTACTGCAGTTCATATGACCAACAGAAGTCGTTAATAAAAATGCATCAGTATTTACCAAGATAAATAAACATGAAACAATATTAATTTCGACAATATCAGAGTACCTTATTAGTTATATCTCTGTAGAAAGCACTAATTTCCTCTTCAGTAAGACCACCCTCATCAGCATTTTCCTCCCAGCCCATAGAGCGTAAAAAGGCAGCCTCTTCCTCCTCTGGAAATATAGGATCCAAGCTTAAACTTTCTTTTCCATTGCTAACATATTTCTGCCCATTACAAGCATCACTGTTGCAGGTCAAGTCACCTCTCCCCATAGACAAATGGCCCTCGCTCAGGCCGACAGATGATGAGGCATCACCCGCATGAGGAGTATTAGAAGCCACCACCTCCTGTACTTGCTTATCCGAAACAGATGGTGATGCAGGAGAATTGTGATTGGGAACGTTCGAGGAGTTTTCCATAGATGGATCGTGAACAGGAGACGGATTTGCCATAGATCGATCGGGAACGGGAGACGAGTTTGCCAAAGATTTCTTCCTCACGAGGTTGAAAAATTCACTTCGACTTTGAGCTTGAGAAGTCGATTTCTTCTCCGACACAGTCAATACAGGCTTGCGATTGGCACCAGGAAGGACGAGGGTGTTTGGTGGGCCCCTATTTGCTGCAGATCCAGAACCTGGACGGAGCAACAACAAAGGGGAATTCAAGATTTTGCTACCACTTGTTGGGCTCAAGTTATCCCTAGCAGAAGGAGACACCATTTCTCTCTCGCACTGGCTTCAGAACATGGAGCTTTCCCACATTAGATGTCTTTGAAAGGTCAGACTTCTCAGGAACCCCACGTGGAGAGTGACTAACAGGAAGTGAAGATGCCAGCGTATGCTGTTGGCCAACCTTAGTTTTCTGTTTATCTGAAGAATTCAAGACCTGAAGCGAAAGTTCCAACATTATTAACCATATATTCATAATACATCTATAGATGAATGATGCCAAAGAACAGAAAGTTGTCCAACAAGGATAATCAAATTCCTAAAAGTCAGCAACTACTTAAGCTATTTTACTTATTAAAGTGAAAAATACAGATCTCATGCACAAACCAAATAGAGCACTGGGCAAGAACGTACTGCAAACTCTCCCTCAATTTAACTCATAGAAAATATTATAACCTCATATCATAAGCACATAAAGCGGCAAGTTTTACATTCATGTCCTGGCAGCAAACTTGAAAATGTCATTGTTGTTGTTAGCTACTGGACAATATTCCACAAATAAAATGCTTCAAGAACTTAGACTATTCCATTGTCAGAAAACTGCCATTTCCAGGAATAACACCAACCCTCCTCTTCCTCTTCTGAAATAAACAAATAAATCTCTCTCTTTCCTCCACCTTAACAGCTGAAAAGTTTCTAAGAGTTCTGGTAAGTAAACAAGTTTCGACCCCTACTCTCGTACAAATGATCACATTCAAGTATCGATTTATTGGAAGAAGTCAATACTCCATCGTGTATGAACCTCTTATCTCAAACTAGATCAAGTTTAGGTTGGAGAGACTTTATAAAGAGAAAGGTAACAACTAAGAATAATTTATTTATACCTCATAAAGAACCTACCTTAAGGGTGACTTCAGGTAAACTGTACTGTCCATAGGAACAAAACTCAATTTGACTATCCGTCACTAGAGCAAAGTGAACTACTAACATATCTTTACTATGATGCACGCACAAGTGCATAGAAAGTACAAGAACTCCACAATCCATATAGGAATACTACTAACAACAAAGAAGGAAAAGACAGACAAATTTTCATCACAAAACGCACACATTTCCTCAACCTATCCACATATACATACAAAATTTCTCTCTACATACACACAGATAAAATCTGCTCTTCAACACATACAATGAACATAAAGAGGCCTGAAATCGAGAGAAAAGGGCATTGGCTTTTTCTCTAAAAAATTTCCACAATTCTGAACCACCGCCACTTGCAAGGCGGTGACCGAAGGGACTATGGTTCACTTATAGAGATGATTTTCAGCGTATATTTTTTTCTCTCATATTAATCCGAAAATTTAGGACCAATCCATTATTTATCATTTAATATATGCACCGTTACTTTTTTCCGGTATTTTTCCGTGCTACTCACTTGGGATTTTGGAATTCTTTTGTTATTGTTGGTTGGTTTGGGGTCTAAGGTTTGATTACCTCCCTGCTTTTCATCTGGGATTGTTGTTTCTTAAAGAATTGCACCGTTTTGGGATTTTTCCTGCACGGTTAGGATAATTATTTTGTGGGGTGTTTATTAAAATTTCTGGTTACCTCATGGCATTCTTCTTGTGATTTTCTTGAACATGGAGGCCTCAAGAAACCCTTGTTAATATTGCCTCTGGGCACCAAAGAGATTACACAAGTTTGGCTTTTAAATTACTCAAGTAGAATCGTTCTTGTTGACTTGACAGTATAGATAGATTGTACACAGAGAATGCAGATTCTTACATAGGAAGGCTTATTCGTTGGAGGAATTATTGGGGGTTTTCTGGATTTCGATTGATGCAATACTGGCTAGTGAGTTTTCAAGGACAACCAGACAACTGACTATAACATGGTTACCTCGTCCAAGATAGGCTAAAAGGATAAATGACCACGAGTCTAGTGAAGATAAGAAAGGAACAAGTTGTGAGACAATAAGCTGTACAAGTGAGACTATTGTTCAAAAAGGCTTAATCGGGTAGCGAGACATTTTTCGTCTGTGAGCGTAAGCCTCAAGGCGCTTTGAGGTGTAAGCCTCAAGATAGACAAATAAATAATTCAAAAAATATAGAAATATAAAAATATGTTCATAATAAATTGAACACCATCTTAAAAAATCTAAAACAAAACAAATTAACAATATTAAAAATTTAGCTTGCAAACAAACATAAAAATAAATCAATAAAAGAAAGTAAAATAGCCCAAAAAGCTAAAGCCAATAATAGAATGTCCTGAAAATACAAGACAAATATACAAACATATTAGTTGTCTTGAGGCGTAAGCCTTATTAAGTCGAGGCGTAAGCCTCACAAATAGCACTTAAGGGGTAGGATTTGAGGCGTAAGCCTCAAATAGTTTTTTTCGCTAATTGACTATGCACATTTAAAATCTCATGTCAGTAATTCTCACATTCAACAATCCATTCATATTAGTAAAAATCATCATTGGTTGGAGCTTAAATGAACAAAGATGGTGATAAAAGTAGAAGTGCAGATGTTGTATCGACATTAATGCTGCTAAAGGCAAACAATTGACAGAGACTCTTTAACACTTCACCAACAATAAACCAAATAACTTTCAATATACCCAAGGGAAAGAAGTAAAATAATGCTTAATTCAGTATTTACTGAAACAATTTTATTTTTCCTTACACAATCAGGTTGGAAGTTTATATGGCGGCAAATATTCTCTAATTTAGAAGACCAGAATATTAACAGCGTTCTTTATTAACTAGAAGAAGATAAGCAATTTCGGATTAGACATAATAGAGAGTGTATTTCATTGCTTGTGCGACAAAGTGAGTTTCTTGTCATCGCTATGGTCTAAAGTTTCTAGGCCATTGCTGGTTTAGCTTTATCCGATATGCAACATGCTAGTAAGATTTATCCCACCGGTAATTTCCCTTTTGTTTTGCGGTGTTCAAATGTACCACAGGACTTGTCCTCTACTTCTGTAACTCTTTCTGTACATTACAAATCTTCTATTATCTTAGACATGTTTCCGTTTTTCTCCTTACATTTTCAGTTAGAATACTAAGAACCTGATGCCTAACTGCCACACTGATGGCACGAATTGAAAGAATATATAGTATTCACATGAAGATGAAACAGAGTCAGCATTAATTACATTGTGTTTTTGTTATCTTTACTTGTTAAAGCGTCTAGCATATTTTCCGTTTTAGCTCTACCAGATTTGCAACATGCTTATAAAGATTCATTTATTTCATAATATGTTCCTTTCGTTGTGTTTACATGTACCTAAGGAATCCTTGTTCTATACTTCTGTAAATTTTCTCTATATTAATAAATTTCTTCATATTTTAGGGATACTTCCTTTTTTCTACTTCTGTTTTTACCCAATTGGAATACTTTGAATCCTGATGCCTAAATGTCACGCTGACAGAACATGATAGTAGTTTAGTAGATCAAAGCTGATTGACTAAGTATCACAAACTTACAAGCAAAGGTTGTATTGCTCTTACCAAGGTTTTTGGCATGGACTGTGTCACGGGAATTAGCTGCCTAGATTGTTTGATCGCCAGTTCTTCCAGTCTCGGGGTTCCAGCAGATGACTACAACAGAACATAAAACAGCAGATAAGCATAATAACTTTCTGATCATTCCCCGAAAACATGGGGAGAACTGAAAACTACCTGAGTAGTAGCCTGAGTAAGAGTAGGACACTGAGCCACAGTTTCAGCCATGTTGAGACCAGAACTTGTCCCCAAAGCACCAGAGGAAGAATTTGAAGAAGTGGATTGCTGCAAAGATGAGATGCCAATTCCATCACTACCAACTAACATGGGCACCTCTGCCAAAGCTGAGGTCCACTTTTCGCCACCTATCACAGATGAGGAGCCAATGGGTAAGCTCTGAATGGCAGTACTCAAGACGGGAGATGGAACTCTTCCAACCTCAGGAGTGGCTGGTCTTTCCTCTGCTCCCAAGGATGGAAAATCTTTCTCAAAAGCGGCTTTGTTTGCACTGCCAACAGGACTGCCCTCGGTAAGCAAACCATTGTTGTTCCCGCTGGCACTGCTCGAGTCTGTTACAACTTTCTTTGGCCTTGTCTCCCCACGTTTCCCAGAAATCATAGACTGTGAACGCCTCAACCCGTCCCTCTCAAATTTATTTGGAAAAATGTTTTCAAACACATCTGAAAAATCTCGGTGCCTATAGTCCCCAAAACTGGCTTTGCTTTGTCACGAGAATCATAACTGTCCCTTTCCTGGTCCCTATCCGGTCCCTATCCCTTTGATTTCTACCAAAACTACTGTAAGACCTCAAACGACCAGAAATGTTACTACTAGAACTCCGGTGGAAATATGATGAAGTGGGTCTATCAGAAGCAGATGATCGCCCTGAATCATGACCATTACTGTGCATAAATGACTTATTTCTTGCAAGATTTGATGCAGCATGAGCATCTAACAAAACAGAGATCCATTTAGAAACTAGATTAGCCAATTAAGCAAAACATACTAAAATAAAAGATATTGCTTCAAAATATGATAAAGATAACCTGAATGTGATGTAGTGCTGCCACCAGACAGACTTCCACCATTTTTCAACCATTCCGGAACCAATGTAGGCTCACTTCTTTCCATAACTAGTACCAAACATTATCATATAAAGGCATAAATGGAAAGAAAACCGACTTGTCTTCCTCAAATGAATGACCACGTATCCACCAGCACGTGCTGATGATTGATAAATGCCGCGCCCACCCACCCAAAAAACCAGAATGTGGTCTAAACAAAGTTAATCCAAAATTTCCTATAAATTAATCCTGCTTTTCATAAGCCAAAGCCGTTGCCATGTTAATTAAAACTCACTAGCCAGTATCACATCAACCAAAGTCCACAAAACCCCCCAACAATTCCTCAAGGAGCAAGCCTTCCGATGAAAGAATCTGAATTCTCTCTCTTTACAACATATAATGTCAAGTCAATAAGAAAAATCTAATCAAGTGATTGAAAAACCAAACTCTGTAATCTCATTAGTGCCCAGACGCTATATTAACAAAGGCTAGTCGAGGCCTCAATGTTCAAGAAAACCACATGAAGAAGAATGACATATCTCAATAACCAGAAAATTCAACAACCAGCCCACCAAAATTTAATCCTAATCCGTGCAGATAATATCCCAAAACAGCGTAATTATTCAACAAAACAATAATCCCAGATGAAAAGCAGGGAGGCAATCAAACCCTAGTCTCCCAAACTATCCAACAATAACAAAAGAATCCCAAAATCCCAGAAAAATCCCAAGATTTGAGCCCTTAGTAGTACTGAAATTTCTCAGAAAACAAAAGGAAACAGTCCGTATATATCAAATATCAATTAATAGATTGGCCCTCAATAATAACGAAAAAATATAGCCTGAAAATCTACTGAGTAACCCAAAAAACAAAAACCTAGTCGCCGCCTTTAACTGACGTTTCAAAATCTGTATAAATTTTATAGAAAAACAAACAAGCCCAACTGTCCTCTATTCTCAATTTTAGACCTTTTTGTGTACTTTGTGGCGATATTTTATCTGTGTGTACTCCGAAAGGGGAGATTTTGTATGTATATATGAATAATTTGAGGAAATTTGTGTGAGAGTTTTCTGAAGAAAATTTGTCTTATATTTTTCCTCTGTTTGTTGTTATCAGAATTCCTATATGGTTGGTGTACTTTAGTACTATAAAGACTGTAATTCTATACTACACCTAATTTGTATCTATAGCCAACCTAAATTACAACCTTAATTATTTAGAGCATATTTGTTAACAAGTAATTGTAAATTTGTTAAATATTATTTTTATTTTATATTTTAAACTCACTTTTTTTTCAAACATTTCATACAACCTACTTTTCTTTTTCTTTGAAAATTCTAATAACACTTCAAACTAGACCTTGGCTAGAAACTTAAATTGTGAATTTGACAATGAGTTTGAATGCAGGCTAGTTTGACTTTGATCACATTGCTCATTGCATGCCAGGGTCTGTGAATCTGGTCTAGTCGTTTTTGAAGTTGTTCATTACGGGTTCTATGAGCTTGGCTCAAACTGTATTTTCTTGTGAGACCAACACGGTCCGTCAAACACAAGGTTTGGTCCTTTTGTGAGCATTTATTAAATAAAATTGTTTTAATTAATAGTACTCTTATTTTTCTTAGTACATATTGACATAATAGTGTACAAAATACTGAATGTTTGTTTGGTAGAGTTTAAAAGAAATTTTTAAAGATAATCTGGTATAAATCAATAATATATGTGATTGTAAAATTGATAAAAGTTGCATATACCATAAAATATGTACTTGAAAATGTGTTTAAGAAATAAAAGTGTTTAAAATAAACTCTACCAAACATGTTATAACTTCTAGAGAAGCACATGCCAAACATGATATCTTACCCACCGTGGGTAGGAGATTATTTCTCATAAACTCTAGAGAAATACTTTATTTTTTTCGAAATTTATGATCATATATGATCCAAAATATTTTTCCTCCAAAAAATGAATAATGTTATTTATTAGCACTATTGATCATCATCGCCTACGCACAACGTAATCCACTGTAATTGATAGATTTAAAAAGACAATTATACAACATCAATCAATTGCAACAAACTCCGTTGTCACATAGATTGGTGATTATCGGTGATGATAATTAGCATTATTAATACCTATATCTTGAATGGAAGAATTTCTAGAAGGGCCTTGTAAAATAGGAGGGATGAATGTTTAGAGAATTTAGGTTTTTACCATTATTATGTGTTCTCTTTACATTTATAGCCCTATTAAATAAGGAATTTAAGTTCAGGAGTAAAATTGAATATGGACAGAATCAGCAGGGATTGTATAAAAAAATTGGAAAATTACGTTTTATTTTATGCGCCAGTCAATAAATTAATTTATTATTTGTCGACTTAATCCACCGCTGACATAATCTAATTAATGAAATAATTTATTTTCTCTTGCTAAAATTTAGAGAGGATGACATCAATTCCGCGTACTACCTCACATATCATGTTATTTGGAAATTTTGCGTGTAAATAAAAAATTTATGTATTTAAATTAACAGAGTGAAGAAAGAAAATTAACAATAAAATATTAGTACATATTTAGTGTATATTTAGTAGTCTTGAAATTATTTTTTAAATACTTATATTATAAATTGTGAGTGAATATGTAAATAAAAAGTGGATAGTAAGTTGTATGTCTTATAAAATATGTGGATAAAAAATATTGTTGACCAGTTTGATTAGCTAAAATTATAATTTAAGCGTCACCAAACACACAAACACGTGTTTATATGCTAGATTAGTTAATGAATAATGGAAAAAAAAGTTAAAATTTAATATGTTGGGCTATAAAGTAATGTACAGTGGTGCATGCTGCCGCCTATACAATTTGGATGAAAATTAGCATAGGAACGAACTGGACAAATCCCAAAACTCGCAATATCTTTCTATTATATTAGAGAAGAATATATCCAAACAATAAAAATAAATAAAAAAATAAGGGAACATACTCCCTTTCTACATTTCTTGTATTCAATGTGCTCAAAACCCTTTCTCATTTTCTTCTAAATAATAAAAATGAAAAACTCAAAGTTGTTAGTAAGTCAAAATTGCTCTCTCTAAACCTATTATACTTCTACATGTGTTGCAAGTTTTACTATTTATGCTTAGCAAAGTTAATCTAATAAGATTGAAGAGATAAAAAGAAATTAAAATTTTATTGACCGTGATACTAATGAAAAGTTATACCAAACACTTTCATAAAAGTAAATGAGATTATCACAAGACAATTTTTCACAAATATTAAGAAGCTCATGACGAAGCATGAGACTAGAGATGACAAATGAGCCAGCTTGAGCCGACATAGGACGAGTTAGACATGAAATCAAGTCAAGCTAGCCTGGCGGAATTATACACTGAACACTAATTTGTTGGACCAACCCAATCCAGATTAAGGGCCACTGTGCCAACCCGATCTATATATATATATATATATATATATATATATATATATATATATATATATATATATATATATATATATATATATATTCAAAATAATTATTAAAAAAAAAGGAAAAAAAGTCTTTCTTCTTTTCCCCATTCCACCCCACTCACCCAATAAACTGATTCCATTCTGCTACTAGGGTTCCAAACCTTCCCCTTAGCTCTATAAAGACCTTTTCAACTCAAAAGATGCTAAAGCTATTTATAGTTGGTATTTTCGGAAGGAAAGACTTCGTTTACTTCTCGATTGTGATATGGAGATTTCTCCCCTAGTTTCCGACACAAACCGGCGGGTCTTGGGGAGAGGGTGGTATTTGAGAAAAAAAAAAATTGGACTGTGGACATCCCAATGTTAGCCCTATTGGTCCATGGCAAATTGTGCCGGGCCAAATAGGCCCGATTTTTTGGGTTAGATTTTTATTGGGCAACCCCAGCCCAGAATTCGGGTTGTCTAGGCTAGGCTGCCGGGCCGGACCGGACCAAAAAAATGTTGGTCCAACTTGATGGCAATGAAGAATATACAAGGGTACCTCAATATTCTTTAAAATTATTAATTAAAAAAAAAAAAAAAGATCTCCGCAGATGAAAGCATCTAAACACCATGGAACAAGTTTCTTAAGCCACAGCCATAAAACGAGAGATGGAAATCTGTTCCAAAAAGGTAGCTTCACTGGTGTAGCAAAGTATTCTACCAGAAGTTGCCACAATCTCTTTGGTAGTGCATATACAAACATTCACTTTTTTTTTTCCTTTATAGGGATGTACCTGCATATCGGTGAGGCGTAATGTCAGTTGCTTGAATCTGGAACAATACACATTTGCAATGGGCGATATCCTTTATAAATATCAGCGACAGAACCAGCCGTCTGTAGAAGATCGTTCTTCATCTCTGCAATTTTTGATCCCATGTACTCTTTATATGTTGAAACTGAATCAATCAGACCAAAGAGTTCCTGAGCACACATTTGAACTTCCCCTCAATTTGCACGATGGTTTCCTGCAACTTTTCCTTGGACGTCTTCACCAGACCATATCAAATAATGAGCAAAGCATAAAAAGGAGAAGGTCACTTGATGGAAAATTCAAAAGCATAAAAGGAAATCCGGCACTTATTTATGGATAAGTTCCTCTACAAAGAAGAAATAAACACACTTCTTAGCATGAACAAATAGGAATGGGCGGCTTACCTTCAAAAATTCTGATGCTTCTTTTCAACAACATCCATGTTGCGAGCCTCTGTTTCTACTTCCTCCACCATTTTTCTAGCTTCTGCCGCACATCTTGAAGTGTATTCCTGTGATTCCTTCCTTGTTAAGTTAACCTGAGCTCCAACCTACAAAATTGATCATCAAAGCATTAAAGGTGGTATTTTTAGATATCAGTTGCTCCCTAAGATGTCTTTAAACAACTCTCCTGTGAGGCAACAGTAGTACAGTCTCCAGTGCACAGAAATGAAAATGTTAAGATCAACAGTCCAAGCTCCAAAACCTGGTAAAAAGCCTTAACTCCAAGAAAGAAGACTACTATGAATCTGTTTGAATGTTCATCCCTTCCTTTTTTTGGCATAAGAGAAGGTCAAACCTAGTTCATTACTGTTGTAAAACTGAACATATAACTCTGAACGCTGGAGGCCATTGAATCTGTGCAGCTAAAGGATTTCAGAACCTAGAAGTTCTATCTTTATTCCTTTTCTCACACAAATTCTAAATGTTGTACACAGAGGCTTAAATTTAATAAAACTCTCAAAGAAATGTTAACAATAGCAAAGCTTCAGGAGGTTGCCAAGTCAGGGGGAAAGGAAGAGCAAAACGCCCCCAAAGTTCCAATATACTCAAACATAAGATGTTATACCCTTCTCTATTTAATTCAGCTAGTGCTAGAACAAACAGAATCCAATTAGCTGGTAACAATGTAGTCCGGCATTCTTTGCATATGACCAACAACAATGCCAAAGCAATCTTTAATCTATATTTGAGGAGAACTAATTGCAACCTTTAGGACCAGCCGGTTCGACCAGAAAACCGGTCCCTAGACTAGTCTGGGTGGTCTTCATGGACCAGTTTACAGTCAAACCCGTGAAAACCAGCAAAGAACTGATCAAAATCCGGTTTAGCCGAATAAAAACCAGCCAGGCTTACTAAAACACATGTTGCACGGTTTTTAGAAAATTTCAGGCCATCACCACGAAATCAAGGATTGAACCTGAGACCTTCACCATAAAGATGGAGCCTATTACCACCATGGTAATGCAGGCTTTTGTGTAAAACAATAACTAACTTTTATATAGAACTTATCTACTTGGTATTTGGTTTTCTTGATTAATTACTTTAGTTAAGCATAAATTATTTAAAGCCTTAGTTATCTAATAAACATGAAAAATATCAATTTACATAATTTAAATAATTGTAAGTAGTATATTTTTAGCATATGGCATGCTTTAGTTTTTTAACATAGAGTCATATTATACGTTATATCTTTTGAGAATTATTTTTTATATAAATTTGCAGTTAGGAATCACTCATCCAATGACGCTGTGGTAAGGCCAGGGCAATAGCTAGGTTGGGATTGAAAACTATGATTTCGAAGGTTCATGTGCACCTAAAACAACAAAATAGATAAACCAGAAATCTAAGTTGTACATGTGACAACTTCAAGACTAGGCCAAGCCTTCCATTTATGACCATCAACGCTCCTCTTGGTAAATGTTGAATTCCAAGACCCAAAAAAGGAAGATCTACAAACCAACAGATGGTGTGTGAAGTGCAAATAAGTATGCTTCTCAACATACAAATTAGACAGTTTGAGCCATCTCTGAGAAATTAGCAGAAAGTGCCATCAATGCAATCCTCTTTGTGAGATCTCCCTCATCCTATATAATGACAAATACTGGGCAATCCGGATTTGCTGCTAGGTTCTAATAATCCTAGAAACAGCAGCAATAGTAGTAGTAAACCGAAGTTTAAAATCTTTAGTAGTCTTCAGTCTAACAATCTAGGGCATTTTATTTTGTCAGAAAAAGACAAACCAAATCATTTACTAAATTATCGTGTTGGAAAAAGTTATAACAAGTGCAAAAAGCATATAATCCAGAATAAAAAATAGCAATGTAAGGACTGCGAAAAAATGCTTCCCTTTCTCCCACATCTCTTTTGGGATGACCACGTGGCAGGTTGTGTTATAGAGTTGAAAGATCTTTTAATATATTAAAACTGAAACCAATGAGGCAAATGATTAAATATTAAATTCAAAGCTAGATGCATTAGTATGGAAAAAGTGAAATGACTGGTATTAATAGTAAACCTAGAGGAAGAGGTTGACCTAAAATCACATAGAATGATGTAATTAAATTTGTAATTTCTAAGTGGAAAAAGAGAATTCATCCAACCTAAGTTTAGTACGGAATGAGGCTTGATGAGCTGGGTTTATTGGCCAGAACACAGAGGGGCAGGCATTTCCTTTCAGAATTGAGCCAAAATGGTCAATTATCTCCATGGCATTATGCGCTAAAGGATAGTGGGGCACATCACTCAACTATTTGAGATTCTTCCGACACGGTAATAATCTCGTATTGGACAATCTTTTAATTGAGGATGTAATCTGGTGAATTTAATGCAGAATGACAGGTGGGGTAATCATTTCATGACTCGTGATTCTTAATGAATTTAGGTATGGATGCAAAGAAGCATTTGCAAATATTTAATGGTTGTCAGCTCTTACTTTGTCGATGTTGGATTGAAGGGCAGAGATACGATTTCTTTTCTCCTCAATTTGAGCAGCATTCTCGCCTGACTGTTGCCGAAGAGAGATCAATTCTTCCAATTTCTCTACTGAACTTCTTTTTATGTCCTCGGCAAATGAGGCAAGTGCAGGCTTTAGTATTGATTTGTAATCTAATCCCAGTACATCACCAGGTGTGGACCCCTTGGCATTCAACTGATATTGAAATCCAATTCCAAGCTTTAACCTAGAAACCAAATTTGAGTAAATAACTAAATATTGCCAGCATAGGGAAGGGTGAATCATAAATTTTATGGTCGGTAAAATAACACACTGAAAATTACACAGTAATTAAGGGAAAATAAATAAGACATGGAAAACAAAGTATTGGCAGTTCACCTTCTATGAAAATCTTATTTTAGTTTTATCAAGTTATTCAACAACAATGGAATGTGCTGTACGGAAAGCTACGCTTGTGCACGTTGGCGGGTAGGGGCTTATCTATGTGATTCTCTCTGCTTGCTTGCACCTATCGGCAGATGTCTACAATATTCCTATCTGTACAATGATCAAAACAATGAAGAAGAGTCGATTTCCTATCCCTTTCTCTTCAATTTCACAAGAAGCAAAATGTAATAATTAAAATTTATTATGGTATATTCAGTTCAAAAGAATCATAAAATAACAAAGAAAATCCTCTGTCTCGAACCTAATGGATAATTTTGCATCAAGTCCAGATACTATTACCAAGAGAAAGAAGACTAGACATCTTTAAAAATCAGTCCCCGTTATTAAATAAGAGATAAAATTGATATTTTTCTTTTCCTTTCTCTTTTTCCCGGGAAGGGGCAGTCAGGGGTGGGAGTAGGGGCTTGATTTGCATTCATAACCCCATAACATATTCTGACACTATACACGGAATCTACAGGAACCAAATAAAGACTATTAAACAATACTTCTTCATACTGATGCGTCTAGCCAATTTGCATCTCAAGGCTAAAACTACCAAGGACAAAGAGGGAAGATGGAGTAGAAGTATCATCTTTGACACTTTTTGAACATGTAAGCATACTTGCTTAGACAAGGTGATCCAAAAATTCGTTAGTAAAAATGCCTGACGATAATGCAGTGAATATGGATCAGCTTCTGTCCACCAATGATTCAGCAATTCCAAATAACGTGAAAAGCATATAAATAAACGAATACAATCAGGTCCAGAAAGTCACCATAAGTTTAAGCTGATAGTTAATATTAATATGTCTGGCACAGGAATTTAACTGATGGTACTTTCTTTCTCAAGAGTAAATTACTATCATACTGCAGTTCACAACATAATTAGCTTAATTCCCTCCACCTAAATCATTGACACTGCCAGAAATTGTATGCTAAGGATAATTTCTTCTTATCAAAAAACCACGGCTATAAAAAACACAAATCACAACTACAAAAAAGAATAATAAAATCTAACCATAATTATCATTAAATTCACATCAAAAACCAACAACAAGGCAAAGAGAACAGGGAAAAACCTCCGGATAGCTTGGTTGCACTCGATCGTTAACCACTCGAGCTCCTTGAACTTATGTCCGATCTCAGAATCAAGCTCCCAAATCTTCTCCTCCCAACCATTCCTAGAAGCCTCTGCATCCTCTATTTCCCTCTCCACAGCCTGCAATTCCCTCTTCATCCTCTCTGCATCCCTTGCATTAATACCCTGATCCTCAATAGTTCTCTTCAACTCCACGTTCTCTTCGCAAATCCTTTTCTTCTCAGCCACCTTTACCTCCAATTCCTTCTCCTTCTCCTCAAATTTCTTTTGCACCTCCAGCATATGCCCGTCCAACTGCTCAATAATCATATGGAATTTAGTCACGTCCTTCTCCAATAAAGCTTTCTCCTGCTCCAATACCTCCTTCTGGCTCGGTCCCTTCTTCAAACTCTCCAACTTTGCCTCCAATTCATGCACATTTCCTTCAACAGACTTCACATTCTCCTCTATTTTATCCTTTCCTCCCTCAACTCCCTCATAAATTCTTCGTCCAAAGCATCCACAGCCTGATCATCCCCCTAATATAACTCAAATAACTATTTGTCGTGTACTTGAACATGCTATTATCCTCAAAACTCGATGGGGAGTTCAGCAAATGATCGTTGTACTTAACTATCTGAACAACCCAGAGAATGACCGCAAGCAAATTAGGCCAGGCATGAGGGGTACCCGGGGCTTTGAGTGCAGATTTGTTTAACTTCAAGGGGCATTTCAGGATTTTCAGAACTTTCAGGACAAGGTCTTCATCTAACTTCTGAGCTGAGAAGCCAAGGCGGTGGAGGAGGAATTTCAGGGTTTCAGTGATATCTTTGGCCGAGGGAAGAGGGGGTTTGAGAGAGAAGGGGACGGAGAGGGAGGCAAGATAGGCGTTAATAGTGCGGATAGAAGCAAGCTGGTAAGACTTCTCCGAGATGTTGGGGACGGCGGTTGACGGGCGGCCGATGGAGGCGTTTGAGGGCGGCTGCTGCAGAAACTGGCGTCGGAGTCGCGGCCAGGGGCCGGGGTGGATAGGTATTGCCATGGGTCTGCAGTGTTGGTGGGTGTGGGTGGTGGGGACGGCGGTCAGATGCTAAGGATTCCGTAGCCCGGCGGCGACCGGCGGCTCTCATAATCGGAGATCAATTGGGGTTTGTCCGTTTCTCTCTCTCTTCTTTTTGGTTTTTGTTCAGATTTTTTCCCGCCTACTGCAATAGCTAGTGTAACGCAATAGTTTTAAATTATTAAGTGTTGCACCCGTGCGAATGAGTGAGGTCTAATCACAAAAAATAATTTTATAATTATCTATAAAAATTAATTAGTTATAATAAAATAATTTTAAAATGTAATATTTTAAATCTTAATTAGTATTAAAAATTCATGTTTTTTGTACCAAAATAGAGATAAGATTAATTAATTAAATATTTTAAATATAGATAATTAAATTAAAACGTATTTGATAATTAATTTTATAATGATAACAAAATTAAATTAGTTTTTGTAATGATAACTAAATTAGAAGGTAGATGGAGGAACTTCAATTGAAAAACTACAAAATCAAAGCAGAGATAAGAATGAACATTTAATACTATTAAAAAATCCATTTATGGAACCGAAAAAAAAATTAGAAATTCTAAATATAAAAGTATTTTAGCGGAAAATAAAATTTTGAATGACATACGAAGAAAAATCCATGCATTTTTTAAATTTTAACTACTATTACTTCTACATTCGAAAAAATAATTTCTCTTTCATCTATCTTCTTCGTAAATAAACTTTTGAAATCTATCGACTACACTACTAATACAACTTTATTTATTCTATTTTCTTATTACACAAAATTATATATTTTACCCAATATTTATATTCAATTTCTTTTCTACAAAGCTTCCTCCCATAAAAGTAAAAGACAATCGACAACAAAAACTAATGAAACACATTCATTCTTGAACTTTTTTAAATTGCAAAATAATAAAAACTAAAAATTCTAAATTAAAATGAATAAGAATAATAACTAACATCAAAAGTCAGTTGACTAATTTTTATTTATTTATTATTCTTTGAATGTAATTTGTCAATTAGAAAGATGACTACGAAAATTTTTTATTTTTACTTTGTAAAAATTCAAATTAAATATTTTATATAATTTTCAACCCACTATTAATTCAATAAAATTATTATTTATTCATTTCAAGTTGACTAAACACTAAATTTTAATTAGTATTAAACTCATTGATGCGTTGACCAAAACGAAGATAATTAATTAATTAAATTAAATTAATTAGATATTTAAAATATAGATAATTAAATTTAAAAGCATCTTGAAAAATTAATTTTTATAATAATAAAAAAACTTTGAAAATATGAATTTTGACTTATTTTTCTTTCACTTTGCATTGATGTCTTCTATAATAATATTGAAAATGTAATATTTTAAATGTGATCTTTTAAATCGTTATCATAATAGTGTTTTAGTTGAGTACAACTTTTCTAATAGTCCTATAACTATTCAATCTATTCGAAACATGTTTGGCTATTTTCTTATGTATGTCATTTTTTTTTTTTTTTTAAAGTTATAAAGTAAGGATTAATGAAAATTGAATAACACATTTAAACTATGACAAAAGTTTAAATGTAATTGTCTAAATGTGATTTCTTAAATTTTAATTAGCATTGAAAAACTCATGCATATTTTGACCAAAATGAAGATAAGATTAATTAATTATTAAGTAATTAAATTAAATTATTTAAGTATTTAAAATATAGATAATTAAATTAAAATGCATTGAAAAATTAATTTTGCAATAATAACAAAACTTTAAAAATATCGACTTAGACTTATTTTTCTTTCAATGTGCATTGATTGTTTTCATAATAATCTTGAAAATACGATATCTTAAATCTTAATTAGTATTGAAAAATTCTTACATTTTTGGTACTAAAAAAGATAAGATTAATTAATTAAATATTTTAAATATAGAAATTAAATTAAACGCATTGGATAATTAATTTTGTAATGATAACAAAACTACAAAATGAGGCGGCTATTAAATACGATGATTAAGAATGAACATTTAATACTATTAAAAAATCAATTTATGAAAACTCTAAAAAAAATAGAAATTCTAAATAAGAAAGTATTTGGGCGGAAAAATAATTTTTTGACGATTCTTTTGTTTATATATATATATATATTTATAAGATATTCAAAAAAGTTGGTATGAAAAGTTGTTAAAAATGGTTGATCTTATGAAATATATGATTGAAAATGAGTTCCAAACATGTTCTAAACATGAATTTGGGGATGAGATTGGGAATTTAAATTTTACATTTGTTGGGTTTGGACATAATTAATAGAATAGAATGAACACTTCCATATGTTAAGTTTTAACTAATTTTTGAATTAGTCAATTTCAGGGATGGCAACGGGACGGGTCGGAGTTGGGGTGGCCCGCCCCTGCCCCACCTGGGATTTTTCACCCATCCCATTTCCCGCTTAAAAGCGGTAGGGTGACTTTCGCCTGGTTCGCCTCTATTTAAATTTTTGTTTTTATAAACGTGATTTTCATTGTGAGCACTATAAAATAGAGAATTAAAGTTAATTTTAAATGATATGGTTAGAATTTAAAAACAAATTGTGTATAATATGTTTATTAAACAAAATGAAAATAATACAAATTAATAAATATTTGTGTAATGGTTAGGAATTGTAAATCAATATTCACAACCCGAGTTTGACTCCTTCGACGCCTATTTCATCAAAATATTTTTTAAAATTAAAAAAAAATCAGGGCGGGTCTTATCCCCCTTGGCACTCCACCTCGAATACCCGATTATCCGAGTCAAAGAAATTCTAAACGAAGTGGGGGACGGGACAAATTGCCATCCCTAGTCAATTTTTATTTTACATTCTCAGAAAGAGAATGCCAATTAGTAGAAAATCAAAATCTAGAAAAAGACGAATTAGAAAATGAATTCAATAATCTAGAAGAATCTGATTTTAATCCAATAGACTTGTTAGATAATGAAAAGATTTACTATACTCTAGTAACAGAACAAGACATAGAAAGTTTAATTTCTAAATTAGAAAAGATGGAAATTTTAGGAGAAAATGTTCTTAAATCTTTGGGAAAAGACAAAGTAACATGTGAGCTTAAGATTAAGAATCCGAATACATAATTAGATGTAAAAATATAGAAGCAACAAATTTAGATCTTGAAGACTTTAAAATGCATACACAAGATTTGCTTAAGTTAGGAGTAATTAGAAAATCAGACAGTCATCATAGATCAGCTGCTTTCATAGTTAGAAAACATTCGAGAAATAGTTAGAGGTAAAAGTAGAATGGTTTTAATTACAAAAGATTAAATGATAATACCATAGATGATGCTTATAGATTACCAGATAAGACTGTTCTTATAAATAGAATTCAAAATTGTAAGATTTTTAGTAAGTTTGATCTAAAGTCAGGATTTTGGCAAGTTAAGATGCATCCTGATAGTATAAAATGGACAGCCTTCACTTGTCCAGAAGGACACTTTGAATGGCTTGTCATGCCTTTTGGATTAAAAAACGCTTCAGGTATTTTTCAAAGAAAGATGGATAGTATTTTTAATAAGCACAGCAAATTTGTAGTAACCTATATAGATGATATTTTAGTTTTTAGCAAAAATAGGACAGAACATAGAGGTCACTTACAAATTATATTTTCAGAATTTATTAATCATGGGTTAATAATTAGTAAAAAGAAAATGGTCCTATTCAGGCCAAGGAAAAATTTCTCTTCAGCCGCATATAGCACAAAAAGCTTTAGAATTTCCTGATAAGTTAGAAGATCTTAAACAAATCCAGAAGTTTTTAGAATTAGTAAATTATGCTAGACCCTTTATCAAAGATTTAGGAAAAATAGCAGGACCCTTATATTCAAAGACCTCTCCAACAGGGCAAAGACATTTTAATATAGAAGATGTTAAATTAGTACAAGAAATTAAAAGTAAAATTAAAAGTCTTCCAGAATTAGCAATGCCTTTAGATACAGATTTCTTGATCATAGAAACAGACGGTAGTATTCTAGGATGGGGAGCTATTCTTTTATGCAAACCCAATAAATATCTGAGATAAAACTACTGAGAGAGAATATGCGAGATATAATAGTGGTAGTTACAAAGAAAAAGGAAATCTAAGTAGTATAGATGCGTAATTATTAGCAATTAATTATGCTTTAGATAGCTTTGAATTGTTTATAATTTCTAAAAAGAAATTTTAATAAGAACCGATTCTTGTGACCATTGTTTCATTTACAATAAGCTTAAGCTAGACTCTAAGAAAAGTAGTAGAAGAAGGTGGTTAAATTTTGTAGATAGAATTACAAACACTGGAATTAATATAGATTTTGAGCATATTAAAGGAGTAGATAACAAAGCGTGAGATATTTTAAGCGAATGATTTCTAAAGAAATTTGATCTAACTGTTTTTGTGTTCCTTCACTGAGATGTCCGGATCATTATTAAGACCGTGAATTCCCTTGGGAATTCTCTTGCTTTCTGACTTTGTTCTGAGACTTGAGTAGTCGAGTAATGCACCTTTTATCAAGACCGATTAATGTTTGGTAATCAAGAACTTTTATGTTTTCCCAATAGTAACATTTCTTTCAAAGTTTTACCGCATATTTCCGCTTTCTAAAGAAGAAAGATGCATTTTAGATAATTTGTGGATTTCTTTTAATAAGAACCCTAAAGATCGGAAGTATTTTCTTGCTTCTTTAAATGCACTTTCAGAATATTTTAATCAAGGTAAAAAATTTAAGTTTTATGTTGTAGTCAAAGGTAAAAATCCAGGAGTTTTTCATTCATGGTTAGAAGTGTTAGATTGCATTAAAGATTGCAAAGACCCCCTTTACAAAGGATTTTCTAGTTATCAAGAAGCATTAGATTCTGCTAGGCAATTGATAGGATTAAATTTTTATATTTCGCCTACACTAAAGAATTTCCAAGATCCTCCATTAGGCTTTTCTCCCAGCAAAGACAAAAAGATTTTTTGCACCCATTGCGAATGTATGCAAAATAATTTTAAGATTATCAATGAATCTAATCAGAATTTGTTAGTTGAAAGAACATCTTTACAAAAGAAGATTTCTTCTTTAGAACAACAAATTGTGAACTTAAGAATGGCTTATCCAAAGGGTACTATTGAGCCCAAGAAGTCAATAGCTAGTCCAGCCCAAACGGTAGCTGGTAAAGACTCATCAAATTCGTTGATGGCTATGGACTTGCCAAAAGTCCAACAGACTCAGGGAACTGTGGATTTCCCTACAAATTTTGAAAAGAATCCAATCTGGGATACTCTTGGCCAACCCAGTGGCAAATTTGACCTTCTTGTAGACTATTCAAAAAGCCCATCACAAGAACATTTATCTCAAACCCAAAGTTCTGAAGCCCAAAACACTCGGACCTCCAAAGGAAAAGAAATTCTCCAAGACGGTCAAGACCCAAGAGATGATTTTGTTTCTATTGAAAGACTTCTTCACTGATTGAAAAATTTCAGAAAAATGAGAAAATTTTGAAAAGAAAAATTGTTGCAAAAAGAAGAAAAGCAAAAAGAAAGAAGAAAAGAATTTTGAAGAAATAATAGAACAAGCGTTAGAAAAAGTCATTACAAAGAGAGAAAATAATAAAGAAAAAGACATCCAATGCCAAGACAGAAATAATCCAGAACCAGATGATTCATTCCAAGGAAGTGATAGTGAAGACAGGTATGAAGGAGAAAGAGACGGGTTCAATAATTCAGACAGTGAAATGTCACTATCTCCAACAGCCCTCCATAATCTTGACACTTAAGAAGATTTTTTCGTGATAGATTTTTGCTTTCCAGAAAGATGTCATGCCAGAAATGATTTATCAAAAAGAAAATCCAAGCAAAGATTCTTTTTACAGACAGAAGAACTGTGGATCTTTTGAAATTTCTCAAGAAAGCAACAAAAAGAACTGTGCAGACTTTGAAAATTTTGCCAAGACGCTGTAGAACTTTTGAAATCTTTCAGATGCTGCCAAAAGAAGATTTTGAAGAATTCAGAGATGCCCAGACAATTTCCTGTGCAACTTTTGAAAAAGAAATAGCCAGGTACATTTTCAGAAGAAATTCATTTCAAGACTTTGGCCAGAAGTTTCTCGGTGAAACGCGTGCCAATGATGAACAGAAGAAAAGACAGAAAGCAAGGACACATGGAAACTTGCTTTTCAGATTTACTTTTAGAACTGTTGTTTTGCTCCCAAGAATTTCTCTATAAAGGGAAGAAAGATTCATTTGTAGACACACGGTGAACACACAAAGATAACACATCACATAGCTCTCTAAAATCTCTCCCTTTACATTTAGAAAAATTCTCAATCCAAATATTGTACAAAGCTTGTATTCAGGTACATGTTCTTGACTTGTAATTTAGTTTAAAGCTTTAGTGTAAATTTCGGGATTTTTCGAAAGGGAAATCCTTAGTAGTAATTTCTTTTATGTATTAACAGATCTCCAAAAAATGTTTAGTTTAATTTTTATGAAGTTTTAATGAAATTTTTTGTTGAAATGTTTTGTTAATATTTGTTGTATCATCATTACATCCTATGCATGTTATAAAAGCATAACTTGATTTTTAGAAGCCATACTGTTTCTAAATTAATCATGAGTGATCCAAATAAGTAAGGATTGTTGGCCGGAGTGAGCCTGTGATATCCTTTAGATGTTGGGGAAAGGGAATCAATAAATTTAGGAATTTATTAAGGGAGTGCCAGTGGTAACCTTAATAAAAGAAATCAGGTTCAAGTTAACATGTCTTAGGTGGTGACATTTGCTTGCTTTTGAAAAAAAAAAAAAATGGAGATTTGTTAGAACATTCAAAAGAATTATGAAAAGGGAAGTACCGAGTAGGATATTACACAAATTTTGAGCAAAAAATTTTTATGAACCCAAACGAAGCATCCACATCAGGAACTAAAGAAGACGACCAAGATCGAAAATAAAACTTTCTTGAACTTATTCGTAATTTTATTTATCTCGTCGGAAGGAACAATTAAAGAATTAGATAGAATAAGAAAAAGTTTAGGACGAGAGACATAAAATTTTAGATAGAATCTTTAGAGAACTTCCATGAGTTAGACTCTTCTTTATTAGAAGAACAAATTATTTTACAAAATAAAGACCTAAATAATTTTGAAAAAGAGTTATAGAATTAGAAGAAATTATATGCAGGAAGGAGCTATAGAACCAGCACGGTCAATTTATAGATTATTATTTAAAAATAAAAAGAATTAACGAGACAATTTAAACTTCCGCATTAAGGAGATAGAATCTCGTATTAAAGAATTAGACCAAATTCTCCTAACTCACGCCAACTCTCTGAGACCAACCTTGAAAGAGACCCTCCCACGCCATTGGTCGAGCCTCTTTCTTCGCACCCCCCCCTCTCTAAATTGGTATCGAGACATAGATAGTAAGAAAAGCTTAGACTATTTAAATTTAGAACTAAGTACTAATTACAGAAAAGTTAAGACTGTTGATAATAATATTTAGGTTGTAATTTAGACTCTTCTCATAAATTACATAGCTTGTTTTCAGAAGACCCTTGCCAAAACCTTATTGTAGATTTAATAATTAATTTGTCTAGAAATTTAGATCTAGAAAATAAAAGAAATTTTAAATCTGTAGAATTGGTTTTAGATCTTCTTAAAACAAGAAACTTAGAACTTAAAAATATTAAAGAAAGTTTAGACTTTATTAAAAATCAAAATTCTGTTATTTTAGAAAAGATATCTAAAGTAGACTTTTCCCAAATAAAAAAGATTTTAGATTTTAATAAATCTAAAGAAAGCAGTCGAGAAATAAAAAGATGTTTATTAAAAGCGGAAGAATCTATTAAGGAACTAAGAAGCTTAATTCTTAGTTAATGAACGAGACTGAAATTTTAGATAAAAATTATCTAGAAGCTTTGGAATATTGTAATAATTTTCACAAAGAACCCAAAGGCATAACAAAGTTAGATTTTCCTAAGATTTCAGAATCAATCTTAATTAAGCAAAATAATTTTATTATTACTTTGTTAATTTCTTTACATAAGAAGATTGACAGTTTAGACAAAACCAAAATAGCAACCTCTTCATCAAGCATAGAAAACGACTTAAGAACTTTATCTATGTAAATTTTATATTTAGTTTGAGCACTTATGTAACATCTCGCCTAAAAATCCTATATGAATTAAGAGGTTTCTCCACTATCTACATCTTCGTATCCTTTAGTCCGGATTCCTATTTTTTTTATTTTTATTTTTTAAAATCTGAAAAGCAAATATCACCACCTAAGACATGTTAACTTGAACCTGAAAAAGGAGTTATAGAATTAGAAGAAACAGTTTAGACAAAACCAAAATAGCAACCTCTTCATCAAGCATAGAAAACTACTTAAGAACTTTATCTATGTAAATTTTATATTTAGTTTGAGCACTTACAGAATATCTGCCTAAAAATCCTATATGAATTAAGAGGTTTTCTCCACTATCTACATCTTCGTATCCTTTAGTCTGGATTCCTATTTTTTTATTTTTTATTTTTTTAAAATCTGAAAAGCAAATATCACCACCTAAGACATGTTAACTTGAACCTGTTATAATTTCTTCTAATTCTATAACTCTTTTTATGTAAAGAAATTAACAAAGTAATAATAAAATTATTTTACTTAATTAAGATTGATTCTGAAATCTTAGGAAAATCTGACTTTGTTATGCCTTTGGGTTCTTTGTGAAAATTATTACAATATTCCAAAGCTTCTAGATAATTTTTATCTAAAATTTCAGTCTCGTTCATTAACTAAGAATTAAGTTTCTTAGTTCCCTAATAGATTCTTCTGTTTTAATAAAAATCTTTTTATTTCGACTCTGTTTCTTTAGATTTATTAAAATCTAAAATCTTTGTTATTTGGGAAAAGTCTACTTTAGATATCTTTTCTAAAATAATGTAAATTTTGATTTTTAATAAAGTCTAAACTTTCTTTAATATTTTTAAGTTCTAAGTTTCTTGTTTTAAGAAGATCTAAAACCAATTCTCTGATTTAAAATTTCTTTTATTTTCTAGATCTAAATTTCTAGACAAATTAATTATTAAATCTACAATAAGGTTTTGGCAAGGGTCTTACGAAAACAAGCTATGTAATTTATGAGAAGAGTCTAAATTACAACCTAAAATATTATTATCAACAATCCTAACTTTTACGTAATTAGTACTTAGTTCTAAATTTAAATAGTCTAAGCTTTTCTTACTATCTATGGCTCTGATACCAATTTAGAGATAGGGGGTGCGAAGAAAGAGGCTCAGCCACTGGTGTAGGAGGGTCTCTTTCAAGGTTGGTCTGCAGAGTTGGCAGAGTTAGGAGAATTTGGTCTAATTCTTTTAATACGAGATTCTATCTCCTTAATGCGGAAGTTTAAATTGTCTGTTAATTCTTTTATTTTTAAATAATAATCTATAAATTGACTGTCTGGTTCTATAGCTCCTTCTGTTATAATTTCTTCTAATTCTATAACTCTTTTTTCAAAATTATTTAGGTCTTTATTTTGTAAAATAATTTGTTCTTCTAATAAAGAAGAGTCTAACTATGGAAGTTCTCTAAAGATTCTATCTAAAATTTTATATCTCTGTCCTAAACTTTTTCTTATTCTATCTAATTCTTTAATTGTTCCTTCTGACAGATAAATAAAATTCTGAATAAGTTCTGAAGAAAGTTTTATTTTCTGATCTTGGTCGTCTTCTTTAGTTCCTGATGTGGATGCTTCGTTTGGGTTCATAAAAATTTTTTGCTCAAGAGCAAAAGACTTAATTGTTTTTAATAAAAACATAGACCATGTACAAAGTATAGATAAGATTTTACAATTAACAGAACAAACCCAAATAATAGGAGAAGACCCTCTAAAACATTGGGATAGAAATAAAATAGAAATCATAAATGAAAATATAAAGATTAGGACCGCAGAGATAAAACATACTAATAAAGATATAGAAGACTTTAAAATTCAGATTAAAGAATTGTTAGAATTAAAAGTAATAAGACCTTCTACTAGTCAAAGATAGATCGTGACTTTTATGGTTAGAAATCATAGTGAAATTAAACGAGGAAAAGCTAGAATGGTTATAAATTATAAAAGACTAAATGATAATACTATAGAAGATGGATATAAAATACGAGATAAAGACATGATTTTAAATAAAATACAAAATAGCAAGATCTTTTCAAAATTTGGATGTAAATCGTGATTTTGGCAAATTAAAATGCATAAAGATTCTATTCCATGGATGTTTTTTACAACACCGCAAGGTCATTTTGAGTGGATTGTTATGCCATTTGGTTTAAAGAATGCTCCATCTATATTTCAAAGAAAAATGGATTCTATTTTAATTCTTTACCATTTGTTTGTGTATATATTGATGATGTTTTGGTACATAGCAAAAATCATAAAGAGCATATAAAGCATTTAGAAATTGTTTTAAATAAATTTATAGAAAACGGTTTAATAATTAGTAAAAGAAAATAGAAATAAATAAACAAAAATAGAATTTCTAGGAATAATCATAGGAGAAGGAAAATTCAACTTCAACCCCATATAGTAAAGACTATTTTACAATTTTCGGATAAAATAGAAGAAACTAAAAATTACAAGCCTTTTAGGAATATTAAATTATGCTAGAAGTTTTATTAAAGATTTAGGTAAAAAGATTGGACCTTTATACAATAAATTATCAAGCAAGGGTCAAAAGTATTTTAACCAAACAGACATAGAATTAGTAAGACAAATAAAAATGAAGTCCAACAACTAACACTTTTAGAATTGCCTTTGGATAGTGAATATAAAGTAGTAGAAGCAGACGGATGTGAATTAGGATGGGAGGAATTTTATATTCTAAACCAAATAAATATAGTGATAAAAAGAAGAAAAAATTTGTAGATATGCTAGCGGTAAATATAAAATAAAAGGAAAATACTTAACTGAGTCTAGATTATGAAATAATGGCTATAATTCATAGTATAGAAAGTTTTAAATTATTTTGAATACTTGAATTTACTATTAGAGCAGTTGTGAAGCAATTGTTAAATTTATTAAAAGACTAATTTTGATAAAATTAGACATAAAAGGTGGTTAAAATTGTATGAAATTTTAAATAGTTATAAGGTAAGTATTGAACACATAGATGGAAAAAATAATGTTTTAGCCGATAATTTAAGTAGACAAGTTATTGACTTTCTGACCAATTTTGTTCATATTGCAGATGGATCAAAGGATGATGAACTTTGGGAACATCACTTTAAGAGTGGTCCCTGAAGGATCTAATCTTCGATTCAGAGGAAATAATTTAGAAAGACTTCCAGAAAAAGAAAGGTGCCTACTAGATAATCTCTGGATGGCAAGAGACTCTAGACAGAAATTAGACAGCATTAATGCTTTAGCTAATTATTTTAGACAGACCCATAATCAAACACAAAGTAAAAATTTTAGTTTCTTCGTAGTAATCAAAGGAAGACAACGGGAGTTTATAACCATCGGCGGAAGTAATTGAGCAGATAGATGATTTTCGAACCTCTTTTTAAAGGATTTTACTCTCTTGAAGAAGCTTTAAATCATTGTAGGCAGACTACTATCGGATTTAATTTTTACATATCCGAAAAAGTTAGATGATAATTCATGCATCTACTTTTCAACCATCACCTTCTTCTTCTCAAACATCATCTTCATCTTTGCAACTGTGTAATAGCATTGTGAAACTATGACTAGAGTAGTTAGAGATCTTAACTATAAAAAGCATACTTTAGAAGTAAAACTAGAAATTTTAGAAGACCGGTATCTTCTCATCAACAAGAAATAACTAAATACCAAGATGAAATATTTAAATTACATGAGACCCTAGAAAGATTTAATCTTCGATGAAGAGAATTATTCTAAAAACATCATTACTTTTCTAGTAGAAAATATCCGCCTAAAATAGAAAGACTTATTGAACTAACAGATTCTACAATTGTAGGCAAGAAAAACTCTTTTTGATCTACAACAAAGTATTGGAGATTGTGCCAACATTGTTCGAAATTCTATAAAAAATTCACTTATCCAAGAAATTATTGATTTCTCCCAAACTCTACAATATTATCATAATGAGAATCAATATTTCCTTCAATATGGCCCTCTCTATAAAACGACTATCCACGACCGCCTTTTTAGACACAATTACCCTACAATTTCATTTGACTATACAATTTCTCAAGAAGAAGACGATATATTTTATTCAACTTTACAATACGGCATGATTGACACAGTATATATCTTAAACTGACCTTTTAAATTTTTTCCACCTTCTCTTAAAAAGATTCTTAATCAACTTAAACAACACCCTTTAATGATTCAATTTATTTCGGACCACCAATTGTAAATAATGGTATTATTATCCCAAAGATACCATTTTATTAAAATTTTGAAGGTTCCAGAAAATTGAGGCCTTCTTCAAAGACCGATATCAAGGTTAAAGTTAGGCAGATTGATTATGAAAGGCGAATTTCGAAGCAATTTGCTCTCATGGAAATGCAAAGAACCCACTCTGAGACTTGTGGCGCAATGGAATAATGGAATAATATTTTGTGAAGAATTTCTAGCAAGAAATATCAAGGTAGAAAGATTATATGTTCCAAATACTCATCAAAAGATTTATATCCGATAACTTTTCAAGAAAATTATTGTATTGAAAGCTATTGTGAAGCATCGGAGAGACATTCGGATCTGAGAAAATATCTCGAGATTTTGAGCGAGACAATGAAATGGATCTCGATCTAGAAGAAGCCTATATTGAAATAATGGATGATAATACAGAGATGTGATAGCACATGGACAATAATTCAGCACAAGGACAATAATTAAGCACATTGGCGATAATTCTGAGAGAAATGTCAAAAATGTTACAGGAAATACCAATAATAGAAGGAAATGCATGCTGCAACGTCAAAAAGTGTACAATGCAAGCATTCATAGTAAACAGTAAAGTTTGCAGAGAAAATTTTGGATTTTTCTTCTTTCTTTTCCCATGCTTACACTTGTAAAGATTGTAAGATTATTTTATTATTTCTCTTGTCCATAAATACCTTTGTTCATAGCATACAGAGGACACACGCAAAAACACTCAGAAAATAGAACACACATGATTTACATACGCTTGTATTGCTCTCAATTGTAAAGATTTTCTTAGACATCTTCAATAAAAGTAAGTTCTTCATCTCTTCTTATTTAATTATTTGTTACTTTATTATATTTTAGGAAAGGCCTAAAAGAGGAAAAACTTAGTAAGCAATTAATTCCTTCAAAAATATTGGCTTTATATTTAAGGAATTTTATTTTCCAACTTAACTTCTTTTCTAGATTCCATGGCTAAAATGAAAAAGTAATCCTCCGAGTTAAGAAAGGTTGTTTTTATCCCGAGAATGGGAATTTGTTCAAAACCTATTTAAACATGATGAAATTTCATTTTTAGCTACTGGTCTTAAGCCTTTTAGGAAGGTCAAGAAAAGATTCAAAAAAAAAAAAAAAAAAACGAAAATTGAAGGAAATTAATTTTCTTTGAACGGTAAAGTACTCGAATTAAGGCCATTACATCAATATTGTTCTAAGCTTTCTTATTTATGCAATTGAACTTCATATATATGCTTAATTGTTTAATCTGAATGTTTTCATTATCCATTTATTATTAGATAGAAATAGAGGTGACTCTCTTAATGAGATCAAGTTGCAAATTGTTGAGAAATCTATCTCTCAACGTTGGAGCTTTCTTGATTAAAGATCCTGTAGAAAAATAGAAAAAGACTAATTTAGAATACATATCACGACTCATAAAAGATCAACATTTATTACTTAATTCATAATCTTTATATAAGGACAAAGACTTGTAATAAATTGGTAAATAAAATAATAGTATCTAAGAAAGACATAGGCTTTTCTTTCTTTAGTTTAGTTATTAGACAAAGACTTATCATAACATAATAAATAGGCAAAGACTATTCATACATTTATTACAAACTTGTAGCCTATCTATTTTAACTTTACGTATTCTTAGTTTTCCAATTCATTCTAACTTATATGTTATGAGATGTCCAATATCTTATAAGTATTCTAAATCTATAAAGTTACTTAGACTAAGATCAAGTTTAGAGTTTTGTTTTAGATTACATAGAAAGAAATTTGTATTATTTACAAGTAATTTACATTTATACTATTTATTTCAGCACTATATTAGTATTTTACCAAGAATTTATTATTTGTTCTTAATTGTTCAAGAAATTTTAATCGCTCAGAAATCGTCCTAAATTGGTATCGAGCTTTGTTTTAAGTCAAATTTTAATTAGTGTATGAATAAAATAGATTATTTAAATTTAGAGCTTTTAGGAAATTTAAAGAGAAAAGATAATTTAGACAAAGCAACTTTAGTTTGTAATTTTGATAAAAGCTTTAAACATCTTTTACATTCGGAAGATAAGCAATTAAATAGTATAGTATATTTAATAGTTAATTTAAGCGAAAATCTAGAAAGAAATATTTACGCAAATAATAGAAAAATAGAAGTAGTTTTAGAAAATTTTAATAAAAGCATAAAAATTTTAGAAAATAATATAGAATATATTAAAAATCAAAATAGTGAAATATTAAAGAAGTTTTGTTATAATAAAGACATAGAAAATATTAACTTAGAAAGTAGAATAACAAACTTTAGAAAAAGTTAAATCAAGAGAAAATCCTAAAGAAGATTTGAATAAATTAATTGGTAAATTAGAAAAGCTAGATCTAGGAAAACTAAAGAAACAAGTAAATTTAAAAAAGACTAAGTGGGTATATACATAATGAATAAAGATAAACAAGTCGTAGCTAGCTAAAGAGTAGAATTTTAGGAAATCCTTTAATGAGATCTTCAACTAGAAGAATGGAATCGAAACCGATTAGAATCCTTAATAGATATAGAAGAACAAATAGAAATGTTTAGGCAGAATAAATTAAAATTAATAAAAGCTTTGGACATATATAAAAAGGAAATCTTTTTAGTAAATCTTTGATATACCAACATTACGGAGAAAAATATATTTCTTGTACACACGAAGATCAGTTCATATCTTTAGATTTATTAGAAAAAGATTCTTATAAAGAAATAACAAATAAAAACCTTCAACAGACACATCTAGGACTAATAATGGTAGGAGTAAAAGGATTACATGAGAAAATTTAGGAGCCAAGACATTAATATGTTTATATGATAATAGATTCTGAGATATAGAACGAGGATTATTAGGAAGCATAGAATTAGACATGAATAACAAAGGAGGTATAGTTTATTTCACACCGATTATTTAGTCGGATCAAAGAATTTTTATAATGATATTAAAATAGGAATAAAGACTAGGGGATACCAAATGAAAAGAAATGAAGAAAATCTATTAATATGCACACGAGATTTGTAGGAAGACTTAGCGAAAATAGCACCACTAAATATAAATTAGAAAATGATCAAATCATCACTTTATTAGGACAAAAAGGTATAAAAGCAATCCCAGAAAAGAAATTTTCTTTAGAAACAAATGCAGGATTAGACCGAATTTAGCAAACTTTTAGAAAAGCCAATTTTAATACCAGAAGATAATATTATGTATAAAAATAGCAATGGAACTTTAAGTATTAGATTTGGAAATTACAATTATCAAGCAGAAGAAACAAAGCAAGACGACGAAAATGAAGAAGAAAGTTGTAGATATATCGAAATAGAAGACTATGAAAGTGAAGAAGAAATTAATGCTTTAGATGAAGAAAGTGAAGATGAAAGTGAAGACGATGATAAAGAATTTGGGTATATAGACATGGAATATTACAAAAATCTTAGGAAAACCAGAGAAGCAGAAATTAAGACTCTATTAGAAGAAAAAGATCAACCAAACATAGAAATTAAAATGGAAGAAAGTAGTAGTAAAAAGCCTAAAGCGGAAACAGATCAAGAATTTGGAAAAAGAAAAGACCCCATGAACAAAGAATACGATATTGGAGGAAAATACCATTTTCCCCCTGCTCGTTTGTATGATTGGGAAGACAAAAATATAGAAGCACGAGAGAAAAAAGACAAAGCGGAAGAAGGATGTAGTCTACCAAGAGCAAGCGATAGAGGATTAATATTAGAATTAAATAATTGCAAACCCCAAGATAGACCTAGCACTTTAACTAAATGGGAAAATTCTGTAATTAGAGCATGTAATAGTTTACCTATAGTTATGATAGTAGAAGAAATGTGGGCTTATTTAGAGACATATTTAAGAAAAACAGCTTTAGATATTTATGTTGCAGCCAAAAGACTAAAACCAGATGAAATAAGATTAAGAATGGCTGGAGAAGAAAATCCTAGAAACTTCACTAGTTTTATTCGAGAAATAATTATAGGAGGCCGACCCAAGTAGAGACAATGTTTATGAACAAAATAAAGCCTTAGAAGAACTAGAAAAACTAAATTTAAGTAATATGAAGTATATACAACCGTTTCTATTAGACTTTGAAAGACTAGTTAGTACAATGAGATTAGCTTTGGATGTAAATGTATTAGATAGACTATATAGAAAGATTCCACCACCATGGAATGATAAAATTAAAATGAGATAGAAAGCTGGAATGGAAGAGGAACAACTATTAGCGCTACCATAAAATTTATAATGAGATAAATTAAAAAGAATATTGTATAGAAGAAGTAGCTAGAAAGCAATTAAAGAAATTAAATTACTCTTTTTGTTGAGATTATATACACCTCAAAGTTATGATTATAGAAAGAAAAAGAAAAAGTGTATAGAAAAGATAAAAGATATAAATATAAAAGACAATATCAAAATAGAAAAAGATACAATATTAGACCAAGTAGAACATACTATAAAAATAGGAAGCCTAATTATAATAGATACGTTAAAAGACCAAAAAATAAAAAAGATTGTAAATGCTATATTTGTGGAGATCCTAGACATTTTGCTAATAAATGCTCAAATAAAAATAAAAATAGAGAAACGTTAAATAAATCTATAATAATAGAAGAAATACAGTGTCATATCACAGAGTTATCAGACAATGAATCTTGTAGTTCAGTATACAGTATATACACAGATGACGAGTTAGACAATTTAGAAATTGTAGAAAGTTCTGATGAAAGCAATAGTAGTACAGAAGATTTAGATTTCTCAATTCTTGATATAAAAATGATGAACATAGAGCAAGAATGCATTCACGAATGGATTAGAGGACAAGGATCTATGATAGACAAATGCACAATATGTAGAGTATATCCAGGACATAGAAATAGAAATCAGTGTAAAAATTGTTTAGAAATTCAATGTAATAATTGCTTAGGAATCCAAGATGAGCCTCATAATAAACCCAAAGACTATAGTGAAACCATAGAAAAATTAGAAGATAGAGTAACCAACACTAATAATAGAATTGATAAAATACATGAAGCTTTAGGAGAAATACATTATAGACTTATAAATCTAGAAAAGGAAAGCAATCCGTAAAAAGCTATAATTGAGAATAATTATTTAGAAGCAGAAAATCAAGAAGAAATAATATGTCAAATATCTAGAATAAAGCCAACCAAAAGTATTAGAATACCTATAGAAGTACAAATTAATAAGATGATTAAATTAAATTTAATAGCTTTAGTCGATACAGGATGTACATTTAACATAATTAGAAAAGATTTGGTCCCAGAAGATTGTAGACAAAAATTAGAATATGAAATAAGAGGAAGTCAAATGGATGGCAGTAAAATGGAGTTTGAAGAAAGACTTTTTGACGATTGTAAAATTAGATTTCAAGAAAGACAATATAGCTTAACAACTACTTTAGTAAGTCAATTAATTAAAGATGAATTTGTTATAGGAATAAAATTCTTATTAAGTAGAAATGGAAGTTTAACTATTACAAATGATGCGATAATTCTTGGGAAAGATACATCTATTATACAGACTATTACAAATGTTGTTTTATATATATATAAAACAACAATAAAAAGTAAAAAATTAATTAAATATTACGTCAGCTAGTTAAAGTACTAGCTAAAAGCAAACTGATTAACTTATGACTCAAATAAATGATATTAGCCAACATATTAATACATTTATTAGAGAGATAAATTTGATTCATACCTAACATTTGACAATAATATATGAATTAACACATCCATTGTAAATACTCTTATTTTCACGAATTGATTTTTCTTTTTCAACTCTTTTTTTAAGAGAAAATTATGGCTCAACTCTTCCACCTTTGGATAGGGTGGAAATGGCTTCACAACCTTCAAATTTGAGGTTTTGAGTTTTCAATTTATTTAACATTGTACGATTGAGTTCTGTGTGGTGGAAACTGACAATGTACATGTTAAAATCACATGTGATTTTCACATAAATTAAAGTTGGGATGGAAAACTATCGTAATGCTTAACATTTTTCTAATTTTAACGTGAAAATTTTGTACGATTTCAATTTTACATTGTCAATTTCCATCACGTATAGACCCAATCTTCCAAACATTGTTGGGGAGGCAACCTCACTTTTAAATATTAAGGAGTCATTTCCATGTTTCGAAAATGTTGAGAGTCCAATGAAACTTCTTTTCTCTTAAAATTATTGTAATATCATCAGCATATATGTACAATTATAATACACCAGTGTAGCCCAATCTTAAGTATATAGTCCTAAAAACAACAAAATTGTGTTGAATTTCGTGGCCGCCCACGCTTTAAGTGACTAGGCAATCGCTTAGGACCCCCAAAAAAAACCTTGGCATTTTTAAAAAAAATCAACTTACATGTGAAATAAGCTAAGCACATGTCTATCATCGCTTAAATTATAATTTCAATTTGGTCAAAATTAGTTTTTATCCACACATTTCATAGGATCCACAACTAATAACTCACTTTTTATCCACACATTCACCAATAACTTATAATATAAGCATTTAAAATATAATTGATAGCCCAAGAATAACTAACCAAGAGGGGGGTGAATTGGTTTTCTCAAACTTTTTCGAAAAATATTCTAAACAAAATGATATTTTAGAAATGAAAATTAATCCACAAAAATATAAGCACAATATAAGTAAATAAAAGGGAAGAGATAGTGCAAACGATATTTTTATGGAGGTTCAATCCAACAAATGATTTACGCCCCTCATTACCAAGCTCTCCAACACGAGCACGGCCTTTCCACTATTTTGATTGACTTATGGTGCAATCTAAACCCTTACAATGTATCCGGTGACTTACAAACAAGAAGCACTGATCCTTATACAATATTGAGCTTTTCAAAGGACCTCAATATGACCAAAAATGTAAAGAGATTGATTCAAATATTTCTCTTTAGATGAATGATAAATACAAGTTTAGTTTAAGAGAGACTAACACTTTAATGAATAGCAATAGATGAGAAAAGCTCAAGTGTTAGAAGAAAACTTTGTTGAGAATGATGAATTAAAAGTTTGATTTAATCAAACAAAGTTTTTCAATAAGAGATATTGAAGATATAAATGCAATGAAGCTTTGAATGAAATTTTTCAATATGATTCTCTCTATAAATGCTCTTGTAAGTGTTGTTGAGTGATAATAAATGAAGTGGTAATTTATAAAGATGAATTTTTGTTACTTTCTGTTGAAACGGATGACCAAACGGTTGACCGATCAGATTGGTCAGAACTAGCCGTTGAACTCTAAAAAAAATCAGAACGGATACTTTTTAGAAAGTGACAGTCAAATGGTCAACCGGTTCACCCAAACGGTCGATCGGTTCAACCGGTTGATCAAACGAATGACCGTTTCTACAGTTTTAAAAAATTGATTTTTGGCTTTGATAAAAATATTTTTATGCAAGTGATAAAAAAAATATTTTTGAGCTTTCAATCATTTAATTGCTAAGGATCAAAGAGTTAATACTTTTACAATTTTGTCTAGAAATTTATTCTTCGATCTTGATCTTCCAATCTTGAATTTTGGATATTGAGATACTAGAACTCTTTTATTGATTTTGACTTGATCTTGACATTGCATGAGAGTTCGATTTGTAACGCTTTGAATATTGCTTGAAAATAGATTGTTAGAAAACACAACTATTTTGTTTGTTATAATCAAAACATTAAGGTTTAAAGTTAATCATAGGTCAACAATTTCTTCCTTTTTAATTATGACAAACAGTGTGAGAATATAGAATAATGAGATAAATTAAAACAAATATATTCCCCCTTTCTTTTTCAAGTGAACATGGTTTGATGAATTTGTATTATATGCAACCATTTTGTATTACATATCCAATGTCCAAACCATTTTGTATTATATATCAAATGTCCAAGGTGTTTGTCAAATATTTTCAAATTTTGAGATATTTATGTATCATCACATTCATCAAGTTCATCACATCACATATATTTCAAATTCATCTCACATTACATATTTTACCCCTTTTTGCATAAACAAATAGACATAATCAAAACACTAAGGTTAAAACATATTCTCCCTAAATGAAACAAGATATGCCATTCATTGATAAAATTGAAATCTAAAAACAATCATAGTACAAATATAGCACAAAAGAAATACAAGAACAATGATTGTTTTAAAAAACAAACGACAAAACAAACAAAATAAATAAAGAAACTAGATCTTCGGTGGAGGAGGCGAAGGAAATTCGGTGCCGAGATGGGAGTGAAGAGCATAAAGCAAAGATGTTATGCCATCTACCGAGGTTTGTAGTCCGCCAACCGTAGTTTGTATGTTAGCCACCGTATTTTGTAGGTCACTCACGGCGTGTTGGAGGCCATTGACGGTAGATGCAAGTGAGTCGATCCGGCCATTAAGAAGATTAAAATGGTCCTCGTTGAAGCGGAGGTGGAGGCGACGACCCGATGTGATAGTGGTCGAGGTGGGGATGGAGGAGGAGCATCTTCGTCATCGTGTATATCTTCACCACCGAAGGTAATGTGGATGGTCCCGACCCATCGTCAAACTCTTTTGACTTCGCCACCCATTGTCTGTTTTCTTTGAAAATTTTCATCTGTTTGAGAATAAGGATATTAATGGTGTCGGTGGCTTTAGAAAGAACGGCGACCGAATCACGGAAGGAGATTTCAAAGTGTTGAAATTTTTTAGTAAGAATCATTAGTAGGGAAGCGCCTTAGCTCTAGTGCCGCTAAGAACGCAATTCATATGTTGGATCAAAATGTATGAAAAGTCGAGCTTACGCCCACGGAGGATAGAGTCGAGAAACGAAGACATCAAAATGATTGACCTCATCCAAATGACCATTTCGAAGAACAATAATATGGACGATGATGTTATACAGGACACGACACGGAAGAGTGAGTTGATTCGTGCTAAGATGTACGGCAACCTCAAAATGCTTGCCGGTGACGCGTGACAACAAGCCTCGACCGGATTATATTCGAGTAGTGTGAGGAATTGTTTTGGTGGTATAGAGACGCATACCACCATCCTCAAGATGAAGAATAGAACGAATAAGGTCTTGAGTGATCTTAATTCGTTTGTTCTTAAGAAATGACGAAATACCCGACCTCGGAGAAAAAATCATATTTGTGTAAAATTCTTTGACAATTGGGGGATAAACTTTATCATTTAGGGTAAGAAGAGGAACCCAACTCATACCCATAAAAAGATTTTCAATATTGAATGAGGGTGCACCGTGTGTGAAGGAGGCAAGGTCGACGTTCTTACCTATGGGGACGGGACACCGATCTATTCGTTTTGTTTGAAGGTCCTCTTCAGAGGAGGATGGAGAAGGTTGTCTTTCCTTCCTAGGACGTTTGGCAGCCATTTTAACCCGAGGCATTATGGTGGAAATCGGATTTGTAGGCTAGGGTAAGAGTTCGTCCGTTTGAGTGGTTTTTTACTATTCCGTGGATAGAAATTGGGGATTTTGTAGTTTTGAGCGTGAAATGATATGGGTTTTGTGATTTTGAATGTAAATTGGAAAGATTTTAGGAAGATTGGAATATTGAAAGAAGATTTGGAGAGAAAACCGTGGTTCGCGCGAAGTTGGAATGAAGAAATTTGAAAACTTTCAAACTTAAAATCACGATTTACGCTTATCTGGACGACCAGGAAACATCGACGATCGACCGTTTGAACTGAATTTTGAAATTGAACTCTCTGTTCAAACGGATGATGAGGCGATCGTCCGTGTAAAATCATACGGACGTCCGTTTAAGTGAAACGGTCAACCGTTTAAATTTTTCAATTTTGTCAAAAGTCTCTATTTAGGCGATGAACAAGAATGAACAAAGTGTCATCCGTTTGCTTTAAGGCGGACGTCCGATTAAGTATGCGGTCGTCCGTTTAAACAATTTTTCGAAAAATTATGCATTTTCAATGATTTGGTCCTTTGATAACAACTTTAAAAAAACGTTTATCACATGAAATGCAATCAATTATAGGAAACATGAATAATTAGCCACAAACTTCACATTCATCAATTATGCCTACATTTCGTCGAATATATGAAAATCTTTCAAGAGCTAATGGTTTTGTGAGAATATCGGCTAATTGTTTTTCGGTGTTTACAAACTCCAAATTTATATCTCCCTTTTGTGTATGGTATCGTAGAAAGTGATGTCTAATTTCGATGTGTTTTGGTACGAGAATGCAAAGCAAAATTTTAGATAAGTTGATTGCACTAGTGTTATCACACATAATAGGAACTTTTTCAAAGGAAATGTGATAATCATTTAGAGTTTGTTTCATCCATAGGATTTGAGCACAACAACTAGTGGCGGATATATACTCGGCCCGGCGGTTGACAAGGCAACGAAATTTTGTTTCTTACTAAACCAAGAAACTAAAGCAAATCCTAGAAAATGGCAAGTTCCGCTAGTGCTTTTACGGTCAATTGTGCAACCGGTCCAATCGGCATCCGAATAACTAAGTAAATCAAAATGAGTTTCTTAGGATACCAAAGACCTAAAGATCTAGTACCACTAAGATAACGGAAAATACGTTTTACGGCACTAAGATGGAAATTCTTAGGATTAGATTGATATCTAGCACATAAGCATACACTAAACATAATATCGGTCTACTAGCGGTTAAATAAAGAAGGGATCCGATCATACCTCGATATTTTGTTATATCAACGGAAGTACCTTGCTCATCTTTATCTAGTTTGATTGATGAGCTCATTTGAGTGTTCATTGGCTTTAATTCTTCCATTTTGAACTTTTTGAGCATATCTAAGATATACTTGGTTTGACTAATGAATATTCCATCATTAGTTTGTTTGATTTGAAGTCCAAAAAGAACTTGAGTTCACCCATCATGCTCATCTCAAATTTACTACTCATGTACTTGGAAAATTCTTCACATAGGGAAATGTTAGTAGCACCAAAAATGATATCGTCAACATAAATTTGGACAACTATTATATCATTCTTTTTTATTTTTATAAATAACGATGTATCCGCCTTACCCATTAAAAAGTCATTTGATAAGAGAAATTTACTTAGTCTCTCATACTATGCTCTAGGAGCTTGTTTTAATCTGTAAAGGACTTTTCTAAGTTTGAAAATTTTGTCCGGATACTTATGATTTTTAAAATCGGGTGGTTGCTCAACAAAAACTTCTTCTTGAATGACTCCATTCAATAATGCACTTTTGACATCCATTTGAAAGAGATTAAAATTCTTATGACAAACAAAAGCAAGAAGCATGCGAATTGACTATAATCTAGCAACCGGTGCAAAAGTTTCTTCGAAATCAATGCCTTCTTCTTGATTGTAACCTTGAGCCACTAATCTAGATTTGTTACGCACAATTATACGATTTTCATCTCGTTTATTTCAAAAAATCTATTTTGTGCCAATTAAGGTTTGTAAATTTGGTCTAGCAACTAAATCCCACACATGATTTCTTTCAAATTGATTTAGTTTATCTTGCATAACTAGAATCTAAAATTCATCAAACTTGGCTTCTTTAAAATTCTTTGGCTCGATTTGTGAAAGATATGCACAATTGTTATGAAAATTTCTAGAAGAATTTCTTGTGCTTACTCCTTTTGATGGATCACCGATGATGAGATCTTTTGGGTGAGAGGGGACAAACCTCCATTCTTTTGGTAATGATGAAGTGTTGAGATCTTCATGAGATTCGTCTTCATTTTGTTTGCATACTTGTTTCCTCTTTATGTTGAATTTCAATGTTATTTGGATTCCATTTGTCTTGATTTTGAACACTTAGTAGTTCAAATGAGATTTCTAAATCTTCATCATCAATGACTTTTCTTGTTCAATAGAGTTAGTTTCATCAAAGACAACATGCATAGATTCTTCAACTACTAAAGTTCTTTTGTTAAAAACTCTAAAAGATTTGCTAGTAGATGAATATCCAATAAAAATTCTAATATCGGATTTTGGATCAAATTTTTCCAAATTTTCTTTTGTGTTTAAAATAAAGCATTTGCAACCAAAAACTTTAAAATATTCGATATTGGAAATTCTATTTTTCCAAAGCTCATATGGAGTTTTAGTTTTCTTTCGACTAACCAAAACTCTATTTAAAATATAACATGAAGTATTTACGGCTTCGGCCCAAAAGTATTTTGGTAAATTGTTTTCATTCAACATGGTCCGAGAAATTATGTTCATATCCATTTGATTTGCAAAAATTATCAAAAGCTATATTTTCAAATTCTCCACCATGATCACTCCTAATTGTGGTAATGGTATATCATTTTTCATTTTGGATTCTTTTGCAAAAATTCAAGAAAATGACCCAAGTGAATCTTGAAAAATCATCAACAATAACAAATGCATAATGTTTTCCACTTAAACTAGCGGTTCCAGAGGGTCCAAATAAGTCCATGTAGAAAGTTGAAAGGTCTTGAAGTAGATGAGTGTTGTTTAAGTTTGAAAGAGCTCTTTACTTGTTTTCCAAATTGACAAGCATTACAAATTTTATCTTTTTCAAACTTTATATTTGAAAACATTTTACAAAGTTATTTTTGAAGATTTTTTAAAGTGTCTATGCTAACATGACCTAATCTCCTAAGCCATAACCAAGAATCATCATTTATACTTGAAAGACATTTCATTTCTTTTTAAAGTTCAAATTCAATAGATATGATGTAGACATCCTTACTCCGGCTCTCCATGAACAATACATCTTTAGATATAGCATCCTCAATGAGGCATTTGAAAGAATCAAATTTAATGAGATAACCTTTATTACACAATTGACTTATACTAAGCAAGTTATGTTTAAGGTTATTAACTAATAAAATATTTTCAATAGAGGGAGAAGAACGATTACCAATATTCCAATGCCTATGATTTTTCCTTTGGCATTGTCTCCAAAAGTTACATGACCTCCATCTTTTCTTTTGAGATTTGATAGTAATGATCAATCTCCCGTCATGTGTTTTGAACAATCACTATCCAAGAACCAATTGCTCTTGACCTTTTGTGGTACCTACAAAAATAATTTTAATTTTTTATTTTTGGTACACACATAAGTTTGAGTCCTTGATAGTTAGTGTTTGTGGATTCTTTTATCCACTTGTGTTTTCTTTCAAAGAATAGTCTATTTTTAGTTGAATAATTATAAGCAATATGACCACTTTTCTTGTAAAAACTACATGTGATATTTTGTTGAGAAAAATTGGATAATTTTACAAATATGGTTTCAAGTGATTTTTGTTTCAAGAGAGGTTTATATCCAATTCTCAATTTGTTGAAGACACATTTTTGCTCACCAAATTAATTCAAAGTTTTTCTTTCCTTGGGTAAATTTGTGAATAATGCTTGTTAAATCAACCACTTTTTCTTTCAATAAAACATTTTCTTTAATTAAGGACTTATGATCATCTTTTTTTTTTCAAAGTCTTTTTGTGCAATAAAGAGTTTCTTGACTACCTTTTTCAATAATAAGTGTTTATTGTTAAGAATAGAGTATTTTGAAATAAGTTTCTCAAATTCTTCAAGAATTTCATCATAAGAGGTAGATATGTCAATGTAAGAGTCATCGTTGTTTGTACTTACCTCATCCTCAATAGCCATGAAGCACATGTTGACGATTTCTTCTTGAACTTCATCTTCTTCAAGATCGTCTTCATCACTATCGTCCTATATAGCTTGAAGAGCTTTCTTTTTGGTAAACTTCTTTTTGTTCGGGCATTCGATCATCTTGTGACCGTGTTTGTCACAATCATAGTATATAATCTTTTTGTTTTTCTCTTCACCTTTATCATCTTTCTTTTGAAATCGCATATTGTTTCAAAATCCTCTCCATTTTTGACAAGAAGAACTGAGTCATCAAGTTCTTCATCACTCAAGTTTGTGTTGAAGGATCCTTCATCGTTTGTTGATTTCAATGCAATTTGTTTCTTGGGAGGCTCATTTGTCTCTTCTTTGCTTCTTCTTGTTTTCTCTTTTGTTTCAGCATTGTTGAGCTCATACGTCATCAATGTTCCATATAGCTCCTCCAATGAATAAGTGTTGACATCTTTTGTATTCTCTATCAACATCCTCAAGGAGTTCCAAACTTCCAATAGAGACATAAGCATTTTGCTCACAAGTTCACCGTTAGTAAACTTTCGATTAAAGCCCTTAAGGCCATTAATAATATCGGTAAAGCGAGTAATCATATCAACAATAGGTTCATCTTGTTTCATAAAGAAATTTTCAAAATCTTTTTTCAATAGATTTATTTTGATTTCTTTAACCTTGTTATCATCAGATTTGCTTCCATGTGAGAATACGTAACAATCCAATAAAAGTTCTTTAATTATAATGAAACTCTAAGGCAACTCAATAAATGTTCCTATTTATAATAAAATACTAGGACAACCTAATTACGAGTGCAATATATTGAAAAACACCATTACTTAAGCAAATACAAATATCCTATACGTTTTTTTTATTCAGCAACAAATTGTGGCTTCATAGTTTAACACAAATTCCAACTATTTTTCCATTCAATGAAGAAGAAGAAAATGTACTTTTTTTTGACTTGTAACTTTGTCAAAATTTATATTTTAAAACATCTCAATATATTAAAGAGCTATTTAAATATTTGCCTAAGACCCTCCAAATCTCAGAGCCGGCTCTGTGAATTTGATTAGTATTGATCGGTTAGATTTTTCAATTTTATAGAAACCTCTGTGATGATCTTAGAGCCGGCTCTGTGAATTTGATTAGTATTGTTCGGTTAGATTTTCCAATTTTATAGAAAATTCTGTGATGATCTATTAAAGAAGTTGAATTTTGACAAGTTTGGTCTGATTTAAGTATGTAAAACAACACTTACCTATAAGGAAAATGAATGTATGATATTTTGGGAAAGCTGTGTGGGAATGGCATTGGATTATAGTTGAAAAGACGAAACGGGATTGCGGAGAATCATTTGATGAAAATCTTCTCGTAGATTGAAGATTATTCAGGTAAATATAGGTATCTTGGAGTTTGAAGATCATTTGACAAAAATCTTCTCGTAGTTTGACGAAAGGGGATTAAATTGATAAATTCGAAAGAGCACAAAAGCAATTAGTGGGACCGTGTGATGTACTAAAAACAGACTACTGGATAATTCAAATTAGAAGTTCTTGAAAGCGAGAAGGAAAGTAGAGGGACATAAGGTCACAAAAGTGGTGAGATTACGATATAGACAAAAACGCGAAATAATAGATGGATACAAGAGCAATCTTAAAAATAAATTGATTAATAAAGAATGTCGTGAGTTTAGGAATCGATTGTCTATTGATTCGCACACTAATACGAAATAATTGATTTTGCTCGACAAAATTGTTGAACCGAAAAATACAGATACCCGATGGAAATGAATTGGAAAATTGAAAGTCTGTAATTTTATTGAATAAACAACAAGCTATAATATTAAAAATTTCAAATTGTATTGAAATAATTTTCTTACAATAGTATTCACTCAAATTTTCAACAATTAAACTAATGGTCACTCGGTTTGAAACTTTCACCTAAAACCTTACGTATCATTGTTAAATTCCAACGTGGACACAAACATTGTTGACTAGTATTCCACGTCAGACAAATACGAGTTAATTGCAATTAAAAGTGTAATTGTCAAACACGTTTTTTCCCCTATATTTGTTCTATTTAATTAAGCAGTTGGTGAAACTTCACATTTTGTCGGCGAATTTTTAAAATTTGGAGCATTTTTATCTCATGTGGCGTATTAGTAACACTGTTTATCCACTTTGAAATTTAATAGCTCCATGTTGGATTTATAATTAATGTTTTCAACCGATTGACCATTAGTGTGATTGCTACTAGTATAAAAAAAATTACTTGATGACTATTTAAAATTTTTAACATATCTCGGTGCCCGTTAGTGGTATTAAACCAATATTAAAACATAATTTTGCAAAAGGCTTGATCGATCATGACTGAATTATAAATTAAAGTGCATACAATAAAAATAAACTATGTGAATGTTTAGTATTGCTTAAATTATTTTTTTCAGTGTTTATAATTTATAGACCATATGGAATATATAGATAATAAGTGAGTAGTAAATTGTGGTCTTACAAAATATGTAAATAAAAAATATATTTGATTTATTTAACCAACTTAAATTATAATGCACACTAAAGCTGCATCGTATTAGGACGGGTGGAATAGAAAGTGGGATTGGAACTTGGGGAGGGGATGGGATTTGTAGGAAAAATGGAAAATAACTAGTTTTTATTTTTGTTCACTTATTTATTTATTTATTTATTTATCTTTTCACTTGTTTTTGTATTTTTTGGCAGCAGAGTTTGAGAATTAGTAAAACAGTATTTTATCAGATTATGCATTTAATTTTTTACTGATCTATTATTAAAATACCAATGTTAACCATAATTGATTAAATTAATTCATTTTATATCATATGTAATATTTTGATTATAATGCATCTCCACACATAATTTAAATTTAAATTTTTACTATATAACTTTGATTTTATTTTGTAAATTTTATAAATTTTGAGATTTAATAAACGTTTATTAATGTTCAATGAATTATGTTCGAATGTGTAAATAATAAATAGTAAGAAGTTGTGGGTCCTATATGAAATAATTAGATAACAAATGTGTTTGACAAGTTTAAATTATAATTTAAACTTGGTCAAACAAGATGTAAATAAAATCTGACGATATAGAAAATAAATATAATTTTATCTAATATCGTTAAATGAGTCAGTTTGAGAATTGATGTATATTTTAAAATCAGCATTTAAACACTTGTGTAAACAAACACATTTTATTGATGTGCCTATAACTAAAATGGACATTACAAAACGTCTTTTATTATTATTATGATTAGTAGTATTGTAAAATTTAATTTTACTTATGTTACAATATGTAATGTTATCAAATATTTATATAAGATAATATATTTATCGTAGTTATTATAGAAATAATAATAATATCTATATTTATTAGATCTTAAAATTTATATAATAATAAAATAAAAGTGTAGTCCATGTATAGAAAATATAAAGATAAATTTAAATTAACTTTAATGTATCATTAGAATGGCATAAAGAATAATGTTATTTGTACATAAGGGGTTACGATCCAACTACATATATTGACGTGGCTGTAATATGATAAAATAAAAGTGTAGTCCATAGATAGAAAATATACAAATAAATTTAAGTTACCTTCAATGTATTATTAGAGCATCTCCAATGCACTTAATGGATTGTGGTTGACGTGTGCAATTAAATAGACGGACTTTGTAGATTATGTGGAATAAATAGGCGGTGAAGTCAAAATTCTCTCCAATGAGTTCCTTCTACAATCCAATAATGTTGATTACGTGGCATTTATTTGTTTAAATTAAAAATAATAAAACTAATCAACTTAATGAGAATTTTAAAAATTAAGTAAAAATTAAAAATTCTTTCGACTCATCCAATCTCACGGAGCATCTAGATGTAGAAGAGTCTTCACATCTTCTATTTTTTGGTCAGCCATGTCAGTCTCACATGGTATTCTATATGTGCATTGGAAGTAATTTTAATACATTGTTTATTCATTTGATGTGACACGTCATTTTGTCCAATCCATTAAATGCATTGGAGATGCTCTTAGAATAGCATAAAGAATAATTATATTTGTACATAAGGGGTTACGTTCCAATTACAAATGTTAATGTGACTGTAATATATAATGACAAAAATACTCCATTAGAATTTTTCACATTTATCCTAAATTTGTGCAGTTGTGGGAGAGTGCCGTTACCTTTCACTTTACGGTCGTCGATTTTCACTTTAGAGAGAGCTTGTCGTCGTTGGATTCATTATCGTTGATAACAAAAGATCCATCACTGAACCCACTGGCACTCACATCATATGTCTTTGTCTCTGTACTCTCTTACTTTGTAAAGATAAAAGAAGAAACCCCCAAACCCCAACGGGTCCTCATTCTATGCTTTTATTCAACCTTCATCTCCGATGAAATAGAGGTTAATGATTCACACAAATAAGTTAAGTGTCATGAATTGTGGATTTGAAAATAGTCACTGATTTTAACAATCGTTTCAAATTGGCCACTGTATTCAATCAGTTAATATGACGAATATTTCCTCTCATTTAAGAAATATGTTCAATAAATTAATTAGTTGATGGTATTTTGACGTTCTTGAAGCTTGTGGGCAATTCTAAAAATATGGAAGCAAAAGTTTGATTATTTACTAATATCGAAAAAAAATCCAGTTTCAAAGCTATACACAAATAGAGTCTGCACATATTTGAACGATTTATTTGTTTGGTATTCATTTTGTAGGCAGATGAGCAACGGGTGGAATATAAAACAGGGGTAATGAAACCACATTAGTGTAATGCTGTTGGGATTTATGATTGCAAACATACTGAAGTGCCCATTACCTGGTGCATTTATCTTCAATAATTACTGAAATGTGGCAATCAATTTATAAATATATTAGTTGATGTCCATTTAATTATATCAGTGTGACTATATATGTGTTGTGGATTTAACTTGTGTTGTCACATAATTAATTAAATTGTTTCCAATTAGTGTACAATTTGTGAATGCAATAGACTCTCACAATGATAGGAAAAGAATAAAATAATTTATCATAATTGTAGACGACCGATTGCACTACTTGCGAAATGTCTAAAAAACAACGATGTCCAATATATGGAGAGAGATTTGTGAAATAGACAGGTGGAGAAAAAGGCGATGAACACATAGATGTCATTCTTACATTGTAGTAGAGATTACAAATATTTCAATTGGAGTGATGTTTCACAAAAAAAAGAAAATCGTTATGTATGAAGGTAAATTAAGTGGCGTTTGTTCAACTAAATCTGCGGGCAATGATGAAATTGAAGATTTGTCGGCGTATATGCAAAAAGTTTGGCTCGAGATATCTAGAGAAGAAGACATGGAGATATTACTAAACCTAAGGGTGTGTTTGATAGCTTTCCATGGAAAATGCAAATATTTTCCATGTAAGTTGGAAAAGAAATTCCAACCAAATGGGTGAGAAAAAATTTTAGGAAGTGGCCAAATGTGTCTTTAACAATTGTCATGAAAATATTTTCCATTTTCCATGTGCCAATCAAACACAAAAGTGGAAAAATAAAACACATTGATTTGACAAGATTTTCCATGGAAGTGACATTTTTCCATGGAAAATTTGTGAATCAAACACACCCTAACTATTTGCAAGGAAAATGAAAATGCGGAAGAGAACTTGAAAGAAAAGGAGCATGGAAGTCTTTAATTCAGTTTTTAACGTTGATTTGCATTGATACTTGTTGGGATTTACATATAGGCCTTTAATTATGTATTTAAATTAGTTGTGCTAAATTCTTTGGGTATATTTGCATGTTTATTTGTTTTGTAAACTAATGGCAGTATTGAGGGCGAGTCATTCTCTGTTTCCTCCGTTACTCCCATAAATCAATCTACTTTAGTTTCTACATTTATTTCAAACAGCGAATGAGTTGCGTACAAGATTTTTTTTTTTTTTTTTGCATTGATTAACAATAAGTGGGAACCAAGCACTACCTCTATCAATCATTGTGATGAATTTCGCACGGAGGCGATGAGCGGTCAGCGGTGAGGAGCGATGTCGCCGATTGGGTGGTCTCAAAGTTAGGATTTTTCCAATGTAGTCCCTTTCTCTTTTTGGTGGAATAGCAAAAGGTTTTGTCAATTTAATTTCAACACCAAAATATTGTGAAAAATTGCTTTACTTTATAGGGATATTTTACTTTCAAAATGTCACCACATAAGCTCCTGTAACGTGATTTGTAACCCTGTGTAGGATAAATAGGGATAGAGTAACCTTCTCTTATAATCCATTTTTTATTTTTTGTTTTTGTAAATTTATCAAATATTTAAATAAAATAACTATGCCTTATTTGACCACCAAAAATTGAGAATCTAAAGGCAAATTCCAAACGTGGCCTAAATTTATCTCGAAGTGAGCTGTACTTTTGACGCAAATAAAACCCTCTGAAAAATCTCTTTCCTCAATTCTCCAGCTCCTCCCGGGAACCCCACCCGCGTTCAAACTCCAGAAACAAAGAACCCTAGTAAAATTCAATCTAGAGAAAAAACTCAATCTATATCAGAGGCGAGAGAAGAAAAGTAATGGGGAAAGATGAGGAAGAGACGCGGGGCGAAATTGAGGAGCGATTGGTAAACGAAGAGTACAAGATTTGGAAGAAGAACACCCCATTTCTGTACGATCTGGCGATTACCCACGCGCTTGAGTGGCCGTCGCTTACCGTCGAGTGGCTTCCGGACCGGGTGGAGCCGTCGGGCAAGGAGTACTCGGTTCAGAAGATGATACTGGGGACCCATACATCGGATGATGAACCTAATCACCTTATGCTGGCCGAGGTCCAGCTCCCCCTTGAGGATGCTGAAAATGATGCCCGTCATTACGATGACGATCGATCGGAATTTGGGGATTTGGATGCGCCAACGGCAAGGTAGTTATCCCCCTCAATTATCTCATGACTTTTTTTTAAAAAAAAATTAAATTGTTTTTGTGTTGTTTGTTGTTTACAAAAATACGGTTCGTACTTCACCCTTTAATGGTTGTACCTTGGCTCAGTAGCTTCAATATTACTGCGCTTCTATATTATTGGGGGTTAGGGAATCGGACGAAGATGTTAGGGTTGGGCATTTTGTAGGGCCTTCATGTTAAATTAGAAACGACTGTTCAATTTTGAAATGGAGTTTCGCGACCAGACTAAATGTATCAACTTTATGGCACCAATCATGGCATAATAGTTTCTTGTGTGAGAAGTGAAGTGACGAAATTTAGGTCTACGAAGAAGGTTAATGCAGCGGAGCTGGTGGCTGAACTGAAAGTTGACAAATTGAAACTTAGACGGTTCCGAAGAATTTTATGGAAAAGAACCAGAGAATACACTTCATACACTGTCAATTGTGCATACAATGATACAATCAGTAAGTCTGATAGCTTGAAATGGACCAAGCAATTTTTTTTTTTTCAGTCACTGTGGAGTCCATCTGCAACATTTGTTTGTTCTGTTGACACTTGGAAATTTAGTTAATTGTATGCAATTTGAACTTGTTTTAGATTTAAAACCAGTGCGGCCTGCACTACCTGGGTGACATAAAAGTTAAAAGGTTTGAACTAGGGATTGCACTCAACAAAAGACTTGGGTCATAGTTGTGATATATTTATGTTACTACAGTCTTAGATATGTGCAGTTGTGATAATTTTATGTTAGTGGCATATTTTTTACTTGTGCTAAATGCAAAGGTAGTTGATGCTGAAGTAGCATCTGATGAATTCCTGATTCATTTTTCCTTTTGATTTAATTTGTCAAATGTACACGCACACTTTCTTTACATGAATTGTCATCGGGCGCTTTTTCATTCTGTGCACTTTGAGGCTTATGGTTATATACAATGGTACACTGAGTATTTATGTTGCAGGTGCAAATTATACAGCAGATATATCATGAAGGAGAAGTCAACGGGCTCGTTATATGCCGCAAAACCCTTTTATTATTGCCACTAAGACAGTTAGTGCAGAAGTGTATGTTTTTGATTATAGCAAACATCCATCTAAGCCTCCTTTAGATGGTCCATGCAGCCCTGATTTGAGGCTGAGGGGCCACATTTCTGAAGGGTACGGTTTATCGTGGAGTCCGTTCAAGCAGGGTCATTTGTTGAGTGGTTCTGATGATAACCAAATATGCTTGTGGGACATTGATGCAACTCGAAGAATAAGGCTCTAGATGCAATGCAAATTTTAAGGTATGTATACATAGAAAGCACCTTATAAATGAGATATTCATCTCTAATCTATCATTGATTGGGAAATTTTATCCTACAGGTTGTTAATTCTTAGTTTTCTTACTTTGAAATGCATGGTTTCATTGAAAATGATCTAATATTTGCTGTGAATAGATCCATGAAGGTGTTGTAGAAGATGTTGCATGGCATCTCAGGCATGAATTCTTGTTTGGTTCGGTCGGGGATGACCAGTATCTGCACATATGGGATCTCCGTACTCCATCAGTCAGCAAGCCTATTCAATCTGTAGCTGCTCATCAAAGTGAGGTGAGTAGAAGTTCTTTCCAATCACCCTTAAAGTGGAGACAGAGATTGGAAATATTATTAGATCTAGTTTTTATGAGTAATTCTTGTGTGTAGCTCATGTAGAATCGCATCCAAGCATTATTGACATTTTCTAGTTGAAGTCATCTATCAAATACGTGTACTGACATTTATTGCTATTTATAGTCAAGACCAGGAATACACAAAATCTTCTGCTCACATTTACCTGTCTGGAACTTTTTAAAATGAAGTCTATGCATGCAATGGTCTAAATTGTCTCCTCTCGTTAGTTTTAAGGTTAATTCTATTATGTGCCTATTATAATTTCTTGCTTTTTTTCATGTTTAGGCTTGGTAGTCTATAAATGTCAACTTGTATGATGAGGTACTTCACCGCTTCCAGTGTTTGTGAACAAAATCAGCTTTTGGTTTATGTCATTCCTTACAGAACATCAGGATTTGCCAAAATAAGCTCTTTCTAAGTTTTTTTTTCCCAGATAAGCCAAGGCTTCAACGCTAATGAAAGGAAATATTCTAATTAGAAGGTTTTAGATTGTCAAGATACTGAATTTTCTCCATCTTTGGTTTTCAACACTTCTAGCTAATCTATTAATACCCTTAAACATCCTTACTCGCATAGAAAGGATAAATAGTTCTTCTTTTGTTTTGGATCCATCCTTGTCCATTTCATTATGCATGGTGATTTTTCTTGTAAACAACAAATTCTTCATTTTGTAGAATTATGTTTATCAATGTTCAGATGAATGGATTTTGTATACTTGACACTAACTTTTTCCATTCAATCTTTGATAGGTAAACTGTTTAGCTTTCAATCCATTAAATGAGTGGGTTTTAGCAACAGGTTCTACTGACAAGACTGTTAAGTTATTTGATCTTGAAAGATTTCTTCTGCTCTCCACACCTTTGACTGTCACAAGTAAGAGGGTTTTCTTGCCTTCGTTTTCAAGGATGTTCCTTAAATTCACGTTAGTCCTTGAGTATGAATCTCATGCATACATAGATCTGTATGCTTAGTGAAAATGGAGGGTTGAATTGGTGGATTAATATTTTGCTAACAATGCTGTCGTGTTTAATGACAGAGAGGCGGTTTTCAGGTTGGATGGCATCCAAAGAATGAGACCATCTTAGCTTCTTGTTGTCTTGGTAGGAGGCTCATGGTGTGGGATCTTAGCAGGTAATTTCTTTTCTTATTTTTGTAAGATTACATGGTGAAAACTTCTGTTTTTGTAGTCGAAGTAATATCATTTTTTCTAGCAAAACCTACGGTTATTCAGATATTTCGTTCTAGCAAAACCCAAATTCCATACTTTGCAGGAGAATTTAAGGACTTGTTCGGATTCAATTATTCTATTATTGTTATTTACCGTTAATTAGTTTTTTTTTTTAAATTGTTTTGGCATAAACAAGAAAATGTTTGCTAATTAATTGTTTTCGTTTTGAGGAAAACATTTATTGCTGAAAACTATGTTCCGTCACCTTAAAATACTTGCTTTACTACAATTTTCACTGATCACATTACAGTTTAAACTCTTTCTTCACCAACTATTAATTTATCAAACTCATTTTAATTTTTAAACTTTTTGGGTTTCTTGAGTTTTTTGTCCACACAACTTGGTTAATCAACACTTGAGAGGAAGGCAAGTTGGCAATTCCACAAACTTGCAGATTCACTTAAACTCTGGGTTCATGTACCCGCGCTTCTTAACATCTATAATAATTGTCTCCCGTTTTGAGACACTAGTTACGTCGATTAACTTGAGAAACGTGGACACCAATATCACACTTGATAATTAATTTCATTTTACTTCTTTACAGGATTGATGAAAACAAACACCGGAGGATGCTGAAGACGGGCCTCCGGAGTTGCTTTTTATTCACGGTGGTCATCTGAGCAAAGTTTCAGATTTCTCATGGAACCCGTGTGAAGATTGGGTTGTTGCCAGTGTAGCCGAGGATAACGTACTACAAATATGGAAGATGGCAGAGAACATCTACCATGACGAAGATGATATACCTGGAGACGACTTAAGTAAAGGTTCGTAGTCCAGGGTTGTAGTAGGAGCCAAAATATGACAAGAGTATGGAGCATTCTTGAATTCTTTCGCCCCCACCCCCTTTCTACAGTTGTGCTAGTATGTCTTTAGGTTTGATTTACTGTTCAAAACTAAACTGTTTGATTATAATTTGTGAAATTGCATCCAAAAATTAGCATCCGAGTCCCTTAAATGTGTTGACCTGAAAATTTGAAACAAATCATAACCCATCTCTTCACTCAAATGAATAATTCAACACTTGTCAATTGTCAATACTCCTTAAATCGGGAATTTTGAGTAGTGATTGCCGTCAAGTAAGAGTTGAGAATTCAAAGAGTAAGAATCGACCAAGTTTTTCAATAATCTCTTTATTTCTTTGATTTTTCAAAGGTTATTTATAGATATCTCTAGTGCATTGGCTTTCTAGCCATTAGCATTTTCAAAGGCTATTTATACATATCTCGTGTCATTTCCTCATTGGAAGACTTGGAGTTCTAGATAGTTTCATGACACATGGTAGCCGACCATTGTTCTAGGCATTCGTTTACTTTGATTCTTGATCCTACATACTCTTTTGTAACTAACTTTGTTATGTGGGATTTACATGGTTTAGAGGGTATTCTATTGTCCGTGATTATTAGTAACCATTTTCTCACCTTCAAGATATGGCATTTTAATTTTGTTCATCCGGGTTGTTTTGAAGTTATAAGGGTGGTGAGTTGGCGAAGCTATAATGAAGCATGTTACATTTTTTATTGGTGGTCACCTTCTTTAATGCCTTCGCATGACAAAAGAGTACTAGTGAAGGCTAAGGCTAGAATCGCTTTAACTCGCTCTTATATCATGTCTTGGTTATACAATTCCTACCATTTCTACTTTCCTAACGTTTCCATTGGCTCCTTTACGCCATATACGTAACGAGGCATAATGATAGTCTTCAAGTCCTAGCTTAATTATTTACATTAGGTTTTGGACTTTAACTTGGTCATGGGTTAAAGCTCGCTCGCTCTCTCTCTCTTTTTTTTTTTTTTGTTTTATGTTTTTTGTGGGGGCAAAGTCATTGTGCTATATTACATTGTAGTCTTCTAAGTCCGAGTCTAATTATTTATATTAGGTTTTGGATTTTAAGGAAGCACCTCTTCATATCATGTATCTTTAACAACAATGGGCTTTCATGCCGTGGGACATGTGTTCTTTGTTTGTGCGAGGCGAGATGCACGCATCAATTGCGGCGTCATGATTATTGCATTAAATCTTTGCGTAAGTAGATGAAAGGTCAATGTCATGATTGCGATCGTCATTTCCTTTCTTGTAACCCTCATTTTACACGTGTCCATGTGAGTGTGTGCGCTTGAAGAGCTTTGGATCCTTCATTTGAAATGTGTTTTGGCGTCCTTTTAAGTGCAACAATAGGGATGAAATTTTACTTTTAACGGCCCAGATTGGATTACAAGGATGTAATGACTGCTATAGTTCTTAAAAAACTATAAATTGGGAGCCATTTTTCTCACAAAGACTCATGTTTTGTGCATTTATCTCTAACATATATCTATTTCTTTGATTTTTCAAAGGCTATTTATAGATATCTCTAGCATCTGGGCTTTTTAGTCTTTAGTACTTTCGTAGCCACGTGTCATCCCTTCATTGGAAGTCTTGGAGTTCTAAATGGTTCCAGGACATGTGGCATCCAACCATTCTTCCAGCCGTCTCTTTCACCTGATTTTTGTGACAGTTAGCTACACATACCCTTTTGTAACTAACTTTGCCATGTGGAGATTTCTCACATCGTCTAGAGGATATTCTGTGTTATGTGATTATTAGGTAGTTAACATTTTCCCACCGTTACGATATAGCATTTCGAGTGTTCATACCTCACGTGAGGTGTTTCGGAGTTATAAGGGTGGTGAGTTGGCGAAGCTATAACGAAGCATGTCTTGTTTCTTATTAGCTCCGTCACCTCTTTAATGCCTTCACATAAACAAAATGAATACCAACGAAGGCTGAAGCTAAAACTATTTTAACTTTGCTCTTATGCTATGCCTTGGTTGATTACACTATCTTTACCATTTCATAAAATACCATTTCTAATTTCACGAAGTTTCTATGAGCTCCTTTCTACCACCCTTGTGTAACTAGGAATAACAAAATGAACATTCCATTTTTATAGCACTTCCCACTAATGGGTTATGCTTAAAATTTGGTTGAAAGTCGCGTGTTTTGCACATGATGTATATATTTTTAGAGAATAGACATTTTGTTTTCATTTTCTAGTTGCTATATGCGACCTTTAAATGATTTCCACACAATCCATTAGTAGGGACGTAAGTATTAAATAATTGATTTCTACACAATCCATTAGTAGGGACGCAAGTATTATAAAAATAGACGCAATATTTCCACACAATGTTTTCCTTTTATAATTCATGATTTCATCGTTTGTTTGAAGAAAAGATGGACAAAATTTTTAAAAGCCCATAAATGACTTGTGTAGACGTTGGAAAATGAAATTGGTAGTTTCCAAGCCAACTTGGTGTTTAAGTATTGAAGTCGGTTATAACCGTAGTAAACATTAGATACATGAATAAGTAAGTAATGGAAGACCTGTTTGTGTACTTTTTTCTAAGTGTGCTTTTTATCTCAGCAATTCATGTCCGACCTATTGGACATTTATGTCTTCTTTTTATAGAAAGATATATGATGATTACATACATTTAATGCCAAGCTAAGCATTAAATGCCTATAAGACATCCTCTTTTTGAGTATTTAATATGAAGTGACATCTGCATTAATTATGGCGGCTGGTCTGACTTCGACACATGAGAGGACATGACATAGTGATGACGTGAGATTAATTGCAATGGAATGAAGTTTGACTGTATCAAGACCCATCGGGAATGAGGTTGACACGGATCAAGACTCATTAGGAATGAGTTCAACTTGGATAAAGACCCGCCTTGGAACAAGGTCCGAACTTGAATGAGATCATCTTGGATGAGGTTACCTCATCCCTTAAAGTGTTAGCTTGATGAAGAATTACTTAGCTGATGTAGCAGATTGGATTAGATATCAACAATTGTCCTTCAAGACTTGCATTTGAGTTAGTCAATGGTGGTCTTCAATTTGTATTGCAACTTCTATCTATACTGATCTGAACCATGGGTTCCTAAGTGGTTGACGTGGCTTTTCTAGCAGTCTACTCCGTTTGTTGACAAATGGCATAGCCTTAATGGGATGTGAACTTTTGCGTGGCTCGAGGGCGTATTTTAATGGAACACCATTATTGCACTGACACCTCATTATTGTGGCATTGATTGTGCTGACTTTCTGTATTTTTCCTTTATAAATAGAGGATACTGAAATTCATTTGGCACTCTTGCCTTAACGATTTCCACCTTCTAATTGCTTTGTCTGAATCCGAGTTGAGGGTCTGAATGGTTGAGCGTCATAGCAGTTTACTAAATTCGAGATGAGGGTCGAGCGGTTCACTTGGGACTCGTTTTCCGTATTCCAAACTTAGGTATCCATTCTTTTTCTTTGACGTTATTCCTTTTCTATCTTCTTCTTATGGTTAGTAGGATGTCTTGCGAGGTTGGAAGTGAGAGTGAAAAAGAAGCTATGTCTTGGGAGAGAGATCAGGAGGAAGAAGATGTTAGCTCGAGTAGGATAGTTGAGGGCATAGGCGAGGAGAAGGTCTTTAGTCTTACTCCTTTCGACAATTTGTTCCTCTACCAAGTAGGTCGTCCCCACAGCCAAGTAAGTGGTGATATGGAGGAAGGTGCGGGGCATTAGGTCGGAGGGAATGGAGGTAGAGTCAGGTTATAGGATTGGTCCGATCTGGAAATGTAAATTCTTTCCTTAGAAGTTAACCAAAAACAACTTAAGGATTGGCATAGGATTTATAGGATCCCAGACAATGTAGAGTTTATTGTCCTCCGACGGCCGGGCGACGATCCGCTCACGGGCTGCGTGGCCTTCAATCGGTGGTCTTGGTCCTTTGGGCTCCATCTTCCCTTCCCTAGGATAGTTAGGAAATTCTCGTGGGAGTGGAGAAGCTCCAACTCAGCTCTTGCCCGATGGTTGGAGGATTATGATATGTTTCCTTATTACGTGGGACCACTCGGCTTCCTCGTCATTCGAGTTAGGGAATTTAATAGTTTGTACTCTTTTAAGTTAGACGAGAAGAGGTTGGGCTGGTGGTATACGTCTGTGAAGGCCAAGACGGGAGGTAGTATCATCACCCAGACCCCGGATTCTGTAAAAAACTGGAAGAAGTTTTGGTTCTTTGTCCGGAGGTTCTTGGCGATTATCTTACAACGACACTAGGCACGATGTAAACATTCCGATTCGTTATCATGAACTAAGTAAGTGTTGATTCTTGTTTGTGTAGGTCAATCCGACTTATTACTTACCGACCTATTTTTGTTTGTTTATTCTTCTAGGGTATAGCTCTTACGAGCGATAGAGAGTCTTGAGCGAGCTCGGAGGGCACGGGGTGTGGCGATGACTTGAGATCTTGCGATGCGTTGATAATGAAGAAAATTTGATATCACCGACTCTTTTCTCGCCGATTCGGATCGTGCCCAACCTCGTGAGTTAATTTGAATTTGGGCTTAATACTTTGTTATTATTTAATGCAATTTTCGGTTCTAACTTCATTCGTTTGCGGTCGATTCGGAGAAGAAATGAAGGACATATCTCGCACTCTTGAAGAAGAAAAGCCCGGTGGGAAAGGCAAAAGAAAGGCTCAGACTAAAGACCACGACCAATCGGGTTGACCAAAGTCGTCATCGAGATGTGCCTCCACGCATTCCAGTCGACCCCATAATGTCGAGGAAATAACATCATTTACGGTTCGTGGAAGACCGTCTCGTGCGACCCTCCCAACCTCCTCCGTCGTCATCCCGATTCGACCACATACTTGACTCGACATCGGAGAAGGACGAGGAGTATTTAAAACTTCGTGGATCTCTTCCATAGCCGTTCGTGATTTATTTAGGTTGAACTCTCCATCCAGGAGGATGTCACCAATCTCCCTATCTTTGCAAGGAAAGTAATACGGATCATTGCGAAAAGTTGGACTCGATCCAAAAAGTATATGGACTGACATGGGAGGCGGTGGAGTCCGTCATCGTGGCATCGGTGAATTCTTCCAGGCGGCCATTCCGCTTTACTTCAATCGAAGATGGCAAAATTTTTATTAGATGTCCAAGTCGTGAGGGAGAAAGGTCGGAAGGTCTTTCTTGGTGACCGAGGAGAAGAGGGTCGGTGAGGTGAGGAGGGACCGAAGAAGATGGATGAGGAGCTCGGAGGAAAGGAGTCTCGAGCTTCAAGTTCGGTTGAGCAATGGCGGCCGAGAAGAGGAAAATGACCGAATTGGAGGCTTCTCTAGAGAAGAGTCATACTGACCTTAGAATCGCCTTGGAGAGGTCGGTGGAGGGGGATGAGGTCGTGGCGGAGTTCAAGTTTTCGGATGCCTACCTTGCTGATCAGGAGAAGATCTATTTCCTTACGGCTTATTTGCACAAATGGTCCCCTGATTTTTGCATTTATTGCGGGTTGAGGACTTATCTTTTTATTTTGGCGGTTTAATCCCTATTTCAAATGTTTTTAGCGTCAATGGTCCTTTTCATTAATTTCCATCCAAATCTTTGTGAAATTTGTGGTAGAATTTTTTTATTTCAAAGGTCTTATTTGCACAAATGGTCACCGACTTTTGTAAAGGAAAATTTTGACAAAAGTCCCTAATCTTTCAAAAAGTGTTGAAAAGTCCCATAACTTTTTAATTCTAACACATATGACCCCAATTTTTTTGATAATTTTACCCCTAACTTAAATGAATTAAAAATAACCCATAAACCTTTTCAAAAATATAAATAAGTCTTAAATCTTTTTATTTTTCTGATTTACACTTAAAATAATAAAAAGTGTGTCATCAAGTCCTAAAATTTTTAATTTTGTTCACCAAAATGACATTTAAAATGTGTTTGATTAAAATCAGATTTTTTTAGTAAAAGTTGTTGAAATGTGTGGTTAAAATTAGTTGTTAATTTTGAATTTAACTTTTTAGCAAAATCAAAATTAAAAACAAACGGACTCTTAGAGTCTCTACAAAGTGGTCCATTAATTAACAAAAAAATTATACATATGATCAAAATTTGACTAATTTAAAATTTTAATTTATTTTTCATACCAATTTTAAAAAAGGCGGTGGTGGGCTCGAGATTGTGAAGAATTTTTTAATTATTATTTAGTAATTGGTAGAGTTGGCAAATGGGCTAGATGGGTGCCCAACTCGAAATTAGAGGCAGGCCACATAAATTTTTAATTTTTTTATTTTTTACAAAATTATAAGTAATTATTTTGAAAAATAAGTTAAAAATGTAAGTTGGATGGCCCGTTGGCCATGTGGCCCAAAATCGAGTTGGGTTGGCCAACAAATACTTGATGGGTTGGTTGGCCAACAAATACCGACCATGTAAATTGGGTGGGTGGGATTAGCCCAGTCCGATATTTTATGTGGCTGTCTAATTCAGATTGGGCGATCCATCTAGCCCATTGCCACAAACTCTACCAATTACTAAATAATAAAAAAAAAATTCTTCACAATTTTCACCACCACCACCACTTTTTTAAAATTGGTATAAAAAATAAATTAAAATTTTAAATTGGTCAAATTTTGATCATGGGTATAACTTTTTTATTAATTAATGGACAACTGGACAAAATCTGTAGAGACTCTAAGAGCCCGTTTGTTTTAAATTTTGATTTTGCTAAAAAGTTAAAGTCAAAGTCAACAATTAATTTTAACCACATATTTTATGGTCCCACAACTTTTTAACCACACATTTCAACAATTTTTACTAAAAAAAATCTGATTTTAATCAAACACATTTTAAATGTCATTTTGGTGAACAAAATTAAAATTTTGGGACTTTATGACACACTTTTTATTATTTTAAGTATAAAACTGTAAAAAATAAAAGATTTAGGACTTATTTGTATTTTTGAAAAGGTTTATGGGTTATTTTAATTCATTTAAGTTAGGGGTAAAATTGTCGAAAAAAAAAATTGGGGTCATATGTTAGGATTAAAAGTTATGGGACTTTTCAACACTTTTGAAAGATTAGAGATTTTTGTCGCGCAAATTTTCTTTACAAAAGTCGTGGACCATTTGTGCAAATAAGACCTTTGAAATAAAAAAATTCCCGTCAAATTTCACGGTGATTTGGATGGAAATTAATGAAAAGGACCGTGACGCCAAAAACATTTGAAATAGGGGTTAAACCGCAAAAATAAAAGATAGGTCCTCAACCCGCGAGAAGTGCAAAAGTCAAGGACCATTTGTGCAAATAAGCCATTTCCTTACTATGGAGGAGTTGATTGGCGTTAGTGAGAAGCGCCGGATTGAGATGTCCGGTTCTTAAAGGATGGACTAGCTAAATTGAAGAAATGCTCCAAGTTCAATCCACCTTTTCACGAGGATGAAGGCCAGTCCCGGGCAAGAATAGTTTAGGTGTTATGTATTTCTTTTTGTTTTCTAGGGCTTTTTTCTTTGAAATGTACTAAACTTACATGATTAATGAAAGTTGTCGTTTTGTTAAACTTATTTGTCTTTGACATCTGACTTCGAACTTCGGACATCTAACATCGACTTTTGACTTCTGACATCTTTGATATTTAAATGATGTTAATGCCTCCAAATTTATAACTCGGCCAAATGGACGGTGAAACTATTATCTAGCATCTAACTTTTGACTTCAAATCTCGGACATCCGACTTGAGACATCTTTGACTTGAAGTCTTGACATATGGCATCGATTCAAACTTCGATCTCTTGACATCGACTCCTAACTTCAAACGTCGATCTTTTATATTTAGATGGATGATGCAATATTCTCCTAAAGTATTTAGATCGATTTTGTGAGGTGAAACTTTTTATTGTAGGATTCATTTTGCATTCTAAGTCGGCACAATGTACGAGCTCTTTTTTTTTTTTTTAATGGAACATTGTTGTTCATCTTGGGTCCGATGTTTGCGGACCTTGGTGCCTAGAGTTTTTATGGTCGACGTCGGTGGAATAGTATTTACGCCATCCGACATGGGTCGAAGTGTGTGGGACCTTTGTGTCCAAAGGTTTGTGATCTTGATCACGTCTTTAGTTAGGACTTTTTGTGGATTTATTGTCTTCAATGTTATTTCGACTTCAAAGAACGTTTATTCATTTCATAGAAGTGTGGAAACTTTTTTACAAGGTGGAAGCCTTGACTTTTTTTTAACAAAAGTAGTCTACGCCCGTGGGCCGACGTTGATAAACTCTAAAACTGGTAATACATTTTTAGATGTTCAGCGTTCCAGGGATGCATAAGTGGAAGACCTTCAGCGTTTTGGAGCTCGTAAGCCCCATTCTTTAGGACTGTGATGATTTTGTAAGGTCATTCCCAATTTGGGCGAGTGTCCCGTCCTGTGTTTTCTTATTGCAAGGAAGACCTTTCTAAGGGACCGAAATCTCTAGCTTTGAATTTTTGCTCCTTAACTTTCTTGTTGTAATACCTTGCACTTCTTTGTTTGTAAATTTTATTTTTCATTTCGCTTCCAACCTTTTCTTCTCTAGTAGGTCGAGCTTGACCCTAATAGCACTCTCATTGGAGTTTTCATCAAAAGTTCGGACTGAACGAATGGAGTCCGAGAGCTCTCTGAGGATGACAACCGGTTCAGAAGCTAGTGAGAAAGGTGTTTCTCCCATGTTGGACCGACATGTTGTGCGATAAGACCATAATAGACTTGGCTCATTTTAGTTGATCCGGCCTTGTTTTCAATGTGTGTTTGATGATTTTATTGATTGCTTGACTTGCCCATTTGGCGAGGGTGGTTTGACGCAGAAGTGCTTCTTTAGTTCTTCGCAGAATGACCCCGATCTGGAATTGTCGAATTGTTTGCCGTTGTTCGTGATAATCAAGTAAAGGATTCCAAACCGCATATGATCGACTTTCATATGAAATCGGTGGTTTTTGTTTTGTTATTTTGGTTAGTGGTTTTGCCTCTGCCTATTTGGCGAAGTAGTCGACGGCGACTATGGCGTACTTGGTCCCATCTTTTTTCGTGGGCATTGTTTCGATTAAGTCAATTCCCCATTTTGAAAAGGGCTATGGGTTGAGAACTGATGTTAGCCCCTTCGAAGGAGCTTTGATGATGGGAGCAAACCTTTGACATTTGTCGCATTTTCGGTCGAAATCAATGGAATTTTTCTTTAGTGATGGCCAGAAATATCTTTGCCTCAAGATTTTGTGTGCTAATGACTGTCTCAGTATGGTTGCCACATATTCCTTCGTGAACTTCACTGAGGGCGTATCGGGCTTCATTTTTCCTTAGACACCTGAGTAATGGGAGTGAAAAGCCTTTCTTGAATAAGACGTTGTCTATGATTATGTATCTGGCTGCCCTAGTCCTTAATTTACTGGCTTTCGTGCTATCAGGGGCACCTACCATCTTTAAAAATCGGATGATCTCGTCCATCCAACTAGAGTCCGGTCGATTGTGGTGAGCATGGGCTCAAAATTTGGTTGATTGTTGCATTGTCACCGATTGGGATGTTCTCCAGGCTCTTCTATTCCTTATTTGGTGGTAGCGAGTCGTGCCAAGGCTTGCCGGCTAATTTGTTTTGTGTTCTTGGGATTTGTTTGACCTCGGCGACCTTTGAATGATTTGAGTTCTCGCTCTACTATATGTGAGTAAGATGCCATCATTTAAGTCCTTAGCTTGATAGGACTTGTTAATTTGATTGATTATTAGTGGGAGTCATTTGTATATAAGTAGTCGGAGTAAACCCATTCCATTTGCAAACCTTAAACCCGGTGATTAGGGCTTTGTATTCACCATATTGTTAGAGGCATGGAAATCAAATTATTGGGATGACAAAATAGCTTGTCCTGGGCTCATCAAGATTACTCCGACTTGGTAGCGTGTTTGTCGACGATCCATCTACGAAGAGAGTCTAACTTTCTTCATCTTTGGTACTGGGCTTGTGATTCGGACTGAACTTGACAACGAAATTAGCTAGTGCTTGACCTTTGATGGAGGTCCTGGGTCTGAAGTGGAGGTCAAACTGGCCGAGCTCTACCGCCATTTCACGAGTCTTCCAGAAGTATCTGGTTTTTGGAAGATTTGCCTTAGGGGGTAGTTTGTCAAAACTTCTATTGGATGCTGCAAGAAGTAGGGTCTAAGCTTCCTTGCTGACATAATCAGAGCATAGGCCAGCTTCTCCATTGGGTTGTATCTCAGTTCGGCATCGTGCAACGCCTGGCTGACATAATACACTGGACGTTGGATTCCTTCGTCCAACCTGATTAGTACAGAATTGATGGAGTGCTTCGAGACCGTTAAGTAGAGAGTTAGGGTTTCCTCGGTCATTGGTTTTGACAATAATGGAGGTTGTGCAAGTTGTGCTTTCGGTCCTTGAAGCCTAGGTGGCATGTCTCATTTCATTTGAACTCTTTGCCACCGTGAGCATCGAAAAGGGTTTGCATTTATCCGTCGATTTTTGAAACAAAAAGCGGCTCGATGTGTGGCTATTATTCCGATTAGGCTTTGTACTTCTTTGATTTTGGTAGGAGGTCTTATTTCTTGTAGGGCTTTGATCTTCTCCAGTTGGTCTCGATACCTCTTTGGTAGACCATGTAGCCCAAGAACTTTCCATGTCCGACACCTAAGGAACATTTCAAGCATTGAGCTTCATCCTATACTTTCTTAGCATAGAGAACATGCGAGGTGTTGCATGTGATCCATTGCACTGGTACTTTTTACAAGCATGTCGTCAACGTATACCTCAATGGTCTTCTCGTTGAAATTTGAAAAACATGGTGTTGACTAACTATTGATAGGTTGCTCGCAATTTTTAGTCCAAATGGCATAACTTGATAGTAATAAAGACCCGGTTAGTTATAAAGGAGGTATTCTCACGATTACTTTCATGCATTGGGATTTGGTTGTAATCGAGTATGCATCCATGAAGCTCAAGAGTTCATGACCGGTAGTAGCATCCGCCATTTGATCGATTCGAGAGAGTTGGAAGTCGTCCTTAGGTCATGCTTTATTTAGGTCGATAAAGTCGATGCATACCCTTGAGCTCCATTGCTTTTTTTACAAGGATGGGTTGGCTACCACCGGGATATAGTGACTCCCTAATGTAACCACACTTGAGCAACTTATCAACTTCTTTGGCAAGAGCTTCATTATCTCTCCAGTTGAAGGGCGTCGACGTTGTCTTGGTTTGACGTCGGGGCTTGTGTTTAGCTTTGTGACAAGCGACCTTAAGGTCTATTCCTTCCATACTTGCATGTTTCCATGCAAAGTTGTCAGGGTTATTTTTCAGAAAGGCCATGAGTTGTGATTTTATTAGTTCGTCGAGTTCTTTCCCGATGCGCAAGACCTTCTCTTGATGGTTGAGGTCGACCTGAATCAGCTCTAGTTCTTCCACAAGCTCGACCTTCTGCTCGTGTTGGTCCGACCTCTGGTCAAGTTGTCCGAGCTCTTCGACTGGCTTTTCTTTCTGTTTATTCTGGTCTGGCATTGGTTGGACATCCGGGCTCTTCATGAAGCATGTCTACTCCTATCCGGAAAAAGGTGATGTTGCAGTTCCTGGCTACCATCTGACTTTCTCTAACTATTCCTACTCCATGGAGAGTGGAAAATTTCATAGAATAGTAGTAGATGGACACGGTCACTTTGAGTTCATGCAGTATTTGTCGTCCTAAGATGGCATTGTAATTGGACGGGAGGTCCACAATCACAAAGTCTGCGATTATTCTTCTTTGGCATGGAGGTAGTCCGAGCTCTACTACGAGGGCGACCTGTCCCTTTGGATCTACGAAGTCCCTGGTGAATCCTTGGAGGGGCTTTGAGAATGGCCTGACATGCCGTTCGTTGATCTCCATTTGCTTAAATGTTCTCAAGTATAGAACATTTATGGAGCTCCCATCATCCACTAGTGTTCGATGATATTGATTACTGAAGATCGGCATAGTAATGACGAGTGCGTCCGAATGTGACAAAGAATACGCAGGACGTCTTCTTCAAAGAAAGAAGGCTTTTCCGCATCACGGGCTAGTTATGGTGTTTCACAAGATGTCGATAGCGGTGGTATGAGCTTTACGAGAGAGTTTGCGGCGTTGTCTCTTGACCTTCCGGTGTTGACTTCCTTCCACTATCATGTGAATTTTTGTGGGGTTGTTCACCCGGCCTTGTTGAGGTGGAGGTGGAGGTGGAGGTGGAGGTGGAGGTGGAGGTGGGAGTTCGGCCCGACCATGGGATGGAGGGAGCTCAGCTCCTTTCGCTGGATGTGCTAGAAACTCGCTCAAATGACCTCGCTAAATGAGGCTTTCTATTTCGTGTTTCAAGTCTCAACAATCGTCGGTGTCATCCCCAGCGGATATGTGATATCTGCAGTACTTCATTTGGTTTAGCTCTGATGAGTTTGCTCTCATAGGGGTTGGCTTTTTTATGATGTCCTTGTTTTTAGTCTACATCAGTACATTCTCAAACGATGTATTCAGGATGTAGTATCCCTGGAACCTTTCAGAAATGGGTCTTTGTCGACGTGGGTGTTGAAAATCGGTTGTTTTCTTGGGACTTTCTTTCTTCTCCAACTTGTAATCTTTTTCTTTGCCCTCGGCGTTGTCTCTTGATCGACTTCTCATTTTACGGTCGAGATGTCGCTCTTTAACAACGTGACGGACTTCTCACTCTAGATAGGAATTTTCGGTATGTTGCTGGTCCATCTTCATGAACAGACCACCAGAAAAGGCCATGAGTTGTGATTTTATTAGTTCGTCGAGTTCTTTCCCGATGCGCAAGACCTTCTCTTGATGGTTGAGGTCGACTGAATCGACTCTAGTTCTTCCACAAGCTCGACCTTACGCGCTCGTGTTGGTCCGACCTCCGGTCAAGTTGTCAGAGCTCTTGATGGCTTTTCTTTCTGTTTATTACAGTGCGGCATTGGTTGGACATCAAGGGCTCTTCATGAAGCATGTCTACTCCTATCCAGGAAAAAGGTGATGTTGCGGTTCACGGCTACCATCGACTTTCTCTAACTATTCCTACTCCATGGAGAGTGGAAAATTTCATAGAATAGTAGTAGATGGACACGGTCACTTTGAGTTCATGCGATTTGTCGTCCTAAGATGGCATTGTAATTGGACGGAGGTCCACAATCACAAAGTCTGCGATTATTCTTCTTTGGCATGGAGGTAGTCCGAGCTCTACTACGAGGCGACTGTCCGCTGGATCTCTGAAGTCCCTGGTGAATCCTTGGAGGGCTTTGAGAATGGCTTTGACATGCCGTTCGTTGATCTCCATTTGCTTAAATGTTCTCAAGTATAGAACATTTATGGAGCTCCCATCATCCACTAGTGTTCGATGATATTGATTACGAAGGCGGCATAGTAATGACGAGTGCGTCGAATGTGACAAAGAATACGCAGGACGCGTCTTCTTCAAAGAAAGAAGGCTTTTCGCATACGGGCTAGTTATGGTGTTTCACAGTATCTGATAGCTGGTATGAGCTTTACGAGAGAGTTTGCGGCGTTGTCTCTTCGACCTTTCCAGGTGTTGACTTCCTTCCACTATCATGTGAATTTCGGCGCGGGGTTGTTCACCTCGGCCTTGTTGAGGTGGAGGTGGAGGTGGAGGTGGAGGTGGAGGTGGAGGTGGGAGTTCAGCCCGACCATGGGATGGAGGGAGCTCAGCTCCTTTCGCTGGATGTGCTAGAAACTCGCTCAAATGACCTCGCTAAATGAGGCTTTCTATTTCGTGTTTCAAGTCTCAACAATCGTCGGTGTCATCCCAATGGATATGTGATATCTGCGATACTTCATTGGTTTAGCTCGATGAGTTTGCTCTCATAGGGGTTGGCTTTTTATGATGTCCTTGTTTTTAGTCTACATCAAGTACATTCTCAAACGATGTATTCGGGATGTAGTATCCTGGAACCTTTCGAGGAGAAATGGGTCTTTGTCGACGTGGGTGTTGAAAATCGGTTGTTTTCTTGGGACTTTCTTTCTTCTCCAACTTGTAATCTTTTCTTTGCCCTTGGCGTTGTCTCTTGATCGACTTCTCATTTTTAAGTCGAGATGTCGCCTCTTTAACAACAGACGGACTTCTCACTCTAGATAGGAATTTTCGGTATGTTCTTTGGTCCATCTTCATGAACAGACCACCGTAAAAGGCCATGAGTTGTGATTTTATTAGTTCGTCGAGTTCTTTCCCGATCATGCGAAGACCTTCTCTTGATGGTTGAGGTCGACTGAATCGCCTCTAGTTCTTCCACAAGCTCGACCTTACGCTCGTGTTGGTCCGACCTGCAGTCAAGTTGTCCGAGCTCTTGATGGCTTTTCTTTCTGTTTATTACAGTGCGGCATTGGTTGGACATCAGGGCTCTTCATGAAGCATGTCTACTCCCTATCAGGAAAAAGGTGATGTTAGGTTCACGGCTACCATCGACTTTCTCTAACTATTCCTACTCCATGGAGAGTGGAAAATTTCATAGAATAGTAGTAGATGGACACGGTCACTTTGAGTTCATGCAAGATTTGTCGTCCTAAGATGGCATTGTAATTGGACGGGAGGTCCACAATCACAAAGTCTGCGATTATTCTTCTTTGGCATGGAGGTAGTCAGAGCTCTACTACGAGGCGACTGTCCCTTTGGATCTACTGAAGTCCTGGTGAATCCTTGGAGGGGCTTTGAGAATGGCCTGACATGCCGTTCGTTGATCTCCATTTGCTTAAATGTTCTCAAGTATAGAACATTTATGGAGCTCCCATCATCCACTAGTGTTCGATGATATTGATTACGAAGACTGGCATAGTAATGACGAGTGCGTCCGAATGTGACAGCAATACGCAGGACGCGTCTTCTTCAAAGAAAGAAGGCTTTTCCGCATCTGGGCTAGTTATGGTGTTTCACAGTATCTGATAGCTGGTATGAGCTTTACGAGAGAGTTTGCGGCGTTGTCTCTTCGACCTTTCCAGGTGTTGACTTCCTTCCACTATCATGTGAATTTCGGTAGCGGGGTTGTTCACCTCGGCCTTGTTGAGGTGGAGGTGGAGGTGGAGGTGGAGGTGGAGGTGGGAGTTCACCAGACCATGGGATGGAGGAGCTCGGCTCCTTTCATTTGGATGTGCTAGAAACTCGCTCAAATGACCTCGCTAAATGAGGCTTTCTATTTCGTGTTTCAAGTCTCAACAATCGTCGGTGTCATCCCAGCCGGATATGTGATATCTGCAGTACTTCATTTGGTTTAGCTCTGATGAGTTTGCTCTCATAGGGGTTGGCTTTTTTATGATGTCCTTGTTTTTAGTCTACATCAGTACATTCTCAAACGATGTATTCAGGATGTAGTATCCCTGGAACCTTTCAGAAATGGGTCTTTGTCGACGTGGGTGTTGAAAATCGGTTGTTTTCTTGGGACTTTCTTTCTTCTCCAACTTGTAATCTTTTTCTTTGCCCTTGACGTTGTCTCTTCGATCTGACTTCTCATTTTTCTGGTCAGAGATGTCGCCTCTTTAACACTGACGGACTTCTCAGCTCTAGATAGGAATTTTCGGTATGTTGCTGGTCCATCTTCATGAACAGACCACCAGAACCGAGTTTTGGTACGTAGTCCTAACAAGACAGCCATTAGAGCAGCATCGTCAGAGATTTTGTCCACTTCTACTATCGTTTTACTAAATCTGTCCATGTAAGAACTTAAGGATTGATTCGTCCCTATTTGATCTTGACCGAAGCGTTCATTGGGAGTAAACCGAGGTCTTCTCCCATAAAGGTAGAGACGAAGCGAGGTGATAGGTCACTCCAACTCGTATGGAACGTTGTGGTAGTTTTTGAACCATCTCATTGCTCGGTGTCCGAAGGTCAGAGGAAAAGCTCTGCACATGATTGCATCACTAGCCTATTGGAGCTCCATCCAGGAGGTATACCTGTCGAGATGTCCGACGGGGTTGTTGCCATTCTCATAGCTAGTTAGCTGTGGTATTTTGAGCTTTTCTTGCAGTGGTTTTGCCAGGATGTCCTCTGAGAATAGAAAGTGTCGATCAATTATGTATTCCTCCAGGATGTTTTTTTGCTTAGCTTTCAGTTCGGCTAGACGTCGCTTCATCAGCTCTAGCTCATTCGAAGTGTTTTGTACACTTGATGCTGCCGTGGACAGGGCTCATTTCTTTCCTTGCGTTTTCTCTTCGCGTGGCGCGGTAGGATCTAAGAAGGCGACCTATCTCAGAAAAGCGCTTTGCCGATCGTTGTGAGACATCTTTCTTAGGAGGACTAGGGCGTCTATTTTCATCCTTCTTGCTCCCCCGATGGATTCTTCTCAACGATTTCTAACTTTCTTTTCACTCAACGATCTTCGGGTTTGTCGCGTCTTGGCGACTTTGCTTCCGAGTCGAAATATGTCTAGTGGTAGTTTGATTTTCTCAAGTCGTTCAATAGCGTGAGTTAGGTATTCAACTTTTGTAGAAATACATCCCTTTTGGGAATATGTGTTTGGTGAAGTTGCTCCACGGATGTCTTGGCAGAAGCTTTGGAGAGATCAACATGTTGGCTCCCCGTTCTTTTCGTGGGTGCGAGCCTGAGTCATGACTACGGCTCGTATTTAAGGTATTTTTAGGGATAAAAGTGTTTAGAGTACGATCAAGTGTTGATCTTTTTGTGAGTTTCGGAATATGAAGAGCCTTTTTGGGAACCCTCATTTTAGCGCCGCCAACTGTTGTCGTTGAAAAATAAAATTGGTAGTTTCAAGCCAACTTGGTGTTTAAGTAGTAAGCATTAGATACATGAATGAGTAATGGAAGACATGTTTGTATATTCTTCCTAAGTGTGTTTTTATCTAAGCAATTCATGTCCAGACCTATTGGATATTTATGTCTCTATATATAGGAAGATATGTGATGATTACATACATTTAATGCCAAGTCGAGCATTAAATGCCTACAAGACATCCATTTTTGGGTATTTAATATGAAGCGACATCTGTATTAATTATGGTATACATTTGGTTTGACGTCGACATATGAGATCTGATGCCATATTGATGGCGTGAGCTTACTGCAATGGAATGAGGTTCGACACGGATCAAGACCCATCATGAATGAGTTCGACCTAGATAAAGACTTACCTTAGATAAAGACTTACCTTGGAGCGAGGTCCGAACTTGAATGAGATCCGTCTTGGGATGAGGTCCAACCTTAAATTGCTTAGCGGTGAAGAATTACTTAGGCGATATGGCCAGATTGAATTGGATATCAACAACTTGTAGTTGTTTTAAAAAAAAGAAATTAAATTCACTCAATTTTGAATACAAAACATTTATCATAAGAATAACAAAATTAGGGGTGAACATGATTCCATTTGGTTCTTGGTTCTTAAAGAACTCAAGCTGGAACCGAGAACTAATGGTTTTATTCTAATGGAACCATTGGTTCTCTCTCGAAATTATGGAACCAAACTAGAACCGAATCAAATGGTTACAGTGCGGTTCGGTTTATTAACCAATTTTTTTAAAATAATGAAACAAGTTACAATACAAATTTATGTCACTAAAGATTAATTAATTTTGATTTGTAAAAGAAAATAATGACTTGACAAAGTAATTGGTTTAAAATTAATTGTTTGCGTCAACAAAATTAAAAAATTGATAAATTATTTGAGTGGGTGGGTCAAGTGGTCAGCAACAAGCAACAACAAAACTATTAATTATTAAAATTTTAAAAGAATTTAATTAATAAATTAGAACCGGTTTCGATTCTCGGTTTTGGATCTAGAACCATAACCATAACCAAAACCAATCGGTTCTTGGTTTCAAGAATCAAAACCGTTTGATACTTACGGGTTCGGTTCTGGTTTGATTCCGTTTGTTATGGTTCTTTTGACCATTTCTAAACAGATTAATAAGATTCGACTCATTGTTTGAGAGTGTTTATTAGCATTTATTATTTTTATTCACATATTTTATATGATTCAAAAATTAAATTTATTATTTATTCACATATTTTATATGATTCAAAAATTAAATTTATTATAATCTACCAAGAGAAAAGATCCGGACCTCAATTCGGGGTCCGGATCATTTCCGATTCGAGAAAAAAGGCACCCACCCACCCACCCACCCACCCACTTTCTTCAATCCCTCACCTATTTATTTTCCATCAAATTTATATCCATATTATTAATATAATTAAATTTATTAAATTAACAATAAATTTTTTATTATTATATTCATTTTATTTGGTTTTAAAAAATATAATATATATTAATTTTATTGAGTTAAATATTATTTATATCATATAATATATAATATAGTTAATGTTAATTTTATTATTAAGATTAGAATTGAGACTAATTAATTAGTTTATATTTGAGTAACAAATTAAATTTTACTTAAAAAATAAAAATAAATAAAGCCTGCATAATAAATTTGCAATAAATAATTTACTGTTTTCTATTCACGTATTAAATCCCACTTCACGTGTGCGTATTGATTGTAAAAATTGTACACCTCTCATCGGATGATTCGAATTCCTGACCAACGTGGGAAATGACACTGATAGTCAATTGAGGAACATATACATTATCACCACTCTCAAATTCCATCCCTACAAAAATGTACCGAAATAAAATACATCATTTATATGTGCAAATAAAAAAAATAAAAAAATATTAATATTGTTACAAATAACTTACAAATTAAAATAAATCTGTACAAATAAACGAAAATAAAAAATAAATCATAATTTATTACTAACATTTGAAAAATATGAAAAACAATAAGTGTGAGACAAATTTGGTAAAATAAATTTAGAAAACAAAAGTGATTGAAAACGTTTGATGTTGACTAAATTTGGGTAAAGTAAATAAAATGGGGAAGGGGATTTGTAAAAGTAAATGTGGGGTTGAGGGGGTCTTTGTTTTTCAGTCAGGGGTAGGGCGCCTAACATTGGGGGTGGGGGCGCTTGACATTGGCGAGAGAGGGGTAGGGGACATAAATTTTTTTCTTTGAATGGTTGCTTGAAAAGTTACGGACCTCGATTCGGGGTCCAGATCTTTCTCAATCTACCAAACATGTTAACTTTATTTCCACGACTTGTTTGACCTCGATTTTAAAATTTTGATTGAAATGACAATGACATAATTTCTTTTCGACCTTGGGTTCCTAACAACAAAAACAAGAAATTTAGTCAACGTCAAACGTGAAATTACCATATTTTAACCAAAACAAAAATTTAAAATTTTATTTCATAGTTATAACAAAAAAAAAAATGTCACAAATTTTTATTCAAATATTTTTATTTAATTGAGTTATTCGTTTATTAACTATAAATATTATAAGTCTAATTGTATTATTTATATTTTAATTTATCGTTTTATTATCATTCGAAAATAAAGAATTCATAATTTGTGAATTATTTATTATTATTATTTTATGTTAAATAAAAATATAATAAGATTAATTCAATGTCATAAAATTATATACGTCATTTTGTTAAATATAATAAGATTAGTTTAATTCATAAAATTATTTACATCATTTTATTATTTATTTATCTTAATTTTATTCAATTTTTCACATTACATAGCAACTACATACACTTAAAGTGCAATAATTTAACATTTTTATCTTATGAAAAATTTAATTGATACGTTAAATTAAATATTATTAAATAAAGGTACCAGACATTCTTGTACCTTTTGCAAGATTAGGAATTTAACTACCATTTTTTCTAATTGAAATTAAAGGTATGTTGGCCTTTTTTATAAATTAATGGTCGATTGCGCACAAAAATACATAATTTAGGGATGTCTGTGTCAAAAAACTAAAGATGACAAAAAATTCCCACCCCGTCCTGCTCTGCCCTGCCCTAATTACTAATGGGACTGGAACTGGAATTATGTTCCCCATCTCGAATTCTTTGAATCCGTCTAGAATCTTTTTTATTTTATTTTATTTTTATATTTTATAATTTAAATAGTATTTTAAAAAACAAAAGATAATATAAAAAATTAATTAATTAATTAAATGGACGCTTTAAATTGGGATTTTACAATATCTACCTCGACCCAATCTCTATCCCACCTCCTAAAAATCTCGACAGGGCAGAGATGGTAATGACTATCCTACAAAAAATAAAGTTAAGGATTATTTTTGCATTGAGGGCCAAGGTTAGGTGACCATTTGCGCCAAATTCCAATGAGTTAGGTTTTAACATTTGCAAAAAGTGCTTTTCATAAAAGCATCTTAAACTTTTATTCAATAATATTTTATCGAGCATATTAAATATATATTATTATAGTCGTATCAATTAAATTTTTACATGGAAAACAAAGTTAAATTATTGTGTTTTAAGCGTGTGTAATTGCTTTGTGATGTGAGTTGAATAAAAATTAAGATAAATCAATAATAAAATGACCTTTATAATTTTATGACATTTAAACTATCAATTTTAGAACATGTTTGGTCAAGTTTTTTAATTTTTCTAAAACTCATTTTCAACTATATATTTAATGGCACTATATTTTTTATCAATTTTTTAATTACAATTTTTTTTTCAAAATATCCTAAAATTTGCTTTTAAACTCCACTAAATAAGCACTTATTGTGTTTTTTTTTAAACATAAAATATTGATAAAAAATCATTTACTTAATTATATGCTTTGTTTATTGAATGATAATTAAACTATGAAGAGTTTAGCAAGAACTATTTATAATTAATTAACGAATATCTTAGATTAGAGATGTCAATGCTAAGAAACAAACATTATAGACTATTGGGGTTTTTCAAAAATAATTACAATAAATAAAATATTTTTTAAAATATTGTCATATTTTTTTTACAAAAATCTTTTTTTTTTATTTTTGTAACACTTGTTATTACATAACGTAACATCTGAGTGTTACAAAAAAAAAAATGAAGATTTTTAAATAAAAAAATTAATAAGATTATGTAACAACAAGTGTTACAAAAATAAAAAACAGTATTTTTAGAATAAAAAAAGTTAAATAGTATTTTTTAAATTATTTTATATTTTGTAATATACAGTAAAATTATTACAAAACCATTTTCGTACTAAAGCTTGGGTTAAGTAGTATTTACCCAAAAACATTGCTTTTATCCAGGCCCTGCTACGGTGACGGGCTTAATTCACCCTAGCAAAAACAACCAACCACAAAGTGGGCTTTACCCAAGGCGGCCCAAATTAAATTGTCTCAAAAGCGCCTGACGGGGGCTTAATTAGGGTTTTAGTGATTCGTAGAGCAGCACAGAACAAAATCTACCAATATCCTTTCTTTTCTCTCTAGGGTTCTAAAACGATGCCGAAATCAAAACGTAACAGGCCAGGTGCGAATTTTTTCTACCCTCTACTTGCTTGAGCATATCAAAGATTGAAGCATTCATAATGAATATCTGTTTTTTGGAAGTTAAATTTTGGATAGTTGATTTTATTTGGTAATTGCTGTACAGTGACTTTATCGAAGACGAAGAAGAAAGGCAGGGAACATAAAGAAAATGTAGTGAATGCGATACGTGAATCGGTCGAGAAATACGAGTCAGTTTATGTTTTTACTTTTGAGAACATGAGGAATCTCAAGTTTAAAGAGTTTAGAGACCAGCTCAAGTCTTCAAGCAGGTGGGAAAATATACCAATACTTATTCTCATTTTTTTTTTTTTGATAAGAATGCTTGAGCTGCTGTGGTATGAGGAGAAATATGTGCTTACTATACTTGCTTTATTACTTATTATCGTTATATTGTTGCTGAAAAGCTGTGTGTCTTAACTCTTAAGCGGGATAGTGAGAATTGGTAGCATAATAGCTTTCCCGTCTTTAACTTTAACTTTAACTTTAACTGTGTTTGTGGTCTTGGTCGAATAGGTTTTTATGAATATTGGAGGAAGATTCCCTTTGAAGAGATTATTCCCTAGATACATATGCTCTGTTATTTCACAATTCAATGAAATTAAATAGCTGATAGGTTTGTAGGACTGCTAATAATGGTGTTAAATGTTGGGGAAGTTTTGTGTTTGTTTCCCAAGCCGTACAGAACGAATATTTTCCTTACTGCACCGATCTTAGTTGTTAATGTGATTCCAATGAAATTTACACTGGCTGGTTTATGGCTACAACTAAAATGGCTATCTTCAGGTAACAACGTATTTGTTATGTATAAAGAAAGAAAAAGATTGTAGGGTTGAAGTTTACTTATTCAAGCAGCCTCTATTTTGTGAAGAAAGTTGTCCTTTTTGGAGTCCATTTTTATTAGTTAGGTGTTACGATCCTTAGATAACTAACAGTGGACATTTGTTTACTTTTTTCTTTTTGCATCAGATTTTTCTTGGATCAAATAAAGTCATGCAAGTTGCCCTAGGTAGGTCTGTTGCTGATGAGATCAGACCAGGCCTTCACAAGATTTCTAAGGTAGGATGAGCAGTTCTACACGGTAATTAATTTTCATTAACTTCTAATATTTCCTTTTTTTCTTGTTTTAGTATTTGATTGAAATATTATTTTTCTTCAGCTTTTACGTGGTGATTCTGGGCTTTGTTTTACTAGTTTGCCAAAGGAAGAGGTTGTAAGGTATGTCCTTGAACAATTGATTATAAAGCATATGGGATGTGTCAATATCCAGAAGAAAGGACTTGCATGCTAAGTTTACTAATCCTTTTTAAAATTTTCATGTGATATTTCTTATTCTGACGACAAATTCTATGCATTTTATCAAGCTTCGAAATCCCAAAGTTTAGGCTTGGGGAATCTTGTTGGGGATATCACTTTGATCATTCTGTTTCATGATTCATAATTTATCTTTTATCTTGTAATTACTTTATTATGATGTCGTAGCTTAAAATGGCTTACCGAACGTGCAAGGAATTGGCCAAGCATTTTATTTGAACATATTGTTTATCTTAATTTTATATTCAGTTTTCATGATATATTTACGTAAAATTAGCTACAGAAACTATTAGTTCATCTCTTATTACTTATTGTGATGTATAAATATCATGGCAGTTCTCGATAGGAAGTTTCATTTTCCCAAGACAACTGCCTTCTACTAGAATTTGCTGCGAATTATACTGTTCCGCAAATGTAAAAACTTCAAAAGATTTGAACTGCGGTGGTGTTGGCTTAGCATTGGATTATTTAAGTTTTAAACTAAAAGCAGCAGTGAAAGTTCTGTATTCTATTCTCTTTCTTGTCATTGGTTCATTCTAGTCTGTATCTACCTTTTATTATTATACACATTAATAATATGTTTTCCATCCTTTTGAAATTTCTGTCAGATTATTTAATGGATATGAAGACTATGACTTTGCAAGAACTGGAAGTATCGCAACAGAGAAGGTACGCCAGAAGGCCCATGATTAATCTTTTGGGCACTACATCTGGGTTGAATGGTTGAGTTTGCATTGACACGATGTTATGGAAATGGAAAAAATGAATTCTCTCGAAAAAAAAAACGATGTTATGACTGGATAAACTTAAAATAGCTTTTTGGCTAAATTTTTTGCCATTAGAGACAATATGACAGTCCATGGAGAAAAAGTCTGTTGAGAATGTTACATTGCTCTTTTACCATGTTCTATGTGAATTTTCAGCAAAATCTTTGATGCCTTCTTGTATGTTGCTTTTTTACCGTGCCCATTTTTTGCTGATATTCGATTCAATTCTTTAGGTGGAGCTTGAAGAAGGTCCTTTGGATCAGTTCACACATGAGATGGAGCCCTTCTTGCGTAAGCAGGGGATGCCCGTTAGGTTAAACAAAGGTGTGCTTGACTTGACTTGTGCGTTGATATTATTATTAATCGAGGTATGTTTCTTCCTCCGTCTTGCACGTTATTCACATAATTTTGGTGGTGACAGGAGTCGTTGAGCTTGTATCGGACTTTATTGTATGTGAAGAAGGGAAGCCAATATCACCCGAGGCAGCTCGCATACTGGTTTGTCTAAAATTTCAAAATTTAATCTTGCTTGTATCTTGTTATTAGAGGCGATTCCCTAAAATTTGCACTGTCCATGTTTTCTAGTGATGAAACCTGATGTTGAGTCTGATATCTGTAATCACTGCTTTCAACCATTTTCAAACTTCTTTTATTATTAGTTTTAAAACCGTTTTCATACTTTTTATAATATTTTCACCACTTTTCTCCACATACAATATATGGAGCACAATGTTTTATCTGCGCATTTGTTTCCAATGACTAGCAGCTTTTACTGGTATTTTGATGGTAGAGAATCTCTAACTATGTAGTCGATGACTTGTTGAGCAGCGTCTGTTAGCTATAAAGATGGCCACCTTCAAACTTCACTTAACGTGTAGATGGAGCTCTGAGGACTTTGAGATTTATAAAGAAGGATTGGAAGATTCAGATATTGAACTCGTAGGATTTGCAGAACTCCCATAAAGCATGTTGTCATCTGGGGTTGTCCCTTTCCAGTTAAAATTACACACAGCGGGTTCTCTATCCAGTCTTACGACTTGTTGCACCTAGTTCTTTCTGAAATTTTGTGCGATTTTGACATTTGAATCAAAAATTTGGTGTTGCATTATATATTCTGTAAAATTTTGAAGAAATGCGATGGTATGTTTGCTGGCTGCTGCTTGGTAGACTAATTAGGAAAACACCCTATTTGTTTTCTGCAGCGAAGCAAATTCTTAAGTGCATGTTTGGTGGTGCTGAAATTATTTTTTAAGTATTTATAAGATATAGGTTCTATGGAATGTGAGGATAATAAGTGGATAGTAAGTATACTTGATCAATTTGACAAGCTATTGAGAGTGTTTTTAAAGTGTCCAAAATTCTTGATACGTCTGTTATTTTAAATGCGATAAAATTGACAGTATTTGAGCATGACAGGTTTGCAAAGCAGTTATATAATTGGGTCATATTTTTTCTTTGCTGAAATCAAATACATGAATAAAAGACACTTGAGCATTTTTGTTCGCATGAATTAATAATCTTGTATTGGGAACCAGATTAGAACTGGTGAGTTTGATTAAGTTTTTTTTAGATTATAAGCTGTAATTCTTACAGAATGTGTGGATGGATAAGAAGTAGATAAATTTTGTGAGTTTTATGAAAAGTGTGGATAAATTTATGAAAGTGACATTTAACTAACTTGTAAGTGTTTATAAATACTTTTAAACATGCTAAAAAAAGCAAATGTTGTGGGTTTTATATTATGTGTGAATATAAAATATGTGTTTGATTAATTTAAAAAAAGAAAAGTTTTGCCAAACATGTACTTGAGTATGGCTGAACAACGAAACAACCGAACTGCGAAACCAAATTGTAACCGTTTTTTTGTAACCGTTGGTTTGGGTCCACGTGGATCCGTCAATGTTTTGGTTTTGAATTGAAATAAACTGTTTTGAAGTGTTGGTTTAAGTTTCAATTTTTTCAAATTGTTTTAAACTATCAAACTATTTAAAATAAAAAATAATAATATAAGTTTTATTCAACTCAATTAAAACTAAATCAATCCATTATCTATATCATATCCAATTCAATTAAATCAAATATTCAACCCAATTAAAATCCATCTATCATCTATATTACCGTTTTCTTTTACAGTTTCTTCTTGATCTCTCTGCGCTCTCGAAACCCTTGATTCACCTTCTCCTAAACAACCACAATACTCTAATTTTTTTTTAACCGAACTTTATATGGATTTTTAGGAGTGATTCTATCTATAGTTCAAGAAAATTCTTTATTTTCTTTTTTATCATGTTGTTGTATTATAATGATTAAATTTGAAAGTGTAGAACTCTGGTTTGAAATATTTTTTTTGGTTGGAAGTGATGCTAATATATTTTGTCTTTTATTGATACTAATATTTATGTTTTTATCATGATATCGTAGACTAATATTTATGATTTAACTTGTTCAATATATATATTTTTGTTAGGTTGCTAAACTGTGGTTTTAAATCGAACAAAACCGTAAAAAGTGGTTTGGTTTGGTAAAGTGAAATGGTTTGGTTTGATTTGTAAAAAATTTAAACTGTTTTAAGTGGTTTGGTTTGAAAATTTATCACAAATCGCCTAAATCGAACCGTGTTCATCCCTATACTTGAATGCGAAGAAAATAAGAGTGTGTAGCCTGTATGGTAAGTAATTGGAAGGTTCGACCGTTTCTGCAAAAGAGTAAATAGCACAAAACGTCACTACCTATTGAGGGTATTGTGGAAAACGTCTCTACCTTCTAAATTTTAGCAACTTTACCTTTACTCATTTGATTTCTTGTTAAAGGTCCTTCAATCCAAAAAATCACCATTAACTAGGGGTAAATAGCACACAAAACGTCCCTACCTATTGAGAGTATTGTGGAAAACGTCCATACCTTCTAAATTTTGACAATTTTACCCTTACTTTTGGATTTCTTGCTAAAAGGTCCTTCAATCCAAAAATCAGCCATTAACTAGGGGTAAATTAGTCCAACCACTTTTTTCACATATATATTACTTCTTTTAAAATTGGGGGCTTCCCATACAATTTCTAAAATTGCATAGTGAGCCCCAATCCGAAATTGGGTTATTTGCAAAATAACGCCTCTCTCTCCGACTCCCGAGAAACAAGCACATTATTAGTATTACCCTCGGGATTAGCAAAATAACGCCTCTCTCCCGACTCTGTGATTGCCGTGCTCGATTCGAGGGGTTTGGTCGCACTTGGTTATGCTGCAAAGAAAAGCGGGGGTGGCATTTCGCAAAGGGTTGATTAGGTCGCATTATGTAGGGAGGACATTCATTGAGCCGTCTCGGAAGATCGGGGACTTTGGAGTGAAGCTAAAGCTTTTTCTCCCGGTGAGGCGATGTTGGAGGGAAAGCGAGTGGTGGTGGTGGATGATTCCATTGTTGGGGAACCACTTCATCAAGATTGTTAGATTGATAAAGGAAGCGGGAGCGAAAGAAGTCCATATGAGAATCGCGAGTCCTCCAATCATAGGCTCGTGTTACTATGGTGTCGATACACCTAGCGCAGAGGAGTTAATCTCGAATAGGATGAATGTGGAGGAGATCCGGAGTTAATTGGCTCTGATTCACTTGCTTTTCTCGCCATTGGATAGCTTGAAGAAGCTATTGGGCAATGAATCGTCGAACTTTTGTTATGCTTGCTTTTCCCGGAAATATCCGGTCGAGCCAAAAAGGTAAAGTTAAAAGGGTTGGTGATTTTCTTGATGATGGATTGAGTGGGAGTATGGAGTCCATAGATGGGGATGGCTTCAAGGAACTAGGAACCAAAAGGAGTGGTGAATAGAACCCAAATTGGGGCTGGAAATCAATTTCTCCAAGTAATTTGATGAAACAATAATTGGGGATCCGATCTTACTACAAGATTTTGGAAATCTTTTTCGATTAATTAATAACGAGAGGCAAGTGCGGTCCCATTTTTTATGGACGGGGGCCTCTTGTGCAATTTAGAAATTGCATGGGAAGCCCTCCATTTTAAAAAGAAGTAATATATATGTGAAAAAGTGGTTGGACTAATTTACCCTTAGTTAATGGTCGATTTTTTGGTGAAGGACCTTTTGCACAAGAAATCCAAAGAGGTAAGGGTAAAATTGCCAAAATTTAGAAGGTATGGACGTTTTCCACAATACCCTCAATAGGTAGGGACGTTTTGTGCTATTTACCTATTAACTAGGGGTAAATTAGTCCAACCACTTTTTTTCATATATATTATTTCTTTTAAAATTGGGGTTTCCATGCAATTCAAAATTGCACAAAGCAGCCCAAATCCGTAAATTGGGTTATTGCAAAATAACGCCTCTCTCCCGACTCTTGAGAAACAAGCACATTATTAGTATTACCCTCGGGATCGACAAAATAACGCCTCTTTCTCCCGACTCCGTGATTGCTTTTACTAATTCGGGGTTGTGGCCGCACTTGGTTATGCTGCACAGATAGCGAGGGGTGGCATTTCGGCAGTGGTTGATTATGTCACATTATGTAGGGAGGACATTCATTGAGCCGTCTCGTAAGATCGGGGACTTTGGAGTGAAGCTAAAGCTTTCTCCGGTGAGGGCGATGTTGGAGGGAAAACAGTGGTGGTGGTGGATGATTCCATTGTTGGGGAACCACTTCATCGAAGATTGTTAGATTGATAAAGGAAGCTGGAGCGAAAGAAGTCCATATGAGAATCGCGAGTCCTCCAATCATAGGCTCGTGTTACTATGGTGTCGATACACCCAGCGCAGAGGAGTTAATCTTGAATAGGATGAATGTGGAGGAGATCCGGAGTTAATTGGCTCGGATTCACTTGCCTTTTTCGCCATTGGATAGCTTGAAGAAGCTATTGGGCAATGAATCGTCGAACTTTTGTTATGCTCGCTTTTCCGGAAATATCCGAATTCGAGCCAAAAGGGTAAAGTTAAAAGGGTTGGTGATTTTCTTGATGATAGATTGAGTGGGAGTATGGAGTCCATAGATGGGGGATGGCTTCAGGAACTAGGAACCAAAAAGGAGTGGTGAATAGAACCCCTAAATTGGGGGCAGAAATCAATTTCTCCAAGTAATTTGATGAAACAATAATTGGGGATCCGATCTTACTACGATTATTTTGGAAATCTTTTTCGATTAATTAAGTAACGAGAGGCAAGTCTGCAGTCCCAATTTTTATGGACGGAGGCTCATTGTGCAATTTTAGAAATTGCATGGAAGCTCTCCAATTTTAAAAGAAGTAATATATATGTGAAAAAGTGGTTGGACTAATTTATCCTTAGTTAATGGTCGATTTTTTTGGTGAAGGACCTTTTGCAAGAAACCAAAGAGGTAAGGGTAAAATTGCCAAAATTTAGAAGGTAGGGACGTTTTCCACAATACCCTCAATAGGTAAGGACGTTTTGTGCTATTTACCCCCTGCAAAACTACTGAAGCTTTTGGCCCAAAATTAGCTTCGCAAATACTGATGTAAGGCCAAACTTGTTAATAGATGGTCAAAACTTCAAACATTTTAGATTTGAATAAATTCAAAAAATTTACTTGTACACATGCGTGTATATGCTATCATATTTGCACATCGAAGAATTTTCCCATCCCCATGAAGATACTATGCCTATCACGGGAAGTTAGGAGAAAGCTTGAGTCTTCCATATAGAACGACCGTGCTTTTTTTTTTTTTTTTTTTTTATCGTAGAGCGACCATGCTTCTTTCTTAAGACTATTGAATGAGTATGAGCATGTTTAAATTAAAAACGAGGGGAGTATTGATAAAAGGCTCGTTAAATAGAACATTAAACAAAATTAGGACAAAGTAAATATCTATTAACATGATCGAGACAAGGAAGATAGTAGAGTATTGATTAAAGATAAAAAGGGAAATTGGAATAAATGGTTCCTAACGTATGATATTAGTGTGCAAATAGTTCATAACCATTCATTTTTGGCAGAATGGTCCCTAACATATCCATTTAGGTGCGCAATTGGTCCTTTTTGACAGATTTCGTTAAAAATCTTTTATTTAGGTGCGCAAATGGTCCCTAAATTTTTTTTTTTTTTTTTGTCTTTATTAGTAGAGGTAAAATGGTCAAGTTACATTTTTTCAACCTTTCAATTGGCACAAATGGTCCAACCCCTCACCCCATGGGAAATGGGGAAATTTCCCTTGTTTTTATACTTCAAAACCGTGGAGATTATTCTCCTGGTTTCGACCGAAAAATGGGGAGATTTCTCCCGGTCGCCGACGCCGAAGTTAGAGCTCGCGCTAGCTCGGTTTCGACCGTAAAGGGGAGAATCCCCGGGGCGTCCACGAACGGGGAGAAATCTCCCCATTTTTTTTGTTGACCTACGATTGGGGTGGGGTCTTTGAAGATTGTGTGCCCTTTTTTTAAATAGAAAAATAAATTAAAATTTAAAATTGGGCGTACAGCATGGCTTAAAAAGCGAAATTTGAGTTGACCCAAGAATAATAAACCCAGATAAAAAAGGCGGGGTTGAGCATAATTAAAAATTTTATTTGTGACAAATTTTTTTTTTAAATTGTAATAATAAAATTAAAATTTGAACTTTAAATAATATGATTAATTAATAATAAAAATAATTTAATAAAAAATTAAAGTATCGGGCCTATTTTTATTTTTTAAAAAATCAGAATCCAATTACAAATTTCTAAATTAAAACTAAGGTTAGAGACTATTTGCACAAATTGAAAGGTTGAAAAAAAATGTAACTTGACAATTTTACTCCTACTAATAAAGAAAAAAAAATTTAGGGACCATTTGCACACCTAAATGAAAGGTTTTTAATGATTTTTAATGTAATCCGTAAAAAGGACCAATTATGCACTCTAAATAGATAGGTTAGGGACCATTCCACCAAAAATGAAAGATTAGAGACTATTTGCACACTAATGTCATACGTTAGGGACTATTTGTACCAATTTCCCATATAAAAATGAATATATAACTTAATTTTTATGTATAATCTAATTATAGTAAGTGTTACTTATCAAACGTGCACTATTAGTCAATGCTTACATTCTTTCGGGAGATTGGGACAAATACTTTGGCCTCTCTTGACAAGAAGACACCCAGAACAATGAGAAAGCAGATATGCAAGACTATCTTTAGATCTATGCAAGAGTATCTCTAACACTAAAGTCATAATTATCTTAATATGTCTTTAATTGACGTGATGTTCACTTGTTAGTGTATATTTTCATTTTATCGATTCTCTTGAAATATAGATAAGTAAAAAACGAGGTCGATCATGAGAGACGCAAGCTATGAGGAAGGTGTAATTTAATCCCAATTAATCTGTTATTCTAGGCTAGTTGAGTTCAAAAGATTTGTTGTTGAAATTGTTTAACTAAAAGACTTAAGAAATAAGCTAATAAATGAATTGAGAATTCAAGTTGTGTAAAAACACCAAGGTTTCAGAATCCACCATTGTCTAATTTAGCAATTATCCAATCATTCATTAATTCCCAAGAAAACACATACACGACAACCCGAAATCAATCATTGTCGTCCCTAAAGATTTATCAATCAAGTCCGGAAGAAGAATATCAAATATAGGCCCCTTATGCTTCAAACATAAACCATTTAAGCGTTTTTTCAGATCAAGCTCAATTGAAAGAAAACAAAGAATCAAAGAAGTTCTAAGCATTCTATGTATCCCAATTCGAATAGAAGATAACGAAAAATCAAAAGCAATTAATAGATCATATTATATCACCAAGCATGAATTAATTAAATCAACATCTAACTATCAAAAATACATGATATTTAAGATGAAAGAAATCATATTTAATTAATTTAGTCAAGAACAAGCCATAAACGTTAAAGCTCTTAAGAAGGAATTAAACGAATAACGGAATAATCACTTAATTAAAACAAGGTTTCATCATCTACCTTGGATAAAGAAAACTAGAAAACATAATTAAACTAGAAAAACAAGAATTAATAAACCCGGCATGGATTCAAGGAGAAGAAATCTTCAAGAAATCTTGATAGTCGAGGAAGTCTTGATCTCTTGTTCTCTTGAAGTCTTCTCTTGATTTGCTCCCAAAAATCCAACCCGTGTTATGAGAATGTATCTCCTATTTATATTGCCTCCAATGTCCACAAAATATCCCCACAAGACTAAAAAATCGTCAAAACGTTTCTTAGTGGGATTGGGACTCAAAAGGAAAGAAAATAAAAATAAAAATCGCAGAACAAGTTTTGCCGGGAGATCGCCCAGCTTTTTCTCGGGCGTTCGCCCAGCCGCCGCTTTGCTTTTCGCTTCCTTCATTGGTTCTTTGGGCGCTCGCTTAAAATAAGCTCTGGGCGATCTTGCCTTATTTTTCCTGGCGGCTGATTTTCAAACGGCCATAACTTCTTGTAGGAAACTCCAAATTGAGATCCGTAAAAGTGATGGACTCGTAATTCCATTATCTTTCCAATGGTATATCATTTGCCTTGTGGAGATTTTAATATCAAAAGTTGTACTCTAATCTCTCCACATGCTTCGTAGGTAGTTTCCCAATTCGGTTCTTTGGCTTTCCGGTGTTTGATCCATTGATTAAACTCTTCGTTGTCACCCAAAACACCTTAAACTTATTGATTTTCTCTTCTTCCTCATTCTCAAATGTTTGGCTCTTGATATTCACTTCAAAACTCAACTTACTCGTCGATTTTGCCAAATTATTGCTCTTCCGTCCATTCTTCTCCAATTGTTTACAAACGAGTCCAAAACCGAAATAGAACAATAATATACTAGATAAGTAGAAAATCAACTATATGACGACATAAAAGATTAATTCAATGCCAAAATAAGTGCATAAAACGCACTTATCAAACACCCCAACTAAACCTTTGTTCGCCCTCGAACAAAAACAAAACTAAAATAGACTTCAACTAAGCTAATTGATTCCACGAAAATCTGTCAATGTTAAATTCCTTACCATATGCCTCAAGTTTGAAAATAAAGCAACACTTTTAGAAGGATATCAAACAACAACACAAAAAATTTTCACTTATCCGATGCTCGACCTTGTGTGAGTGTGTGAATAGCCAAACATTGAACTTATGCATGTATTAGACCATGACCAATATTGTGTTGTTGATATTTTAGCAATCCCGAACCCTTTGTAGTCATTTATTCCTTACACCTCTCGTAAGTTATCACACTTCTAAAGCTTTTCTCTCAAGTCCCGAGGTGTTCTAGCGAAATTGGTTTCTATTGATCATTACAATGCTCTTTCTTTTCAACAAAAGTGGTAAAACTTAGCACTTGTATTCTGAGAATTAAGATGGTTAGAGGTTTCTAAATTCTCATCTTCAGTCTCTAAGGTTCTAATCTAGCAATCCTTCCTGAGCACTTCTACTTTTTTTTATTTAACTCACATTATGCCTTACATCCCTGTGCAATACTTCTCTTTCACTAGCTTTCTGTGTGATCCTGTAGCGAGCTTTGGGTCGATGACTCCCAAGTCGATGACCATAGGGCACTGTGTTTGAAAATACCCTAGCAGACTTAATTGCTCGAGTCCCATGTGCTAATAGAGTAGTGAAGATGTAAATTTATAAATGTCGCTCTTTTCTTTTTTTTTTTTTTTTTATATTTTTTTTTTTGATACAGGACTCATGTAGCGAGCTTTGGGCCGATGACTCCCAAGTCGATGACCATAGGGCACCGAGTTTTAAGATACCCTTACATGCTTAATTGCTCGAGTCGATATTTCATTTAATTTTATCAACCTGCAAGTAGTGCTCGATTCTGATTCCTTGACTATAACCCATTCAACCAAAGATGAGACCTAGAAAACCCAAACCATCAAAAGTCTTAGAACAAAAGTAGTAACTTTAATAACCCCAAACTGTTTCTCAAAACGGTTTAGTCACTAGCTCTAAGAATGTAGGAACGGAATTTTTATCATGATACTCGGTCAATAATATCAACACAAACACTCAAGTCATGTCTCCAATAAACGATAAGTCAAAGTGGCTATGTGCTTTCTTAATCGTGTCTAACATAGATAAGTAATCGATAAAAGCATGAGTTCAAGCGTTGTCTAATAGTCGACTAAAAATGTGCTCAATTTGAACAGATATCATCATTGGCGTAGGATATTCAACAAAGAACGAGACAATTTTTTTTTTTTTTTAAATAATTCAGTCATACAGATCAGAATGATAAGCAAATCAGAAGTGAATAATTCAGTCATACAGATCAGAATGATAAGCAAATCAGAAGTGAATAATTCAGTCATACAGATCAGAATGATAAGCAAATCAGAAGTTCTTAAGTAACATGATACTTTATAACCCACCCCCAAACAAAAACCTTACATTGTCCCCAATGTAAGAATAACATAAAGCATAAAGCACAGAGTAGGAGGGAAAGGATCAGTTACTCCCCAGGGATAGATGTGGAGAAGAAGCATCTGGCAGGCTGAAAGATGTTGAACACCGTGGACACCGCAGGATCAGTTGCACAAAAGCAGTCCTAAAAGAAAAAACAGAGAAAACAACAAACAAAAACAACGAAAGCAAATTTTTTTTTTTTTTTTTTTTTAAATAAAAACGATTTTCAAGAAAGAAGGGCAGGATCACCCAGATTAATTTCTTCCTCCCCCTCGCGAGAGTGAAACTCCAAGTATGGTTTTAAACGTTGGCCATTAACCTTAAAAATATCACCATTTGTTGGGTTTTCAACCTCAACAGCTCCATGGGGATAAACAATGCGAACAATAAAAGGACCTGACCATCTGGAGCGTAGTTTACCTGGAAATAAATGCAGGCGAGAATTATATAAAAGTACTTTCTGACCTGGACTGAATGATTTTCTGACTATGTGCTTGTCATGAAAGACCTTCATTTTGTGCTTGTAAATCTTAGCATTCTCATAGGCATCATTTCGAATTTCCTCAAGTTCGCGCCACCGCATTTTCTTTTTGACCTCGCCTCGCATATCAAAATTGAATTTCTTAATGGCCCAATAAGCACGATGTTCTAACTCAACCTAGGAAGGTGACAAAGCTTTCCATACACCAATCTATAAGGGACATCCCAATGGGTGTTTTAAAAGCTGTCCTATATGCCCATAATGCATCAAATGAGTCGTAAAGACCAATCTTTTCTATCAGTCGAACTGCTTTCTCTAAAATATGCTTGATTTCACGATTTGAGACCTCAACCCCGACCACTAGTCTCGTGGATGATATGGGTGGCCACTTTATGTGTGATGGAGTATTTTGCTAGAAGGGTTTGAAAATGTTTATTGCAAAAGTGAGATCCCCATCACCGATAATGGCTCGTGGAGTGCCAAAGCGAGAGAAAATATTGCTTTCAAAAATGCCACCACGCTTTTGAAATCATTGGTCCTACAAGGAATTGCCTCGACCCACTTAGAAACATAATCGACCCCAACTAAAATGTAAAGATAACCAAAAGATGGAGGAAAAGGTCCCATGAAATCAATCCCCCAGACATCAAAAAGTTCAACTACGAGAATAGGATTAAGCGGCATCATGTTTCTTTTTGAAATGCTTCCCATGCGTTGACACCTATCACATGAAGAACAAAAATATGAGTGTCACGAAAGAGAGTAGGCCAAGAAAACCACATTGCAAAATTTTGGAGGTAGTCTTTTAGCATCGAAATGGCTCTCCACACGCGTGGTCATGACAGAATGACATAACACCGTGGAATTCACTTTCTGGGACGCATCTCCTTATAATTTGATCAGCACAGTATTTAAACAAGTAGGGATCGTCCCAAAAGAAATTCCTCACTTCAGCCAGAAACTTAGTTCTATCCTGTTTAGTCCAATGTTCTGGAAGTTTGCCTGTAACAAGATAATTAACAATATCAGCAAACCAAGGCACAACATCAATATTCATGAGTTGTTCATCTGGAAACAACTCATTTAATGGTAATTTATCCTGCACAGAGTCAAGCACAATTCGAGATAAGTGGTCACCACAACATTTTCGCACCCTTTTGTCCCTAAATTCAATGTCAAATTCTTGCAAAAGCAAGACCCACCTAATCAATCTAGGTTTAGCATCTTTCTTAGTTAGAAGATATTTGAGGGCAGCATGGTCAGAAAAGATAATAACTTTACACCCTACAAGATAAGATCGAAATTTATCTAAAGCAAATACTACTGCTAGCATTTCTTTCTCTGTAGTAGAATAATTTAATTGTGCATCATTAAGAGTTCTACTAGCATAGTAAATAATGTAAGGTAACCGATCTAATCTCTCGTCTAAAACCGCTCCTACAAAGATAATCGGATGCATCACACATAAGTTCGAAAGGCAAAGTCCAATCGTGTGGTCGAATAACAAAAAGCAAAGTGGTCAAGACTTTCTTAAGATGTTCAAAAGCCTCTAAGCACCTAATCATTAAAGATAAAAGGTACATCCTTAACAAGTAAATTGCATATGGTCTAGAGATTTTACTAAAATCTTGAATGAAACGTCTATAGAAACCAAAGATGCCCAAGGAAAGATCTTACTTTTTTCATCGATTTTGGAGGTGGAAGATTGGAGATAAGATCAACCTTGGCTTTGTCAACCTCAATACCATTGCTAGAAATAATGTGGCCAAGAACAATACCTTGTTTCACCATGAAGTGACATTTTTCCCGATTCAAGACTAAATTCTTTTCCTCACATCTCTCAAAACTAATGTTAGATGGCGCAAACAATCATCAAACGAGTCACCATACACAGAAAAATCATCCATAAACACCTCAAGAAACCTCTCAACCATGTCAGAAAATATACTAAGCATGCATCTTTGAAAGGTAGCAGGTGCATTACACAAACCAAATGGCATTCGTCTATATGCAAAGGTTCCAAAAGGACAAGTGAAAGTAGTTTTCTCTTGATCTTCTGGAGCTATGGGAATTTGATTGTAACCTGAATAACCATCTAAGAAACAATAATAATCATGCCATGCTAGTCTATCAAGCATTTGATCAATGAATGGAAGAGGAAGTGATCCTTTCTAGTGACTAAGTTCAATTTCCTATAGTCTATGCATACACGCCATCCCGTAGTTACTCTAGTTGGAACCAATTCATTGTTTGCATTAGTAACTACAAGTGATACTTGATTTTTTTTGGGACAACATGCACAGACTTACCCATTTGCTATCGTAAATAGGATAGATAATTCCAAAGATCTAACAACTTAAGGACTTCAGCTCACAACATCTTTCATGTTAGGATTTAACCTACGTTGCATCTCTCTAGTGGACTTAGAATTTTCCTCAAGATGAATATAGTGCATGCAATCTCTGGATTAATACCTATTATGTCAAGAATGGTCCAACCTAGCGCCTCTTTATGTTCGTTAAAACACCTAACAACTTACCTTTTGTGCATCATCAAGGGCGTAAGAGATAATTACAGTAAAGTTTCGCTCTCCTAAGAATGCATACCGCAAAGTGTCAGCAAAGTGCTTTGAGCTCTAACTTGGGCGGTTGTTGAACCGATGGGATGTTCTTCTTCTCACTTAGTGGAAGTGGCTCAATTTTCTGTCTCCACTTACTTGTATCCATGATGTGTGTTGACTCAAGCAAAGTGTTTACCTCATTTATAGCACCATCAATATCAAAATCTGTACCAAAACGGGTTAGACACATCATTAAAGCATCATCAAAGTTAGTTGAAATACAAGAGTCATCAACCAACGCTTCTATCATGTCAACATCAACAACATCCTCGTTGTCATGTGGTTGCTTGTTGACATTGAAGACATTCAATTCAATTGTCATGTTGCCAAAGGACACGGTGCATGACTCCATTCCCGCAATTAATTACAAAGATTAGATGTGGCTAGAAAAGGACGACCAAAAATCACTGGGAATATGCTTAGTGGAGTCTCGAACAGGTTGAGTGTCAAGTACAATAAAATCAACGTAAAAATAAAATTTATCAACCCGTATCAAAACATCCTCAACAATGCCACGAGGTACTTTCACGAGATCTATCGCAAGTTGTAAAATAATGATGTTGGTTTTAACTCGCCTAGTCCAAGTTGCATGTACACAGAGTAAGGCAGAAGATTGACACTAGCTCCTAAATCTAACAATGCCTTCTCAATTTTATGGTTTCCTATGATGCAAGAGATAGTAGGACAACCTGGATCTTTAAATTTAGGAGGGGTGTTGCTTTGAATTATCGAGCTAACCTGTTCAGTTAAGAATGCCTTTTTACGTACATGCAATTGTCTCTTTTTAGTACAGAGGTCTTTCAAAAATTTAGCATATGCAGGAACTTGCTTAATAGCATCAAGTAAAGGGATATTTATGCTTACCTGCTTGAAGATGTCCATCATGTCATTGATAGAATTACCTTGCTTTACCTTTGTCAACCTCTGAGGAAATGGGGCTTTTGGGATGTAGGATGGCTCATTGTCTTCTTTGTGAGCTTCTTGGACTGAATCATCAGTTGAGGTATTACCTGGAGAAATTAGTTGAGGTGTGTTTTGCTTTGAAAGATCCACTTTGTTGTCAACCGCCATTTCGCCTCAAAGTCATGATGGCCTTCGCCTCTTCATGTTGGTTGCTTGAATCTGCTCCAATATTGTGCACCCCTTTAGGATTAGGAAATGGTCGACTAGGGAATTTACCTTTTTCGATGGTTGTTGCCACCGTTGTAATCGATGAAGCCGCGGTTGCCCCATCATGTTCTCCATATTGGAAATGGATTGTGCCTGCGAATTCGGCTAGTGCGCATCTCCTTCTTGAACTCGGTGATGGTGTGATTCTCGATGCTCCAAAGCGCCTTTTGTGTAGCTTTTGTCAAGTTTTGAAATGCCTCTTCCCATGGTTTAGGCCGTATGAAGTTTTGGTTGAATTGTCTCAGTCGCCGAGGGGCTCGACCGCTGTGTTATCCTGCTGATTACCCCGCGACCAAGAAAAGTTGGGGTGGTCCCTCCAACCCGGGTTATAGGTGTTGGAGTAAGGATTGTAAGGAGGCTTCCTCATCATGTTGAGGGCATTAGCTTGCTCAAGACCGCCTTCGGGTTACGGAGGACTATTGATCGTCAATGAGGTCAATTTTGCGAGAGATGTCCTCTATCATGCACTTGACTTCTTTGATTTACGAGCTAGGTTCACTGCTGCGAATCTCATAGATACCCCTTTTCTTTGGCTCGCCTAGAGGATCCGCTCATTGTTGTGAATTGTCACCGCTTTTGAAAGAAGGTCCAGATCTCGTAGCATTTTTAGACATAAGCTCTTCCCCGCTTGTGGCCATCAACCATTCTTGAATATGTGGTAGCAGATCCTCCAAAAGTATTCGCATAAATGCCATTTTTCATAGCCGTGGTGTGGACATTTCATGAGAAGCCCGTTGAATCTCTCCCAAGTTTCATAGAATGGCTCATCGCCTCTTTGCACAAACTCGAAATTTCCCGTGAATAGCATTAGTTTTGTGAACAGGAAAGTATTTGTTCAAAAATTTAGCAACCATTTGTTCCCAAGAAGTAATACTATTAGCGTGCAATGTATTAAACCAAGATCTAGATCTATCTTTCGGAGAAAAGGAAATAGACTTAAGTTTAACATTATCGGGAGACACATTCTCATATTTGAATGTTTCACATACAAAGATAGAAATCACCAAATGATTATAAGGTTCTTCACTATCTAAACCATAGAAAGATGGGAGACATTAACACACCTGGTTTAAGCTCAAAATTCCTAGTTGTGACACGAGGGTATTGTATGCATGAGGTGCTCAAATTAGCCAATGGACTAAAATAGTCCCCGAAAGGTCTCTCCTCAATTTCATCACCCATAGCTACTATTGCTTCAGCTTTCTTCAATTTTATCTAGATTAGTGGCTCGCTTTTGTTGGTGAAAAGTCCTTTCAATTTCACTATCTAGATGTTCTAGCTTAAGTTCTAGGGATCTACGACCAAGCATGCACAATGAAGATTTTTGATTTTTTTTTTTTTAAATAAAAAAAATAAAAATAAAACGAAAATAAAATAAAAAATAAAATCCTAAATTATAACTAGTCAAGAATGAAATTAACTAAAATTAAATTAACCTTCAGACGCAGTCCCCGGCAACGGCGCCAAAAACTTGGTGTCAAATTTTAATTAACTCGCAAGTGTACGAATCTACTGAAATATAGATAAGTAAAAACGAGGTCGATCCCACGAGGCGCTATGAGGAAGGTGTAATTTAATCCCAATTAATCTGTTATTCTAGGCTAGTTGAGTTCAAAAGATTTGTTGTTGAAATTGTTTAACTAAAAGACTTAAGAAATAAGCTAATAAATGAATTGAGAATTCAAGTTGTGTAAAAACACCAAGGTTTCAGAATCCACCATTGTCTAATTTAGCAATTATCCAATCATTCATTAATTCCCAAGAAAAACACATACGACAACCCGAAATTAACTGTTGTCGTCCCTAAAGATTTATCAATCAAGTCCGTAAGAAGAATATCAAATATAGGCCCCTTATGCTTCAAACATAAACCACTTAAGCGTTTTTCAGATCAAGCTCAATTGAAAGAAAACAAAGAATCAAAGAAGTTCTAAGCATTCTATGTATCCCAATTCGAATAGAAGATAACGAAAAATCAAAAGCAATTAATAGATCATATTATATCACCAAGCATGAATTAATTAAATCAACATCTAACTATCAAAATACATGATATTTAAGATGAAAGAAATCATATTTAATTAATTTAGTCAAGAACAAGCCATAAACGTTAAAGCTCTTAAGAAGGAATTAAACGAATAACGGAATAATCACTTAATTAAAACAAGGTTTCATCATCTACCTTGGATAAAGAAAACTAGAAAAACATAATTAAACTAGAAAACAAGAATTAATAAAACCCGCATGATGGATTCAAGGAGAAGAAATCTTCAAGAAATCTTGATAGTCGAGGAAGTCTTGATCTCTTGTTCTCTTGAAGTCTTCTCTTGATTTGCTCCCAAAAATCCAACCCGTGTTATGAGAATGTATCTCCTATTTATATTGCCTCCAATGTCCACAAAATATCCCCACAAGACCTAAAAAATCGTCCAAAACGTTTCTTAGTGGGATTGGGACTCAAAAAGAAAGAAAATAAAATAAAAATCGCAGAACAAGTTTTGCTCGGGCGATCACCCAGTGCTTTTCTCGAGCGTTCGCCCAGCCGCCGTTTTGCTTTCTCGCTTCCTTCATTGGTTGCTGGGCGCTCGCCCAAATATAAGCCCGGGCGATCGCCCAACTTATTTTTCCCGGCTACCGATTTTCAAACGGCCATAACTTCTTGTAGGAAACTCCAAATTGAGATCCGTAAAAGTGCTGGACTCGTAATTCCATTATCTTTCCAATGGTATATCATTTGCATAGTGGAAATTTTAATATCAAAAGTTGTACTCTAATCTCTCCACATGCTTGGTAGGTAGTTTCCCAATTCGGTTATTTGGCTTTCCGGTGTTTGATCCATTGATTAAACTCTTCGTTGTCACCCAAAACACCTTAAACTTATTGATTTTCTTCTTCCTCATTCTCAAATGTTTGGCTCTTGATATTCACTTCAAAACTCAACTTACTCGTCGATTTTGCCAAATTATTGCTCTTTCCGTCCCATTCTCCAATTGTTACAAACGCGCGTCCAAAACCGAAATAGAACAATAATATACTAGATAAGTAGAAAATCAACTATATGACGACATAAAAGATTAATTCAAATGCCAAAATAAGTGCATAAAACGCACTTATCGGCCACCGCCACACATCCATATTAACTACTAATTTCTACTAAATTCACCTTAAGAAAATTGTTTCCAAACCACCTAAACTAAAGTGCAACAAATTATAACTGGCGTAATAAATATTGTAATTTTTGTTTTTTTTTTTTATCTTTTATAAAGGGTAATTATATTCACACTATAAAATTTATTTGTTGCACCACATTTTAATTGTATTTAAAGTCATCAATCTTTATTCATTGTAACACTTATGTCATCAACTTTTTTCGTCATTTTTTATCTTCAATCTTCCATTAATTAGCACATCTTGTCTTTAATAAAAGTTCATGTCCAAAAAGTCCGTTTGTAAAGAGTAAAACTACTTATTTGCCTATCATATATATATATAAAATAAATATAAAAGTGTGACAAAATATTTTTATCTCATTTCAAAGCACGCAAAATAGAATATTTTAACAAAAATCATCATCAATGACGAGATGTACTAATTAATTAGAAGGTTAAATATAAGAATTTGATGGAAAAATATTAGGGACATAAGTGTTACAATAGGCAAAGATTGAGGACCTTAAATTTAATTCAAATGTGGTGCAACCAAGAAAAATTGTGGTGGCAATATAATCACTCTTTTATAAATGTTTTTTGTCACATAGAATTCGTGTAGCATTTTTCTTTTCATCGAACTCACTTTAATCTTATGCATTACGACATTCTCAAACCCTCATTCTTTATTAATAGACAAACTAGAAACCTAAAACAATCACTAAGGCTGTGTTTGATTGTAAGTGGAAAATTTGGGTGGAAAGAAAATATTTTCCATAGAAATGAATTACCAAGAAATTATGGGTTGGAAAATGTCAACAAATTTTCCATGGAAAATAAATTCTCCTATCCCACAAAGAAAATATTTTCCTTGAAAACAAGGAAAATGTGGCCAAAAGTGAGAAACTTTGAAAAAAAAAAATTCATGGAAAAAAAAAGGTTGCAATCAAACAAAACAAGGAAAATAGGTAGGAAAATGCATTTTTCATGGAAAATTTTGTCAATCAAACAATTTAAAATCGAAAAATTGGTGGAAAATTTTCATTTTCCTTGGAAAAAAAAAAAGAATCAAACACAGCCTAAGAATAATAGGATTGTGTATAGTGACCTTGGTATTATTCTTATTCCTACTACAATCAAATGGATATTCCAAAGAATCGTTGGTCCAAATTCTTATTTACGATTTATCCCCTCATCAATTAAATCTAGGTCATTAGCAAACGACATGCACCAAGTGACCTTGTGATGGATATGTTTTTGAATTCATCCACGACTAAAGCTAAAAATATAAAGGACTTGGACTGAATCTTGATACAAGCATGTTAGACGTTCTTAAAACAACATCATTTAGAAATTCTCACACATTTTGCTCTTTTGAAGGATTTTGGACGTCAATGGGATGAAAAATAAATTGTATAATATATTTGAGAATTGTTGTAACTCAATTTTATTTAGGCTACAAAATTGTTTATAAAATAAAGTGTATCAATACGTTTGATTTAACATTTACACTTGTAGCATTAAATATAATGTTTACGAACTCAGTCTCTAGGGTCAATTTTTTACATTGTTGGATTAGCATTTTGCCAAAAAGTAACACATCAAGAAAAGGTGTTCGTCTTTTTTTTTTTTTTTTTTCATTATTTTCCAATTCGAAGCTAAAAGATAATAGAAGATGTAAGATTGAGAATCTCTCTAGTTGTGACTTTCTAAAGAATTTTCTCATTAATAACCATTCATATAAAATAAATAAGATAATCGAGTTTTTAGTTAAAGGGAGTTATATTGACGCTATTTTTATTTTTATTTTGCTTCATTTTTAATTACATTAAAAATTTCAATTTTACTTATTGTTGCACTTATGTCCTCACATTTTTTTTTTTTGTGTCGCATTCTTATCCTCAACTGTCGTTGATTAACACATCACAATAAAAATTTTAATACATCTTGATCGTTAGATTAATTGAAATTAAGAACCGTGATTATTTATCAAATTTATTGGTAGGTGGAACAATTTCTTTAAAAATATGATTGGCAAATAAGTATTTTTATGCCTTTATAACGGACTTTTGGAGGAAACTATCATCAAGGGCCATATTTGCTAAGTAAAGAAAAATTGAGAATAAAATGCGATGAAAAAAAAAAGTTGTGAGCTTAGAAAATATTGAAGATCTTTATTGCAATTAAAAATAGTGTAACAAATGAAAGTTGTGACCCTTACTCAAATATGATATCAAACTTACAAATGTCTAAAATGTCAACTTGTCATTACTCTAAATTTTGTTTATTTTTGGAAAAAAAGGGTTCGGATTCTCCAATTTTTCATGTGGTGTGTTTATGATAAATTTCAAATATTCAAAATTGAGATTTTGAATTCTCAACTTATTTAAATATATAGATCTGAGTCCCATGTGATAAAAACCGTCAATATAGATAATAAAATTTGAATGATAAAATCACACATGACTTAAAGTTGAAGGGCAAAATTGTCAAATTATTTATCATTTCTTTCCAATTCATCTGAAACTATATTGACAATTTTAGTCATGTAAAAACTCAAATTCACTTAGTTAAATAGGTTGAAGATCAAGAAATCTACTTTTGTAATTATGTACCCATAATTACACCATGTAAAAAGTTGAGAAGTTCAGTGTTATTTTTTTTTTTTTTTTTGGGAAAATTGCCTATAAGTCACTTCTACATGACTTGTTTTAAATTAGGTCAAAAAAAATTTTTAAATTGTGATTAAGTCATACTTTCAATAATATTTTAAATTAATTCCAAAATCACCCTTATAATCCATATTTTCTATCCACAAGTTCTTCTACCCTACAAACCTCATCCACCTCCACCTCCGGCCCGCGAAAACCTTCTCCACCTTCGGCGACCTCCGACGAGTGCTTCTCTGGTGCAATGTCACTTTTAATTCCCCTGGCGTTCGGTGGAGGAGGTCACTTTTAATTCACCGCGATTTGGGTACTATTTTTTGGCGCTGGGACCGAATTTGATGGTGTGAAGTCGGGTATGGGTGCAATGAGGATGACCGAATGTGGTCCAGTGAAGTCCCGGTCCGGTGGTATTGGTCGGGTCTACCATAAGAAACTGGTTCGGTTTCTTATTTTTCGATCATTTTGCACACATGAATAGAAATCAAGTCGTGTTTATTAGTTGTTGAGTCGATGGGCTTTTGTCTATGATTCAAATTTCAGACGTCTGGGTGAATATTTATATAATGGAAGATTATGCAAGAGAAGAATGGCATATGGTTGACAGGGATGGTGCTTGGCATTTTTCCAATCTGTCAGACTGGTGAATATGTTTTTCCTTGCAACACACAAGCAAGTATTGGTTTATCAAAGAAATAGCTGAGTTTGGAAGGAGATGTATTCTGTGAAGAACAATGCCACCCTGCCATTGTGGTTCTCTGTCAATAAGGTATAAGGTGTAGATGTTGGATTGCATACTTGATGTTGGTGATTTAAATTTTGAATGTACATGTCTAATTGAGTTTTTTTTTTTCTTATAGTCTTTGGTATTGTTAATGTATCCGTGACTGACTTGCAAAGTTTGCAATTTAGTCATCAACCAAAGCTTTGAAGTATTGCTAGATTGTGTAAATCAATTATGGTGATAGTTTCATAAAAACATGTTTCATGGTTCTATGATAAAAGTTGGTCATTAGATTATTTATCCGTGTTGTTAATTAGTCATGAAAGTTGTTTATACAAAACAAAGATCACAAAAACAGAGATCACAATAGAAATGGGCATAGAATTCGTGACACGTGCTCGTAATTTTTATTATAATATGTTTTTGAAATGGTCTCGACGAGCCGATCAAGACCGAGAGCTTTGCTATCACAGACGATGGATTTTAGCCATTTGAAGTCGTTTCTTTAACTTAAAATGACAATCTTTAATTTTTCTTGTCAAAACAAGATCATACATATTAAAACAAGATCACAAAATATTATCATAATAGAAATGGCATAGAATTCAGACACGCATCTCGAATTTTTATTATAATATGTTTTCGAAATTGTCTCAACGAGACGGTCAAGACCAATTCATTTGCCATTACGTACGATAGATTTCATCTGTTTGAAGTCATCTCTTTAGCTTAAAATGACAATCTTTAATTTTATTGTCAAAACAAGATTATACATCCTCTAAAACAAGATCACGTATAAATGTTATACATAAAAATATGTTGTTCAAGTCCATTGATATTGTTTGCATTCAATAACATTTTCATAGATTAAAACAGTATCATAGATGTTTTACTAGTTGAAGTAATTAAACTGTTCTTAAAATACTCCATTAGTATTATAAGACCATTGATACTACTTGCACTCAATAACATTATCATATATTAAAACAGTATCATAGATAAAACAAAGAGATTGATACAGTATCATAGGTTAAAACATTATCAAAGATAAAAGCATGATATAAGTATACCAATTCACATTAATGGAGATAAAACGGTATCATAGATAAAACAAGATCATAAAACTAAGCATAAGATATTTTAATGGTTGAAGAAATGATATTTTTTAATACAAGATCATAGGTTGAAACATTATCATAATAAAACAAAGATCAAAGATAAAAACATGATATAAGTATACCAATTCACATTATCTAAATAAAAACAAGATCATAGATAAAACAAGATTATAAAACTAAGCACAAAGATGCACAAGATATTTTAATGGTTGAAGTATTGATAATCGCTTTTAATACAAGATCATAGGTTGAAACATTATCATAATAAAACAAGATCACGAGATAAAAACATGATATAAGTATACCAATTCACAGTATCATAGATAAAACAATATCTTTTGATTTTGTTTTAATCCATTATCTTTGCTTTTAATCCTATGATAATGTTTGAATGTCTTACTTTTAATCCATGATCTTGCTTTTGTTTAGGTAATGTGTATTAGTATATTTTAATATTGTTTTAATCCATGATAATGTTTTAATCCTATGATCTTTGTTTGAATGTTTTACTTTTAATCCATGATACTGTTTTGTTTATGTAATGTGCATTATTATATTTTGATATTGTTTTAATCCATGATATTGTTTGAATCTATGTGGAATGAATTTTATTTATGATACCGTGCTTTTTATCTTTGATATTGTTTAATTATGACAATGTTTGAACCCGTGATACTGTTTGAATGTCTTTGTTTTGTCTATGATACTATTTTAATCCATGATAATGTTTTGTTTAGGTAATGTGCATTAATATAAATTGATATTGTTTTAATCCATGTTTTAATCTATGATACTGTTTTGCATAATACAGTATCAAACAAAACATATGACCGATTAAACAAAGATCAAAGATAAAAGCATGATATCATAGTCATGTGTTGTTTGATCATTGTATTATGCAAAACAATATCACAAAAAAAACAAGATCACAATAGAAATGATCATAGAATTTTGCAACGCGCTCGTAATTTTTATTATAATATGTTTTCGGAATGGTCTCGACGAGACCGGTCAAGACCGATGGCTTTGCAACGCCTATAATAGATTTTACCCATTTGATGTAGTCTATTTAGCTTAAAATGACAATCTTTAATTATTTTTTTCAAAACAAGATCACAAATCCTCTAAAAACAAGATCACCGGATTAATGTACATTCTTTGTCGCAAATTAAAGCTCTTCCAAAGTATCTCGAGTCCCTTAAAAGCAAACACATACTTCACCAAAGCAATGCCAAGATAAAGAAAGAATAATTACTCACTATCATTAAAAACAAAGAAAAAAATCAATAAATTTCACTATCATTAGAAACAAGATTATCATATATTGAAACACATCTATTGAAAAGTATCAAGCATTTTACATGATCTAACATAAAACCCTAACTCACAACAACTACATTATCAAAAACTAGTTGAATGGGTTCATCCAAACTCCATTCATTAACCGCATTGCACATGTTTCAATTGGAACAATATCTCAATATTTTCATGATTATTTTAACCTAAAATGGTTACTTTATACAAAAAATAAATAAAACAATATGTTCGCCATTGAAATATCGACTTTCGAATTGTTTGTATCTGATTCTGAGTTATGGTGAGAAGAATCAAACACAAGAAGAAGATGAAAATTGTTAAAAGTAAATGAAGGAGTTTGTAAACGAGCATTGAAATGATTTTGTTGAATTTTACGTGTTTAAATGACACTTTTACAATTGGAGGGTATATTGGTCTTTTAGTAATAAAGTATGACTTTAGTTGAATTAAGATTATATCATATGACTTTTTTTCACCACCATATGTTAATAAATGACCGCCCAAAATTTTTCTTTTTTTTTCAATAAAGCAAATTAATTTAGGAGGTTAGTAGAGGTGGCAAAATTGGACGGGCCCACGTGTAACCTGGATTTTTGGGTTGGGCTCGTCCTGACCCAAATAAAATTGGGCCAATATGGCTCAGCCCGTCTAGCCTGTGGGCTAGTCGGGTCGGCCCGATTGTTTATTTATTTATTTATTTTTCTTTTAACACTAATAATTCATTTTGTAAATAGCTTCATTACATAATACAAATAATATCAATCTAAAATTATCTAAACCCAAGTATCCAATTTAAATTGTCTTTTTTTGAAATATTAGTTCAAGAATTTCAAACTTCAACATGAAATTGTTTAGATTTAATTAAAATTTAGTTTAACTAAAGTTTAAATCCAAATTATGTTTGGTGTGACAAATAAATTATTTATTTTAAATTTACTTATAAGCATACTTTTTAATTTAAGTAAATCATACTTATATCTCACAGCAATAAGACTAGCATGTCTTTACTATTTATGTTTTTTTTTTTTTAAAAGGTGTTTTACAATTAACCAAAAAAAAAAGTATTATTTTTAAAAAAAATTGATATTTATCTATTGACTAATACATGAAAGTCTCAATTTTATAAATTAACCTCTTTAAAAATCTCAAAATATATATTATCTAAGTTTATCTAAGATTGTATTTAATGTATTAGATTGTATAAAAAAATTGGGAGTTTTTTCAGAAAGAACCACAATAAATAAAATATTTCTTAAAATATTGTCATATTTTTTTATTCTAAAAATACTATTTTTTATTTTTTATTTTTGTAACACTTGTTGTTACATTTGTTACATTTGTTATTTTAGTTATAATAAATGTGTTATAATGATAAAAAAAGTATTTTTAGGATAAAAATAGTTAAATAGTATTTTTTAAATTATTTTACATTTTGTAGTATATGGTGAAATTATCACAAAAATTATTTAAATAAAAAAAATAAAATTAAGTCCGATTTGGCTTGATAGACCTGACCTGACCTGGATTTGAATTTGGACCTGGCGCAGGCCAAACACATAATTCTAGCCCACACAAAATTGGATTGGGTCGGTCCAATCCCAATTTCAAGTGTGCTATTGCTCGACATTGGGTGGACTAGTCTAATACTCAATCCAACCCATTCGCTAGCTCCTGAGGTTGGTGTCTAGTAAAGTAATAGTGTGTATATATATATATATATATATATATATTTATATTTACGTAAAAACCTTATAAAATAAAAAAACTATTTCTGTTACACCTGCGAGCATGCTAACGTCATTATGACATATTTATTTCCGGCCTTTCGCGTTACATCGTGATTTGTTTTCACTTTTTGGACACATTTGGTCTAGTCTGGTCAGAAAAGTCAAAGAACTTGCTACTAATGTTGACTTTGTTTAATAAAGGTAAAAAAGGTTTGTCTTTATTCCATTTCAAATCTAAAATATATTCTTTTACCGAGGACCGATCTACTGCCCCCCTTGTCAGCATATGGATTGTTGATATAAAAAGTTGCTTTTCGTCATTCGATCGCATCGACAACAAAGATATGGACAACATCTATCGCCCACCGAGACAAGTGAGATCGTAATTCTTCTTTTACCTACTAATATATTTATATTTGATAAATAAAATTGATAAATAATTACAATCGTTAATTCTATCTAATCTAACAGTCTAAACATATTAAAATTATTATTAGAATATATTTGACTATGGGTATAAAAATTTTAAAAATTCTAACAGTTTTAAACTGTTATAATAACTTAAATTAATATTTATAATTATTTTTCAAATTTATTAATATAAAGAACGACTCCATCTATAAATACTGTAAAACAATATAATTAATATTTAGTATCTCGTCAAGTTGTCAATCTTGTAGATTATTTTCAATTTTAATGATACTATCTTGACTTATTGATGTTTCAAAGTTTGGCATGATTTTTTCTTCAAATTCTTTTTCAACTACATATTTTGTGATTTCACAATTTTTATTAATTTTTCAACCACACATATCATCATTTTTTTATAATTTTCTAAAAAAATATTTTTAAACTCCACCAAACATGCACTTAATTTAAAGTGATTTTTGTAATATTTCAAATATTTATGTATTTATTCTTAGCATGGGAGCTGGTGCGTGAAATATTATCATGTTTGAGATGCTTCCAAAATGATCTCTTTTATGACTTTGATTACCTGAAAAGGAGGGCGGTGGACTCTCCCTCGAATTATCCTCTAACATGAGAATTCACAGTTGTAGGAGAAGATGATAATATGGAAAGAAAAACATACGGAGTTCTATAAAATTGTGGGATATATTTTACCCGACTCACATTTTAAAGTATTTATAGGTGAGCAATTTCTCTCTCACGCCGCTGGCGATTTACCTCCCGCCTACTTGACAATTATTGTCCAAGTGTTAGAGGTTTTCAAGCGGTTCGTCATTGAATCAAACGTTTGACGTCTCGATTTACCCGTAAAATAACCGTCACTTGAAACATCCTATGGATTATTGGTAGATGTCGGTCGATCGACCACCCAACATAGTAGTTGATCTACCGACCAGTCGTCTAAGGCAGTCGATTAACTGCTACCCACGTCCAGTTGTCTAAGACAGTCGATTAACTGCCACCCATGTAGAGCGCTTACTAAATGTACTTAATCTTGAATATGGTTTATTTCTAGTATAGTGTCAATGCGTAACCATTATTATTTTGCATTTGAATGGAAAATATTTGTAATTTTTGTATTTGACTTGTTAATTAATTGAACATTATTAAATATGATTAAGGAAATACATAAATATATAGTTGCCAACTTAAAACTTTGTTTCAGTTCCACAATTTTTCTTTTTTTCCAATTTCACAATCATTCCCCTGCCTCTGTTTTTGAATTAATGAGAAAAACCGTCGTTATTTTAATATTCCAACTAGAAATTATTTTTATTATTGGAAAAGTCGTCCTTTATTAATTTATAATAATTGAGTGTTTAGACTTTAGATTGAAATGAAAATACAAGTTCTGTGACTAAATTGACAAAAGGTTCGATAATTGGGTGAGTTTAATTTATAATTACGTATTGTTAAAGCGATTAAACATATTTTTTATCTACATATTTCGTAGGATTCACGATATATTATCCACACATTTTATAGAATCTACAATTTTTAATCACTTAAAAATAATTTCAACTCTATCAAACATGCACAATTTTTAGTAGTCTTTGAAATTATTTTTTAAGTACTTATATTATAATTTGTGGGTAAAATGTGTGGAAAAAGTGCTGCTTTTAAATTGTGGATCCTATGAAATGTGTGGATAAAAATATTTTTAACCGGTTTGATAAGTTGAAATTATAATTTAAAAATAATAAACATGTACTAAATTATTCTAACCGTTGAACGCAGGACAAAAATCGGCAGATATCCACTAATAGAGTCTAGCCTACGCATTGAAGAACATAACCCCAGTAGTCCAAGTTGAAGTTGGAAAAAATAATATTTGTATCCTACTCAGTGGGTTGGTAGCTCAAATATTGAATGACCAATTTGAATGCCTCAGAACTTTCAATTCCCTTTTGTAGGATCCAATCCAATCCTGTTTGACTGGAAATTAAAGTATGTTCGACAAAATTTTTGATATTTTTTCCGTCTCACAAAGATAGATGTACTTCTATTTTTATATAAATTAAGAAAATTAGTTGAAATCATAAATTTTACATACATTTATCTTAATATACTTCTGCATTGAATAACGGTAGTTCGTATTTGTTGATAATAGAACATTAAATAGGATCATATTAGAAAAATAAGAAATTAGTTATACTCCCAATACGGAAAGTTGACTATAATTTATGACAAATAAATAAAGAAAATAAACATATATTTGTAGGATGGATGAAGTAAAATTTTAAATGAACGTTGATGAAATATATAGTTGAAAATTTAATAAAAATTATGAATTCTATATAACTAAAATTAATTATTAACCTTAACCACAAAATTTTAGTAACCTTTTAAACTAAACCATAAAAAACAAAGACCCTTTTCTCAATTTTCATATGGTTAAATATATTCGAACCACATTTTTCTATAAGTCAAGACTACATTTAAATCAGATAAAAAAAATCTATAATTTTTACTTATTATTACATTTATGTCACGATATTTTTTCATCGTATTCTTATCACTAATTTTCATTTAATTAACACATATTGTCTCCGATAATAATTTCTATCTAAAAATTATATTAAGAAGGAACAAAAGAGTCATTTTCCTCTCGTATTTTTAAATAAGCAAATAAATAAATACAAAATTTCGATTAAATATTTTTCCCTCATTTTAAAGTACATAAATAGAATTTTTAGACAAAAATCATTAATAGGAACAAGATGTATTAATTAAAAGAATGTTAAATATAAGAATTCGATGAAAAAAAGTTAAAGACTTAAATGTGACAATAAATGAAAATTAAAGACTTTTTATGCAATTAAAATATGATACATTTGTAATAAAATATGGTGTGAATATAATCAATATTTTCATACATCACATCTTCCAACCAGGTGGGTCCTCTCTCATTTCTATGAGTCTCTATCCGACCCTTACCCCACTTGATGTCATGAACTAGTCAATAGAAGTTTCATATCCACTAAATACAGTTATAGTACTTGTTTGGTAATTTTTTTTGTCTGATATTATAAATAGTAGATCACACAAGTGTAGAAAAAAAAAATAGATCAAATTAGTAGATCTTACAAAATATGTGAATAAAAATAATGTTTGACATGCTTATGAGTACTGCACTCCTAAACATGCTTATAATCATGAGTTTTATAAAAGATCTTGAAGAGTATGTTTGTGTTAGTTTATTTTAAACTTTTTTTTTCAAACTTATTTTTAACTATATATTTCGTATGACCCATAATTTTTATCAACTTTTTAACTATATATTTTACCAATTTTTTCAAAAACTCATAAAAAATTACTTTTATACCCCTACCAAACATACAATAGTCGTGCCCAAACTTAAGGTTGATTTGATATTGCTGTGTTTTTAAGAGAATCAATTTTTAATGTGTTGCAAAAAAAAAAAAATCAACCGTGAAAAGAATTAGATAAGTATTTTGTAAATTCTAGTTTTAAAATTGTTATATGTTTCAAAATATGTATTTGAACGTTTAGTAAACAAAATCGATTTATTGTTGTGATTGTATAATATTATTAAAAATAGATATTGATTATAATAATGTTCTTTTGTTTTATTATTATCACGAGTAATATTGTAAAATTTACTTTTACTTCTTATAGAATATGTAATATTATTAAATATTTTTTCAAGACAATATATTTACCATATTTATATTAAAATAAAAATAATCACATGTCCCCCAATTATATACTTCCTTCATTTTTCACACAAATTAAGAAAAATTAATTATTAAAGTTGGAACAATAAATTTTACTTACGTTTTTTTTTAATACACTCTTACATTAATATAATAACAGTTCATATTTGTTGATAACAAGATACATTAAATAAGAACATATTAGAAAACTAAGAAAATGTAGTCTCAACAAGAAAATTTGATTATAATTTAGAACAAATGAATAAAAAAATAAATCTATCTTTGTGAAACGAAGGAAATATATAATTAGAAAAGCTAAAAGTAGAATTTGAGAAGTTACCATTTTACCGCTTCTTAAAATTAATATGCTACCAAATGTTACATATTTTTCTATAATCATTTTTTTAAAATTAAATTATTTAACAATTATAAGTTGAACATCAACCCCAAACGAAGTCTTAATTATGTTGACTCAAAATGATCAAATGTGATAGAAAGATTAAGAAAATAATTTGACTAATCAATCTAATAAGCTAACGAGATGATTACTGAGATAGGCCTCTCGATTTCGTGATGTGAAATGTTTGGAGATGGTGCATAAATCATCCGTAACGTTTGGTAGTGGTGCAAAAATGGTCCCAGGGGTTTGTAGAGATGTGTGTTTTTTGTCCAATTAATGTACATTTAATATATACTAGCATTGAAGGCTTACATTGATACATCCAATAAAAATCCATGACTTACATTAACTTTCATACACCAACAACATATAACACATGGACAACAAAATATACAACACCAGTCATAGAAAAAACCAGTTACATTTCTGGAAGAGCAGCCATCGAAAAACGTAAGCAAATAAAATGTTTTAGAAAAAAATGTGGATTAGCTGGAGCAAAAAATTGTAGTAGTTAGAGTTTATGGAACAACAGTAAATAACAAATCCCAACTCAACCCAACCCAACTCAACCCAACCCAACCCAGCAATGAAGAATCTACACCTATAACTGCCTGCAGTTGTGATACTTTCGTGTCAATGCAAGTTTGGAAAATAAGGGTTTTTTTTTTCCTCCAACCTTCTGTGGAGTTGTTTTTGGTTAAAAAAATAGGATAATTGAACTGAAACGACAATCACAAACAAATGCGAAAAAAAAGAAAATTGACGATTTTGCCATCAGTGTAACTAAAAACAAATTAAAGAAGAGTCCACTCCACGCGAGTAATTAATTGGCGCATTTGAATGAAATCCGTTCATAGGACCACTTTAGCACCCAATGACATAGGTTAGGGACCTCCTAGCCAAAAATAAAAAGTTAGGGACCAAAAATGCACTAAGGGTATACGTTAGGGAACATTTGCGCCAAAAATCCGGAAAGAATTAGATAAGCGTTTTGTAAGCTCTAGTTTTAAAATTATTGTATGTTTCAAAATCAAGATTTGAACGTTTAGTAAACAAAACTGCTTTTATTGTTGTGATTGTATAATATTATTAAGGGTAAATAGCACAAAACGTCCCTACCTATTGAGGGTATTGTGGAAAACGTCCCTACCTTCAAAATTTTGGCATTTTCACCCTTACCCACTGGATTTCCAAAACAAAACGTCCTTGGTCCAAAAATATAGGGGTAAATTAGTCCAACCACTTTTTCACATATATATTACTTTTTTAAAATTGGGGGCTTTCCATGCAATTTCCAAAATTGCATGGCAAGCCCCAAATCCCAAATGTCTCCGCCAGCAAAACCCACTTCTCCGACACCAGGGGTTCCATCGACATATCCTCCTCCAATCCCGCTTACAACTTCGCCATCCGCCTTGGCCGATTCCCGAAATCCAATGTGCCCCATCTCATGGCGTAAGTCCTGGCCTACGTGGGAGATGAAGAAAATCAAACCGAAAATGGAAGGCGGGAGCAATCCGTTCACTGCGTGGTCGGACGAGGCGGGATTAGATTATTATCTAATTGCAACCTCTCAAGTGTTGAGACCTTGGAAATTGAATTGGATATCCCGCGCTCGAGTAAATTGTCGCTCAAAGAAACCTCCATAAGTGTTCTAGACTCCCACGGTCGATCAGAATTGTTCCGGAAAACTGTTCTTAGAAAGTTCCAAGGTAATTAGATGGAGTTCCCAAGATAGGCGGGCAGTTCACCGTAAATGTTATTTTCGAGACAATACCAAGTCTGAGGTTCGAGATAATCCATGAAGATGCCATTTATGTTACCGTAAAAGTTGTTACGAGATAGCAATGAGTGGTCAATGATTGAGCATTGCATATTTCATGCACAACTCACCTGGAAAGCTTATTAGCACCGACATCCAAAAGGGATAGTAAAGCGATTAAGTGGTAGTAAAGGGCCAAGAAACGATTACGTGACAAAGACAATGGACTCGGCTTGTTTCCGATTGGAAATCCATTCGTGCACGGGACCCGACAACCGGTTTGAATCAAGGAGAATCGAGTTGATCGACTCTAGTCCGCGAGACCATCGTGTAAGTGACCGGACAACGAATTAAAGGAGAGATTTATAATCTCCGCGGCCTAAAGCGGGCGAGCAATCCGCTCACATGCGGGCCGGACGAGAAGGGATTGGAGGAGGGATATGTCGATGGAACCCCTGTGTCGGAGAAGTGGGTTTTGAGGCGGAGACATTTAGACGGGGGCTTGCCATGCAATTTTGGAAATTGCATGGAAAGCCCCCAATTTTAAAAAGAAGTAATATATATGTGAAAAAGTAGTTGGACTAATTTACCCCTATATTTTTGGGTGAAGGACGCTTTGTTTTGGAAATCCAAGAGGTAAGGGTGAAAATGCCAAAATTTTGAAGGTAGGACGTTTTCCACAATACCCTCAATAGGTAGGGACGTTTTGTGCTATTTACCCTATTATTAAAATAGACATTAATTATAATAATGTCTTTTGTGTTATTATTATCATGAGTATTACTATAAATTTTATTTTTATTTTTATAACAATATATAATATTATCAAATATTTTTCAAAACAATGTATTCACTATAATTATTTTAAAATAAAATACTCACTTGTCCCCCAATTATATATTTACTTCATTTTTCACACAAATTAAGAAAAATTAATTATTAAAATTACAAAAATAAATTTACTTACATTTTTTCTAATATACTCATATATTAATATAACGATAGTTCATATTTGTTGATAACAAGACACATTAAATAAGGACAAATTCGAAAACTAAGAAAATATACTTTCAACAAGAAAAGTTGATTATAATTTGGGACAAATGAATAAAAAAATAAATTTATAATTAGAGAAGCTAAAAGTAGAATTTGAGAAGTTACTACTATTTTGCTACTTCTCAAAATTAATATACAGATTCTTTTATAATTATTTTTTTTCTCTAAATTTATCAATGCCTAAAATAACTTATGATTATTTGACAATTATAAGTTGAACATCTATCCCAAATGAAATCTTAATTATCTTGACTCAAAATGGTCTTCAAATGTGAAGCGAAAGATTAATTTGACTAATCCATCTAACAAAGTTAACGACGAAAACCCAATTACCAATGCCTAAACCCCAACCCCACTCTTTTCTCAATTTCAGCAGATCATATATATCTTCAAAGCAGGTGGGTCCTGTCAATTTTACCCCATCCCTACCCAGATGGAGTGTTGGGTGGGTACTCCATCTATAAATTGTTCAGTGTTAGAACTACAATATGCATCTCATCTCATCTCATCTCATCTCTCTCTCTCTCTCTCACACACACACACACACACACACAAAACTCTCTGTTAAAATTATACAGAATGTCTCAGGGAAGAGGCAGTGCAGTTTTTGCCGCAACAATGGTGCTATGTCTGGTGGTGCTTTTTCATTTTGAGGTGGCTGAAGCCGCCACCTACGTCGTCGGAGGCAGGGGTGGTTGGACCTTTAACGTGGACAGTTGGCCCAATGGCAAGAGGTTTAAAGCTGGAGACACCCTCGGTAAGCACATCCTTCAGGCTTTAACTAACACACCCACCATGCACACTGCATTTATTTTATCCTTAATAAAGTGTCGGTTCTATTTTCACTGTCCTCTAAGAAAATTATATATGCAAACACCCAAACCCCACAAACAATTAAAACGTCCATATCGGGAAATCATATTTGATAATATAATGTTGGAAATTAATGCTAATTCTTTGATTCTTCCAAGTGATTTTTGTTTAGATAAAAAATATGGAGAAAAATTGCGTAAAGATTTACGTGAAAATTTTTAAAACTTGAGTAAAAAAATAACAGATTTTTGAAGACAGAGTCGACTGTCTAAAACGTTGGTCAAAGTCAGCAATTAATTCTAACCACATATTTTATAGGACTCACAATATTTCAACCACACACTTTATCAATTTTCCTCAAAATTTATTAAAAAATTGATTTTTAACAAAATCAAACAGGTACTTAGTGGATGTTTGGCTGTGCTAAAATTATTTTTTAGGTACTTATAAATTATGAGTTTTATAAAATATGTGACTAATAAGTTGTAGGTCTACAAAGACAACAAGACAATTATCTGAATATTAGATTTAATTTTTCTTCTCTAACTTGTCACAAGCAGCGTTTAGTTTAGAAATCTTTCTTGTCGGGTTCTAGCACTGTCCCCCAAGTTTGCCCGACATCCTTTACTTAAGAAGAAAAATATCGGAGCCAGTCATTTTCTACCAACTCCTTTCACAGCTGGAAATTCTATATCTTTCTTTATTGGCCTATTCGAGTAGGTTTAAAATTAATATATTTTTTCTTTGGCAAGTTTTGAGAAAATATTTTTTGATGTGTAAAAATTTTAACTTCTTATTAATCTGTATTTGCTATATACAATACTAAAGAATACTGTATGTTTTAAATAATGATATATACGAACGAAACTTTATGATCTGCTTGACTTTAATTTGTATACAGTGTTCAACTATAACTCGGCGTCGCACAACGTCGTGGTAGTGGACAAAGGTAGCTACCAAGGTTGCACCACCCCTCGCCGCGCCAAGGTGTACAAGACCGGCAAGGATCAGATCAAACTTGTTAAGGGACAGAATTTCTTCATTTGCAATTTTGCAGGCCACTGCCAATCTGGAATGAAGATAGCCATCAATGCAATGTAATAATATGAGGCACTACTGCTACAGCTGCTTGTTGACCCATGGCCCATGTAATAATATAAATAAATAAAATGTTGGCAAGATTTCCTATTTATACGCCTATTCCGAGTTAAATATTTGAATAATCACTTAATTTTTAGTCTTATCTTTATTTATTCATTGAAGTTTAAAATGGTGCTGAATGCTCACCAAACTTTACACCGTTACTCATCGTTACTCACTCTTAACAATCCATTAACAGCCAGTGAACGAAAAAGCACACGTGGCAGACGGAACGCCCACGTGGCATACGTTTTTGCCAACTAATGTTGAGTTGTCCGTCACGTCAGCAATTTGATTTTTTGAATAATCATTGAACTTTTAGTCATGTCTTCGTACACTCACTGAATTTTAAAATGTTGCTGAATACTCACTCAACTGTTCAAAGTTACATTCTGTTACTCACTCATGACGATTTAATAACAGTCCATTGGTGGAATGCCCACGTGACTGACTAATTGACCATGCGTCATCTATATTTTTGTACTATTAATCTACCAACCGTAATAATCGCGCGTTATGTCATCAAAAATGCATTTTTTAATATGCCAAAAATGGTGAAATTTGCTCCACTTAAACAAACGATTTCATTCCAATGATCTCAAAATTCATTTCTATTAAACGTTCTACAAAAAACCTTAGACCTAACCTATCTTTCTTTATTGGCCTATTCGAGTAGGTTTAAAATTAATATATTTTTCCTTTGGCAAGTTTTGAGAAAATATTTTTTTGATGTGTAAAACATTTTAACTTCTTTTTAATCTGTATTTGCTATATACAACACTAAACAATACTGTATGTTTTAAATAATGATATATACTGAACGAAACTTTATGATCAGCTTGACTTTGTATACAGTGTTCAACTATAACTCGGCGTTGCACAACGTCGTGGTAGTGGACAAAGGTAGCTACCAAGGTTGTGTTAAGAAATTGAACGTGATAGAATCGAACCGCAACTAAAGTAGAATTGAGAAAATAAAGATAAAAATAGACACAAGGAATTTAACGTGGAAAACTCCCAATTAATTTTAGGATAAAAATCACGGGCAAGAATAGAAGGATTTAACTATAGTAGGAGAAATACAACCTTCTCTCTAAATACAAGGAGATAACAATGACCAATCTATCTTGTAATAGGAGAAACACACTCTCTTCAGGAAGGAAAGAACACAATTTATATGTTTAGGAGAAACCTAACTTTTCCTCTCTAAACCCTCTCTCTCTTCTCTCTTCTCTCTAGAATGAGCTTACAAAACTTATGAACTCTTAACCTATTTATAGAGTTCATTTCTTCACCCCTAAGAAAACTTAACCGCCTTTTGAAATAGTAAAAGTTGTGTTCAAATCAATTTGAACTCTTCAAAGTAGTAGTGTTTGAATTGAACTTCAACTCTTAAGGTTGTAGAATTCAAATTGAATTCAACTTCTTACCAAGTCAAAGACTTAACCATTAAGTAACTTTGACTATTTAAAGTAAAAGCAAAATGGGATTTTGCTTCCTCACATGTTGCACCACCCCTCGCCGCGCCAAGGTGTACAAGACCGGCAAGGATCAGATCAAACTTGTTAAGGGACATAATTTCTTCATTTGCAATTTTGCAGGCCACTGTCAATCTGGAATAAAGATAGCCATCAATGCAATGTAATAATATGAGGCACTACTGCTACAGCTGCTTGTTGACCCATGGCCCATGTAATAATATAAATAAATAAATAAATAAAATGCTGACAAGATTTACTATTTATATGTCTATTTCAGAGTTTTGAATAATCATTCAACTTATAGCCTCGTTTTATTTACTCACCGAAATTTAAAATGGTGATGAATGCTCACCAAACTTTACAACGTTACTCACCGTACTCTTAACAATCCATTAACAGCAGGTGAACGTGAGAAAAGCACACGTGGCGAGGCATTTTAACGCTCATGTGGCATACGTTTTTACCAACTAATGTTGAGTTGTCCGCCACGTCGAGAATCTCGATTTTTTTAATAATCATTGAATTTTAGTCATGTATTCGACACTCACAACTTTAAAATGTTGTTGAATGTTCACTCAACTTTTCAAAGTTACATTCTATTACTCACTCATGACAATTCAATAACAGTCCATTGACGGAATGCCCACGTGACTTACAAAATGACCGTGCGTCATCTATATTTTTGTACTATTAATATACCAACCAGAATAGTCACGCGTTATGTCATCAAAACTACATTTTTTAAGATGTCAAAAATTGTGAAACTTGCTCCAATTAAACAAACGATTTCATTCCAATGATCTCAAATTGATTTCTATTAAACGTTCTACAAAAAATCCTAGACCTAACCTTTCTTCTTTGGAAAACTCTAATTCTTCAATGATCATAAACAGAAAGTAGTGTTATAGTGGTAAAGTTCCAGTGTTGAAGACATCTTGGATGGAAAGTATCTCGGACGTCAATTTTAGAGTTGCGCATTCTACGGGGAAAGGTAGAAGCGTGTGATTTTTTGATTGCACAGATCCTGCACCTCATGCTATATACAAATCGGTAATTAATTGGTGGAACGTTTGGGAGAAATCAATTTGAGATCAATTTGAATGAAATCGTTTGTTTAATTGGGGCAAGTTTCACCGTTTTTGACATCTTAAAAAACACATTTTTAAAATGTGTTTAATGATATAGCGCACGTCTATTTTGATTGGCATATTTAATGGCACAAAATGAAGGATACGTGGTCATTCTGTCAGCTTTGTGGGCATTCCGTCAATGGGTTGTTATGGAATTGTTATGAGTGAGTAACTGAGTGTAACTTTGAAAAGTTGAGTGAGCATTTAGAAATATTTTAAAGTTCAAATGAGTAAACGAAGATAGGACTAAAAGTTCAAATGATTATTCAAAAAATTAAATTGCTGACGTGACGGACAACTCAACATTAGTTGACAAAAACATATGTCACGTGGACATTTCGTCTGCCACGTGTACTTTTCTGTCCACTGGCTATTAATAGATCGTTAAGAATGAGTAACGGTGAGTAACGTTATAAAGTTCAGTGAGCATTCAGCACTGTTTTAAAGTTCACTGAGTAAATGAAAACGAAACTAAAAGTTGAATGATTACTCAAACATTTAACTCCCTATTTCATGTTCCATTCTAGTATTTTACATATCTTATGACTATTTAAAAATTAAATCATTAAATATATTCACCCAGCATATTTTTATAGGTGTACTATATTTAAATTGCATAAAATTTCTACAATTTCTACTCATTATTATAATTATGTCATAGACATCTTTTGATGGCATTTTTATCGTCAACATTTTATTAATTAACACATTTTGTATTCGACTCTCGTATTTTAAATAAGCAAATAAATATATAAATATAAAATTACTTTTAAATATTTGTTTCTTATTTTAAAGTACGCCAATAAAAAAATTGGACGAAAATCGTGTTATTATGGACAATATGTGCTAATTAACAAAAAAATTAAAGATAAAAATGCGATGAAAGAAAAGTTAGGGACATAAATGTGAGAATTTATTAAAATGAAAATATGGTGCATTTATGAAGAAAAAAAAAGTGGTATTACTATACCTACCAAAATTAAAAGGCTAAATATATTCATACTTCATTTTTCTACAAGTACACTACATTTAAATTGTATAAAAGGTCTACAAACTTTACTTATTATTTAATTAGCACATATTGTCTCTAATAACGATTCTCATCCAAAATTTCATCAAGAAAGAACAAAAAAATTTATTTTTCCCTCTTATTTTTAAATAAGTAAAAATAAATAAATACAAAATTTCAATTAAATATTTGTCCCTCATTTTAAAGCACACTAATAAAATTTTTAGAGGAAAATCATTTGTAAGAACAATATATGTTAATTAATAGAATGTTAAATATAAGAATATGATGAAAAAAAGTTAAAGACATAGATGTGATAATAAATAAAAATTAAGAACTTTTTATGCAATTAAAATATGGTATATTTATAATTAATGTGGTGTAAAATAACCCCCAAATTAAAATTATACAAATGTATAATCTCATTATTACCCTTGTACATTGTATACATGATTAGTGTTAAATTTGAACCAAAGTCAGACATTAAAGAGAACATAAAATTATATATTTATAATTGTAGCCCTCATTTGTAAGTGCTCGTTTGGTTGGGTTTAAATAAACTATTTTTTTTTAAATTCATTTTCGTTAAATATTTTATGGGATCCACAATTTTTATCAATTTTTTAACAATACATTTCACCAACTTTTTTCAAAATCTCCTAAAAAAAACTATTTTAAAACTCCACCAAACATACACTTAAATCAAATTCATTTTGATGTTTAAATATATAAGGGTGATAAAATTTTACAGACTAGTGATACCGTAACTTGAATTCATAGATGCTCTACTTTGTCATGTTGAATTACTAAGATTACCATGTTAAGGCTCTCGACTAGTTCTTTCGAAACTTCTTTCTTTTAAGAATACGTTTCTATTTAATTATATTTATTTTACATTCCACCCAGCCAAGATTGCTAATTGTAGTTTATTACTCCTTTATTAATATGTATATATTCTCCCATTTTTATGTACGTATTCAAAAATTAAATTATTTTAAAGCAGTATGTGATTTGCCTATCCCACACTACTTGAAGCCTTTGTAAATTCTTTGTCGAGTTCTATCATAATAGATGTTGTTATGAGGAGATCCTTGTGCCAGCGCAGGAGGCATGCTCTAGACGTACCATAATTGTTAACACTTCAAAGTCTTGAATTGAATTTAATAATTTTTTTTTTTAAAAAAAGTCCTAAATTTAAACTTTTTAGCAATATTTAGAAAATCGAACTGGACCAATTTGGTTCAATGAGAAAATCGTAAACGGCCTTAAAACCGGTCCGGATTAATAAATTAACCGTCTATTAGAGAACCGGACTGAAATCAAGTTTTACAGAGGTTTAATCATGCCCGAAGTTAGAAATAATAAACGGTTAAACAGGGTCAGAAATTATTTATGGCAAAAATTAAGAGTCTTTTTTGATTCAACTGGTTAACACGGTCTTTTAGCCAAAGCGCCGGTAGAATATTCCATAGAACACACGGGCATGCATACACCAAAAAGAAATAGAGAGAGGAAATGAACATGTACTCACTGTCTCAAAGAACACCCATTATACTCGCATAACTCGCCCATAACTCACCGTAAATTCAAGGACTCGGGATTTTAATTATTGGTTTGTTGCCATTTGAAAGAAGACACAAAGTTGAGAATTTACCCTTTAATTTCCGTCTTAATTAGAAAACTATACTTTTCTAGTGTTGAGCTTTTCTTTGTTTGTGATTTTCTAGAAAAGTATCGAAAGGAAGAAGAAGATGAAAAGTGTAATGAATATTTGAGAGTTTGTTTTAGTCTCTTTTACTTTACTGATCATGAATAGTTGCATGTTATTGGGGTTTGAAAATGAGCCTCAATTATTTTGTACTTTTATCATTTAAAAAATTATCAACCTCTTGATTTCTAGTCTATTGTGGATATTTAGGACTCGAATAAAGAAAAAATGACAGCATTTTGTGTGTGTGAATCAACCCAGTTGTTATCACTGGACTATTTGTCCAAATATATGTACAAAATCATTTGCATTTTGTCACTACTCCTACTACTGTTGAAATGACAGAATTGATAATCTGAAGTTGAACTTTGAACATATATTTTGCCTATTTTCTACTAATCTATACTAAAAGGAGAAATAATTTTGGATAATTTTACCCTCTTATATTACGATTTTGAACTATTTTACTCTTCTATATTAAATTAAAAAAATTCAAAACATTTTCATCTCTCACACTATTTTACCCTCCTACATTACATTATAAAATCTAAAACCCTTTCATCTCCTACCATTATTAAATTAAACATTCTAAAAAGCCCTAAAAAGGATGAACAATTTTGGACAATTTTGAATAATTTTACCCTCATACATTACAACTTTGGACTATTTTACCCTCCTATATTAAATTAAAAAAAATCCAAAATTCTATCTCCAAGACTATTTTACTCTCCTACATTAAATTATCTCCTACACTAAATTAAAAAATCCAAGACCCTTTCATCTTCTAGACTATTTTACCCTCCTACACTAAATTAAAAAATTCAAAACCCTTTTATCTCCTACCATTATTAAACAAAATAAGTTGTTTGAGATCTTTAGACAATTTATCTTCAGTTCTTTTTTTCACCGCGGAATACAAAGGATATGCCCTAAAAGGGAGAAACAGTTTTGGACTATTTTACCATCATATATTACAATTTTTGGACTATTTTACCCTCGTACATTAAATTAAAAAATTCAAAACTATTTCATCTCCTGGACTATTTTACCTTCATACATTAAATTAAAAAAAATTCAAAACACTTTCATCTCCCACCATTATTGAACAAAATAAATTGTTTGAAACATTTGGATAATTTATCTACCGTTTTATTTCAATGCGGAATACAAACATTTGGACAAAATAAGAGGTTGTTTGGACCTTTGGACAACTTATCTTCAATTTTTTTTTAAATGTATAATACAAAAAGCCATATGATGATTATGTAATTCTTAAATATGTATTTAGGATCATAAAAATGGGATTATTTTACCTTCCTATATTACATCTTTAAACTATATTAAATTAAAAAATCTAAAAACCTTTCACCTCCCACCATTATTGAACAAAATAATGGGTTGTTTGGATCATTTGGGCAACTTATCTTCATTATTTTTTACTTCAGAATACAAATGGTCATGTGATGATTATATAATTCCTAAATACGTATTTAGGATTTAAAAAAATGGGATTTATGAATTGGGAAGTTAAAAGACATTTCTCGTCCCATTATTATTAAATTATATAACACAATCTCATTAAAGGTTTACACAAAGAATATTATTTACAAAGAGCTATTACTCCAATAAAAGTATAATATTATATAGTCAGTCATTACATTCTCTTAAAATACAATTATTAATTATTAATTTTATTCTTCGTAAAATACAACAATGAAGATTCATGTTAATACATCATCAATTTCATAAGATTTGATATCAAAATTTCTTCAATCATCAAAGCTCAAATCACCAAACTGTATTCACTGCATTCAAGTAATGTTGGTATTACTACAATATAAAACTCATCTCTAATTGCAATATCAACAACTGTCTTGTTTTACTTTTACTACAATTGCTACATTAACATTTTAACTATTAACAATTAAAAAATAATAATTTTCAAAATACCAAAAATTAACAAAATTATTGCAATATCACGTGCAACGCATGTCTTTCTAACTAGTATTAGAAGTGGACATTATGAAAAGTCTTTTTAAAATCAAGTTTTGTGAGTGATTTTGTCTATAAATGTTGGTTTATTTACAAATAACTTATTTTTAGAAAATTTGTGAGATTTATAGACAATGGCAGATTTACAATGGTGGCAAGTGGGGTCAACTGCCCCCACCCAAATTTTCAAAAATTTTGTCGTGTTTTAGATTTTTTTTTTTTTTTTTTTTTATAATTTTGCCCCCACAACCAAATATATTCTCTAATTTTATGCAAAGGAAGTTCCCGTTCTAGCGGCAAAGCTTATTATTTGTATTTGGATAGATTAATATTCAAATCTCCACCGCCACGTTATTTTTCCTTTTTATCTTCTTTCAAGAAATTTGTGTAATTACTTTCTAATTTTAAAAATAACTTTTAAATTTCTAATCTTTAGTTCTATTTGCATATTTTGTCTTTTACATAATTCTATAAATTTGAGTGTTAATTTTCTTATTAATTTTCTCATATTTTAGAATGATAAATTGACAAAATACTATGATTAACACCGAATGCAATCTTTTATACTTTAAACTTTTATTTGATTTTCAATTTCAAAATCTGAAAAATTAAACAAAATAGCTTTCTTTTTTTTTTTTACGTACAAATCTTGCGAAAATATAGTTGAATTTTTAAATTTTTGCATGAATAAAATAAGTGATTTTATTATTTTTTCAATGACGTTATGTCTACCAGGCTAATGTTTCGTTCTTTATCGTTATAGGACGCTACAAGTTAGCGTAGTATTGGCGGCCAACATTATAAGTAATCGCTAATCGTCAAATTACCTCCAAAAGCTAAAATTTCTGGCTCCGCCCCTGTTTATAGATTAAGTTTTTAATTGCAAGCGGTTCCACTCCGATTCGATTCGACCTTTTGACTTCTAATCTGTTATTTTTTCGAGTCGATGACGAGTTCGATTTTATGGACATTACTTTTTAGTCAAAGATTGTTAAAAAAAAGGTACAGAAAAGTCAGCCGGTTTTGTCCTTGGAACCACCAACACAAAAGCTAGATTTGCGTTTAAATAAGAAAAACCCCAAATTGCGGTGAAAGAAAGTTATCACGGGCGACATCATTTCTTTCCGTTAAAGATTTGACTGTTCTACTATATATAAATAAATTAGAAGACATATATTTTCAATAGTAGTACAATGAGTTGAAAAATTTGTCAAATTCAAATCTAGTGATAGTAACGGGGTGGATTGAAACGAATCGGTCTGATCTAAATCTGTTCTGTAATAATTGTAGGAGATCCCGCGATTTTCCATTTTTCGAGGCAGATTAGAGCCCTGATCCGTTTACTGATCCGGTTTTTTTTTTTTTTTGGTATTCAAATAATTTAAAATATATTGAAACAAGCTTTACAACTATACTATAGAATTTAAACAACATTCTAAAATACATTAACTACTTAATTAAATGTGTTACCACCCGATTATGATAAGGCCTCCACGTTAGCAAAAGCCCAACGAGATTCCCATGTATAGGCCCAAGAAAGGCCTCAGAAATTCTTAAAGGGGCTTGAGGAGACCCACTGACACCTTAGCCTTCCGCAGTTAGGTTGCCGTGAGGCCCATTAAGGCCCCGACATTCCACGCCGAACCATAGGGCCTCGCAGGCTCCGTATCAACCCGGGTGGCGAGATAACACGATATTCTAGAATGACCAGAGAAATAATTAAAGATGACTTGCATTGGTTTGGCATGACGGATCCTCACAAGGAAATGTAATCATAATCTCCTAAAATCATGCAACGTGATAATCTCAAATAAAGCATAGTTAATCTTGGAGATTGCTTTAACAAGGAAGGATCCTTATCCCATAAGGAAGGAGGATCCGATCGAATAACTGATTGATTGGTTACTCGAATCGGTGAGGACTCTTGCGCTATAAATACAATGTCTCCAGTTGTTCCAAGGTACGCCTGCTTTGCACTTAAATCCTACCCTAAACTCGCTCAAATCCCCGCCGCTTGTCTTTCTCATACCCAATTACTTTCGCCCCCCGTGTATTGCTCTAATACGGCAGTTGACTTGATCGTCAGAGTTCCAACGATCGCTGGATCTTTTTTCCCCAGAGATCTTGGTGCCTAACGATTATACGTGTCGTGTGTGTGTGTAACATACTGAGTTGGTAGGGAAGTATTTGGAGATCTGTTGGCACGTGGACGTTATAGGTTCTGACGTCAACAAAATGTCCAAAAGAAACAAATGACATCAATTACTTAATTAAAAATTGAATACTCCAAAATACACAAAAAAAAAACAAATTGTTTATCATCTCATCTTCATAACTTCATGGAATCAAGAACCTAGGTTTAGGAATTAACAAATTAGGAATTAAGAAATTTGAAATTGCAATTGCGAAATTCTTGTCCCAAATTTTTATCTTGTTATAATTTAATTCTTTTTTTTTTTTTTAAATACGGATAGTCGGATCGGGCGGCAGCCCGATCCGATCCTTACAAGATCCGTGATGAGCACGGATATCTACTCCCGATCCGATTCGCCTACCATGAATCGGTATTTTTCGCTCATTCGAACGGGTATCCATCGGGTTGAAGTAGATCGATATTTTTGCCATCTCTACTCAAATCTTTATCTTTGAGAAGTGAAATTATTTTTCTTTTAGTTTAAATGTTAGTGAAAAATAAATGAAATAAAGAAACAAATATATAATTGAAGCTAGTTGAGAAACGATACTCTAAGTTGAGGGTGAGCGTTGGTTGGATTGGGTTGACATTCGATCCAATCCGAAACCGACCTTGTATCGTTGATTTGATAGATTGTCAAATTGGGCCAAATCGTTTTTAAGCCCAAACCGTTGGTACAAATTTTATTTTACTTTTGAAATAAATCTGATTTGTCTAAGGGTGAATTTGTGTTTTTAGGTCTTTCCCGCATAGGTTTTGTGGTTTAAATTTTTAATTATTTATTCTAACTTTTTAAACTTATAAGGTGAAAATAAAAGAGATAATTAGGAACTATACCTTTTTTTTTTTTTTTTAAATTTTAAACATATACTGGATAAATATTTTTCAATGTCACCATTTTTCACTTAATTTTACTATATCTAAAAATAATTAAAAAATTTAATTAATTTGAATTCAAATACATTTAATAACTGATTAACTAATTTTCAAGCACCAATCTTTATCACAATTAATTAGAGGATCAATAAAAGATCTTTCCCAAAATACCCTCTAAGTATCACAATTCTCAACGTTTCTTCCACACCATTCTCTTCTCACCACAATACGTGAAATCCCTCTTCTGAAACTATCTTTCATTTCCTCAGTCTAGCCACACACATTTCTTGCTCTGTTTGTTTCTAAGCAAATTACACTCACGATCAAACAGATTTAAGCCACGTGAGTACAATTATATCCTTCAATTTGGTTCTTGAACATACCATTCGATTTTGGGTATATTCACGATCAATTTGTCGCTGATCTTGCTTATAACGCTATCCAAGTAATCTATGGAGGTTGCATTCCTATCGTTCTAAAATGACTGATTTTTTTTGTAGTTGTCGTGACTGTTGTTGGCATTCAGTTATGTATATTACGTATTGGAAAGATTTTTAAATTGTATGATCACCCATTAAAAAATCACTGTTCATTGCATTTAATGTTCATTCTTAGGTGTTTGATTCTTTCTTGTGTAACTAGGCACTACAAGATAAGTTTATGTTAATTGTTAAATTATATTATTGATACATGTCTGGTACCTTTGTATGATAACTACATGAATGCATTTATCAATCCTCATTTTATATGAGTTTTGCATGTTACTGAATTTGGTTGAACACTAATAAGTCGGCTTATAGTATCAAGCGTTAATGTTTTTTTATGCGTTGATGACGTCGAATTTATAATTTTATATTGTCGTGAATTCTCTCGATAAAGTCGTATAACCATATGATTATATTTATGGTTTTTGTGCATAGTTGTTAATATTTATTATTATTACAATACCACATTTTGATGCGTTAACAATGCACCGTTAACTAATAATTACGATGTTACACCTTATTGATATTTTGCATTTATCATGTTCTGATAACCACATCGGGTTCTAGCGATATTTTCCATTATTCAATTTTTGATGTGATTCTGAGACTTGGATATACTGATTCCTCTTCTCGGTGATAATGGAATATGCTATTTTTTCCCCTGAAATTAAGTATTTGAGATGAATTTCGGATTTGGACTGCGATACTTCTTGTTGATGATGGATGATGCTTTGAGAATCAAATTCAATTTTCGAGATAATTTTGAGATTTGGTGATATTCATTTTTGTAACTAATGAAACGGTCAAACGAAGACGCTGAAATTGAGCAATTACAATTTGTATTTATTATCCAGTAACATTAATCATTTTTAAATTGAAAACAATATTTATGTCTTGCTTCTTTTTTTTTTTTCCATCTAGTAAAATTGTAGTTTAGTTATATATTATTCATATATGTAAATTTCCCAAAACTAAATCATCTACCTACATTTTTTTTTATAAATTTGAATTATATTGCATAATTTTTTAAAAGTATACTGATATAAATTTGGCAACATAGAGACAGAAGCCTGAACGATTCAGATAATCTTCAAAGTAAGAAGTGTAAATTGTTACATTAGTTTGGGAAAGATGATGTTGTTGCAAATGGTGAAATTGCATCAACAAATCCAAGTGATCTAGTGCATCATGTACCCTTTGGTAATGAATGTTGGAGAGTTTGGGTCACTGAAGTGGTTAATAATGTCATTGATGTCAAATTTTAATTAACTCGCAAGTGTACGAATCTATTGGAATATAGATAAGTAGTAACGAGGTCGATCCCACATAGATCGCTATGAGGAAGGTGTAATTTAATCCAAATTAATCGTTATTCTAGGCTAGTTGAATTGAAGAGTTTTGTTGTTGAAATTATTTAACTAAAAGACTAAAGAAATATGATAAAAAGATGAATTGATAATTCAAGTTGAGTAAAATACCAAGGTTTGGAATCCACCATTGTCTAACTCAAAGAATCATCTAATCATTCATTAATTCCCAAAGAAAAAACACATACGACAACACGAAATCAATCTATTGTCGTCCCTAAAGATTTATCAATTAAGTCCAAAAGAAGAAAATCAAATATAGGCTCCCCTTATGCTTCAAACATAAATTACTTAAGCATTTTTCATATCAAATTCCATTGAAAGAAGACAAAGAATCAAAGATTACCTAAGCATTCTATGTATCCCAATAAGAATAAAAGAAGATGAAAATCAAAAGCAATTAATAAAACTTATTTAAGCATCAAGCATGGATTAATTAAACCAATATCTAACTATCAAAAATACATGATATTTAAGATGAAAGAAATTATATTTAATTAATCTAGTTAAGAACGAACCATGAACGTTAAAGCCCTAAAAAGGAATTAAACGAATAACGGAATAATCACTTAATTAAAACAAGGTTTCATCGCTCACCTTGGCTAAAGAAAACTAGAAGAACATAATTAAACTATAAAGAAAAGAATTAATAAAACCCGGCATAGATCTTTGGTGAAGAAATCTTCAAGAGTTCTTGAACGCCAAATAGTTGTCTTCTCTTGAAATCTTCCGTCTTCTCTTCATTTGGGCCCCCAAAAATCCAACCCGTGTTATGAGAATGTATCTCATATTTATACTACTCTTATTGTCCCACAAAATATCCCAAGAAGACCTAAAACTCTGCTCAAAATGTTTTCAAGTTGAATTGGGACTCAAAAAGGAAAGAAAATAAACGAAAAATCATAGCCGAGTTTGGCTCAGGCGATCGCCCAGCTATTCCTGCGATCGCCCAGAGGCCGTTTTGGGTCTCTGTTTTCGATTTGAGGTGTCTGGCGCTCGCCCAAGATCAAGCTTCCAAGCGATCGCCTTGACTTGTCTTCTTTAAAGATTTGCACTTTGGTCCTTCATGTTTCAACGGTCACCGATTTGGTCCTTCCACTTTAAGTCTTGATCATTTGGGTCCTCCATATTTTCATGACATCAACTTTGGTCCTTCAACTTTGCATAATCTCTAACTTGGTCCCTCAACTTTGGGTTGAGTGCATTTGAGTCCTCGAACTTATGAGATATCTTCTAAGTCATTGCTCTTTCACCAAACTTCTCCAATTGTTTACCAACACGTCCAAAACCGAAATAAAACAATAATAAACTAGATTAAGTAGAAAAGCAACTATATGACGACATAAATGGTTAATTCAAAGGCCAAAATAAGTGCATAAAATGTACTTATCAAACACCCCAAACTAACCCTTTGTTCGTCCTCGAACAAAAAAATAAAACAAAATATAATTTAAACTAAGCTAATTGAATCAACGAAAAATTAGTCAATGTTAAACTCCTCACCATATGCCTCAGGTTCAAAAATAAAGCAACACTTTTAGAAGGATATCAAACAACAACACAAATATTTTCACTTATCTGATGTTAGACCTTGTGTGAGTGTGTGAATAGCCAAAAATTAAACTTATACATGTATTAGATCATGACCAATATTGTGTTGTTGACATTTTAGCAATCCCGAACCCTTTGTAGTCATTTATTCCTTACACCTCTCGTAAGTTATCACACTTCTAAAGCTTTTCTCTCAAATCCCGAGGTGTTCTAGCGAAATTGGTTTCTATTGATCATTACAATGCTCTTTCTTTTCAACAAAAGTGGTAAAACTTAACACTTGTATTCTCGAGAATTAGGATGGTTAGAGATTTCTAAATTCTCATCTTCGCCTCCCAAGTTCTAATCTAGCAATCCTTCTTGAGCACTTCTACTCTTTTATTTATTCAACTCCTTAGCAACAGCCTTACATCCTGTGCAATACTTCTCTTTCACTAGCTTCACGTGTGACCCTTGTAACGAGCTGATCGATGACTCCCAAGTCGATGACCATAGGGCACAGTTTGAAAATACCCTAGCGACTTAATTGCTCGAGTCCCACTGTGCTAATAGAGGAGTGAAGATGTAAATTTATAAATGTCGCTCTCTTTTCTTTTTCTTGTTTTAGATCCAGGACCCATGTAGCGAGCTTTAGGCCGATGACTCCCAAGTCAGATGACCATAGGGCACCAGGTTTTAAGATACCCTTACAGGCTTAATTGCTCGAGTCAGATATTTCATTTAAATTTATCAGCTGCGAGTAGTGCTCAGTTTAGATTCCTCGACTATAATCCATTCAACCAAAGATGAGACCCAGAAAACCCAAACCATCAAAAGTCTTAGAACAAAAGTAGTAACTTTAACACTCCCAAACTGTTCTCAAAACAGTTTAGTCACTAGCTCAAAGAATGTAGGAACGGAATTTTCATCATGATACTCAGTCAATAATATCAACACAAACACTCAAGTCATGTCTCCAATAAACAATAAGTCAATAGTGGCTATGTGCTTCCTTAATCAAGTCTAACATGGATAAGAATTCATACAAAAGAATGAGTTCAAGTGTTGTCTAATATTCAACTAAAAATGTGCTCAAGTTTGAACAGATATCATCATTGACGGCAAGATATTCATCAGTAACTTGATGTCAAATTTTAATTAACTCGCAAGTGTACGAATCTAGTGGAATATAGATAAGTAAAAACGAGGTCGATCCCACAGAGACTGCTATGAGGAAGGTGTAATTTAATCCAAATTAACTGTTATTCTAGGCTAGTTGAGTTGAAGAGTTTTGTTGTTGAAATTGTTTAACTAAAAGACTAAAGAAATATGCTAAACAGATGATTTGAGAATTCAAGTTGTGTAAAAGACACCAAGGTTTTAGAATCCACCATTGTCTAATTTAGCAATTATCTAATCATTCATTAATTCCCGAGAAAAAACACATACGACAATACGAATTCAATCTATTGTCGACCCTAAAGATTTATCGTTAAGTCCAGAAGAAGAAGATCAAAAATAGGCTCCCCTTAGGCTTCAAATATAAACCACTTAAGCGTTTTTTCAGATCAAGCTCAATTGAAAGAAAATAAAGAATCAAAGAAGTTCTAAGCATTCTATGTATCCCAATTCGAATAGAAGATGACGAAAAATCAAAAGCAATTAATAGATCATATTATATCACCAAGCATGGATTAATTAAATCAACATCTAACTATCAAAAATACATGATATTTAAGATGAAAGAAATCATATTTAATTAATCTAATTAAGAACAAGCCATGAACGTTAAAGCTCTTAAGAAGGAATTAAACGAATAATGTAATAATCACTTAATTAAAACAAGGTTTCATCGCTCACCTTGGATAAAGAAAACTAGAAGAACATGATTAAACTAGAAAAAAAAAAGAATTAATAAAACCCGGCATGGATCTTAGGAGAAGAAATCTTCAAGAAATCTTGATAGTCGAGGAAGTCTTGATCTCTTGTTCTCTTGATGTCTTCTCTCGATTTGCTCCCCAAAAATCCAACCCGTGTTATGAGAATGTATCTCATATTTATACTACTCTTCTTGTCCCACAAAATATCCCAAGAAGACCTAAAAACTCGCTCAAAACGTTTCCAAGTTGAATTGGGACTCAAAAGGAAAGAAAATAAACGAAAAATCCGCACTGAATTTGGCTCGGGCGATCGCCCTGTGAGGCCGTTTTGGTCTCTGTTTGATTTGAGGTGTTGGGTGTCTCGCTCGAAGATCAAGCAAGCGATCGCCCAGCCTTGTCTTCTTTAAAGATTTGCACTTTGGTCCTTCATGTTTCAACGGTCACTAATTTGGTCCTTCCACTTTAAGTCTTGATCATTTCGGTCCTCCATCTTTTCATGACATCAACTTTGGTCCTTCAACTTTACATCATCGCCAGATTTAGTCTCTCAACTTTGCATTATCTCCAGTTTGGTCCTCAACTTTGGGTTGAGTGCAATTGGGTCCTCGACCTTATGAGATATCTTCAAAGTTATTGCTCTTTTCACCCAATCTTCTCCAATTGTTCACCAACAAGTCCGAAGTTGAAATAGAATGATAATAAACTAGATTAAGTAGAAAACAACTATATGACGACATAAATGATTAATAAAGCATAAAATAAGTGCATAAAACGCACTTATCAAACACCCCAAACTAAACCTTTGTTCTGGTCTCGAACAACAACAAAACTAAAATATAATTTAAACTAAGCTAATTGAATCAATGAAAATTAGTCAATGTTAAACTCCTTACCATATGCCTCGTGTTCAAAAATAAAGCAACACTATTAGAAGGATATCAAACAACAAAGACAAAAATTTTCACTTATCCGATGTTCGACCTGCGTGAGTGTGTGAATAGCCAAACATTGAACTTATGCATGTATTAGACCATGACCACTATTGTGTTGTTGATATTTTAGCAATCCCGAACCCCTTGTAGTCATTTATTCCTTACACCTCTCGTAAGTTATCACACTTCTAAAGCTTTTCTCTCAAGTCCCGAGGTGTTCTAGCTTAAATTGGTTTCTATTGATCATTACAATGCTCTTTCCTTTCAACAAAAGTGGTAAAACTTAGCACTTGTATTCTCGAGAATTAGGATGGTGAGAGATTTCTAAATTCTCATCTTCCTCCAAAGTTCTAATCTAGCAATCTTTTTCTCGAGCACTTCTACTCTTTTATTTATTCAACTCATGTTAGCAGCCTTACATCCATGCAAGACTTTCTTTCACTAGCTTTCTGTGTGACCCTTCAGAAGCGAGCTTTAGGTCGATGACTCCCAAGTCGATGACCATAGGGCACCGTGTTTGAAAATACCCTAGCAGACTTAATTACTCGAGTCCCATGTGCTAATAGAGAAGTGAAGATGTAAATTTATAAATATCGCTCTCACTTTCTTTTCTTTTTTTTTCTTTTTCTTGTTTTATAAATGGACTCATGTAGCGAGCTTTGGGCCAATGACTCCCAAGTCGATGACCATAGGGCACTGTGTTTTAAGATACCCTTACAGCTTAATTGCTCGAGTCGATATTTCATTTAATTTTATCACCGCGCAGTAGTGCTCGGTTTAGATTCCTCGACCATAACCCATTCAACCAAAGATGAGACCTAGAAAACCCAAACCATCAAAAGTCTTAGAACAAAAGTAGTAACTTTTTAACACCCAAACTGTTTCTCAAAACAGTTTAGTCACTAGCTCTAAGAATATAGGAACGGAATATTTCATCATGATACTCATCAATAATATCAACACAAACACGCAAGTCATGTCTCCAATAAACGATAAGTCAAAGTGGCTATGTGCTTTTATAATCGTGTCTAACATGGATAAGAATTCATATAAAGAACAAGTTCCAATGTTGTCTAATAGTCGACTAAAATGTGCTCAAGTTTGAACAGATATCATCATTGGCGGTAGGATATTCAACAAAGAACGAGACAATTTTTTTTTTTTTTTTCAAAACCATTTCAATTACATGCACTGTAATGATAAGCAAATCGAAGTTCTTAAGTAACATGATATTTTATAACCCACCCCAAACAAAAACCTTACATTGTCTCCAATGTAAGAATAACATAAAGCACGTAGTAGGAGGAAAAGATCGAGTTACTCCCTGTGGATAGATGTGGAGAAGAAGCATCCGGCGGTGAAAGATGTTGAACACCGTGGACACCGCATGATCGGGTTGTACAAAAGCAATTCTAAAAGAAAAATGAGAGAAAACAACAAACAAAACAACGAAAGCAAAAAATTTTTTTATTTTTTTTTTTTTATTTTATTATTATTATTATTATTATTATTTTGTTTAATAAAAACGATTTTCAAGAAAGAAGGGCGGGATCACCCAAATCAATTTCCTCATCCCCCTCATGAGAGTGAAACTCCAAGTATGGTTTTAAACGTTAATATTAACTTTAAACAAATCACCATTTTGGGTTTTCAACCTCAACAAAGACCATGGGGATAAACGGTGAGAACAATAAAAGGGCTCGACCATCGGAAACGTAGCTTACACGGAAATAAATGCAAAGTAGAATTATATAAGAGTACTTTCCGACTGGACTAAATGATTTTTCGACTATGTGCTTGTCATGAAAGACCTTCATTTTGTGCTTGTAAATCTTAGCATTCTCATAAGCATCGTTTCAATTTCCTCAAGTTCGCCTACCGCAATTTCCTTTTGACCTCGCTCTCGCATATCAAAATTGAATTTCTTAATGGCCCAATAAGCACGATGTTCTAACTCAACCCGGAAGGTGACAAAGCTTTCCCATACACCAATCTATAAGGGACATGCCAATGGGTGTTTTAAAAGTCTGTCATATATGCCCATAATGCATCGTTGAGTCGTAGAGACCAATCTTTTCTATCGTGTCGAACTGCTTTTCTAAAATATGCTTGATTTCACGATTTGAGACCTCAACCGACCATTAGTCCATGGATGATATGGGGTGGCCACTTTATGTGTGATGGAGTACTTTGCTAGAAGGGTTTGAAAATGTTTATTGCAAAATGAGATCCCCATCGAGATAATGGCCATGGAGTGCCAAAGCGAGAGAAAATATTGCTTTTCAAAAATGCCACTACGCTTTTGTGATCATTGGTCCTACAAGGAATTGCCTCGACCCACTTAGAAAACATAATCGACACCAACTAATATGTAAAGATAACCAAAAGATGGAGGAAAAAGTCCCATGAAATCAATCTCCCCAGACATCAAAAATTTCAACTACGAGAATAGGATTAAGCGGCATCATGTTTCTTTTTGAAATGCTTCCCATGCGTTGACACCTATCACATGAAGAACAAAAAACATGGGTGTCACGAAAAGAGTAGGCCAAGAAAACCACATTGCAAAATTTTGGAAGTAGTCTTTTTTAGCACGAAATGGCTCTCCACATGCGTGGTCATGATGTAATGATATAACACCGTGGAATTCACTTTTGGGACACATCTCCTTATAATTTGATCAAAGACAAGATTTAAACAAGTAAGGATCGTCCCAAAAGAAATTCCTCACTTCACCAGAACTTAGTTCTATCCTGCTTAGTCCAATGTTCGGAAGTTTGCACCGTAACAAGATAATTAACAATATCAGCAAACCAAGGCACAACATCAATATTCATGAGTTGTTCATCTGGAAACAACTCATTTAATGGTAGTTTATCCTGCACAGAGTCAAGCACAATTCGAGATAAATGGTCAGCCACAACATTTTCAGAACCCTTTTTGTCCCTAAATTCAATATCAAATTCTTGCAAAAGCAAGACCCACCTAATCAATCTAGGTTTAGCATCTTTCTTAGTGAGAAGATATTTGAGGGCAGCATGGTCAGAAAAGATAATTACTTTACACCCCACAAGATAAGATCGAAATTTATCTAAAGCAAATACAACTGCTAGCATTTATTTCTCTGTAGTAGAATAATTTAATTGTGCATCATTAAGAGTCCTACTAGCATAGTAAATAATGTAAGGCAACCGATCTAATCTCGTCCTAAAAGCTGCGCTTATAGCATAATCAGATGCATCACACATAAGTTCAAAAGGCAAAGTCCAATCAGGTGGTCGAATAACAGTGCAAAGTGGTCAATACTTTCTTAAGATGTTCAAAAGCTTCTAAGCATGAATCATTAAAGATAAAAGGTACATCCTTAACAAGTAAATTGCATAAGGGTCTTGAGATTTTACTAAAATCTTGAATGAAACGTCTATAAAAACCCGCATGCCCAAGGAAAGATCTTACTTCTTTCATCGATTTTGAGGTGGAAGATTGGAGATAAGATCAACCTCGCTTTGTCAACCTCAATACCATTGCTAGAAATAATGTGGCCAAGAACAATACCTTGTTTTACCATGAAGTGACATTTTTCCCAATTTAGTACTAAATTCTTTTCCTCACATCTCTCGCAAAACTAAAGTTAGATGGCGCAAACAATCATCAAACGAGTCACCATACACGTAAAAATCATCCATGAACACCTCAAGAAACCTCTCAACCATGTCGTAAAATATACTAAGCATGCATCTTTGAAAGGTAGTGTGCATTACACAAGCCAAAAGGCATTCGCTCTATATGCAAAGGTTCCAAAAGGACAAGTGAAAGTGGTTTTCTTGATCTTCCGGAGCTATGGGAATTTGATTGTAACCGAATAACCATCTAAGAAACAATAATAATCATGCCCTCGCTAGTCTATCAAGCATTTGATCAATGAATGGAAGAGGGAAGTGATCTTTTCTAGTGACTAAGTTCAATTTCCTATAGTCTATGCACACACGCCATCCCAGTAGTTACTCTAGTTGGAACCAATTCATTGTTTGCATTAGTAACTACAAAGTGATACCGATTTTTGGGACAACATGCATGTGACTTACCCATTTGCTATCGAAATAGGATAGATAATTCCAAAGATCTAACAACTTAAGGACTTGATTCTCACAACATCTTTCATATTAGGATTTAACCCACGTTGCATCTCTCTAGTGGACCTAGAATTTTCCTCAAGATGAATATAATGCATGTAATCCGCAGGATTAATACCTATTATGTCGCAAGAATGGTCCATCCTAACGCCTCTTTATGTTCGGGCTAAAACACCTAACAACTTACCTTTTTGTGCATCATCAAGGCGTAAGAGATAATTACGGTAAAGTTTCCGCCTCCTAAGAAGGCATACCGCAAAGTGTCGCAATGCTTTGAGCTCTAACTTGGGCGGTTGTTGAACCGATGGGATGTTCTTCTTCTCACTTATTGGAAGTGGCTCAATTTTTCTCTCCATTCGCTTGTACCCATGACAAAGCGGATCCAAACAAAATATTCACCTCTTCTATACCACTAACAACATCAAAATAAGAACCCAAATGAAAGTTAAGCGCATGTTTAATGCATCATCACAATTAGTATAAGCAAGACAATCATCATCTAATGCTTCTATCATGTCCACATCAAGAACATCCTCATTATCATGTGGTAGCTCGTTGACATTAAAAATATTCAGCTTCTCACATGTTGCCAAAGGATAGTTGCATAACTCCATTCCCGCAATTAATGATAGCATTAGATGTTGTCGAAAAGGATGACCAAAAATTACAGAATATGTTTTGTAGAGTCTCGCATGGTTGAGTATCAAGTACAACAAAATCAACAGGAAAATAAAACTTGTCAACCTCAGTATCAAAACATCCTCTACAATTCCTGGGGTACTTTCATAGATCTATCGCAAGTTGTAAAATCATAGATGTTGGTTTTAACTCGCCTAGTCCAAGTTGCATATACACGTAATAGGAAGAAGATTAACACTAGCTCCTAAATCTAGCAAAGCTTTTCAATTTTATGGTTTCCTAAGATGCATGAGATAGTAGGACAACTGGATCTTTAAATTTTGAGGAGTGTTGCTTTGAATTATAGAGCTAACGTGTTCGATTAAAAATGCCTTTTTTGCGCATATGTAGTTGTCTCTTTGTTGTACATAGATCTTTCAAGAATTTAGCATAGGTGTACTTGTTTAATAGCATCTAGTAAAGGAATATTTACACTTACCGCTTGAAGATTTCCATCATATCATTGATAGAATTACCTTGCTTTACCTTTGTGAGCCTCTCGAGGATATGGGGCTTTGGAATGTAAGATGGCTCATTGTCCTCTTTGGAAGCTTCTTGGATTGAATCATCGATTTGAACATACACGGAGAAAGTGGTTGAGAAGTGGTTTGCTTTGAGATGTCCACTTTGTTGTCAAAATGCTTTTCCACGCCGCAAAGTCATGATTGATTTAGCCTCTTCATGTTGCACTCCTTTAGGATTAGGAAATGGTCGACTAGGAAACTTTCTTTTCTCAATGGTTGTTGCCAATGTTGTTGGACCTGATGAAGCAAGTTGTCCCATCATATTTTCAAGATTGGAGATGGATTGTGCCGAGAGTTCGGGTCGGGCGCACTCTCACCTCATTCTTAAACTCAAGAATTGTGTGATTCTCGATGCTCTAATGCAGCTTGTGTAGCTTTTGTCAAGTTATGAATTGCTTCCTCCCATGGTTTTGGCCGAGAAAAATTGTGATTGAATTGTTGAGTAGCTTTCTTTGGGGGCTTGACTCGTCAGATCATCCCGTTGAAACCCCCGTGACCAAGAGAAATTGGGGTGGTCCTCCAACCGGGTTATAGGTGTTGGAGTAAGGATTGTAAGGAGGTTTCCTCATCATGTTGAGGGCATTAGCTTGCTCAAGACCGCTCGGTTCTCAGAGGACTATTGGTCGTCAATGAGGTCAATTTGCGAGAGATGTCCTCTATCATGCATTTGACTTCTTTGATTTCCGAGCTAGGTTCACCGCCGCAAATTTCATAGATATCCCTTTTCTTAGGTTCGATTCTAGATGATCGGCTCATTGTTGTGAATTGTCACCGCTTTTGAAAGAAGGTCCGGATCTCTCGTAGCATTTTTAGACATAAGCTCTCCCCGCTTGTGGCCATCAACTATTCTTGAATATGTGGTAGCAATCCCTCAAAAAGTATTGGCATAAATGCCATTTTTCATACCCATGATGTGGACACTTCATGAGAAGCCCGTTGAATCTCTCTCAAGTTTCATAGAATGGCTCATCGCCTCTTTGCACAAACTCGAAATTTCCTGCGAATAGCATTAGTTTTGTGAACAGAAAGTATTTATTCAAAAATTTAGCAACCATTTGTTCCCAAGAAGTAATACTATTTGCGGTGCAATGTATTAAACCAAGATCTAGATCTATCTTTCGGAGAAAAGGAAATAGAGACTAAGTTTAACATTATCGGAGACACATTCTCATATTTAAAAGTTTCACATACAAAGATAGAAGAAGTCAATGATGATTATAAGGTTCTTCACTATCTAAACCATAGAAAGATGGGAGACAGTTACACACACTCGGTTTAAGCACAAAATTCCTAGTGTGACCGAGGGTATTGTATGCATGAGGTGCTCAAATTAGCTAATGGACTAAAATAGTCCCCGAAAGGTCTCTCCTCAATTTCATCCCCCATAACTACTATTGATTCGGTTCCTTCAATTTTATCTAGATTAGTGGCTCGTCTTTGTTGGTGAAAAGTCCTTTCAATTTCACTAACTAGATGTTCTAGCTTAAGTTCTAGAGATCTACGACCAAGCATGCACAATGAAGATTATTGATTTTTGAAATTTTTTTTTTAAAAAAAAAATAAAAAATAAAAACGAAAATAAAATAAATTAAATAAAATCCTAAATTATAACTAGTCAAGAATAAAATTAACTAAGATTAGATTAACCTTCAGACGCAGTCCCCGGCAACGGCGCCAAAAACTTGATGTCGAATTTTAATTAACTCCCAAGTGTACGAATCTATTGGAAGATAGATAAGTAGTAACGAGGTCGATCCCACGAGATCTGCATGAGGAAGGTGTAATTTAATCTAAATTAACTCGTTATTCTAGGCTAGTTGAATTGAAGAGTTTTGTTGTTGAAATTGTTTAACTAAAAGACTAAAGAAATATGATAAAAAGATGAATTGATAATTCAAGTTGAGTAAAATACCAAGGTTTTGGAATCCACCATTGTCTAACTCAAAGAATCATCTAATCATTCATTAATTCCCAAAGAAAACACATACGACAACACGAAATCAATCTATTGTCATCCTTAAAGATTTATCAATTAAGTCCAAAAGAAGAAAATCAAATATAGGCTCCCCTTATGCTTCAAACATAAATTACTTAAGCATTTTTCATATCAAATTCCATTGAAAGAAGACAAAGAATCAAAGATTACCTAAGCATTCTATGTATCCCAATAAGAATAAAAGAAGATGAAAAATCAAAAGCAATTAATAAAACTTATTTAAGCATCAAGCATGGATTAATTAAACCAATATCTAACTATCAAAAATACATGATATTTAAGATGAAAGAAATTATATTTAATTAATCTAGTTAAGAACGAACCATGAACGTTAAAGCCCTAAAAAAGGAATTAAACGAATAACGGAATAATCACTTAATTAAAACAAGGTTTCATCGTCTACCTTGGCTAAAGAAAACTAGAAGAACATAATTAAACTATAAAGAAAAGAATTAATAAAACCCGGCATAGATCTTTGGTGAAGAAATCTTCGAAGAGTTCTTGAACGCCAAGTAGTTGTCTTCTCTTGAAATCTTCTGTCTTCTCTTCATTTGGCTCCCCCAAAAATCCAACCCGTGTTATGAGAATGTATCTCATATTTATACTACTCTTATTGTCCCACAAAATATCCCAAGAAGACCTAAAACTCGCTCAAAACGTTTCCAAGTTGAATTGAGACTCAAAAAGGAAAGAAAATAAAACGAAAAATCCTGGCAGCTGAAGTTTGGCTCGGGCGATCGCCAGTTATTCCCGGCGATCGCCCAGAGGCCCGTTTGGGTCTCGCTTGATTTGAGGTGTTTGGGGCCGCCAAAGATCAAGCCAGCGATCGCCCAACTTGTCTTCTTTAAAGATTTGCACTTTGGTCCTTCATGTTTCAACGGTCACTGATTTGGTCCTTCCACTTTAAGTCTTGATCATTTCAGTCCTCCATCTTTTCATGACATCAACTTTGGTCCTTGAACTTTGCATAATCTCTAACTTGGTCCCTCAACTTTGGGTTGAGTGCATTTGAATCCTCGAACTTATGAGATATCTTCTAAGTCATTGCTCTTTTCGTCCAAACTTCTCCAATTGTTTACCAACACGTCCAAAACTGAAATAAAACAATAATAAACTAGATTAAGTAGAAAAGCAACTATATGACGACATAAATGGTTAATTCAAAGGCCAAAATAAGTGCATAAAATGCACTTATCGGTCATCTTATACCGACCTCACGCTGTGAGCATTTTCTTCTCAAAGATGCATTAGGAAGTACAATTGCATGGTCGATTAAGTACATCAAAGTGGATTAATTGTAATCACAACTAAAGTATGCTTTACATCTATTTTATATCATTTCCATCATCATACGTATTGATTTTTAAATTGAATCATTATGTATTGGGACTTTTGAAAAGTATGTTCTGTTTTAGATAAGAAAATTGCACCCTAGGTGCAACAAATGAAGTGAAATTTATAAGTGCTGGGAAAGTCTTGGAAAATAACAAGACTGTTGCACAGTGCAAGATATCATTTAAGGAGCTACCTAGAGGTGTCCTCACCATGCAGCTAAAAATATATTATCAACAAATAGAAGAATTAAAGTATATTATTAGCTAAGAAGTCCCTTTATATGACTTTTGTTACTGCCAGTGGCTACTATGCTTCAAGTTCGGAAAATCATATGCTCAAAAATTGATGCTTTATCTTTGCTTACAATGCATGAAATCATTTGCTAATATAAATTGGTTTAGCTGTTAAGTAAAAGTAATAAAATAATAACTAAGAATTGTTTTAGTGATGAAAAGTTGATATAAACTATGTTTAGATTCAATTGGTTTTAATCCTCCTTTTTTTTTTTTTTTTTTTTTTTTTGACTAAATTTGGTTTGATCCGCCTCTTTCAACTCGATGTTTTTTTTTTTCACACCTAAATACAATTCGACAATGAGTTTGATTATTTTATTTATTTTTGTGATTTGCAGGGAATTGATTATTTTTGGATAGTTAAACTACTTACTAAAGAAGCAAATTTGCAGATATATGAATCGATTATTTTGTAATATGTTAATTAGTTATTTTGGAATAGTTGTGATATACTTTTGGCATGTTGGTATCAACTTTTTATTCGACTAATGATATTCTTAGTTACTTAGATAAACTCTATTATTTCATATAGTTGCATTGAGATCTACTCAATATTTTTGTTTATTCTAATTTGGAAAACATGGTTTTATATATATGGGTTGATTTATATAATTTTGTTAATTTTAGCATATGTTTTTTTTCTTCATATAACGGTGTACAAATGTAAGCTATAAAATAAAATGATAAGCTCAAATTTATGGCAGCTAATGTATGCCATGAAATTTATTTTTTTTAAAGCACACAACTGATAATCATAAAAAGCATTTATTTGTCATTTGACAACGCATTTATGACAGGTATTGTGTGCCATTAATGAAGATGTATTTACGTCGTGCATAAGAATGTTGTAATAAGCCAATTAACGGTACACTTTTGTTATTATTACGGCATTCAATGTACGCCGTAAAAAGAGGTAAGTTTTTACGACAATGCTTTATGAGACGTTCAATTATACGCTGTAATTTACAGCATATATTGCATGTCGTAAAACGCAAACTCTATTGTAGTGATGTCGTTCTTTGTCACCAACACAATGTAATCTAGAAGCAAATAAAAAATATAGATCAATCTTTAATAAAGTAAAAATTGTAATTTTACCAAAATATAGGGTGCAAAATCCTGCACAAACAATTGGACTGTAAAGCAACCTCTTCCTCCACATTATTTTATCTACAAAATACTACTCGATTTTAAGTACTTAATCTTGACCAATCTTTAAGATTTTTAATTTATTAGTATATTTTTGGATTTATTCACATATGTATGGACACTTTATTGACCACTTGTTGAGACTTTTTGTATTTCCTCCTATAAGTTACCAACTCGAAATTCAAATTCTATATTAATTTTCTTATATTTTTTGGTCTTGTTAAATAAAAATTCAAAAGTTTGTTTATTATAAGGTTAATCATATCTAACACTATGTCGATAAGCTCCTAATTGTCATGAACAAGGCAAAGCAAGACACGTACAATTTCTACACACATGCTACGAAAGATAATCGGAATAATTACTTTACTAATTCCAAATTATAATACATAAAATAAAACAATAAACTAAGAAATTGTTTGGTAAAGTTTATATAAACTAGTTTATTTAATCAAAATAGTTTATTCGACCAAAAAATTTGTCTCAAGAATTTGACATTTTTTATTAGTCTTGGTCAAATAAACCATTTTAACCAAATAAGTTTTATACACTCAACTAAACAGACTCTAAATATTTTTGTCGATAAATTTAATATAGTCTATACAAATCCTTTTTGGTCGATCAATTGCTTTTTGTTGGGTGTCACTTAAAAATTCCAATAATTAATATGAAGGCACAATTAATGTTATAAGGAATCCAATGCCAGAATCATATAATTTTTATTTCTCAAAACCAATGAAATTGCTCCATCTGTATTTCAATTGCATATAAAATGCACACAACTTTTTAACTTTTAAAATTGTTTAATAAATGGTTGACTTGCTAAGTATTTCAGAAAAAAATGCTTTAAACATGCTTGGCTAGCTTAAAAGTAAATTTAAACTTATTTTTTAATTAAGTAATTTTTGTAAATAAAGTAAGAGTTACATCAATGTATTGCAGGGCAAGAACTCACCTACCGTGCTAATTAAAGCCGACTATGGTAGTAACCAGATCACAATATTAATCGAGTTACTGGCTAGGTCGTTGAAATGTCTAAGGTCAACCACGATATTAATCAAGTTACTATGTGTGCTGAAGTCGGTAGTAACCAAGTCAATAATTAGGCTGCTAAAATCGCCAAGGAACCTTGATATTAAACGGGTCACTACGACTGATGAAATCTCTGAGGCCGACCAAGATATTAGTCGGGTCACTATGGCCGCTGAAATATCTATGGTCCACCACAATACTAACCGCGTCAGTATGGCTGCTCTGAAATCTCCAAGACCGACCATGGTAGTAACTGGGTCACTATGGCCAAATTTGCCAAGATCGACCACTATATTAAATGATGGACCAAGAGTCGCAACAAGTTCATGAAAGCTGACCTCGACAGTAACCATATTACAAGCCTATGAAAATACACCAAAGTTTACCTTAGTAACATTTATACCACAACGGCCATGAAGATATTAGGACTAGCAAATAAGAGAAGGCTCTGCAATTTTCCTTAATTGGTGGAATGTTTAACTACCATATATACGAAATATATTGAAGATTAAGACTTACATAAAGAGATATCTTGAGAAGGTATATATCATACTCAACACTTGCTTATTTATCGGTGATATTATAATTGCTCAACTGACTTGAGCGTAGGAAGGCCTCTAGTGACCAACCTCAATACCGTCATATACTTGGTTTTTGCATGTCAATTCCAAAACATTGACATGTAGACCAAATATTAATTTGTCAATTGGAAAGCATGCATCAGAAATTCAAACTTGAAAATGCAAAGTGATTGACATAACAGTAGAAAGAACAAGTTAAGCCATATTCTTAGTTTAAAATCGATTATATATGAATCTATTTTTGTCACTACGTTCGATCAGAGGAATTTACATGAATGAAATCTTCTAATAAAAGCACAAAACAATCAATTTATTGGCATAATTAAAACTTTATATATACTAAAAATGAACTATAAAGAAGGGAAATAGCATTACTCACCAAAAATATATGAATTTATCCACAAGGGTTTTTGTTTTGAATATCTTCAGAAGTTTCTCTAAGAGAAATTTTCAGAGCTAGTTTGACAAGCTGGCCGCCTCCCAGTTTTCATCGTCAAAAGTGAAATTTTATCGGTAATGGAGGTGGACAGAATGCCAAAATAGCTCTGAAATGTTACTCTTGAGAAACCCTAGAGAGAGAGAGAGAGAGAGAGTCACATAGGGACACAAAGAATGATAGATGTGCCAATTTTATGCTGACTTTTTGAATTCGGTAGTGGGTTCCTTTCTAGAAAGAGGATACATGCATGAGCACGCATGCATGGTGTTTGTACGACCTGTGGAAATATGCTTCCCGTTTCTTGTTCTTTCTTTTCTTCTTTACACACCTTGCTCACCAATTTACTGTGTGAAAATAGTCAGCTCGCATTGACAAATTATAAGCCAACTTACTTTTTACTATACGAGAATATTGTAATGCACGCCACATGTCATAGTCGCAAGCAATTCTTTGTCACAAATGTGGCATTCTAAAGTTCATTGCACGCCATGACACATGACATAGTTCAATGCCCGTACATGTTTCCTATCAAGCACTTGTTCCTCAAATAGTTGTCAATATAGACCGATCATGGCACTTCTTGGTTTTAATACGAAAAATAGTCGAATCGCGTTCACATGCACGCCACATGTCAATATAGTCGCATAAGCAATTCTTTGTCACAAACGTGACACTCTAAAGTGCATTGCACGCTATATATAACACATGACATAGTTCAATGCCCCTACATGTTTCCTATCAAGCACGGTTCCTCAAATAGTTGTCAATATAGACTGATCATGGCATTTCTTGGTTTTAATACAGTAAAAATAGTGAACTCGCGTTCAAAAATTATAAATCAACCTATTTACTATACGAAAATATTGTGATGCACTCGCCACATGTTAATATAGTCGCAAGCAATTCTTTGTCACAAACGTGACACTCTAAAGTGCATTGCACGCTATATATAACACATGGCATAGTTCAATGCCCCTACATGTTTTTTTATCAAGCACCGTTCCTCGAGTAGTTGTGACGTAGACTGACCATGGCATCTCTTGGTTAATTGTATGTTTTTCTTATTTTTTTAAAGTCTAAGTTCCTCGAGGTACAACCAAGATAAGCCAAATTCTAGTACAATGTTCTAGAGCTTGAATGCAAAACTAATATAGCTTTGTTTGACCCTATGATTCTGATTGCTGTTATGGTGTTCTTTTTTGACTTTTGCTGCAAAAGAAGAGTGCAAACTGGATTGCCATTGTCTACCACTAACCTTGAAATTACATAATTTACATTATTACAATGTCAACTCACATCCCACTTCTATTTAACCTTTAAGGTGCGTTTGGTAAGTGGTAACGGATTATGAACAAGATTAGAGATAAAAGTGTTCGAAAGAATAGGATTAGAGAAATTGTATTAATATTGTGTTTGGTATATGGTCAATGGTTAAAATATCAATTTTATTCTTATTCTATTTAGATAGAATTGATATCCAAATAACAAATAGCCAAAAATGATGAGAAGTTTTCTCTTGAAAAGAGGAGGATAATTTTATTTATTTATTTATTTTATACGGATACATATTCACTCACTTTTAAAAGACAAACATATCATTTATAATATAAAATAAATCTATTTTTGGACATCTATATCATAGGATAATCACCACCGCCAACTGCTCCACTCATCTTTTTCTCTTTTAGTTTTTTTTTTAATTAATTTGCTTTTTTTTTGTTTAATTAAGAATAAGTGTAAAATGGTATTTTTTACAAAAAGCTAACTTTTTAACACTAAATTTTTTATACGTAGCTGAACCAAACAAGATAACGATAAACCTGTTATCCGGATAACCATTTTTCAGATAAATAATTGGGATAGTTTCACCAGACACCACAAAATATAAAATAATTTTAAAAATATTATCTAACTTTTTTTTATTCTAAAAGTACTATTTTTATTTTTGTAATACTTATTGTTACATTTCTTATAAAAAAATGTGTGTTACATTTGTTATATTTGTTATTTTTGGAATTTAAAATGTTAAAAAGTAAATGTAGAATTTGAATAAAAAAATTAAATATGTGGCAAAATTATCACTAAATAATTTCATCTACAAACCAAACGGACCCTTGTATTATTATAATTATTGAAAAACAAAAAAGTTTACAACAATATTTTTTGTCTAAATCTTTTTTTTTTTTAAAAAGTAAATTTACTTTTAATTAACATTTTCTTATACATAAACATATGGATAGTTTTCGTTTCTCTTACTTTGGGTAAAAAATTACTTTCTAAAAAATAATCAAAATAAATAAGTTATTTTTAACTTTAATTATTAAAAAAATATTTATTTTAAAACTTTCTTACTTACATATAAATAAAAAGTTATTTCATGTTTTATAACTTACTTTTCTTGGAGCATCTCCAAGAGCCTCTTTATTTTTAAAGAGCACATTGTACATTATAACGAACATCTTTAAACTTAAAGAGTATTTTGTTTTGTACACTTTAACAATACTCTTTATTTTACTTTTTTTCAATAAACACTTATTGTTTCTCCCTTATCTTTTATTTAATATATAATTTTTTACATTCAAATGAGGTGGTAATGACTAAAATATTCAAATATTATTTAAATAATCAAACAAATGTGTCATTGAAACTTGTAATTCATTAAATATATTTAATAGAAAATACAAATAGAGAGTGAATTTGTCTATCCAAACCATTCTCTATTTTTAAAAGTTAAAATAGAGTGTTTTGGAGCTTTATTTTAAGTATTCACTCTTTAAAATAAAGAAATTCTCTTGGACATGCTTTTACTTTTAAATAAGAAAAAATTACTTTCTTAAGAGGAACCTTTACCTACTTATTTTTAATTTTAATTAATAAAATAATTGTTTATTTCATACTTATTTAATTATAAGTAAGTTTACGCATTTTTGGTTGTTTATTGCTTTTCCTTTTGAAAATAATAAATGAAGTAAATTATGATGAATTGATGATTGTTATATTTGCAAGTATTAATAATCAAGATAAAAACATATACATATTTAGGAAGGAGCTCAACCTAACCTTCAACCAAAGGTGTTTAAGAAACAAGAATAAATTTACTTTGTTCGGAGACAAGAAATACAATGTAAGAACTAAACAAAAACGACACTTCATTTGTCTTAGTTATACTCTTGGTCATCATAGGTTGAGTGAAGTGTCGATCTGGTTTGTGGTCACTTTTGGACTTACTACTTAAAAAAGATTTCATAAATTTATTATTGAACCCTACATTTGGGAAGTTCATAGCTTCGTCACAATTTCCATGAGCATATTCAAAAGCGCCTCCATGCATATATATTCTCTTGTACTCATATCATATAATAGTTTTTGACCCGACCAAAGCACTAACTCGGACGAGGATGTGGCTCACTAGGTCAGAGATTCAATCGATATCTCGGTGGTTGAACAAGGTGTTAACTCATGTCAATTATAATGATATTTATTTTTATTATATAATAAAATAGTGATAGTAATTATCATTCACCGAATTAATCCTACATTATTTTTCATCTATTATTCCAAAATTCAATGAGATGAAATATTTTCAAGATGAAGTAAAAAAAATCATGTTAGAAAAATAATTTTGTTTTTAGTTTTTCTTTATCTTACTGATTTAAATCTCGATCATAATAGAGGCTTGAACAAAGGGAGAAACATTTTGGACAATTATATCTTTACAAAATTTTTAAAATTTCATATTCACACTTAGTGTCATTGATATACTATTATCTTTTAATATTTTATTGTTAATCATTATTGTACATTAAATTTTTAACATTTTATTAAATGTACAATTAAAATTTTTAAACATTTAATCTATATATATATATATATATATATATATATATAGATTAAATGTTTTGCTTGGTGGTTTTGCTAGCACAAAATAAGAAAACATTGCATAAAATGAATTATTGAAATTGCGTGAAAAGAAGAACAGTTTGTTTTGTATAATTGACAAAAGGAAATTTTTTGGCGACGTAACCTAACTGGTGCAAGTGTTGGAGAATGTTTGCAGTCCAAAAGCAAAATATTCAGCTCAAGATCTGAAATTATTCCGTTGCCAAATCTTTGTTCTTGTGTTTCGTGTTTAATCATCTCTATCTTGTAAAATGAAATCCCATTTCCGAGACTTTCATTCTCCTCTAAATCCTCTTCCCAAGTTGGGATATCTTGAGCCGGTTCCTTTTCATACTTATGACCATTGATCTAAACAATGCCTCCTGGCTTTTGTTCTTTGCAAATCTGATTTACATCTGCATTGCTTGATTGATGGCCATATATATACTTCTGGATGATGGAGTGTTGTTCCATAAATGAAAGTCTTGTATAGCAAGAGCAGCGTAGGCGTCGTTCCATAAAATCTGAATCATCAGATACAACTTGAAAATAAATTATAGGAGTGAAGAGGCAATAAGATTGGTAAGTAAACTCGAAATATTCTATGTATATAATAGGACTACATATTTAGTTCAAAGACGAGCAAAATTAGTTTCACAACCATAGTAAGAAAATCCATATTTCATTATGCGGTTTGCATCTATAAATTGCGTGAAGTATATGATGAAGAGAGTTACCTCAGTTGGCTTTTTGGCAAAATACATAGGATGAGAAGATCGCATGGTCTCCAATTTAGATTCGTCCCGTAGTGATCCATCAGATTCTTCATCCCGATCTTCGGTGTCATCAAGAATGGATGGCAACCCAGTCCCCCAGATGAGCATATGGTCAAGATTCACAGACTCCAGTGCTAGATTTCTAGCATTCAACAGGTACAAAGATTAAACAAAGAGATTATACCTTTTCATTACTATCATCATCTTCACCAGCATATCTATCTTCATCATTGTCTTCCCCATCATCAAAATCGCTATCTTATCTATGCCAAAATAAATTTTCGAATGACCTAATTCTTCCATCTCACTGATTATTTGTGCCATATCTAGTCCAATAATGGTTTGCTACATTGTGTTAAAAAAGTAAAGTAAGCCTCCATAAATTATTAATTTATATTGGAAGAACCTATTAGTTCCCCAAACATTTTCCATCTTCTCTTTTTCAGACATAATCTTTTTTTCTCTGATTTTGTTTGTCTTAAACATTAAGTGAAGAGAGCAAATATTACTTATGTTGGATGAACCTAACAATCCCCATAAGTTTTTTTTTTCACTTTCCCATAATTCATTTTCTCTGATTTTGTTTTTGACATTGAGCAAAGAGAGCTAAAAAAAATCGATTCTTGGCAATCAAGAGTATATGGTAGTACACAACACCACATCTTATTAGATAGATTTCAACCTAGCACTTTTTAGATTAAGACCAAATCAAAAATTCCTTAGAAATCAAGCACAATAACTTTACCATACGTGTAAAGTATTTAAGGAAACTTGAGTTCTTAATGGAAAATACACCGAGACTAAGAAATTTCGGCAATTAAGAGAAGTCATGCAAAAATGTTGAATTTATAATTTTCTTAATTACATATGAATGTAATTAAGAGAAGATCCAAATATGTTGAATTTATAATTTTTCCAGTGTAATTACATATGAATCAATTCTATACTTCTAGTACTTACCACAATGTTTTCCTCAAAAGTTAGAGCTTATAAAACATCTTCATCATTCCCCACTTGAAAGTGAACATATGATAGAAATACAAAATCAGATTAAAATACAAAAATTGAATTATCTTATGCCATTCTTGTCCTCTTCTTTCATAATCAAGCTTTTCATCATTAAGAAAAATCAACAATCACATAAGCACAAACAAAATTGTAATAATCAAATGTAGCTAGTAGGAGTACATAAATCACCAAAAACAATAGTGAAACTAAAATAGTCCTTAATTGTTAATTAGCACTGCTAGGGAAACGTTAAACACAGCTTTCAGCTAAACAAAAGTCAAAAAGACCCTCACAAGGCATAAGAGGGTACTATTTAGTTGCCCAGTCTAGCTATTCATAGCTTTGCCCCCTCAGCGAAGGATTCTCTCCTAAAATAAATGGTGAGTTGTGACTTTCTCAAGTAACTTTAAATAATATTTTGAACTGCATTGATTAAGAGTAAGCCAATATGTGCAATGCGTTTTTAAAAATATGCACATAAACCCTATGCAAAAGTCTCTAGTTAAGTGCGTAAGTAAGGGAAACCGCAAACACTTTACGCGTGTATTTTAAGATAACACCGCAAAGATAAAACCTACCAATATGCAATTCACATACTTGTTGGGTTTAGTGCAAATTACCAAAGTGAGAAAAAATGAAGTTGGTTAGAGAAATGAAAAAGCTCAATCGTCTTAGCTATACAGTACACATACATCAAGAATTGAAAGGAATTATTCAATTCACAGGCTGAGAGTTGGAGCAGATTTGTGTCAAGCTTTGGTAGGAAAGCTAAACAAGCCATCGTGATTTGCCATATATATGGTGTGAAAGAAATTCTATGAGTGGTAAATTAGTAGGACCCTAGTCAACCTTGATCACTGCATAAATGCCTTAACTCTGATGTTTTGAAGGTAAAAATGACAGCAATCTCATGCTTAAAAAGCATGGTTGAGATTATAAAAGAATCTTTTGCATGGAAATTACATAAAAATTAAAATTAGGGGTCTCAAGAAAGCCGAAGATGACAGCTGTAAGGTGCTTGGTATGACAATAAATTAGTGTCTTTAGATGGACAACTGCTCTTGAATTTGTTAGAATACTTTTTACTCCAACGAATTTATTCCAAACTATGCAGTCTAAGGCTTTCGATTTTTACTCCAAGAATTCCGAAAGACCTTCAATGTGGATGGTCACTCTGTTCAGATTTTTTTTTTTTTTTTTGAGTAGTTTCTTTCTATAAATATTGTTAAGGTATCACCTAGTTCTCTTGGTCTATAACTTTCTTATCACTAAATTTTTGCTTTAAAAAATGATAAATGTAAGAAGAAATTATTGTACTTGTTCACGTTGTCTTAGTACATCATGAAACAATATTCATAATTGTATATAGTCTGATTTAACTTCTCAAACAATCATAGGAATCAGCCATTTAATTAAGCAATTCATGAAAAATATGAAAAGAAGATATTTCAAGATAGCTACAATCTCTTACAAAAAGAATATAGTAAAATACTCACCATGGGAATCACAGTATCTTTGCAAAAATTTCAAAGAAATGCAATGTTGGTCTTTTGATGGGAATTCATCTCAATATTTAGATCTTTTAGTAATCTTACTACTAAACCTCTACCCAAGGGTTCAACTGCATGCTACATTAAAGAGAATTGGAAAAAAATTTCAAACAAGAGTAAAGAATACAAACCTTTTTCCACCATCCCCACAACAACGTGAGAAACAATGACATTAGCTCCAAGCCTCATGGTACTTGTTTCAAAGCCATTTCCATCTGGTACAAAGAGCACAAGATAAATCAATAAGCAAAATATCATCCTCTCTAAGAGACTCACGCCATCGCAAAGATGTCGGAAAAAAAAAAAAAGCCAAAATGGAAACCTTAGCAAATGAAATCCAAATATTTGTTAGACGGGACTGAAAAATAAAGGCTTTCAAAGCCAACACCTTGCATAGGATATTCGCTGTAATCACATTGCAAAAGTCCAAAATAAGCCGACAATATATGATTTTTTGTACGAATCCGTGAAACACTCGAAGACTTATATTAAAAACTTCAATATCATAACTTAAATCTAATAACTCCAAAAAATTTCAACACATAAACCACAACATACCTTTAAATCGAAGAACGAAGGTAAGCGGGTGAAAATTTTGACCGCATAATTTGAAATCGCAATGCAAAAGTCCAAAGCAATCGAAACTGGTTGAAGCCAAATATTGGGGTATAATGTAAAGAAAACTCACCTCAAAACTAAAGCTCTAAAAATCCGACGTCTCGAACACGATTTATTCAAGAGGAATTTGCTAGAAGTTCCGTGATTTCGTTTAAAGTTCGAGGCGCGAATGAAACATACTCTTTCTCCGATTATATATGCATAAAGTAACTCACAGAGAATGATAATAGCAAAACATAAAAGGGATGTTGATTTTTGTAGATGGTAAAATCATTGGCAAATAAAGGGATGAAAATAGGCTTACAAATGCTAGTGGGATCGAGGTCGACGGTGAAGCCGTAATTTTTATCTCTACCGGATTTGTGCGTGTCCGACTCTACGCGTAGGGACGATCGAGGGATTGGAACTCGATGGGTAGCGGAAGTCGACAAAAATGAGAAAAGACGACGACCTAGGTTTTGGAAGTGGAATTCACCAGAATGAGAACATATGGTATGTATATCGATAGCAAAACGACGTAGCGTTAGTTGAAACGTGAACGATAAATATGTGGTAGAGACTTAGGAGGTGTCCTCAACTCGTCATTTTAAAAGATTTGTTAATATTTATGAATTTGAATGAATTTCATGAATTTGAATAGAATTCCATAGAATTTATAAGATTTCAATGTAATTCTATATTATAAATTTCAATATATTCTAATGGATTTCTATAAATTTTCATGGATTTGTGGTCTTTTATTAAAATAGTAAATTTATATTATTCTTATTCTTATTAGTTCAAGTGACTATCATGCATAAACAAATATTTTGAGTGGAATTTTGAAAAGAAAAATTTTAGAAATATAAAGAAGTAAAACCATTTTCAATCAAAGAAGTGAATGATCCGATAGATTGAGAGATATAACAATCGACAAATTGTGTTAGTTAAGCTCCTAAGGAATAAACTAATAAATAGGTTATTCGTCGTCTCTAAGCTCGAAGCCCAATTAGATCCATTCTTGGTGGGTAGAATTCATATTACTATTATCAATTTCCTCAGTTTTGAATTTTTTTTAAAAAAAATTGAATTAAAGTTTTAATTTTCACTTTTTTTCGACTTGTATTTTTTTTGTAAAATTTACTCTTTCTCTTCCCAAATCAGTTGTTTAACCATCTTGTATAAAAAATTATTCTATAACTTAAAAAATAATTTATACGTGTCGCAGCTTGATTTAGTAAATATTTTCAAATTCAAAAAGAATTTTTAGTAGTATACTAATTTTACGGTCTAATATCTAATTGTCCAATATAGTATTAGACTAATTATCTAATTAACATTTACCAATAGATTATTTATATTTTTCAGCATAATTATTTGGTTCAATGAATGGTCATGGTCAAAAATAAAATTTCAAAGACGATATTTGACAATTGTAAAAAAAAAATATATATATTAAAATGAAAAATAAAAAATTCAATAAATTTTCACGTTAATATAAATTGAAAATCAAGAACAAGAATTTACTATAAGAATTTGTGGCACAAATTGAGAGAGGGGCAAGAGGAAGAGATGTGTAAGAGAAAAATTAGATTGAAAATTTGAGGGTTGATGATAGAATTCATAAAGAATTTGATATTCATAATTTTGAGCTTGAAATCCATGCAAATCTGTTTAAATCTTCTAATTAATGAAATCTTTATGAATCTACTAATAATTGAGGACAATTTAAATTCTAAAGAATCTATTTAAATCGAGTTGAGAACACCTAAATTTCAATTGAATCTATCAAAATCGAGTTGGGATACCAAAATTTACATGAATTTTTAAAATCTATTCAAATCTAAGTTGAGGACATCCCCCTTATGCATTACATGCATAAAACGAATGAGAATTACATGCATAAAACGAATGAGAATTGGGGTTCAAAAAAATTTTGAATGGAAAAAATTGTAACTTTGTTTATTACTTCATTAAAATTCAAATCACGGTTGTTAAAACTAAAATAGAGATGAAAAGATTATTTTTAATACATTATATTACAATTATTATAGTTCAAAACTAACATTAAAAAAAAAATTATATATATATATATAGCTCATTTATTCATTATTGTATATTAGATTTTTAAGAATTTACTAAATGTACAATTAATTTTTTAAACATTTAATTTATTAAATTAAATATGAAGGTGAAAAGACGATCTCAAATTTTTTTTATTTTTTTACATTACGTAGAAGATAGGAATGAGAAATGAGTTTTAAAAAAAACCAATAAAAAGTTGTAACTTCGTTTATTACTGCATTAAAATTTAAATCATGGCTGTCAAAATTGAAATAGAGATGAAAAAATTATTTTTAATACATTAAATTACAGTTACTATAGTTCAAAACTAACGTTTGAATTTTTTTTTAATTTTTAATTTTTATATATATACACATACATTCTCTTATAATAAATTAGTAATTATTAATTTTATTATTCGTAAAATGTAGCTTTAGAGATCTTTATTAATATATCATCAATTTCATAAAATTTGATATTAAGGGTTATCCAATCATCGAAGCTCAAATCACCAAAAGGTCTTCTTTCATTCGCTCAATTCTTTGTTGATATTACCACTATATAAAACTTATATCTGATTGCAACTGTACTTGAATATAAATAAAATATAAATATTCTTTATTATAACATCGAATAATACAATACAACATGTTATCAAGAATCGTGTTGTTTATTTTTATTGTAATTGCTACTTTAACATTTTAATTATTAACAATTAAAAAATAAATTTTTTAAAAATATTAAAAATTGATTATATTATTGCAAAATCACGTGCAACGCACGCGTGCCTAGCTAGTACATCTAAAACGCCCTAAAAGGAACAAATATTTTTGGACTATTTTACCCTTACAAATTTTTTAAAATTCCATATTCACCATTAGTATTCATGTATAATTATATTTTAATATTTTATTTATTATTCTTTTATTATTCATTATTATTGTACATTAAATTTTTAAAAATTTATTAAATGTACAATTTAAAATTTTAAATATTTAATTTATTAAATTAAATATGAAGGTGAAAAGATTGTCTCAATTATTTATTTATTTATTTATTTTTTTGCATTACATAGATGAAAGGAATGAATGAAAAAAGTTGTAACTTTGTTTATTACCGCATTAAAATTCAAATCATGGTTGTCGAAACTGAAATGCATATCAAAATATTATTTTTAATATATTATATTACAGTAATTATGAGCATGTTTGGTTCAGTTTTTTTTCCTCAAACTCATTTTCAACAATATATTTTGTGGGACCCACATCTTTTATCAACTTTTCAACATTTTACCAATTTTCAACCACATATATAACGTTGTTCCCATCTTACTTCTATCCCTCAACAATATTCTCACAGTATAGACAAGTATTGATACTTCTTTAATATTTGTTTCTTACTTAAATTTATAATGTTTTCATTTACGTCGTCAAATCAAACACGTCTAATAAAAAGAGAATACACACAACGAATATTGTTTACAATGAACTACTACTCCAACAAAGGTACAATATTACGTTGTTAATCATTACATTCTCTCACAATAAAATTAGTAATTATTAATTTTATTGTTCAGAAATGCAAATATAGAGATCATTAATTCCACAAGATTTGATATCAATGGTTCGTCAATCATCAAAGCCTTAATCACCAAAAAGGTCTTCACCTTTGGGTTCAAGTTATTGTTGGTATTATCACCATATAAAACTCATAACCGATTATAATTGTATTTGTATGAATGCAATTATCTTTTAATATTTTATTTATTACTCTTTTATTGTCATCATTATCGTACATTAAATTTTTAACAACTTATTAAATGTACAATTAAATTTTTTAAACATTAAATTTATTAAATTAAATATGAAGGGAAAAAGATGATCTTAATTGTTTTTTTTTTTTTTTTTTTTTTTGCATTACGAGATGAAATGAATGAGAAATAGGTTTTAAAAAATTGAATTAAAAGAGTTGTAACCTTGTTTATTACCGTATTAAAATTCAAATCATGGTTTTTAAAATTGAAATGGATATGAATGCATTATTTTTAATACATTAAATTACACTGATTATAGTTCAGAACTAACATTTGAATATTTTTAATTTTTAATTTAATTTAATTTAATTTAATTAATAATTATATATATGTATATATGACATTCTTCTAATAATACTTATGTTCCTCAACAATATTCTAAAAATATAGGCAAGGTTTGAAACTTCTTTAATTTTCATTTTTTACTTACGTTTATGCTGTTTTTATTTACATTGTCAAATTATACACGCCTAACAAAAAATAATACACACACACAATAAATATTATTTACAATGAACTACTACTCCAACAAATATACAATATTATGTATTCAACTATTACATTCTCTCACAATAAAATCAATAATTATTAATTTTATTATTCTTAAAATGTAGTATTGGAGATCCCTATTAATACATTATTAATTCCATAAGATTTGATATCAAATGTTTGTCAATCATCAAAGTTCAAATCACCAAAAGGTTTTCACTGAGTTCAAGTTACTATTTGTATTACCACTATATAAAATTCATATCTGATTGCAACTGTACTTCTATGAATGTAAATAAAATATCAACATCGAACAATACAATATAACATGGTATCATACAACTGCTGCTTTAACATTTTAATTATTAACAATTAAAAAATTGAAAATTGAAAAAATTAAAAATTGACAATTTATTATTACAAAAGCATGCTCAACATACGCATGTCTAACTAGTATGAATTAACATGTTTGTGCATTGTCTACCCTGGACCAAGCATAGTGTCAACATGTTTCAACAATGCTATAAAACTATACACCAGGAACAGAAAAATCTCATAATTCTTGCCCTGACTCCCATTGGCTTGGTTGACTAATCTAGCATCTAATTTATATGTTTGTTGACCTTCTGACTTTTTGGTTGATCTATCAATAATACTTTTAATTAAATCATCCACGATATATCGAAGTTGCGAGCTAAGCTTGAATGTGTAGCTCTTGAAATAATTCAATAACCCGTGCTTATTTAGTGCTTGTTTGATATCTATTTTAATGGATTTTTTTGGGCTAGTCAAAGTGTGATTGATCAGAAGTTTGGTTAGTCAAAAGCTCCTTTCTAAAATTACCTCTTTTTTAGGTCAAAAGTTGCGGCTCTTTTTCCAAGCAATAAGGTCATTTTAGTGATTTCACTCATTTGGTCAAAAAATGAAAAACTAAAAACTCATTAAAATTCATACCAAACAAGCATTTAACTTGGTCCTCATCCCAACTGCAAAAGGATCCAATTCCAATCTTTTAACAGCTTTGTACAAGTCGCCCTCGTATTTGATTCCCTTGTCCAAAATATTTCCAGCTGATTATACGGTCATTGACTTTTCAACATTCTACATTCTGCCCCTGTTGTTTTGTTTTTCTGCAAATTGGTCCCTAAATTTTCTGGATTCTGCAAATTATACCCTGAGTTTTCGGAATTTATCAATTCAGTCCCTAATTTTTCTATGTGATTCAAAGCTTCCCTTGAAATGTCTGGATGTTGCAAGTTGGTCCCTAAAGATTCTGCATCTTCATTGCCCAGGTTGATTAGAAGGAATCCTACCAATCATTTCTACATTTTCCTTCATAATTCCATAGCGAGCTGTGAATTTTTGGCCTCTTCTTTGCTGCCTCAGTATTTGAATTCATTTGAATTGCTTATCCCCCATTTGTTGTCATTTCCTTAGTTTGCTCATCACCAATCATGATTGCCTACCAAACTTGCTTCCATTTTCCGGTTAATATTTTGGTATTTAATCAAAGTGGGATTCACCCTTATGTTCTCGTAAGATGGTGATTCGTTTGAAGACACCAATCTTGAAATTCGAATGCTCGTTTGAGCTTTAGACGGACCGAATTGTTAATTTGAGTTTAATGAACTCTGATATCCCATTAAGATTTAGAATTCCATCTTAAAAGGTCAACTTTATTAAAATGAGTAGTCTAAACCTTTATATACATTTTAGAGTAAATTGCGTTTAATGTCTCTCGTCAACGATTTTATATCTTTAATAATTTCATAGTCTGCACGAATCGCTCAAGTGATAAACTGGATGTTGAGTCCAAGTATCGTTCCCACGAAGATTTAGATAGTTCAGTTCAATTATACTAACCTTAACCGAATCTAATAAACTTTTGAATATTTGTTTCTTAAACTAATTAAAACATGAACTAAAATTAATTAATATAAATCAAACAAATAAGAAATTAAACTCAATGAGAATTACTTTAAAATTGGAAAAGAAAAGAAAAGAAAAGCGTATTAGGATCACCGAATCCACGATATCAATTATCTTTAACACGAACCATTAAATTTGATAACATGATTTACTTATGAAGATCAATATGCCTAATTTAATTTAACAATCTCTTTCGAGTAGAATTAAACCTATTCCTATATGCGACCCGACTATATTTCTATGACGAATGCGAGCATACAAGAATGCATTAGAATTTGTGAATACTTAGAGATCACGTAAAGCATATCGGTATATTTCTATCCCCATCGGACTCTACGACAATTAATATATGTATAACCTATTTTCCTTCTCTCGAAGGTAAAACAAGCTACAAGAATCATACAACTATTGCACATATAATTGTTGATGAAGAGAAAATCAATATCAATTGTTCAAAAATAAAAAGATGCTTAAATATTAAAACTAGGTTCGAAGAATTAAAGATTCATGATACAAGTTTCATCACGATCCTAGCACTATTTAATTCTATCTTAGCATACTAATAATACAAAAATAAAGAAAATATGAAAATATGGAGTTCATCACCCGGATAAGAAGAAATAATTGGAAGATAAAATGTTGAACTTGATCTTCGCTTTTAATCTTGAAAGGATGAATCTTGACCTTCGTTCTTGATTTGTCTCCCGTTCTTCTTTCCAAATTCGGCTCCCCAAAATTCCATACATGTTATGAGTTAATAACTCATATATATAGTTACCTAATTGTGCCCTAAAATATCTCAAAATATTATGAAAATCGCAAAAAAAGGTTTCCTAATCGAATTAGAATTCGAAAAGGAAACAAAAATTCGCATGACCAAAAGTTAGCATGGTAATTTGTTTTTCAAACAGTCATAACTTCTTGTAGAAAGCTCCAAATTGAGATCCGTAAAAGTGGTGGACTCGTAATTCGATTATCTTTCTAATGGTATATCATTTACTCCTTGATTTCACCAAATTTTATGCTCTTTTCGTCCAATCTTCTCCATGTGCTTATAAACGGGTCCAAAACCGAAATAGGAAGAATAATACAATAAATTAAGTATAAATTCAATAAAATGATGGGATAAAAGCTTAGTTTAAAGGCCCGAATAAGTGCACAAAATGCACTTATCAGTCTCCAACCTTTGACTTCATTTGCACTTATATCTTCAACATTTAATTATTGGCATCCATCACCCAAACTTTTTATATGATTGTACCAATACCCTCATGTTCTATATAGATTAATGTACCAATGTCCCTCATGTGAGAGCATTGGCTGCTAATTATATAAAATATTGAGGTGATGGATGCCAAGATTTAATACTGAAGATACAAGTGCAAATGAAATCAAAGGTTGGGGACACTAACTGCAATTTACCCTACATTTTAATATTTCGGTATTCAACTAATGTAAGATTTATCCCTTAACAGATTGTGAGTGTCTTAATAAATTATAATACATGTTCTTCAAGCATTTGATTACTTTATTCGGTCAACATGGTACGATAGACGTTGACCAAATTAATTGAATTCGAGTATTAATTATACGAAACATCAAAGAAGATTAATTTAATCTTTATCCAATGAAATATAGGGCATTGATCTCCTCCCCATGGTGGGAGGAGTTATAATCCCCACTGGACACATGTCCAGTGGGGGTTGGACAAGTGCTTGACAAAAAAGTCAAGCACTTTTTTATTAGCCAATCCTCAAAGATAATGTGCCAAACACACCCTATATAATATTTTGGTATGATTGTCTTCAAATGTTGTTCTATTGATGAGTAATGATATTCATATCTATGAGTTTTGATCTCCACCGAGGTAGCATGATATGATTAACAAAAATAATGAGTGTAGGACCACCGAATGTGGACATTATAAGTGGGCAGGAGATCAAAACCATAGTTTATCACTAATCTATGTGACGATAGGGTCTTCGGACGAGATTTTTGAATAGAACTTCGATAGGCGAGAGATGTAAGCACCGCGAGGTGTGAAGCGATCCTGTCATATTTTTCAATCAAATTGTGATGTATTTTTATTTATTAAACAATACGACAGTAACTCAATAGTCATATAGACTAGTGAATTCTTTCTTGATTAATTACCACATTGTCAATGAAATATAGCAAGCACAAACTTAACAGTTTAATTTTTATGGAAGTTCAAATTACGTTCATTGAGTTTGAATTTAGAGCAGGGCCGGCCCTGAAATTTTGGGGGCCTTAGGCGAAAACTTAAATGGGCCCCAATAACCCCCACCCCCTTAACTATTAAAAAAATGTAGACTTTTTAGCACCATTCCAGAAGTTTGTGTTAAAATTTCACCATTTCTCACGTTATAAAAATAAATAAATCTAATTTAAACATAAATTAAATTCAAAAATTAAATTTAAATAAATAAATATTTTGTTTCGACTAGTGCCTAAATTTGGACAAGAGAGACTTAACTCTTTATATTTATGCTTGAGTGTATGTAAATTTATATGAATGAACAGTATATACTGCAGGTCTGATACGGCTTTTGTAATCTTTGGCTGACATTGGGAAGATATAACATGTAAAGAAGGGTATCTCAACCAAGAATGAAAATGACCCCAAACTAACCCTACACAAAACCCATCTTAAGATTTCCATTTTTATCTTTTTTGGTACATAACCCATCTTGAGATTTCAACATCGGCAATGTCCTTCGTTTCAGGGGATACCAAGAACCAAGAACCTAGAAAAATTCAATCTTTATTGAACACATCACCCATAAAAGACGTGTTCCATTGTACTTGAATGATTAAGGAATAAGGAAGTGCCGAAGTGGGCTTTACTCTTTATTAGAAAACTGCTCTGCCTACAGCCTGTGTTCCATTATTTTTCCTAAGTCGGCATTTTAGATTTAACTAGGAGAAATGAAGACATTTATCTCCACCCAAATTTTTGGATAGTTATTTCAAATTTGTAGAGCATCACAGAATTCACAGAGAAGAAATGCAGCAGTTGTGGATAAGTGGATTGCGCATTGAAATAACCATATCGCCATATTTACCTTGGGCTTGGAGACTGATACACGACACACCACAGAATCGGATTTGCAGACGGCAACTTCTCGCCTTCTCTTTCTCTAATTCTCTCCTTCTCTCAATCAACAAGCAGAGGTTGCAGATTCGCAGAATGCAGATCGTCTCTTGAGTTCTGAACTTCTGGGTAATTGTAAATTGCAAGGGAAGATTATATTTTTATATAATTGGGCTGAAGTTTTGATTTGGGCATTTAAAATGTAAAAGGCTGATTTAAAAAAAAAAAAAGAATTTGGGCCACAACTGAAGGGGGCCCTAGAAAGGTTGGGGCCCTAGGCTGTTGCCTATTAGCCTAGGCCCAGGGCCGGCACTGATTTAGAGTTTATAATTGAATCTAAATTTAAGAGAGTGCAATTAACAAAGTCATCATTATGTATGAATTTTCATATTTATCGATAGGTAAAATTGAATTGATAGGGCAATAAAAAAATCAGTAGAATTAACTATCTTATTGTAGTCAAAAAAATTTATTTTCGAGGTAAATAATCAAATAACTTCAACATAGACATCCTCCAACCTGTAATCATGATTAATAATTTTTTATGACTATTGCAAATGTGCTCTAGTGGAGCTAATCACCATTTGCGATCATAATAATTACTGCGCCTCAGTTTTACGTAGCGTTGTACGTGGTCTGGTCAAAATTAAAGTTGCCTAGTAGGCTGTCTTTTTGTTCGAAGAGGTTTGAGAAAAGGAGATTAAGAAGATGAGGATGTTCCTTTATTCCGAGGAAGGTTTGAGAAAGAAGAGGTTAAAAAGAAGAGACTGTATTTTATTCCGAGGAGGTTTGGGAAGAAGAGACGGTATATGGCTGACGCTGATTGTGAATTGAGAAAGCTTTTCCTAACACTGTGAGTTAGACCTCAAAAGATTGATAGGACAGTCTGTCAGTACAACTTGTCATATTCATAGCCCCCTAGCATACAGCTGAAAGAGACATCTCCATTAAACTACTGACATGACACATAAAATGTGATGCAATGCTTCTTAAGATTACGCCACTTGTTGCACATCCAAGGGACTTTGCCAATTGGCTTTGGCCTATAAATACCAAAGTCATATCTACAAGAAAGTGATGATGAAAATCTAAGAAGAAAAACTATACTAAATCAAAGCCTTCTATATTGATTAACTTAAGTGTTCTTCATACCACTTGAGAATCTGTTATTAGGAGCCCTCAAGTCACCACCTCCGCCATAGCGTGCCTCTCCAACACAAAAACATTTTATCTAGTTGTTTATGAGTAGACTACAGTGATTCACAAGACCACGTGGCCTTCCAAATGTGTTAGTAAAATACATGTAGTCGAGGAGGGTGGGAATCCCGTTGATGTATATTTTGGAGGTCAACAATAATGTTAATGTTTTTCTTCTATATAAAACTCAATTATATTTAGAATCAAATATGCGTACTTGATCGTCTCGTATTTAAAGAGCATATTTACAAAGAAGTTCGATTTTGGTTCCTCTTATATATATTTATTTATTTATTTTAAAATATAAAAAGAATGGCTACAAATTACATTCTCTTTCATTCTTCATTTGATATTTCTCTCCATTTATTATCGACCGTAGAAATATTTTCTTCGCTATAAAAAGAAAAAAAAAAACTATGTCCGCGTGTGTCACTACGACTTTAATTTCTTCCATCAAATGAAACTCTTCCTCAATCCTCTCTCTCAAACAGTCATCTCCAAATTCTACTCACCACCTCAATTCATCGTTCTAAAACTATAAATTGAGTTTTCATCTTTCTTGATATTGTTTTGGTTACGACAATACTTTTTTTCTCAATTTTTTATTGATATTATTTTTGTTGTTAAATTTTTTTTTTGAGGACAGGTGATAGGTCGGATTATACTAGTTACCGACCGTAGGGACGTTTACTCTGCTACAAACACATACAAAAATATTTCTTTGTCCGTCACCACGTCTTCATCCTCTCAAACCAAAATTCATATCTATTTCTCAATTTCTCAATTTCTCAATTTCTCCATATTCTTCTTCATATTCATCAAAATCAAACTCTCCTCAAACAAAAATTTTCTCTCTCATTCTTTTCAACTCCTCAATCAATTAAAATCATCTACTACTACGATTCAATCGCAGTTAAAAGCGGTATACTAATATAAATACATTTATAGTATTTTTAATAATTTCCTCTCATATTATCGACAATTAACTGAAATAATAACGGACGAAAACTAACATTCAAATGGCTACTCTTTCTCTCTCTTCATCTCCTACTCTATTGCACAATTGCACTTCTCGTACTCCACCAATTGCTATAATCACGCCAAAATCCCTTCCTTATTTGCCCAGCACATACAAAAACAGCAAATTTATTAATACTTACAAAATCCTTGAAGCCCAATCTTGGAAATGGAGGACAGGGTTTTCTTTATTTCCATCTTTCTTGATCAAAGACAGAGAGAGCCTCAAGAAGGAGCTTCTTGAGGCAATTGCTCCACTTGACCGCGGTGCAGCGGCTTCTCCTGAGGACCAGCAGCGTATTGATCAAGTGGGTCTCTTATATTTGCTTATTGGATTATCTTTTGATGGTTATTTCAAACGTGATTGTACGAATTGTAAGCCCAATTGTGTTAGATTATTATTTTGGTTAATTTGTGGGTTTTTAAACTAATCTGGGAAATGAATTGAGTTTGATAGATATTTTGGGCATTTTGTTGGGATAATTGGGTAGCTTTTAATTTCGAATATAGGGTTTGTTGGGATTAAAGATTTAGTAAAGAAGAGGGGAAAAAAATTCTCTGACGCCTAGACCTAGTATAACTGTGTCTATAGCATGCCGGTGCAATTTTTCTGATCTTGTGATTTCCATTCAGTGGGCACATGTTTGGGTAAAAGTTACTTAACTGAAGAGTTGCTTTTAACTTTTTATACTTAAAAAGTAAAGAGAAAAACTTATCCAAGCGTGTTTAAAATAAATTATTTACTAACGTAAATTTTACATACATTTAAGCTTAGCCAAAGTTGGAACCTTTTTTGATATCTACAATAGAGCCACAATTTTATGCTGTTTGTCGACTCAGGAAGTGAATTTACTTCTTCTCTATCTATTTCTGCATATTTTCTGTTTCTTGGATTTTTCATCCGCTTGGAAGATGTATAATTGAATATATCCTCTAGGAAATCAATTGAAAAAAGGAAAATTGCTTACTCAAAGTGGGGAGGACAAAGTCTTCAGATTTTGATTATAACTTTCATGCCTTGAGTGATACTTGAGAATATTCTTAGATATAGTTACTTTTCAGATCGCACGTGAACTCGAGGCAGTTAACACAGTGAAGCAACCACTCAAATCGAGTCTTCTGAATGGGAAATGGGAACTTTTATATACAACTTCTAAATCAATTTTGCAAACAGAGGTTTGTAATATCTGCTTTTCACTTCGAGGATTCTTATGCTCATTGTTTGAAGAAAATGTAAATATATTTTGCCTTAAAAAATACTCTTGCATTCAGAAAGATAAATGAATTATTTGAAGCGGAACATAATGGCAATACATTAAACTAACATTTAAATGAGATTTGGTGAAATTCTGTAATTTGAATGCAGAAGTTCATAAAAAGCCAAGGCAGGTCATTTTAATGACATTAGGTCAGCAGAACATCATCTGAAAAAAAAAAGGCTAATAGTAAGCTCGAAATATCTGCCTTAACGATTTGATTTTGTCGTCACTACATTTTGTCAAAAGAGATGGCATTGTGTGCTTTTAAAGACCTTCACACGATGATTTGCTAAACTTCAGGATGATTTCTTCTCTGTTTGTCATTCTTCAACTGATTATGAACAAAACGAAGCTTCTAACTGAATTTGTGTGTACTTCAACTTGATTTCAGTTGATATTGGAGTGTCCCAAGTTGCATACTCAAAGATGCTCCTGGAAATAAATTATATCGTTTTCTCTTTTTAAACCAAACAAAACTGAAGAATTATAGGAGCCAGATATGCTGGAGAAGAATTTGTTAATCCTAAACTTATCCTTAATTTATACTTTCTTCATATGCAAATAGTTTCTAAGCAATCCAGGAAGAGTTTTAATTCTGTCTGTCATCCTAATATTTAACACATTACAGTGGCATCTCTTGAGAAGAGAAATCTAAGTTATGAAATGGATCTTGATTATTGCAGTCTTGATTGGTGATTGGTAGAACTAATGGGATATTTCTCCTTGTATTAAAATGTACACATGTTGTATCATTTCTAACCCTAAACATAGTGCTCACCTTTCAATTATAAATTGTGGCAGAGACCGAAATTTTAAGGCCAAATGGAAAAATCTACCAGGCAATTAACGTGGATACATTGAGGGCTCAAAATTTGGAAACTTGGCCATTTTTCAATCAGGTAAACTACTGATTTCAAGGAAGGCATAATTTTCCTACGTAATGCGCTTATTATCCCTCTAGATATGCTTGTGTTTCTCGTTTAGTCGTGTTCTTGTGCCTGTGATAATAACAGAGCAAACAAAATAGAGCTTCATCTAGGCCATACATTTATGTTTCAGTATAATTGTGGAATATCTAAGGAGCTGTTGCGTATTATGTCATACACAATATGTTGTCAAACTTAATCATAATATTTGACTTTAACATACTCTGAGACACCTAAAAATTCTCAGAGGATTTTCAATCGTATAGTTGTAGCAGAACAACAAACTGGCTATGCCCTCTTCTCTTTGCTTCTCTAAAGTGGTTTCTTGTTTTCCATTAGCTCACTTTACACTCTTAAAGCAGTCCAATTCCTTCCCTCCACCCAAAAGAATAAAACTAAAAGCTCTATAAGAATTTAAAAATAACAATTGTTTCTAAAGGGTCCTTTTTTATCTTCTAATTCGGATGAGTAGAAGAGGTTGAGATGATATATCTCAAAATCATGTCATTTAGGCTTTTCCTTATTCTGGCTAACAACTGTATTGTTAGAAGAAATATTAGAGTTTTTCTTCTAGAGATGCTTCCATTGTTGAACATATTCTCTGTTTAAAGCACAACAATTTTGTTCTGAAAATTACAGGAATATGTTAGCCACATAGAAATTTTTATGCTAAAATACACATGTTTTATGATTTTATCACATTTCAGCATCATAAAGAAAAGAAATAACCGTCGGGAAGCTTGGTGAGCAGGTCCATATTAATGCTACCTTTACCTGCCTTCCAATTACTTGTTTACTTCACGTGTATGGTTCAGAAAGTTTCCTTTTTCATGAGACTTTCCTCATAGACTGAAGGTATTGACCCTGATAATCCCAATTTTCGCATCGGATCTGGGTAGAGACAAAAGATCTTGAGCGATCAAGGGCAGAATATCTCAAAAGATGAAGAAGTAGTGTTAATGTTTTATTCCTATGATGTTCATTTCAAGCAAATTCCTTAATAGACTGAAAGGGAGTAGGGAGTTCTGTTCATTTTTATCAATTTTGTTATCAATTTATTGGTTCTTTGCAGGCGACAGCTAATTTGGTTCCTTTAAATGCAAGTAGAGTGGCTGTTAAGTTTGATGCTTTCAAGATTGCAGCTCTGGTAGGTAAAATATTGCATCTGAAATTCAACTAATTTGTAGCTGCTTTCATTTTGTATATATCTGTGCAAACAATGTCAAGGGATTTATATTATGGGTGGTGACAGCAGCAGTATATTAGTTATTTTGGGCAAGTAGAAACTTTTCTGTCCCACCTTAAAGATAAATTAATAAACATGTTCTGTAATTTGGACTTGATAGGGTATATATAACTCACATCTTGTTATGGATTAAGTTGTTAAATATGACCTACTCATGAGAGCAATAAAGGAATCAAAAACAAGCAAAGCACACAGTTTATAATGTTCACCCTCAATGTGAGAGTTACATCCACTGTCGCTGCAAATGTCACTATGAAGAAGAAGAAGATTATAATGGTGATCTCATACCTATGTGACATAGAAAACAACCTAATAAATCTCCTTTATATAATGTAAGATTCAAGAATATTAGGGTGACCTAATGCAAATATATGGAATACCCAATATGTTGTAGGAATATGAGGTCGATCGGCGGTCGATGAGATAAGTGCACACTATGATTAGGCTCCACATAGCGCAACATATTTGGTGCAAGAAAATGTTGTGGTAGGTAGTGAACCTGTGATGTGCCTTTTCTTTTTCGTTTTTTCCTCTAGACCAATGACACAAAACAGTTATGAATAATAGCACATGCAGACCTTAGAGTGTGGGAAGAAAGCAATGTTCTCTTTTTTAACCTTATTAATCTGCAAAATTTGAAGTTAGAACATTCTTTTAATTATTACCTTTGTTTCTCATTCACTTCGCCTTCAAGCAAAGCTTTAGAGATCTTTGTTCTTTCTTGAGGTATATAGTTATTTGAATAATTCCTCTTTGTGTTCCCTAGATACCTATCAAGTCTCGTGGAAGTGGTCGTGGTCAACTAGAAATTACATATTTGGATGAAGAGTTACGGTGAGGAACATGAAACTCAGCTATTTAAATGTAGTTGACATACATCTAACTCTTTTCTTCTTGTGATGACTTATTTTTCCTGAGCCTGGTTGAGAATGATCTTTTATCTAGCTTCCTGTGTGTACATGCTCTTTGTTTTGCATTGAATTTGAATTGCTTACCTAGTTTTCTATGGCATATATACATGAGAAAAGGAAATTTGCCATTTCTTTTCTGTTTGTTCTCCGGAAATACCTTGGTAAATTTTTTCAAATGGGTTTTTTCATTCGTTTAAAAGGTCTTCTTTCTATGTCAAATGTCTAATTTACCCTTATTAAAATGGGTCAACTTCACCATTTCTATCTCTTCTCCACTTCCGCCTCCCCCACTGCCACTCTCGCCTCCCTCCGCTGCCTTCCGTGCACCCCCACCCGCCAGCATGGCAGTTGGAGCGGAGGGTGTGGAATTCGATTCTAAATCCCTGCGGTTTATTTTTGGTATACTAGTTTTTAGGGATTGATTAGCTTAATTTAGTTCTTTGTTGTTCATGATTTGCAGGATATCAAGAGGCAACCAAGGGAACTTGTTTATATTGAAAATGGTTGATCCAACATATAGAGTACCTCTTTAACTGGCATCAATTAATAGTTGAACCCAACAATTTCATTCAATTTTTAGAATGTTTAAATGACAAATATAATAATTCCACCTCCCCCCCATATTTGTAAATGCAGCTGGTTAATATAAGATCATGCATGTACTTTTACATGTATAATGTACAAAAATAACATCATTCTTCCTTGTGATTTTGTTTATTGGTTCCAAGAAGCATTACTGAATTTGCTCAAGATGTGGTTTAATCTCCAGTGAGTTTTAAGTTTCCATTTTGTTACATGATCTATTTCATATAGAAAATGGATAAAGAACAGATGAAATTTACCCCCTACAAAACAAATTTTAAGTTTTGTTTGCGTTTCAGTTTTCAGTTTTAAATTCTGGATTCATTTTCAGTTTTCTGTTTTGAGAATATATTTTAATATTGCTCGAAATGCGTTTAGTTTGTTATTCTGAAAAGTATTTTTGAAAAGAAAAAACTGGTAAACACGATTTATTTGAAATTTTGAGAAATTGTTTTATAACATTTTATTCAATGAATTTGATTATTTAGTAAAATACAACAGTTTTATTCTAATATATTATCAAGTAATATATATATTTTAAAGTTAGTGGATCTTACAATAAAAAAAATTTGGTACAAAAATAAAATATAAACAAATAAGAATTTGACAAAATAAGAAATTAATGATTTTAATCTATTTTCGTTTAAATAAAATTTTAAAATTTTTAATTTAAATAACCAATAACGGCTTGAATTATATTTTTAGCATTTTAGCATTTTTCATTTTTATAGAATTTTATTATTTTTAGAATTTTTTTTTTAAATAAATTTTTTTCTATTTTCAAAATTTTTATTGAAAACACTCAAAACATCAAAAATGTATTTTGAGTTTTGTGTTATAAATTTAATTTTGTTTTCGAAAATATATTTTCAAAAATAGCATAGTAAACAAGTTTTAAGTGTTTTACAAAATTAAAAACTAAAAATAGTAAAGACTATTAACAGACACTAGTTTTTCTAATTTAGTTGACATTAATTTTGCGTTGGTTGTTAATTTACACGCCCTTATGTTATTTAAGATTGAAACTAACTATGAAGATGTATGACTCAATATGGTTGTTAAAGATGTATTAAATTTTCAGTAAGTGACGCAATGGACCGAACATAGTAACACAAGAATTCATGTAACCAAGCTAATGATATCAAATATTGAATGTCCAATATTGATCATGAATTCCTTTTCTCTATTTTTCTTGGTCAATTCTGTCGTTCAATTTGACAAACATTTTTGTTTTGTGGTTATTAAGGAAATATCAACAATAATTAGCATAACGAAACTTCTACCGGTCAAAACTTGTATTGAATTACGACTGAATATAACTTATATTAACTAATCCATAAATATTACATACAGAGTAAAAAATTATACATGAAACTTCGGTAATATATATTGTTTCTGCAGTTATCACAAGAAATCTCGTAATCAAATTATCTTCGTATAATGCATTAGGAAGGGATTCGATACGAAGGATCCACCATTTTTAGGACAAACAGGTTCCCCAGATCGCCTCTTGATACTCTGAAACAGTGAAAAGGAAAAAGGAAAGTCCATTAGAAATTCAAACTTTAGAAGAAACAGGTTCATCATCAACAAACAGATAACACTAACTCATAGATCATGTAACCAGCCGAACAGGAATCAATAAGCTCATGTATTGCAAAACATTCTGGGGTATGAATCCATGAACTATAATGGCATGTTTGACAAGGTAAAGAAAACGGAGCTAAAATTGCTAGTCTTACTTACTACTGTTTATCAAACATAACCTAAATAAATAAGCAGACGGGATATTGACTCAGGCAGTTGCATCCCTTGAATTACCATTCTCCGACGAACCCAATCTTGGCGTGCTGGCTTTTAAGGACGCAAAGAAGGCTTGTGACGAAAAGTAGAGTATTAACAACTACTTCTAGAACCAAAGATATGCTGATATTCAATATTGATTCTCGAAAAGCAAACACAATCATTTTGATGTATATACATTATATTGGACGGCGACGATGACAACAGCAACAAAAACAAACAAAGTCTAGATCTATACGAAGATCTAAAGCAACTAGGAGAATCTTTGGCTAAGCCTAGAATAAGTAAAAGTAAATTTTAAGTTTATCCAAACACGTCTAAGCTTAAAGTAACCCTTTTTTTGTCTAGAAAAATGAAAGTGACTTTTAGTTTGTTTTAACAATTAAATTTTTTAAAACGAACTTTTACGTTTTTCCAGGTTTAGCCATACATGCTCCATATCCTTATCTACTAGCACGCACAATGTTACTGTAGGTCTACCTATCCCTCTTTCTCTCTCTTGTGTCATGTCTATCAAGAATGAGTCACTCTTATGAACATGAGCGGTATATATATTGACAACATGTAATATAATATTTCATGCCATTTTTCTGACCCACCGGCAACACAAGGAAAAGTTGCAACTAATAGAGCGTTGGTCGTAAAATCTAATTTGAGACGAGCAAATCCAGTTCATCAACTGACCTTAATTCTTCATCCAAGTAAGTAATTTCCAGCTCGCCTCGAGCTCTTCCCGGAGCTTTCACCGGTATCTGTTCACCACAATGTCAATGATCAGCATATTATGTAACGTACTCATCAAAATAATTCTGACAAGAATGCATTACTTGCTTGAAGGACCAATGGCATCCCTAATTATAAAGCCTATGATTGTTTGTGTGCATCCAATTCTTTATACTTTAGTACATGAAATTTAGATTTAATGCAGAACAGCCTAACAATGTACTTTTCTATTGACTATGCACGAGGTATGTTAACAAGGAAACGACACTTACCAGCCCTCCAATCTTGAAATAATCAAATTGTACAGCCACCTTTCTTGCATTCAGAGGTGTTAAATCAGCCGTAACCTACAAAATAACGAGTTAGAAGAAAAAGGTCAGTGAACTATGCATTTGCAGTGAAATGCTATTCTGTCCAAATAATTAGTGATAAATAAAGTAGGAAACTCTATCTCTATAATGCAGCATTCAAGTGTTGGAACGCTAAGGGATCAGTTTATGGAGAGGAACACGGACCATTTCCGCCCCTTGGATTATTGATAATAAGTTAGTTCTGTAGGACATGGGAAAAACGTCATCAACTTCAGATTGGTTCATACAAACACACAAAAATATCAATGGTGTCGGCTATTTAATGGGAAAATCACTCAAATGACAATAGCTACCTGTAGGCGATTCTGGCAGGCTTGCAAAGATGGACACAAAACGTTTATGGCGTGTTTGAAATGCTAGCCTAAACAGTACGGCCAAGTATTAAGGAAGATAATACCTTGTCTGTTATCCTATATAGTATTGTCTAATACTGCGTACCAAACATGTTCTTAGGGATTTGAGAAGGTGGATTTTTGTATTTAAAACGTATTCTGGAAATTGTCACGCATGAGAAATCCACACATATGCTAAATATCATAGGTGCTTGCAAAAATACATTGACACCAGATCATAATTGAACTCTTAGGTTTGTTTGTTTGTGTATGAGTGTATGGCGGGAGCAAGGAAGGGAGCAAGTGTTTATAGAACAAAGTGAAGGGATCAATGGAAATTAGACAGTGTACATATCAGAGTGGCTAAAAGAACGAATTAGATACCTGATTGAAGAATGGCCATGATTCCATATTCTGAGCTCTAAGTGTATCCGCATTAATTGCCTGATAGTTTGTTCTAGATCTCAAAAGCTTCGGTCTCTGCTCAGAGTGTTAATTTGGTGAGTAATTTCAATAATTACACAAGCATGAAGAAAAATTCAGAAGCAATCATTCTCCGGTAGCAGCTTCCAAAATAATCATATAATTGAGGGGAAAATGCAGTTTAAAAATCCACATTGCCTTTCTATTATAGATCTTTTCCTGGCAGCCATTTTTGCAATTGGATTCCCCAGCATCAAGAAAATTACATGAAGAAATATATCCAACATTCAGTTTTACCTGTGTTTGCAAAATTGATTTCGAAGTCGTGTATATGAGTTCCCATTTCCCATTCAGCAAACTAGACTTCAGTGGCTCCTTCGTTGGATTGACGGCCTCGAGTTTGCGAGCTATCTAACTAAGGACAAAGTCGAAGGAAAATGAAAAAGGATGAAATTAAACTTCTATCTATGCAAGTTCTTGTGTCCTGCTATCCTTTATCCCTACTCATATATGCCGTAATATTCTGGAGACAGTAAAACTAGATATCTCGTGTAATCCAATTCAAAAAGTTATGCAATCACATCCAAGATCCGACACCATCATTTATGCTGAAAAGATCAAGAAATACACTGGTTCTTTCTCTTCTACAAGGAAAAACAATTAAAACCAAAACCAAATCTTTGATAACGATGCAGTTGACCCTTGTTTAACTAATGAGTCCGGACTATGGAAAACTTATTAATTCAGAGAATTTTATTATGTTGTACTACTACTACTTTTATCCATTAAAAGTCGATTCAGTATAAAGACGGGATCTAGTTGCTTTGGATCTTCAGCAATAACCAAGCCTAGTACAATCAATGATTGAATTGTTCTCATTTTACAAGTATTCAGTATAAAGGTGAGTAAAATCAGCTGAATAAAACTTTATCTTATATATGGAAATACTGAACATACTCTAATTAAAACTTATGTTCTAGGACACACAAAATTTAAATCATTTACATCCTAATTTATCATACTCATACTCAAAACCCACAAGAGATAATAGTCAATAGTTAACCTTAATTTCCCCAAACTTGTTATCCTTAGATAAAAAATGACAAGAAACGAAGAAACTGAAAAGCAAAAGAAATTAACCTCATCAACTCTTTGCTGGTCCTCAGGGGTGGCTTCAGCACCACGATCAAGTGGCGCAATTGCTTCAAGAAGCTCTTGTTTGATGCTCTCTGCATTCTTGGTTTTGTTGTTGAAGAAAGCAGGGAAGAATGAAACGTGAGTTCTCCACTTACTGTAATCTGGCGGGAAATTGGTGGTGATTGAGAGGCCGTTCGCGTAACGAGTGACTGGAAGTGAGAAGATGGAGGAGGCGGAGTGGAGGAGTTTGGGGACTGAGGAGGCGGAGGAGTGGGTTGTGAGAGATGGTGGCGGCGGAGAGAGTGAGGATAAGGCCATGGAATTGGAAGAGTAGTAGTGGTGGCGGTGGTGGTGGACGCTTCTAAAATGGTGCCGGTGGTGTTGTTTGATTAGAGTTTTGAGTGTATGGACAAGAGTAAGATACGTTTAGTTGATCAAAATTAAAAATAAATCTTTTATTTGGGAAAAAAAAAAAAAAAATTTAAAATATAAATTCTTTCCCCATAAAAATAATAAAAAATTACATATCATAACACGTTTGGTAGAATTGCCAATTTTTTATTTTCTCAGGTCATTATTCTAATAATATTTAGCAATTAACCTAGCATTATTAGTTTGTTTAAATTTTGAAATTATGATTAATAAATAATTCGCAATTATTTATATTTCTTGGTCTAGTGGTTTCTTTGGATCTCGGCTCGATCCATAAAAATCGAGCTCGGCTCGTCTCCAAACTGCGCTTTGCTTGGTTGGTGGGCCGAACAAGCCGAGCCTAGCTACCCACGAGCTCGGCTCGACCCACAATTATTTATTTTTAATTTTTTTTTAAATTTGAAAATAAAATAGAAATACAATATCGAGAATCATTTATGTTAAAATTAAAGATTGAAAACCCTACTCCTTTTTCAGGGTTTGGGACCGACAACTTTGAAAGTAGGCGGAGTTAAAATTGTACACAAACAAGATGTTACGTGTACAATTTTTTATTAAAATAAGAAAAAAAAATATCAAATACTAATGCAAAATAATACTTACTACGAATTTGATTAATCAATATTCAAATTTTCAAGTTCTTCGGACATTATTCATCCACTTTGTCTTGGATTCAAGTTCAATCATCCCAATCCTTTAGATACAATAAGTTTTCTAAAATGTCGGTTTGAGTGCGAACTCGATATCGACAAAACCTTGCCACTTGTACTAAATACTGCCTTCGATGCTACAGTTGAGGCCCGAGGTGTTAGTAGACCACGTGCCATTTTTGAAAGAATTGGGTAACTACGTTAATATTGTCTCCACCATCGTAGTATATCAAAAAAAATTCTCTCTTCATCATCTAACATGCTAAGCACATCATGCGCAAAATACCTAACTAACTCTACTGGTGTATCATTAGAACGAGAAAGGGAAGAACTAGAAGAAAAACCAACTGATTGTTGACCTTGACCACTCCTATGTATACTGACACAACTCCATAAGTCAATGTCATCACTTGATGACGAACTATATGTTGGATTAGGAGATCGTACACCATTCGTACCGGCCTTTTCAGCATATACATTATACATAGAACATAAAGTTTGTTCTAAATTAACACACGTTACTGGATTTCCGTAAGTTAATTTATCTGAAATTGCTATTATTGTTACTTTCGTACTCTCTAAGTTAAGTCTATGATCCAAATACATCTAATTGAAATAACATAGGCAATTTTTCTCAATATTTTCTAAATTTAGCTTCCATGACATGTATAATACTAAAAAAAGAGCAAAATTCTTATACATATTAAAGCCTAGCAATATAATAGAAATGATTTAAAACAAGTGGAGTAGTTGGATAATACACACGAACATACTGATTATTGTGTCAAAAAAACTTTTAAAATTTTCTAACATGACTAATCGGCAACAACTCAAAATATTGCCAAGACTTCGCCTTTTGTTTGGTGGCTTTTCGTTTAGTGCTAGAACCGATGGTAGTTTGTGTATCGACATCTTCTTAAAAGTCTTCCAAATCAATTAGATCAGTGTTACCACCAAACTGATTAAGAATATCGTCTGGAATTTGAATATCATTAAAACCACTGAAATCATCGTCACTTCGATTGTATACTAATTGGAATAATATAATAAAGAGAATAGGAGAAGATGAAGATGTAGTAGAAACTAGAAACTAGAAATGTAGATAATTAGTAGAAGTGAAAAATTACAACTTAAAATTATAGAGTAATATTTAGATAATGAGATATTAGATACTAATTATAACACGAATATTGAGAGAATGGAATTTGAGAATTGTTAATGGATTGAGTATATAATTGAATGAGATATAAGATATTGAAGCGTGAAAAAATGATTTTAGAATATGAGTATTTATATGAAAATAATGAAATTGAAAAACAAAAAAATATGTGACCAACGGCCACTTAATCATGACCATTGGACCGTTACACGAGCCACGAGCCGAGCCGGCTCGTGGCTCGTGCTTACAAGCACACGAGTCCAAACGAGCTGGTCTCGTGGGCTCGTGCAACGAGCCGGCTTATTTTTTGACTGAGCCGAGCGAGCTCGGTCCTCTTTTTTTTTGGGAACTCGGCCTTAGCTCGTGCTCGTCCTTCGACGAGTTTGAGTGCGAGCCCGAGCTAGACCGAGCTTTTATGAGCCGGCCGTGAGCTTTTTGCTACCCCTACATTTAGAGAGACCTCACTTTCTAATAAATTAGGGAAAATTAGGATTGAGTTTTCCGCTTTTCACGTAGTGTGTTTATGCTCTTCAACTTTTAAAAGTGAAATTCTAAATCCTCAACTTATTTATATTTATGAATCTAGGTAAGGGAAATTCTAAGTTCTCAATCTATTTATATCTATGAATCTAGGTACCACGAATCTGAAATCTGTTAATATGGACGCCTAAATTGGCAAACAATTTTCAGCTGAATTGGTGAGAAATGTTAAGGTGATTTGAATGTTCTAGTTTTAAATTACGTGAAAGTCGCGTGCGATTTTAACTTCTACATTAACAATTTTGGTCACGTGTAGGGATGCAACAAGACTAGTTGGAGTCGAAGCGGCCCTCCCAACTCCGCCAATCGGGAATTTTTGAGAGGTGGGACGAGAATTAAAATATCTTCATTTACTGTTTCCTTTAATTAATTATTTATTTATTAAATATGAATTAAATTTAAAAACATAAAAGTGAAATATAAAAAAAAAAAAAAAAATCAGACGCGGATAAGAGGAATTAAGGGTAGGGACCATCTTTTCTGTCCCCATCCTGATTAACCTAATAGGACGGGATATGATGGGAGATGGGATATTTTGCCATCCATAACTACGTGGGACTTAAATTTAAAGATTAAACTGGTTGAGAATATAGCAACTTCACTCACTTCTGAAGTTCACACCATGTGAAAAGGATGTGGATCCAAATCTTAATTTTTCCAATAAATCATCATGCACAGTTACTATGGATGATTTAGTTTAATTCCATAATTAGTCAATTAATTATTGAATAAATTTTAATAGAATTACCTATTATTTTACAGCTTTCAAACGAGGAGTGAAATGAGATAGAAGTCGGCAAACAGAAATCAGCTTTCAAATAAGACGTCAAATTAAGTTTAAATTATAATTTAAGTTGATTAAATTGGTTAAACATATTTTTTATTCACATATTTAGTAGTGTTATTTGAGTCAATTAAAAAAGAAAAAGAAAAAAAAAAAAAAAGGTGAGTTATTACCTATCAAAATATTACTAGTGTCATTTGAGTCATACTTAATATCTATTCAAGGTTATAACTTCTTTTGTGAGTTCAAACTCTACATTTGTGTCTATCATAAGAAATAGATCGAATCCAGATCTCTTCGATAAAAAAATGACACTACCTAAAAAATTTACACATCAACTTTTTGTTTAAATGCTATTAACAAACAGATTGGTGGTTTTTTTTTTCGCTGTCATTTTATTGCTATTAACCTAAACTTTTGTTCGAAAATCCTATGTTATCTTCAAGAATAAAAACATTCTCCAATGTCAGGAAGTAACAATATTAAACCCTCAAAAATTATGTAATAGAGATTAACTACAAAACATGGTGCAAAGCCCTTCTTGTTCATAAAAATTCATTCAACTGAACTCACAAGATTGGAAACATGGCGTTTTCCCCAACCATACAGTACCGAAAAGCGTTGAGTTGTGGATCTTATTAAATGTGTTGATAATAAGTGAGTAGTAAGTTGTGAATCTTATTGAATATATGAATAATAAGTGAATAGTAAGTAAACAAAATATGTGGATAAAAAGTATGTTTGACTATTTTAACCAACTTAAATTATAATTTAAAGTTTTTGACAAAACATGAGCTAAGTAAATATCTTTGAAGAACAATATTGAAAACAAAAAGCTGAAGAGTAAATTTTTATGAGAAACTATTCTTTTAATAGAGTGACTACTAAATAGTCAGTGATAAAGGAACCGCCGGGTTCCGATCTAGACTCACGGTGGACATGTCCATGACCAACTTATCCACCAATCGAAAACTATAAAAGAAATAGGCATTATATGTCTCGTCTCGCTTTCTCTTATTTTGCTTTATTCGCTATATTGTCTTGCTTCAAAGAATCACCCCGTTCCAAGCCTCCGGTCCCCAATTTCTTCACATCCCCCATTGTCATTCTTACATAGGCCTTATATATAGTGTATTACAAAAATAACTTGCTTCGAAACACCTGTGCATGTTTGATACCCGGTACTTAACATTAACATTGGAGAGCATAATAAACAAAATTTTAACTTATTTTTCTAATTTAAAACTGTTTTTGATTGTCCAATCCATTATACCGAACATGCCACTCCCGTTCACAAGGAAATCTTGAAGATCCAAGTTGTTCTAGTATCAATTCAACTGTAATAGAATCAAGTTTCATTCAAAGGAATTTGGGAGAAAAGATGGCTACCCTCTATTAAACAATATAACAACAGTAAAGCCATGTTTGATCGTGCTTAAAAGCAAATTTGATCTCTGCCAATATTTATCAAACAAAAATTGATCTGTTTACAAAAATAAGCAAGAATGAGTAAAGAAAAATCAATAATGAAAGAGAAATAAAGCAATTTCATTGTGTTTATGATTATCCCAAAGAATACATCCGAAATAAATTCACTCAAATTCACAACCGCTTTTCTTTATTTTTTTTCTTGGCATAATTCTTGAGATGAAAATCAACAAAAAGTGCCAAAAGGAGGCATTAAAACTGCATTGAAGCACCATCCCCAGATTCCGGAGCAACCCGACCCGGTAAAATGGTAGTACAGCATCAAACCCGAAATCAAGAAGCTAAAAACGAACTGAATAATCTGAAAATCCGTCACCAACCTCTTCCACCATGGACGAATCCCAAGTGCGCACAGCAAGTAATAGGCGTACATTACCACGTGCACGGAGGCGTTGGTGACGAGCGCCACCGGGAAGAGCGACTGCGCGGTGGCGAGCCAGAGGTAACACATTACGATAACCACGGCGTGGTGGTACACGTGGAGGAAAGAGAGGCGACGGGAGCGGGATTCACTGAGAAGGATCAGAAGAGTGTCAATGAATTCGAGGATTTTGGAGAAGTAGAAGACGTGGGCCCAGAAAATGTGGGGCCATTCGGCAGGGTGCGGCCGGCGGGGAAGCAGATGGGCCAGGTGGGGTCATTGGGTGGTGTCTGGTGGAGGGTGGAGAGAGTGCAGCCGAGGGCCATGAGGAAGGAGAGGAGGCAGAGGATTAGGTTGTGGATGGCGGTGATGAGACGGAGGGCGGCTGCGGGGAAAGTGGGGAGGAGGGGAAGTGGTGCAGGGTAAGAGTGAGAGTAAGGTAGACAAGGACGGTGATGGTGAGGAAGAGCGGGAGGCGCCGGAGGTTTGGCCGGCAATCCATTCGTATTGGCTGATGGTTGGATGGTCAACTAGCCAGTAGTGGACGGCGGTGTAGAGAGTGCCCATCCCGCGCCGCCGCAAAGGAAGGATAAGGGGTGGAGGAATGGATGGGATTTTATTGCATTGTCGTGGTATATGCTGACACCAAACAAAAATCCACGAGTTACGTGCTAGTTTAAATACCCGATTAGTCACTCAACTTTAGGGCTTGGTTCAATTTGGTCTCTGTACTTCAAAAAAAGTCCAAACCCGGACACTTAGCTTAACCTTAAGCTGATACAGCAAACGGAATTTGAGTAGACTGAATTGGAAGGAGAATTGAATTGGATTTTAATTTAACAAAACAAAATGCCCAAACTGAAATGGAAATAAAGTATTAGTGATTATCTTAAAACAAAACATAAAGCTACAAGAGCATTCGCATTGGATATGTTAATTTTAAGATGACAAAATACTCCGTCCTCAACTCGTCCCATCTTGCTCCGAGGTCGTAATCGGAGTAAAATTTTTATTTATTTTTATTTTTATGTTTTAAAATTTAAATCGTGTTTAAAATATAAAATTAATATTAAAAATTAATTAATTAATTAAACAAGGTGATAAATGAGAATTTTTTAATCTTCACCCCCGCCCTATCTTCCCAAAAATCCCCGACACTCTCAAGCCAAACAATGGAAAGAAAGGTTGATCTAAGGAAGGTAGACTAAGGTGACTAGCTTTGTCTGACTAGGCATTGTCCCACTCCGTTGTCATCATTTGTTAATTTTAACTTGCTATGTATTACTATATAGACAATCAAGTAAATATTAATTGACACATTTATCGTCAGCTAGTTAAAATACTAGCTAAAGTTAGTGAACTAGTTAATTTATTACACAAATAAATGTTCTTAGCTAACATACTAATACATCCATTTGAGAGATAAATTTGATTCTGACACTAATAGTTGAATTAACACATCTATTGTAGTCTGTAGATGCTCTAAGTGCTTTAAAGACTCAAATCCTCGTGTCCCCCTCGAAAATTTACAAGTAGATGCACCACAAGAATACATTTAGAGCCACACCATAGGTATACATTTAGAACATATCCAAAAGACTCTATTTATAAAAAGCATATTAAGCAATTTAAGCATCTAAAAAATTAGAAAGTAAATTTTTTTTAAGTGCTCAACCTCTTTATCTTTCACACTTTATTTTACTTCTCCCGATAAGTATTTATTTATTTTTAACATGCTTTCCTCTTAATTGTTATATATTTTTTCTCTATTTTATTTTGTATACACTATTTAATTCAATCATTATATGGAGTATTAATTTTTGAATTTTTTTTAATACATTTAATCATAGAAAGTATATTTGGCTCTCCAAATTTGAAGAGTCAAATCCACTCTATATTTTAAAAAATTAATTTGAAAAGTCTATCTTGGAGAGCCAAACACATATTCTATATTTTATAAAATTAATTCGAAAAGTCTCTTATAACATAATTTTATGAGTTAGCTCTTCAAAATAGATAGCATTTTATATTTTAAGAGCCCAAGGACACTATATTAACAATATAAGTCATGTTCAATCTCAAAGCCCAAAAATTACTGACCAAAATTAGATTAAAAAAAGAAGGTAAAACTCAAGATAAATTCGTCCCAATTATCATTCAATTATGGTCTATGTGAGTTTTACACGCTTATCCTACCTTCAGGCCCGTTCTCCTCCACACTAGTGGGGAGCTTATTTGCCCCACTTGGACACTTGTCCAAGTGGGGTTGGAGGAGCATAAAGTAAACAAAGGTGATCCTACCTTATATGTTTGATATATAATTATGATTTGAGCAGATTTCTACTTAATTTAATATAAATATTGTCATTGTAATTGAAACCCAATAATAGAGGTAAACTGAGCAAAAATAGAGAATTCGAGCTTAAATAGGAGTTGATCGAAAGCGTTTGAAGAGTAACATGATGGCACGGGAGTGATAAGAATCATTAAGAGAGTTATTGGAGGAATGTCACAAGTTTTAGGAGTGTATTTTAACTTATAAAAAGTTTGAGGATTGAATTGTATACTTTTGAAACTTGAGGAGGACTAAATTGGGATGAATAAATAGGTTTGGGGACTATTTTGGAAGCTTTTGGAAGTTTTTGGATGAATGTTGAAGAGTTTGGGGCAAAAGGGACCAAAGATGCACGAAAAACTTGAATTAGAGACTAAAGTGCCCAATTTTGAAAGTTGAGGGATCAAACTGCAAAATAAAGGAAAAGTGGCAAACAAATTTCTATTTGCCACGGTATAGCTGAAAAAACTTCTGATTTTTTAAAATTGAGATTCAAGAGTATCATGTGCTTTTCAATTAAAGCGAGTTTTAAGGACGTAATGTGATAAAGCGGCATTCTAATGGGCGGTACTAATGTTTTAGATTGTTGTTTTCTATCTATCTCGTACTAAGAAAGAACTATAAAAGGACATAATCTAGATTAGATTAAGGGTTGAAAAATCAAGGAAACAAGGTGGAACATAGAGAAGATGAGAGAATTACGATGATGATTTGAAGACTTTGGATTGAAAAATGAGAATTGTGGGTGCTATATATCACTTTTTTCTCGTCTTTCTTTCAAATTCGGTGATGAATTTCAATTCATTATTTGGTTTTTCTTCTTTTATGATGAGTAGTTTAACTTATAGTTGGAATGAACGGTATGTAACCTAGTTTGAAACTTTAATTTCAATTCTTGAGTTTTATGAAATTCATGGATTTATGTATTGATTTTTAATTATACCCTTCATGATTGAATTACTTTATCACTAATTCATTGATACGTAGATTTTAATGAGCCGAGAGGTGAATTATTAATTTAGATCACGTAGAAAAATCCTGCAATTGGATAAAAAGTAAAGATATGCTTTTGTTATTGTTGTAGCTCTTAATTGAATTTTTAGGTTTTAAATATATTTAATTAAGGTTTATTCAGATACACTTAGAAATATAATAAGTTGACTTAATTGAATATAATTGATTTGAACCCGAGAGAGGTAAATTGATTTAATTAGTGAATTCAACCGTATAAAATTTAGAAATTGATACGATGAAATCGTGAGTCCCAACACTATAAGTCTGTAACCATCATATTTACTTGTTTAGTTATTTTTATTTTTTAGATAATCATAATATAAATCAACACTTTGCAATAAATTTGTTCTCATGAGGTAAAAGTAGTTAAATTAATTTTCAAATAAAATAGTATTTGTGAAAACAATAATCTGTGAAGATAGTTGATTTTCTCCTCCTCCAGAAACCCTGCCGGCGACAGTGGTGGAGATCTCGCAAAAGGTGGCGGGGCTTTTTCCCCGTGGCCACTCCGGTGTGATAATCGGTGATGTGATTATAATACTTGTGCTAAATAGCGTTATAGAATGTATTATAGTTGTGTGTTGTGATTTTACCGGGGTTGGACTCCTATTTATAGGAATGACTCTTGATGTAACCTTCAACGGTTATTAATTGTGGGTGCCTTTTCATCTTTCCTCTTTATGAGGAATTAATTAGAGACGCTTTCACCTCTCTCAACCGGTGGTGTTTCATATTCCCAAGCAGACGATGGTAGCTTCCGCTTTATAGATCACTGTCTAATTGGTTAGATGGCGAGACGGAGTTATGGTTGTCTCGCTTCTTTGAGGCGGGCATATGAGAATAGCCCGGTAGGCGGACCGATAAAGCAAGGCGGACCGACAAAGGCGGGCGGGTGCTTGAGCAAAGCGTCCCGAGGGGAGCAAAGCAATCATTTAGCAAAGTGTGTTTATATTTATCATCATCATAAGCCCTCTACTTCTCATAGACTACTTTTCATAAAGCTGTTGTCAATGGGAAGTAGAAATATTCTATCGCACTGCTATTTTCTAACTTTTTCGGATAGAAGCTAATCGCTTTAATTTTTAAACATAGGCTCATCGCTTTGTTTTTTGGATGAGGGCTCATCGCCCTAATTTTTAAACATATGCTCATCGCCTTGATTTTTAAACATAGGCTCATCGCCAACATGTTTGGATAGGGGCTCGTCGCCTTGATTTTTTGACATGAGGCTCATCGCCCTAATTTTTAAACATAGGCTTATCGCCTTGATTTTTAAACATAGGCTCATCCCCTTGATTTTTAAACATAAGCTCATCGCCTTGTTTTCTGGACAGGGGCTCATCGCCCTAATTTTTAAACATAGGCTCATCGCCTTGTTTTCTGGACAGGGGCTCATCGCCCTAATTTTTAAACATAGGCTCATCGCCTTGATTTTTAAACATAGGCTCATCGCCTTGTTTTCTCTGACATAGGCAGCTGAACTTGGCCTTGTTTCTGGCCTTATAAGCCCCTCTACTCCCCATAGACTACTTTTCATAGACTACTTTTTTTTTTTTTTTTTTAGTTTGGGGCGAGGTCACCCCACTGGCGAGGTCGCCCGCTTGCTGGGCGGGTGTGACCTCTCAAAAAATTTTTTTTTTTTTTTTTTTTTTTTTTTTAAAGATGAGAGTAGGTCACCTCTCCGGGCGAGGTCGTCGCCTTCCTTTAGGCGAGGTCACCCATACTTTGTGACCTCTCAAAAATTTTTTTTTTTTTTTTTTTTTTTTTGTTTTGTTTTTAAAAGATGAGAGGAGGTCACCTCTCACGGGCGAGGTCGCCCGCCACCGGGCGAGGTTACCCGCCCTTTGTGACCTCTCAATTTTTTTTTTTTTTTTTTTTTAAAAGATGAGAGGAGGTCACCTCTCCGGGCGAGGTCGCTCGCTTGCTCGGGCGAGGTCACCCCGCCCTCACTGTGACCTCTCAAATTTTTTTTTTTTTTTTTTTTTAAAAAAGATGAGGAGGTCACCTCTCACAGGCGAGGTAGCCCGCCACTGTGACCTCTAAAAAAATTTTTTTTTTTTTTTTTTAAAGATGAGGCGAGGTCACATTGTCTCATCTGTGTATCTTGCCTCTATTATCTTGAGGTTTGAACTCACTGGAATATTTCTTTTGTTAGACTCAGCTCACTTCGATTTTTCATACCTTTTGTAATGAGATATGCTTCTTGAGATCCACATACTTTTCTCCTCTCTGAGTAACTCATGCATAGTACTTGGCGGGTTTTGGAGAGTGACATCTTAAAATGACGATTTCGAGTTCCACTCATCATGGCGGTGACTCTGATGAGACATCGTAGTTCTTTGATTCCTAGCGGCTCTATTGAGCAAGGCAATGAAATCTTCAAATTGTTCATCCTTGCCCTGTGCCAATTGCATCAGACTGATAGCAGTTTTCTTAACACGTTTGCTGCTGGCAAAGTGTGTAGTAAAATTTTTAGAAAACTCGTCAAATGTACGGATTGATTTTGGGGGAAGGGTGGCCACCCAGTCCCTGGCCTCCCGCCTAAGCGTCGGTGGGAAAGCCCTACACATAATTGCATCGGGGGTGGCTTGTAACCTCATCAAGTCAACAAAAGACCTGAGGTGATCGACAGGATCAGAGGACCCGTCGTATTTCTCCATCTTTGGCTGTTTGAAGTCTCGTGGCAAGGGGACTGCCATTATTTCTAGGGAAAAGGGGTCTTCTTCCAACACCATGGATTGTTGCCTATTACTTTTGTTGGACAAAGCCTCAGCTATTTTGCGATCCATCAATTCTTCTAATCTCTGTTCCCAACTTAATACTGGTGTCTCAACCAGCGTAGGTGTGGGCATCCATGATGGTTGCCCCCAGTATAGATTTGGGCCAGATGTCAGTGAATAGAAGTGGGGTGCAGAAGGTGGAGCTAAAGAAACTGGAGCTCGCAGCGGAGCTGCCGTTGGCGGTGTTTCTATTGCTGGAAATGTAGGAATATAGGGAGGCCCACAGGCGGTAATGGCCCTATCGGTGGAGGGCTAAGACCCAGGCGAGCCCTGGTAGTGAAGATCCCACCGGCGGAGAGGTTGGGACCACGTGGTAGATGAGAAACCGCAGACGTTCGATCTTGGAGCAGAGCCGTTAAGACCATCACTTGAGCTTGTAGTGCTTGCGAGTTGAGCGGCAGAGGCAAACTCTTGTTGTGGGTGATTAGTGGCGGCGTTGGACTCGGTGCCTACATCCGAAGACGGGCCGGTGGGAGCGATTATATTCCTAGCTCTTCCGGGTTCGAGCCATAGCTTCTTGTGCATTTCCACGACGGCGCCAATTGAAGATAGTTGATTTTCTCCTCCGAGCAAAACGCGGCGGCGGTGGTGGAGATCTGCAAAAGGTGGCGGGCTTTTTTTTTCCCCGTGGCCACTCCGGTGTGATAATCGGTATGTGATTATAATACTTGTGCTAAATAGCGTTATAGAATGTATTATAGTTGTGTGTTGTGATTTTTACCGGGGTTGGACTCCTATTTATAGGAATGACTGTTGATGTAACCTTCAACGGTTATTAATTGTGGGTGCCTTTTCATCTTCCTCTTTATGAGGAATTAATTAGGGACGTTTCACCTCTCTCAACATTTGGTGTTTCATATTCCCAACGGACGATGGTAGCTTCCGTTTTATAGATCACACTGTCTAATTGGTTAGATGGCGAGATAGGTTATGGTTGTCTGCGCTTCTTTGAGGCGGGCATATGAGAATAGCCAGCGGGCGGACCGATATAGGCGGGCGGACCGACAAAGGCGGGCGGAGTGCTGAGCGGGCGTCCCAAGGGGAGCGGCGATCATTTAGCAAAGTGTGTTTATATTTATCATCAATCTGGACTCATTAGATCTATTTTACTACTTGTTAAATTAAAATCGTACACTTGCGATTTAAACACAACAACAATTGTACAACAAGAACTCCGCTAGGTGCATAATCAAAGTACCGTTGTAGATGATGTTTATATGAAGCAACCTCCACAATTTTCTGATTATGTGTGCAAACTTCCCAAAGCAATTTATGAATTACGTCAAGCTCCACGAACGTAGTACAGTGAACCGCAAGCCTTTCTTGCATCATATGGGTTTGTGAATTCACATTCTGACGCCTCTCTATTTGTTTTAAAGTCAAGGGCAATTGAAAATTTTCCTCCTTATGTTGACGACGTTATCATTACAAGAAACAATATTAAAATTATTGAACATGTTATCTCCTCACTTTCCATTCGGCTCTCTCTTAAGGATTTAGGTGAACTGCACTACTTTCTTGGTGTGGAGGTGCTTCAAAACAACCATAAAATACTATTCTCCCAACACAAATACATCTCTGATTTATCGTACAAGCAAAACATACATGAAGTCAAGGGTGTGTACAACCCTCTTTCCACAACAGAGATATTGACACTCATTAATGATGGGTCTCCTCATACGGACGCCAAACAATATCGCCATGTGATGGGAGCTCCTCTGTATCTTTCCATTAATAGACCTGACATATCTTTTGCAATGAATCGACTCTCTCGATTCATGCATTGCCCCACCTCTACTCATTGGACAACTGCAAAACGAGTATCACGGCCTTCATTTGCCACAATCTTCTACAATCACACTTCATGCATTCGACAAGGCAGGGAATCCAGATGATCGAAGTTCAACCTGGCATATGTGGTATTTCTTGGTGCCAATCCCATTAGCTGGTCATCCAAGAAGCAACGCACAGTTGCTGGGTCGTCCACAGAAACCGAATTCCAAGTAATGGTTGCTGCTGTTGCTGAAGTAAACTAGTTACAAAATCTCTTACAAGAACTTAACTTGTCCATTCCTGGCCCACCTACAGTGTTTTACGACAATGTAGGCACAACATATTTGTGTCAAACGTGTGGAGGGATGAAAACGAAGTTTCCCCAGCTTACAAGTACTTGTAATCACCACCAAACATACTCTTACTCTGCTTTTGCGTCAAATCAAGTTTTGATTTTTACGAAGTAACCGCACCGTACTGCCCCTTCATAACCAGACCAAAATCCACTGACCTCGAAGAAGGTGCCGGAGAATCAACTGCCGGCGAGGCATGAAAACACCTCTCTAGGCCAGTAATAGAGTCGCCATCAATCCCATATAACAATAGCAATATTCCTGCACGAAAAGCATAATGATTTGGCGACTGTATCGGATATTTATTTGCCTTTTCTTGGTTTGAAGTGTAGGGTTTAGATTTCCATTGAGAAACGGAGGCTTTTTTTTTTTTTTTTGATACTCGTGTATCCTAGTTTCGTGACTCTATCCCGGACCCCAAGACCATTGCCCCTAGAACTTTAGAGGAGGTAAGTCGCGGGTTATGCCTCAACTAGCTCCCAAGTTCCCCTCATCCGACCGCACACTTCTGCGCACAAGGAACCGCCTCCAAAGTGATTGCTCCATACCGAATAAAATTCAGCCGCAAGTTCCCACCAGGATTCGAACTCTCACCCTGCCGTTGGAAGCAAGCCTTATGTTGATTGTTCCACCAGTTGAGCCAGTGACGGAGGGGAGGGGGGGTCCTTGGGGTGCCCAGGACCCCCCAAAATTCTGAAAATGTCTTTTTTTTTTTTAATTTTTAATTTTTAATTTTTTTTTTGTAAGTGATAATCATAAGTCCAAACCAAAATATAAGAAAATGACCCAAACTATAAAATACTCAAAACAATGCTGTAAACCCAACAAATATTACCCAACTCAAATTCCAATTATCCAACCAACCAAAAGCCCAATTCATACTTCTTTTTCAATCTGATAGTCAGAAACACAATTGCAAATACATACTTCTTTTTCAATCTGATAGTCAGAAACACAATTGCAAATACGGACACAATCAGTAAAACTTCAGTTGTTCAACCCTTATTTCGGAATGCGCAAATAAAAAAAAAATTGAATCACTTCCTCATCTTCTTCAAAATTCGGATTGAAGAATTGATTTGGTGATCCCTTAAATTACATTCATCGGGTAACGTAACAGACTAACAACAAATCAGCAATGAGAAAGTCCCTCTTTCTCTCTTTCTAGTAAAATCTTATGTTGTTGGGGAGATGAAATTGATACGGGATTACAAAATTACAAATGATTGGCCCATTCCTCAAATAATAATATAAAATTAATAAATGCATTTTGCTTGCTAATAAATATCGTGTTCAATTGATTTTTTTCTTTTGAGCCTTGAGTAATATTTAATTTTGTTTGTAAACCGGATCTTCATATTTTGGAGGATAATTTTATAGAAGGCAACGTGAATAAGAAGAGTTTGACTAGTTTCAAATCTTGCATATTTTTGTGCAATGACTTTTTGTAAGCTTTTTAAAGACTACGACTTATAAAAATAATATTCTAATAAAAATGAGCTCGATAATTATGGTTTGAGGAAAAAAAAATCGGGCGCCGCCCGAACCCCCTGTCAAGGCTTCGCCCCTCCTCACCCCATCCCATAAAGGACCCCCAACTTCAAATGTCTGGCTCCACCACCGAGTGGAGCTATGCTTCAGGGGGTAAACGGAGGCTTTTTTTCCTTCTCCAAGAAGAGAGAGAGAGAGAGAGAGAAGGAAATTAGGGGTAGCGGAGGAAACCAATCCACAGTCAAATTGCGAGTCAACTGGGTTTTTAAACTACTGATTTGTCCGATTTCTCGACCCATTTTGCGACATTGCAAGACCTCTATAGAAATGCTGATGGAACCTTGACCACACTCAATTGGGTTTGTACTTGAAGAATAAAGAATTGTCGTTAACTTGCAATTTGGGAGCAATAATTACAATGACTCTGAAAATAAATTTTCTAGTTAGATCACACTTTTTTAAATACTAGTGAAGTGCAAATGCAAATGTTACATTTTAATTAAATATTTTATAGCGTGGTTATTATTTATGAATTTTTTAATTATTTTTTTAATTATGAAAGATTAAGTAAAATATGTATTAATATTTGTTGAGAAAAATACGTATTATTTAAGGGTTAACGATATAATTTCAATTAATCTTTAACAAGAACGTTCTTCACTTTTAGATAATGTGATGAATGTTATGTAGTTCTTAACAGAATTGATTATTACAATTCCTAGAATTGAAAACTTCAATTATTATTTGAAAAAATTATTCTGCTGCTTTCAAGTTTAAACTTGTTCCATATTTTTTCTCATATGACCTGACTTTATAAATTTTTTCAATTTAATTTTGTTCATTCTAATCAAACATTCAAAAAAATTTAGATCATACGAGTGTCATGAGATATGCACAAGATTACTTGTGAACTTGCGGGGTAATAAGTAATAAAAATACTTATTATGCACAAGTTGTTAATTAGTGATTTCTCGTTAGATAGATTTTTGAAGTAATTAATAAGCAAGAATATGGGAAAATCGTGTTGCTTTATTGTTATATATTTATTTCCTCAATTTAAAAATTGAAAGATTTTACTTGTTTTCATAATAGTAAAATGTACAAACACAATAATATATACTTGTATAATTATAATGATTTAAACATAACTTCACGAAACTAAATTACGTAAAAACAAACAAAAAGAAAATAAATACTCTCAATATATTAAATCAACAAAAATAAATGAATGTTCATTCCATTATTTAAATAATTTTATGCTTATAATTTCTCAACACAACGATTAACAATGAAAATATACATTTGTCATTCTTAACAGCGTGTTTTGAAGTGCAAATTTCAATATCCAATAATTGGTGTTCACTATATTTTTTGTTGTAGCTGACAAGAAATTAGGAAAATTATTTTTATTATAATCAATAACCAAGGTAAAAATAAAGACAAAAACAAAATAGTGTAAAAGAACACACATTTTAGAATCTTTTGTATCTCTACTAGTGTTAAATTTAATATTATTATTGTTTTCCAAAAAAATCTTACATTGCCAATACTTTTGCACTTACAATTTCAAAAAAATTTCAAGATCATACTTACAATCACCGATAAATAAATCGACTCACTTAATTTTCATTTAAAATACTGAATATTAGAACTATTTAAGAACTCAAAATGAGAATTAAAAATCAACACTTAAACAAGTTAAAATGTTCAAATAAGTATAAAAATTAACAAAAATAGAACTTAAACAATCAAACAACTACTTGTAATTGTCCATTTATGAACCTTATAAATAATGATGACCAATAGTAACCTTCAAATCTGTTTTGAGCGGCACGAAAAGTTAATCACATAGATCCACGAAATAGCTTCATTTGGAAAACACAAAAACAAGATTTGGATAGGTATCCAAAATAATTAACATATCAGTAAATTTTGGGTGTTTTCAAAAGACATGATTGAAATCGGAAGAAAGACAAAAAAATACGAACAAAGAAATACAAGAGAAAAAAATGCAATGTCGAAAAGAAAATGGGACTAAAAAAATCTAAGATTGAGAAAAAAAAATGGTGTCAATTTCAGGAAATTAGGAAAAAAGTAAAAGAAAAAAAAATAGAACCGTGGTGAGCATTCATATGAACAGTGCCACACTAAAAAAGAAAAGAAAAAATGGAAATCAGGAAAAACTAAAAAAAGAAGAAGAAGAAGAAGAAGAAGAAGAAGAAGAAGAACGATGGTGGGCACGCATTCATAGAAGTGGTGACACACTAAGATCCCTCTTATAATACATAGGGATAAAAGTTTATCAATTATTCAAATCATATTTCAATATTTTAGTCATTGAAGTCTAAAAAATAAATAATTATACAAAAAAGTAAAATAAAGAGTTACAAATAAAGAGTTTGTTGGAGTGTGTAAAATTTGAAGATGCTCTCTATTATGAATAAGATGTTTTCGAAAAATAAAGAGTCTCTTAAAAATGTTCTAATAAGATAAAATGGTGATAACTATATTCGATACTTTTGATATCGACTAGAAATCGGGTGCGTTCAGTGGTGAAAATAGAGTAAGAAATTTTAAAAATGACCGTGATGGGTTAACTAAACTGAATTTGCTCACCCGCAATATTCGCGGGGTTCGTGAGTCAATTCACATCTTTTGAAAATGGGTCGATTCAGCTCGCTTGAGCCCTGAACCAGACTAAGATGTTGGCGGTAGGTTAAAATCGATCCACTCATTTTGACACTAATATTGATAATATAAATCCACCACAATTTATTAAAACAAATTTTAAAATTATTACCTTATCGGATATTTACAAACAATAATTTCCTAATGTTTTTAGAAAATGGATGAAGAAACTAAGCGCAAGTTTGAGAGTACAGAACTTATTTTTTAAATGTTTATAAATTGTGGATCATATGAAATGTGTGAATAATAAGTGTGTAGTAAGTTGTGGTCCTCCTATGATGTATGGATAAAAAAATATGTTTGACTAATTTTTATGAGTTAAAATTATAATTTAAGCTTGACCAAACATGCACTAACATGATTTTGAACAAATGCCTGTGTCCACGGGACCGGACTGCAGTCTAGTCCGGCAAAAAAAAAAAATCGTTTTTTATAGCGTAAATTTTTTTTTTTCTAAGTAATAGCTTGATCTTGAGTGTGATTTTTTTTTTATCCGCAAAAAAAAAATCGGTTTTTTATAGTGTAAATTTTTTTTTCTAGTAATAGTCCGGTCTTGGAGTGTGAATTTTTTTTATTTTTATTTTAGTAGCGGTCTGATCTAAAAAATATCCTAGTTCCGCCCTTGCACCAAAGATAACTTAAAATTTTTAGTTTAATTAACACAAATCGCAAACCAAGCGAACATATTAACTACAAGTTTCACTTTCACTCATTTGTACTTGATAATCGTGAACTGTCAAGTGTAAACGACAAGGATTTGGGTTGAGGTTGAAAACAAAATGGGTTTATCACTACCAGATGATTACGATTGAAAAGAAAAAGGGATTGCAGAAAATGAGATTTTCCCATTCCTTAAGTTTTCACTCATCCTTTGCTTCGGATAGAGGAGACATGAAGAATCAAGAAAAGAAACCTGCAATTCTTGAAAAGCCATACCTTTCCTTCTTCTCTTCACAATCTATCTACATATAAAAACATCCCATAATATGTTCTCTTTTCCACCACTCATTGCTGAATTTAGTGTTCAAATAATTAATAAGTATGCCGATTATGGTTAATGGAATTCAGAGACTCAGAACGTACCACTACTACTGGTGTCGACATTGCCAACGAAGTATAAGAACCACAACTAACAACCCAGCTGAAATATTGTGTCCTCGCTGTTTAGGGCAAGTCGAGTATGAGCTCGACATGTCAAGGCCGAGACTTGGCTTAGACAACGGGTTGGAACCATCCCCGGCGGCCCGGATATTGGATTCATTGGCTCAAATGTTCGATCCACCAATTAGGCAACATCCAAATCCTGATGATGGAAATAATGGAAGGCACCAAGCTTTGGTGTTGCTTCAATTTATAGGCCTTGATCAGCCTCCAAGACCGGTTTCCCCTCATGAAAATATGTAAGTTATCATTTTGTTCTATTTTATGTAGGAATTGCAACGGAGTGGGCCGTGGCTAGGGCGGCCCTCCCCATTCCAGCCGGGATTTTCGAGAAGTAGGGCAGTACGGGTTGGGGAGTATTATACCCTCATTTAATTAATTATTAATTATTAATATTAATATTTTATTTTTTATTTTTTTAAATACTTTAAATATATAAAAATAAAAATAAAACAAAACAAAAAGATTTGAGGTAGATTCAAAGAATTCGGGGTGGAGATCATGTTCTTTGTCTCCGTCCTGATTACTTAACGGGCGGGCAGAATTAGGTCATTCCTAATTTTTACTATATGACTCGTAACATTCTGAAGAATTCAGTTTAAATCTTGTATCGTAACAAAATATACTTTCTACCATGGAAATTCTAGGATCTTCAACGAGCTGATCCAACAGCTGACTGAGAACAACATGCCGCCAGGGCAACCTCCGGCACCTGATTCCGCGGTGGAGGCACTGCCGGTGGCGGTGCTGACGGCCGAGCAATTGGCGAACGACGAAATCGATTCACAATGTCCCATTTGCAAGGATGAATTTGAGATTGGAACAGAAGTGAGACAACTGCCATGCAAACATTTTTATCACTCTGAATGCATTCTGCCATGGCTGAACATGCACAATACCTGTCCTGTTTGTCGTTTTGAATTGCAAGGATTATCAAATAATATTAATAACATTTTTCAAGATAATTATAATGAAATTGGTGATGAAATGAGGACGAGTGAAAACTGGAGTTGGACCCGGTTTTTCTCTCTGCGGCGGCCTTTTGAAATGGTGTTGAATTGGGCGAATCTGTGTCTGGATTTTCTAGATAATACAATTAGTACTGCGGTTCATGGAGGTACCATACTGCCAACCATCTCGTTTAAAATATTAAGATGTTAGAAACAATATATTTATTTATTTAATTTTAATCTTAAATATTTAAATTTAATTTATTAAATCACATTAAGGTCTAATTAACACCGATAATTTGTATACTTGATAGATAATTCCTTATGGCGCTCTTGGTGGATTCCTTAGCGTGTGCTCGCTCTCTCTAAGTGTGATGTCTTAATCCTCGGAGAAACATTTAATGCCATATTTAGCAGGTAAGTTGTCTTCTACTTCTATGTAATTCACTTTTCGCCTCATAAAATTTACGTTAAAAATTCTCTTAAAGATTGTCATGGAATTGAGAATATACTTTCGTCCTATTAATTAGCCAAAAAAACAAAATGCTTCAAATATTTTTAAATTAGCAAAGTATTAGAAAAATTTGTATAACCATTCCAAATTATTGAGAATATACTTTCTACCTATTAATTTTAATTCTTCATTTCTCCATGTTGATAAAAAGAGAATCATATCTATATATGTTAAACATCAAAAAAATTTATTAAGAGCTTGTTCGGTACCTTCTTTTTTTTTTTTTTTTTTGTCAAAAATAGATTTTTTCAACCACTATTTTGAACTCTTCAACCAAAAATGGTGGTTGAAATGATCAAATTGTCCTTTATTAAAATTATTATTTTTTTCAAATGAAGGACAATTTAGTTAATTTAGCCACAATTTAATTTGAAAAGTCTAAAATAGTGGCTAGAAAAAAACCTACTTTTTACCAAAAAAATGAGTACCGAACAAGCTCTAAATAAAAATAAAAATAACAAAAATTTTGAAAACACTAAGAAAATGCACCAAGATAAGATAGAATAAAAACAGTGACTTACAAGTTTTGTCGTTTGTTATTATGATAGATGTCAAATAAAATATTAATTAATAATTATTTTTAATGGTTCTTGAACAAAAATTATGATAAATCATATATTTAAGAGTTAATTTCACATAGAGTTACCAAATTTTAATTCGCTTGATTATTAAAGTATTTTTGTGATTCATTTAGTTACTAAAGTTAAATAATTTTATAGAATTAGTCACTTTTAACAACATTCATTCGAGATCCAAGATTAAACATTGACATCAATTGTGTTCAAATCGAGATATTATTAAAATATTTTTGTGATTCATTTTTGTTCTGTCTCGTTGTATTTCGGCTTTAATATTTGTCAATTTCTTTTCTAGATTTTCTAACATCTCATTGTATTCTTTGTAGGCTTTTAAAATGTGTCCCAGTTGATTTTGATTTTACCAAACTATAAAATGTATCCCAATTAAAAAATAATAATAATTGAAAAGAAGGGGAACAAAATAAGGGCTTGTTAATGGAGATTGTTTTTCAAAAATGTGGTTTTTATCTTTCTTTTTTTCTATTCAAATTTTGTTATTGTGTAAAAGTTTGAATAGTTAAAAAAAAGCAAAAAATGAATATTTTTCTAAAATTTTCCCCTTTCTTCTTTCTTTCTGTTGTTCATTTTTCTAAAATCACTCTCTTCCTGTCCACCAATTAAATTGAGACACGTCAATCTATGTAATAACAATCTACTTTGTTTAAAGAATTTGGGTGGAATTTGCTGCCCTGTATTTTTGTGTGTGCAAATTGAAGATCACAGGGAATGGGTGGATTGTCACCCAATCCAAAGTTCTCTATCCCCATTTCCAGAGTGGGTCCCACTCCCACACCCACTCACCTCATCACAGCCGCCGCTCTCCGCGTTGGTAACGCCGTCTTCCACCACCGCCGCCTTCATCTTGGGTTCCTCCTTCATTCCTCCCTCAAGGTACTCCACATTTTTTCAGGAAAAAAAAAAACAACAACATTCCCATGCCTTATTACATGTAGTGCAAGTAATGAGAGTTCTTGATTTTTATTTTTATTAATCCATTCATGGTAATTGTTATAAATTACATGATATGATTTGTTTGTAGTTGATATGGTTTTAAGGTTATGCTGGTGCATTTGCTACTAAATTATGGTTACTAATTCGAGTTCCCTTGATGCTTATGGAAATCCTGAGGTTTATGGATTAGGAGAAATTTCCATAATTTCGCATTAAAAGATTTAACAAACGCATGAAAAAAAAAAAAAAAAAAAGAGAATGTTGGGCTGTGCTTAAAAGTTATAAAAGTAAGTTGTGGTAGTGTAAAAAGTGATTTTGAAAATCATGTTGGGTGAAATAAGTAACTTAAAAGTGAGATTTGACTTATTTTTAAGGAGGGTTCTAAAAAGCGTAAAGCATAGTGAGGGTGAGTTTCAAGCTTTTCGAGGCTAGGCTATGCGAGGCGATGCGAGGCGAGGCGAGGCGAGGCGTGGCGTGAGGTGTGGCAAGACGTGGAGGCCGCGCCTCACGCCTAGGCGAGCTTTTTAAAATAGTGCTTTTAATTGAAACGAAACATGCTCACGCGTTGTGACTAAAACCTAATAGATTACACCATAATATGGCATCTTTCAGTTTCAGGGTGGGTGGTGTTCCTTTAAATGATTTCTGAATATACTGAACTGATCGTCTATGGAGATCTAATATTCATATTCTTTTAGCTCCATTGTGACTAAAACCTGATAGATTATATATCGTTTAGGACTAACAAAGGACCCATTATGGTGGTTAGTTAAGCATTTCACTGTTAGTTGTAACCTGTCAAAGGTGTGAGAAGCAACTAATAGTTACTGTGGTGGCATTTAAGTCTCTCCTTGCATCAGTAGTTCGATGTATTGCTGAAACCAGGAAGAATTTCACTGAGATTTTGCTTGGTGTACAGAATATTTCTCGTCTTGGTGATGTCCCTCAGTTCAAGGATATGTGGTATGAAAAGACGCTTCAATTTACAGGTTGTAATGGTTTTCAATGGTCTCACGATGCTTTGCCATTCTTGAGCTTATCTTTCTTCAATGGAGATGAAACTAGAAGTGACTCTAAAGATATTGGGAAGCCATACTCAAGCACATCTAGAAGAGTCTTATTTGATGGAAGGCAGTGGACCAATATTCTTCTTGCAGCCAATGTATTGTGAGTATTACTGCCACAAACCAAACCATCTTTACCATTAGGGTCCGTTTGATTGTATCATTTTCCATAAAAAATGTCACATAAGAGGAAAATGATGTCACGTCCGATAAAAATATTTTTCTACTTTGGCTGTTTGATACAAGGTGAAAAAGGAAAATGAATTTTAGAGTATAACCACTTTAAGCTTGTTTTTGGCCAATTCCATGGAAAATATTTTCTTAGGGGGGAGGAGGTTTTATTTTCTAACTTACATGGAAATTGTTTTCTTTTGTACCTTCCTCCAATCAAACACACCCTTAGTTCTCTTTGGTATCAGAAACTCAATGCTGCTTCTTTTAACTCCTTCCACCAAAGACCTCACCCCTACTGCCACAACACAAAATGAGGAAATGGAAGGAAGAAAAAACATACAGATAACCTAGAAAAAGAGCTCTCAAATGCAGTCTCCTCATAAGTATCTGGTTTATGATTCCCCCCCTTCAAGCAGTTAAATTCTTTTCTCTTAATTTATTTGCAGAGTGTATATAGCACAAACCCTTACAGAAGGCAAGGTCTTATTTTGGGGAGCAAAGGTCTGAATTTGTAGTTGACACTGCAATACTACAGTATTTAATTACATTCATATTCAGATTTTGTTATATAAATTCGTATGGAGTTCCATATCCTTGTAGATCAATAGTCTTATAGACAAAGGGCAGTTGTGGAGGCTAGCTACATCATCCTTTCTTCATGCAAATATTGTGCATCTGATGGTATGATTTGAATTACTACAAATGAAATGCTTGTTTAGTCTGACACTCTACCTGGATATTGAAAAAAAAAAGTTTCGTCTTTTCAGGTCAATTGTTATTCTCTAAACTCTGTTGGTCCTACTGTCGAGAAAATATGTGGTCCTAGAAGATACCTTACGATATACGTCACCTCTGCAATAGCAAGTAAACACTGATATCTTACAATAGACAATGCATTTCTTATCCCCAAAAGTCCATAATTGTTCTTATTAAGTCATTTAAAGAAAATCAGGTTCGGCAATGAGTTATTGGTTCAGCAAAGCACCTGCTGTTGGCGCATCAGGAGCTATTTTTGGACTAGTAAGTTCTTGAACCGTGAAGTTACCAACTTGGTGGACTTTTTAAGTTGAGTAATAATGTAAAACTAAAACATTTGTTACCAAAAATATGCAGTATCGGTATAAATCTTGTAAAGGTGATGCAAGTTTCTTCGCATAATCTTTACCTCAATCTTTTCTCAAGGTTCATTCAGTTATGAGAAGCTATACTAAAAACCTACAGAACTTTCAGAACCAGGAAATCTTTTCTGCATCCCTGTTTCTCCTTACCTTTCTATGTATGTTGTAATTGCCTAAATCTGGTGCACAATCAGGTAGGATCTTTTGCTATGTTTATCCTGAGGCATAGGGGCATGGTCAAAGGCAGTGAGGGAGATCTACAGCATATAGCTCATGTGATCATGTTGAATATGGTATGCCACGCACATTTCTCAGATTCACAATCCCTATAATATATTGTGTATAAGTCACAGATTTCTATTGTAAATCACGTGATCAAGATTTTGAAACTATATATTATACTTTGAAACCATATTGCATCTTAAGGACCTCAACCAGGTCTCTGGATTATACCCATTGCCCGTATTTCAATCTTTAGGCACAGATTAGGCTTTTATCATCAAATTTGTGGTTTTTAACACATAATATTGGTAGCTGCTTGAATCAGGCGGTGCTGGTAGGACATTTATTGGGTTGTAATTAACTTGTCATTTATCTTCTAATTTTTGCTACTGTAGTTCACCGAATGAAATTGACCTTCCGTAATGCAGGCTATTGGACTTCTATCTAAAGGCATCGATAACTGGGGGCATGTAAGTATGGTTAACTTACTTTTACTAAGTGGTACTTTCTTTGATGTATTTGCTCTCAACTTAATATAGTTTGTTTTTTTTTTCATACAATTCTCTTCAAACTATTACATGTGTGCTAACTTGTTTTAGAATATCTTATTTGTATGCAACCACTCATAGGGAGGCACATATTGTTGAATTTGTTATTAATTCAAGCAGATGCCTAATGTTTGTCAAAAGTTCCAACAAGGGAAGTCGTGATAAAAAAAAAAATTGTCAAGGGTACATTTTAGTTCACATTTTTTTACCACAGTTTTTTAGCAGATTTTAATCTGGACCAAAGAAGCACTTAACATAGTAATAAAGTTTAGTTTATATATTCTTCATTCCGTCGTAGCATTTATATTAGGTCCAATTTGATCCTTTTCTCGTATGTTTCAAACTTCAGGTAGGAGGCTTGATAGGTGGAGCCGCCGTATCTTGGCTTCTTGGTCCTGCATGGAAGGTTGAGTCAGTTTCACGCAATGGGCGAAAAGTTTTTACAGACAAAGCACCAATTTTCTCCCTCATCAAGAGATCTACGAAGTAATGTTGTGCATCGAGGTTGTTTTGAGGCTCTTCTCACTAGTTTCATCTACGTACAGGATAGGAAAAAGGATAGATCTCCCTCCATCTGTACTCTAAAGATGAACATTAAAAAATGAAGTGACCGGTATGGTTACTCCAAAACTAAGGTTGGCCTATAAGAGAATAAAGGGTCAATACTACTACAGTGAATTCGGCTTTGTACAGCATTTGATCTAAAGTAGGCAATGAATCGAACATAAATGGCGAAAATAGTTCTTGTAGTTGACTTCAAATTTATGAGGAACTAAGACTTTGTTGTTGTGCTGGTGCAACTCTTTTGTGACAAATGCAACTGGAAGTAGGGTTTAAAACCTGCTTCGTCCCCGAATGTTATACTTCGCTCAGAAAGTGGGTTCTAAACTATAAAATGTAAATATCTAGTCTTTCAACTTTATATGTACCAGTATGTAAAATCTTTTGGAGAGTTCGTTTTGCACAGTTCTGTTATCGTTTTGCACAGTTCTGTTAATTTTTTCACAGATTATTCAGAAGAACCTGTCCAGTTGATTGGCTAATAGTGATAATTGATTTAAGAGAAGATAATTAAGGATGGCAAAAAACCAAACCTGCCCGGGCTGCCCGTCTCGCTTATTCGGGTAATAGGGGCGGGTTTGGGGCGGGTTTTTCTGCCCCGCAGAGTTCACCCCACACCCGTCCGTGACCCGCCAAGAATTTTTTTTTTTTTTTTTTTTTTTTTGTAAAATCATAAAATAGAATACAAATTAAAACTTTATTACAAATGGACTAAAGAAGAATAAAATTCGGGTTGAAATTATAAACAATAAATCTCAATCATTACACTACAATTTCATTCTTGAATTTTTTTTTGTTTTGTTTGCTACAAATATTTAAAAAAAAAAAATATATTTTTTTTAATTATTTTTTTCGATTTTATAAAAAAAAAAAAAAAAAAAAAAAAATCATGGGGATGTTGGCGGGTCAAAAATTGAGCTGTCCTACAAATTAATGGTCATGAGTGGAGTGGGTAAAAAATTTGGCGGGGACGGAGGGGGGGCGGGCGGGCGGGGCCATTGCCATCCCTAAAGATAATTGATTGAATTGGCTTGATTTTTCTCATCTTTTGCTGTAACAAATATTAGCACATGAAGGTATGTTTGAGAAAACATGACTTTTCACTGTCGAAGAGCTAGAGAAAGTCACTTACCGTTTTTATGAAAGTCGAATGCTTGATTAAATACGACAAATAACAGTTTATAAATGTATGCTACTTGATAGAAAAATTGTAGCAATTAAAAAAAACGAAGTTGGCATATGCAAGCCCAGCGGAACAGGTTATCAATGAGGTTGTCATAATCTTGCAAATCAATCGTAGGAATGTGGTTAAGATGTTGCCTAGAAACAGAAATTCATTTGCTAGTTCATGAATTCATTTATAATGGAACCCTTTTCGATCATATCCATGATGAGAGCGTTGAATTCCCAATTTCATAAAATATGCAGTTAAAAATTACAACAGAAGTCGCACGAGCACTTGCTATCTCCACTTTGCAATTTTCCTCTCATCTACCACACAGAGACATCAAATCAAGTAACACACTTTGGAACTTTGGGGACGATTGCAGGGACGATCAAATTCACCTTACTAGCCTAGTGAAAGGGATATATGAATATTTAGATTGAGTACTTCTTTTCAAGTTAATTTACGAAAAGAGCGATGTTTAGAGTTTGGAGTTGTTCTTGTCGAGCTCTTGACTAGACAAAGGCCTATATATTGTGATGGAACAAAAGACAGAAAGAGGTTTAGCAACAAGATTTCTATTATGCATGGAAGGAAACAATCTTGAAAAAATTATTGACACGTAAGTTTTAGAGCAAGGTAAAATAGAAGTTCATGGTTGTGATTGCTAAACTTCTCAAAGGTGTTAAATTTGAATGGTAAGAAAAACCAACTATGAAAGAAATTGTAATAGAGTCGGATAGTGTCTCAAACGCTTTCGTCTTCGGTTGAAATTTTATTTCAAAGGATACAATTGCGCAAGTCAAAATTAATATTGATCTCGGATGAATCATCATCATTTAGATGCATGTATGCGTGTCCCTTAAAGATTCACACGGTTCGATCCCTTGAGTGGTTTCTAAACAATTACCTATTCATTGCAACTATCTATTTTTGTAATTGTTTAATTAAGCAGCTAAATAACATTATCTTCTCTGTATTAACATTTTGATAATACAGTATGGGCTCTCTTTTTTTTTTTTATTTTGATACAACGGTTTATCATTTATTGTCAATCATTTAAAAAGAAGAATAAATTTTCAACCCGTGCACTATTTTTCTAAAATTTATTAAAAGCTTAATACAAGTACAGTTTTCATATATAAGAGATGATGAAACTTGAATTCACATCGTTCAATTGTTTCATTCAAAATTTTAAACAAATACAGAAATTACAAAAGTTATTTATTTGAATTTGATATAATGCAAAAGAGATCTTCCACAAAACAGTGCATTTATTGCAAATTACAATTCAAATTGCAATTTTACAAGAAACAAATATTCTTCAAGCACCAACGTTCCCATGGATAAAAACACTAAAAAAGGGAGATATGGGGGAATCCATACTAGCAGCAGTACATGTGCATGAACATTGGCAAGATGTGTCCATAATCTGAGTCTTTTCATCCATCTTGTGAAGTGAATTTGCTTCAGAAATCACCATTGTCATCTCCTTGATTGCAACAACTGGATAGTTTGCCATTTTTATGGTGGGACAATGCAGTACAATGATCTTAATTGATATTCTTTTTATCCCATAGAGATAGATTTTTTTTTTTAATTTTATTCATCTACTCTAAATTATTCCGGTTTTCTTGTTGAAAGTATAATTTAGAGGTGGCAAAGGGCCGAGCTGAGCAGGCTGGGCCCGTTGCCCACCTGCTCGGGCTCGTCCTTAGAATGGGCGCCGGTTCGACCCTTTGGCTCATGGGCCGAACAAGCCGAGCGGCCCACAAGTTCGACTCTTTTTTTTTTTTTTTTCGACTTTGAATATTTGTTCGGAGAATTTAAAAATAAAAAATAACTAAAGTATGAGATTTTTTTTTTTATTAAAACTCAAAATCTTGCATCACCTAATTTATTATTTGGCTTTTCGTTACCGATAGTTGCATTTGCATGTGTGTGTCGACATCTTCTTGGATGTCATCCAAATCAATTGGATCGGTGTTGCCATAATCATCAATAATATCGCAGAAATTGGAATATAATTAAGACCATCGAAATCATAATCACTCGATTATAAGCCATTTCGAATAAATTATAAAGAGAAGAATATAAGAGGTAGTGAAAAAATAGAAATGTAGTAGAAGAAGTAAAAATTAGAAATATAGAATAATATTGAAATAATGATATTGATGATAAATAATTATAAACTAATATTAAGAATTGTTGTAGAATTTGAGTATATAATAGATTAAAAGATTGATGTGAGAAAAAAATGAGTTAAGAGTGGTACTTATATGAAAAAATTATGAAATTGAAAGAAAAAAAAACCAAAAAATGCTAACGGTCACTTTTTTATGTAAATTGATTGGCCACGAGCCACGAGCCGAGCGGTTTATTGGGTCGGGTATATCTTATTTTTTTAATATATTCGTATTTAATGTAAGTTGTTATCAACAAATATGAACTACCATAATATTAATGTAAAATTTATTTTTTTAACTATATTACTTATATTTTTTTAATCTGTGTGAAATGGAAGTACTACTATGTTTGTGGAAAAAATAGAGTATTAATGTCTACTACTCTATAATCTACTTTACCAAATAAGCATGTAACGTTGATAACTTTAATCATAATGACAAAAAAGAGAACAAGTTTAATAAGCATATTAAGTGGCTGTTTGGTTTTGCTAAAAATAAAAATAAATTTTTAGCAGATTTTAATAAAAGTTGATGAAATGTATAGATGAAAAATTGATAAAAGTTGTGGATCATATGAAATGTGTGATTGTGTGATTAAAATTAATTGTTGATTTTAATTCAAAATTGGGAGACTTTCATTATATGTCCAAAAAAAAAAGAAAAAGAAAATACTATTTTATTTTGTTTATTTAAAAATACTTTTTGTAGGACTTGTTACATTTCTTACAAAAAAATGTGTGTTATATTTAGATTTTAAAATGTTGAAAAGTAATTGTAGAATTTTAATATAAAATCAAGTATGTAGCAAAATTATCACTTTAAATTTTTATCAACATTTTATTCAAAACCAAACAGTTAACTATTGAAATAAAATGATATTTTTGTCACATACTTGATTTTATGTTAAAATTCCATAATTACTTTCCAACATTTTAAAATTTAGATGTAATAAATATAATAAATGTAACATATTTTTTTGTAAGAAAATATAACAAACGTAACAAATGTAATAACAAGTGTTACAAAAATAAAAATAGTATTTTTAGAATAGAAAAAAATAATATTTTCTAAATTATTTTAATTTTTATAGTATATTGTAAAACTATCCATTGAAATGAAGAAAGTGCGTTGGAGGCAAAGGCTCTGTCTGCACTCACCGGACCTTGTGACCATTGGCTCCGCCATGTTGAGGTGAGCTATTTGAGCCAATTTATATTGATTTTTTATAATTGAATTGCTAAAAGTTTTCCAACTTCAATTGTCGAACCCTACTGCTTGTGTAAGTAGTACATTTTGTTCTTATCGTTTGCACTTATTGTGTAAAACGTCTCTATCGGATTTTGGCATTTGAGCTCTTAAATAAATGTTTCTTTGCAGAAAAGATCCTTACCGTTCATATCCGTTAACAATTAGTTAAATTATCAAAAGAATTAATTAGAGCAAATAAATTTGAACAATAAGGATGATTTGCACAAAAACATTAAGCGATATGGACGTTTTGCGCACACAAACTTTTAAAATTAGATTTTGGATCCTCTTCTTACAAGTAATTATAAAATTTCATACAAACCGATAAAATCACGTGACGTTGTAATATTACACTTAAACATAATAAAAAAAAAATTTATAGACATTACAAGAACTTGACACATCCAAACAAATGTATGTTGTCATATACGCATTCTTGCATAGTATGCTTAGCAAATAATAGAGATAAATTATATCATAGTGAAGATAATACCTAATTTGTTTTGATCTAGGAATGCGTATGAAGAACAATTATTGAATTTGCAAAAAGAGAATAATTTGTTTAATTTTAGAACATGGTTTTTAGTTTTTGTATGCGGGTTGGTTATAATGTGGCTTATTGAAGTGTTTAGAATGCGTTTGTCGGTATACATTTGTTTGGATGTGCTTTGTTCTTATAATGTGTATGAGTTTCATTCACTATGTTTAAGTGTAAATTACAATATATGTGATTTTATTTATTTGTGTGAAATTTTATAGTTATTGAAAAAAGAAGACCAAAAATCTAGTTTTAAACTTCTGTGTACAAAACGTCCATCTTGTTTACTGTTTTTTATAAAAAATCATTATTATCGTTTAAATTTATTTGTGCTAATTAACTCTTTTAATAATTTTAACGATAAATATTAATGGATATGAACAATAGTGACCTTTTCTATAAAGAAATATTTATTTAAGAGTTTAGATATCAAAATTCAAATTACAGAGACGCTTTAATAAAAATAAACATTAGTGAGAAAATGTGTTAATTATCTCTTTTAGTTCAAATTTCTTATGCTCCTTGGGAATTTGAGAATATGTGGGGCCCAGTTCTTGATATATGAACTTACAAAAACAACTCTACTTTTTGAAACACGTAAACATAATGATTTTTGCTGTGGTGTTGTCAACTCCATTCAGAAATTTGTAGATTTATAGCTTATAAGCTACAACAAGTATAGGGTTAGGGTTAGGGTTAGGGTTAGGGTTTTCGGGTTTTGCTATCATTTTGCTTATATTATAAGCAGTTGTGGCACGTGATTGCAGCAGGCTTAATTCACTTTTTCTCCAAAGCAACCTTTATAAGTTTTAAGTTACTTATTAGCTTAACCTGACAAGCTCACATATCCTATTTAAACATGAAAATGCCCTTTTCTCCTCATATTATCTCTGTCTCCAACATGTACGCAGTTAACATGTACGCAGCCAGTAATTTTGTAATTGTTATGAAAATGGAGTATTAAAGAATGAGATGTGGAAGAATCCGTGCTCTTGGTATGGGCGGTATAGGAAATATTACTCATTCATCCATTGCTCTATTTTCAAGGTACGGGAATGATATATTTACATGGTTTTCAAGATGCACATTTAAAAAATTATTTTATTGAAATTTAGAACTAATTATTTTATTTTCTTTCGAAATTGGATTTGGCACTAGTAATTGTGGAAGACATGACTATGATATTTGTTGATTTTGTAAAATCATCGCATTAATTAAAAATTAATTTGTGGTATATTTGTTGTTCGATGCAAAAATTAAAGGACTATTAAAACTTTGTTTGAATTTGTGTATGTTTGTACTTTGCAAGGTAGAGAATTGCATAGGATTAATAAATAGAAATAGAAATATCATAATTATTTATATGTTATTTTGTTTAATCTAATCCAACTCGGTTTGTATGTATCTCTGTCAGCTAGTATACATTTAGATATTTGATGATATTTGAGGATTGAAAAAACCTTCGAGAGGGACATTCTTGGGGAATGAGTTCAAATGACCCAGTTCAAAGGCTTTTTGTGTAAAAGGCCTTTGACCGGGAAAAAAAGAAAAACAAAAAATAAATTGTAAAAATATTAAAAGACACTTACACTCTTACCACTAAACCCAAATTGAAAGAATACAATACAAAGGGAACACTACAGTTTGTATGTATCATTCCCATAATTCCTCACTTCTCCACATTTCTCCATTTTTCTTCTTGTAATCATCCATTTACGAAAATTTATTTGCATTATTTCTGCGGGTTCTCTCTCTGTACAACAGTCGGGCGATTGTTACTCACAAATCTGTGAATTTATTGGTCGTGGAGTCCGAAATTCAATCGAGATCGTATTTTTCTTAATTTTTTTCCAATTATTTATCAATCGATTATTCAATTATTTATCCAATGGATGAAATTATTTTGTTTCGATTTTTCATTTCCTCGGTTGTATTCCAAATGAAAGAGGTTTTTGTTCATTCTTCTTTGAAAATGTTATGGGTTTTGTTCACTCTTCTTGAAAATGTTATGGGTTCCAGATTGTAATGTTCGGGTTTTGTTAATTCTTCTTTGAAAATGTTATGGGTTTTGTTCATTCTTGTTAAAAGCTTATATGTCATCATTCTTCACATTATCACCGAGGAAATATGAATGCAAGAAAATTCTTATACAAACGAAGTTTGGAAGATTTAAACTAGATTAAAATGAAAATTGATAAATATCGAATACATCATAAAGTTAGTGATATTCCAAGAGTGTTCTCTCGGTCAAGGTATTAAAGGTTAAAGATCAAAAGTTTTCACTTGAACTATCTAGGCGAGATGATATGGATTATGCATTTTGTTGTGTTTATTTACAACAATTATAGTGTCGAGCTCATTGTATATGTTGGTTATTATTTGTTATTGATTTGCTAGATTGTATAGTGGCATATTCACATAATTGCTTCAAACTCAGCGGTGATAGTTCAATTCTTTTGATTCATACCACATATATAAATATGATTAGTTTAGGGCATGGAAGCAGATTATGTTTGCAATTTGGCATCGATAAAGTGGTAAAGCGACATGGTATGTCAATAGTAATAACATTTGGGTAGGATAATTTTATTACTTTCCTCAATCGCATGTATTGATAGACTTCGTGTTAATTGGTATGCTGTGGGGTTATTATTTATTTAGTTTTTGCGAGGAGAAATAATAGGCCGTATGACTGATTGGTTATCTACATTTGGAATCCTTGGACATGTAATTCGGTCGAATATTACTGCGTGTGATGTTGAAATATTATCGTCCATACCATTTATTTTGGGCCATCCGTTGCGACATCTACGGCACAAGAGAGCATTATGTCCCAAGGAAAATTTTAATTAAGCAGTGGGGATGAAGGCGATTTTGGTGTGGACGGGCTTGATTTTAATAAAATAGCAGGAAGAAAGGTTAAGGTATCTTACACTTGATGAGTGGTTGTGCGTTCTTTGTAAAAACATTACGCAAAGCAGTTCCTTTAACCCGAAGGAATATTATAAACCTATTTTATAACGTATTTAAAGAAAAACTAGATTGGACATAAATGTTATTGATGTTGTGGACCAAACAAATTGGTTCAAAGGTAAGGGAAATAATTAAACATCTTTGAAAGTTTAAGAACAATGACATGGAAGATAAGGAATATATGAATAACCCCGATCCCTTGGATTTCATGTATAGGATTAGTTAGCATTACACAATCTCGTAAAGCCTCAAAAGCTTAGATGAGCAGAATTATTTTATAACTCTTGATTTGTAAATCTTACTCCTTGGTTCCCTATCGATTGATACCATTGACTTTTTAAATTCAATTTGTTCGTCTTTAGGTAGATAACCAGTGGTAATTCTTTTGACTTTTAGGACCACAAACCTTTTGATGATAATAAGGTAGTGTTATAAATTTCTTGTTTAATTTCACTAAGTGCATTGAGTGCAAAATTACTCCAAAAATTCAAACCGATAAAAAAAGTTCGGGAGTGTCAATCGATAAAATGAACTTATGGTTCCCATTACGGCTTACAAACATATTAAGGCTTAAAACAATCTACCTCGAACTATGATAATAACTGTGATTACGAAACTCTAATACCCTTTATTTGATTAAATTTATTGACATTCTCGAAGGCGAAAAGAAACCTATAAATTGTGCAAAACTTAATTTAGGAATGAAAAGAAAATTAACAACTAATCATCCAAAATCATAAATTGATCTTTATCTAAATTGAACCATACCCCAAAATAGATGGTGACAAAGTAAAAGTCCACTGCTGCGGAGCCAAAAGAACATTTAATTAGAGAGAGTCGAAACGATTTTCTGAGTTAATCAAAAGTAGGTAATACCAAAGATTCACAGGGGACGGATACTTCATACATTAAAAAGCTATGCGTTTTGATAGTGAGTGTCTTTTAAGATTTGTGTCAACAATTGGAGATCGCTAAGCTTCTCATTTTGGTTGTACTTTCAGTTTATCCGGTGCATTTTACCATCTGGGTGGACTTTATATTGGGGCTTAATTTAATTGAAAAATTGATTAAAGCGGGTTTTAACTTTGAAGCTCGTAGTTCTTCTTATGTTTGCTTTGTTTTTTTGCGTTGAGGAGAGGTAACCATTGGTGTTGTGTAAGATTTGTTGATATTGTGAAAATTGAAATGAACTTGACCTAGTTGTATTTTGCGGTTCAATGGAAAATATGGATGTTATTGAAAATGAAGAAAGACTAGAAGCAACAATAACGAATAGATGTAAAATTGGAATGGTGGATGAAGTATTTGACAAGTTAGATGCAACACAAAAAAATCTGTTTGAGACAATTTGTTTTGGACCATACGAAATTGAGAAAAAATAAAGTTGGCGTCTCGACTTGTGCACCAATTACTCTTGAGGTGGATGAAGACAAAAAAAAAGAAGCGTGGTTTAAAATTGGAAATAAAAGTGCTGAGGTTTGGGTTGCGGAGTTTGTACTTGTGACCCGGCTTAAATGCACGGTGGTTGTGAGAATGTAGATAAGAGTGGAGGAGGCGGTTTGCCGAATAGTGAAAGAACATTTTAGAAAAGTGGGGAAAGATTATGAAGAGAGATGTTTTGAAGCCTTTCAAAGATCTGAAAAGAAATAAGACCGACAAGTACAAGTTGGGTCTTATAATTATCTTAGCGTATGTTTTATTGCCACGGAAGAAAACTTTGATTGATTTGTGGTGGTTTGAATTGGTTGATGATCTAGACAAATTTGACAAGTATCCATGGAGGAAAATGTTTTATGACTACACAATTAGGATACTCAAACGTGACATGGGAGACAAATTAAGAAATTCATTGAAAGAAGGAGAATCGCGTTGTAGGTATTCGATATAACGGCTTTTTCCTTGCTATAATGGTATGAAGAAACAACATATTTTATTTTATATTATTTATTGTGTAAATTTTTTGGAGATAATAATATTTCTTTGACTACTGATTTGGGCATTGAGCGATTCCAAATTTGGGAAAGAAGTTTGCTAAGAAATATCTTGATGGAATTCCAAGAATCTTTGGCTTGGGAAGCTATCTAAGAGGTTGATGTCGTCTGAACTTGTTAATGTTTTGGAAGCGAAAGAGGTGACTTCCTTTATTTTTATAAACATATGTATGGCCAAATTGTGAACTTTGCTTAACAAAAGGATAATTTTTTTATATTTGTAATTTGCAGCTAGAAGTGAACTCTACATTGATTCCCACAGAAGTTGAACTTGAGGAGGATTATTGGAAAGAGTTGACCCCGTGTGTGGAAGAAGAAGACACGGATTCCCAGGATTCAAAAGAAAATGAGGCGAGTATGATGGTGAGCCGTCTCATTGCTTTCATCAACATTCTCCTCGGGTATCTCAATCCCCGGTCTATCATGATCATAACATTGCGGATGTAGTGAAAATGGAAATGGAAAAACTTGAGGGAAGGTTGCTATGGGTCATATCAAACGACTTGATCAAATGGAGTATAAGATTGATAGTTTGGTTGAATTGGCTGCGGTGGGTAGGTTTAATTCAACTACAAGTGCATGTGATGATCCCATTTTAATACAACCAATGTACATGTGGCTCAATAGGAAGTGGAGAGAAAGGAGGAGGTTGGGGCGATGATGTAATGGACGAGGTTGAAAAGAAAGAATAATAGAAGATGAGGCGGAGAAGAGTTCGTGGAAGGGGAAAAATTTGAGAGGATGAAGATGTTAGCGATGAAACCGGCATTGTGGAGAAAGGAATGTCTGGCGATTTTTGACAGGAGAAACTTGAGGAGGATGCGAACAAATCTACTACGGTATGTACATAACTTAACTCCAAATATATGGAAGCCATAAACTTAACTCCAAATTCAACTAAATGTAGATTACTAAGTTAGATTTTTAAAATAAAAGTTGTAGGTGACATTGTACAAATCTTGGACACGGGGTCTTGAACAAAGTTGCAAGATCACACCGTGGAAAATTAGTCTTCAAGTTTTTTTGCAAGTGATATATACAATTACCATGATGAGCAAACTCAAACACATTTCTAACTCCATTTTTTATGCATGTTGCATGGTCAGAAATAATGACAAGCTCGTCTGTATCACCTGTGATTAACCGCAACTTCTGAAAGAACCAAGTCTAAGATTCATCATTCTCCGAATCAACAACTCCCATACGACGGAAATATTTGAAAATTTGCATCTGATTGGTTGCAACTAGTAGAGTACCTTTGCATCTCGATTTCAAGAATGTTCTTTCCACGAAATTACCCGTCGCATTGAGGTGAGGAATCCACGTATGCTTGGTCCCAAGGCCGTAAAAAGTATTTGAATCTATCATCATCTCGAAGTATGAATGAATGTCGGTGTCACCGGATTTTGCACCTCCAAAACACGATAATATGATGGCAATTTCAGTATAACTCTCATGAGGTTTTCCACGGATCAATCCGGATGCAAAAGCTTTTTAGCCATATATCGCTTTAGTATAGCTTATGGTTATGCGAACTCTCTCGACGAATGTCGCTAATAATGTCCGCAGTACGTAAATTCGGTTGACATCTTGATATATAGAGGCGATGTGCTTTCCAATAACCAAATAAGATGCATGCCTATGGTCTCTACGACGAACACTCATGGAGCGAGAATGATGACCATTGTACTTTCGAACTTCGAAAATAGGACTTTCTTTGATCTTGTGTGCCATGAACTTGCAATTTTTTTCAATACAAACAAGCGTATAAAGGCTCTTATTTGACTTCTTAACTTTGAATTCAAAATGACATTTCACGCCCAACAACCGCAATGTTGATATTAGGTTTTTTTTATTTGGAAACAAGCTGTTTGACTTGCATATCTTCGTTTTACGGAATTCTAACCGATGACCCGCAATGGGCGAACTAGCACTTGCAATTACCATCGATTCTTGTGTTCATCTATGTGAACATTAAAATCATCATCATTGGCCATAGTCGAACTATAATGTGGCCGACTTGTGGGTTCATCGTATGCAAATCACCATCGTTGTCGTTTTCCATATGAGCATCAAGTCTTTCGGGACTACCTCGGATTATGTGAATATCATTCCAATCTAGAAGCATATTTTCACCATCGTCAGTTCGAACTATTTCTTCCTCAATGTTTGTATTTTCAAACTGTTCTCCATCTCCACTCTCTTCAACATCCCCATGGTTTTCAATATCTTTCTTCGAACGAGTAACACAAAGATAAGCTTCTTTGCGGTCGAAACGAACCACTTCGCATTGTTCTCGCAATCAATTACGATCGGTGCGGTGGAGCATTGGACATTAGAAGGAGAAGACAAGCCATCTCTATTTCATATAGACTTGAATCAATCTTCAACTCCTCTTTAACTTTATTATACAACTCCGCATAAGTAATTGATCTTGAAGCAAGAATAGACGTTGTTTTCCTTTCTCTTTCCTTCATATTTCCAAGTCCATGTGTCTTCAATATTACTCGCTCAAATTCAATTGGATAACAAACTAATATCCATACCATATCCACGTTGTCCATAGCTGCAATTCAACATAAATTTTTCAATATCATTATCGTGGAATAAAGGCTAACAACATGTATTTATAATACAAATAAGTGGTAACGATATTAATGTCGTTATGAAACTCAAAAAACGATATTGATATCGTTATATATAAATTTATAGTGGAATAACAAATACAATAATCAGACATGTATTTGCCAACTTATATTTCATTTTCTAACGATATCAATACAAAAAAAAAGACTTTAAAATCGTTTTTGACAAATAAACCCATTAACAAAATTACAACATTAATACATTATTAACAAGAAGGAGAAATAAAATAGTCATATAATGAAATTTAATCGTGCACTTGTCTTCTTCTCCAAATGCCCAACAACAATGTTGTAAGCTTTGATTTCTCACTTCAACCAAATTTTTGCTCAACGGAATAACAATGTATATTTTAGGATTTTTTCATAAAAAATACTACCTTTTATATGAAGAAAAGATGATGATAATGAGTAAAGATATGATGTAAGGATTTTAATTTAGAACATTTAATAATGGAAAGAGAAATATTGCATTCAAGAGAAGCATTGCATTGAATTTCAACCACCTTCCTTTTCTCATTTTCTCACGTGCATGCATTCCCAGCAATCTTTTGTATAAATAGTCAAATAATTTTGGACATTGATGTCTTTTTATCGACAAGGACATATTAGTCATTTGATATTTTATATTTGCATTTTTTTTTATGTATGGGCCTTTCACACAAATTTCTTTAAATGGAGGCTATTTAAATGAAGTTGTAGTTTGACTAGGCCATTTAAATGAATCCCCCGACATTCTTCTTTGAAGACCTTCCATCCTCTCAACCTCTTTCCTAGTGATCGAGAATTAGTAGCATTTGTTCTCCAATCCCTGGTGAATAAGAAGAATCACTTGTAACTTGTAGTTGAATTGATTATATAACAAATTTCATCCTAGATTACTCTCACTAATATGACAAATCTTGCTACAAATCAACTCTTGATTTTTATTTACAACTTTATGGTTTGTGGTGGGAGTTTAGAACCTCATGACGGTGGAATGTGTTGGGTGTAAGGGTGTTGCCACTGCAATTTAGCTGCCTTTTGAGTTGCTTGAATACCACATGCTCGACCTTTAGGATTTAGATATATTTGGAATTGAACAGTAAGCATTAATTATGAATCTAGATTAAATTATATCATATATTATGCTAATTTGTTCTTCTTTTATTTGTCAAAATGCCTATTATCATAATTTTGCATTTATGTTTTTACTTGATTGCAATTGCTCTAATTCTCGTTATATCGTTCTTTTAGTCAAAATTAGAGCATCTTTGCAATAACTTACTTTAAACGTTTTTTATTGAACACAAGTGAATCTATATTTTTCATCTCTTTTCTTTTCTTTGTGCACTCTTCTTCATGTAGAGGAACAAATGAGCACCTATTTGTTATTTGTTTTTTTTTTTTTTTTTTTTGTTTCTTTCATTGTGGTGATTCAATTGGAAGAGTACTAATTTAGTTTGGAAGAGATTTGAATTAGTGGGTTCTTAATTAGAGGTAAATTATTGACATCTCTTTATTTTAATTTTCTTAAGATTGAATTTAGATTATGATTTGCCTTATTTATTGTATATATTTCTGAGGTTATATTGTGTATTTGTTTTCTGAAACAAGAGCTTCTTGAATTTTCTCAAATCAAGCTCTCTAACTAGAAATGATTTTTAATTTTTTTTTCCATATCTTTTGTATAAAAACCTTAATTAGATTATTATTTGTATTTTTTTTTTTTTTTTACTTCATATCATGTTTTGCCCGAGTCCACAACCACATCCCTTTAGTTAGTTTTCTATTGTGCAATAGTTGGTTCATTTTAGGACTTATTTTGTCCTACTGAATGATTGATATGTAATATTTTGATATTATTTTATGCATTATCATTAAAATTTCATCTTCATTTTTTTTAGCAAAATTGTCTTCCATTTTTTTTGCAAGTGGCTCTATTTTATTATATTCCATCCATATCCCAATTCCATTCATTTAATACCATCTTTACTTTGTTCCGTTGGGTCTCTAGGAATTCCTTTTAATCAACAATTGGATATATTAATCAAATGGTTTTGAATATCAAACAAACCTCCTCGGAAGGTAATTTTAATGTGGCCGATTTCCCTATTTTGCAATCGGTTTAAGCTCAGACCCATTGCTCTAACTAATTGTCCACCCTTTCCAAGTGTGATTTCTATGTTATGTAGGGTGCATCTGTATGTTTGTCGATATTGAGATTTTAAATATTGTTAAATCGTATTCTTGTTGTTTGTCTTTTGTATGGATAGTTATAGTAGATTAGCTAAGACTCATATTAGTTAAGTTTGATTTATAATTAGATTACAATTACATTTAATCACTTGTTGGTTGGATTCCTTTGTGAGACTAGGTCTGGTAATTTTGGTGCTGATCAAATCAATATTCACACACAAGCAACTACTAACACTTCTATGTTGTCTAATCATTGTTTTTTTTATATCCTATTCATTCAGTGTCAGCAAGAATTAGTTAGTTTCCCTGTTATCTTTTGCATGCTATTTTCATCTCTCTGAAACTATTCCATTATGCTTTTGCATTTAAGTTTTCCGTTTAACTATTAGAAAATTTTAAATACTTGGTTGGTTGGTTGGTTAGTTGCAGTAGGAATTAGCACTAAGTCATTGTCAGGAGATTTTGAAAAGTTTGTATGTGGTTGCAATTTTTAATTATTTGGTACACTACATGGTTGCATTATTATTATTATTATTATTATTATTGTTATTGTTATTGTTATTTTTTTTTTTTGTTGAGATTTTCAACAATGACCAAATGATGCCACAAAGTTTTTTTTTTCCTTGTCGAGAGGTTTGACACTGTCCAAATACCATCCTTTTTTTTCTCTGTGTTTGTTTGTGGAGAATCTCAACATTATTATCTTATTATTATTATCTTTATTTTTGTGTTCGCTGTGGGGTGAATTGACAATTTTTTTCCTTTTTTTTTTTGTTTTACACCTTCATTCAATTTTTTCACGGATTTTTTTTTTTCATTTTATAAGTAAAGTGAAGTTGGAGCATGACAATTTGAAATTGTTTGGTCCGATTCAATTCTTTCAATTCCATATTAACAATATTAATATTGGTTCAATGTCAATGTGTTTACTGTTTTTACTCGACACACATGAGTCGAGATAATTTGAATTTCATTGAATAATTTGCTTTTTTACTCTCATTTGCATTTAATTCAATTTTATATTACTTATTTAACTATTTCATCTGCGGTTTAACTCAAATTGTACAACAACCCATCCTTCCATGATTTAAGGGATAAGCGGTTCCAAATGCTATACTTGATTTTCCAAATGCCATTCTAATTCTGACATTTCTGAATTCAAAAAACAAGTCCATAGTTACTGTTCAAAAACAAGTCCATATTTAAAAGTCTAATTTAAATAAATATATATATACTTTCTAAATGATATCTTATCTTATTTTACTCATTTTATATTAATTAAATAAATTCACCATAGCATGTCTATTATTTCTTTCCACTTACTGTACAAGTCATCCTCCCAACAACACTTCAAAATCAAATCGAATGCCATACTCACTTTAATACTTTATGACTGTATGGTTCAATATATATATAGCTCTGAATCCATTTCTCTTCCATTCTCAACTTGCACTACCTTATGTATGTATTAGTATATCTTTCAAACTTGCACAAGTATTCCAATTCTTTTTGTAAGCTAACTACTATATTTCTTTTTTATTTATGTAAAGCAGTGAACATGGAAGACAAATACAAATTAATACATGATGTGTCTCCAACAGACACTAAATGGATGACAAAGGTTATTGTTGTGGAAAAATCTCCTGCAAGAACAGCACAACATAGCTCAACTAAATATCAGAACATCACACTTATGGATCCAGAAGTAAGTATTCTTCAAACTCTAAGCATTACACTTCAGCATTATTGAAGAAATAAATGCTTCACATTTTGTATTATGTAACTATAACTTCTAATATATACTATGATAACAACTTTTCCTATTTATTAAACTATACTTTTGTGTCTAATTTTTTGTTTTGTTTTGGGGATTCATACAGAAAAACAAGGTACAATCTACTATCTATGACACCACTATCTAAGCTTTCGAAGATCAATTGGTCCCATCGAAGACGTACTTAGTATCAAACGCAGTTGTAAAGCCAACAAAGCAGCAGTATCGATCTTCCATGGGTGATGTCCAGTGGACAATTTCTGGGAGAACCAAAGTCAAGGAGATCTAAGAAGACCATACTGCTTTGCTATCTTCTACATATGATTTCATTTCATTTGACAAGTTAGAGAACTACATAGATTCAAAAGTAGACACAAGTCAAGCTCTATATTTGCTTCCGTTTTGAAACAAAGCAAGTCTAGATATGCACTATTTTATTCAATAGCTTCAATCTTTTTGTATGTATCATTGGAATATCACTAGATATCAAGTCGAAGAGACTAATACAGACTCAGTTTGGAACTCATTCATACATCCAAGATGTAGTCCTTATTAATGAAAGGTTGACATGCATTATTTTCAAGTCAAATACTTAGATATTTAATATTTTACACAATATACATTTTCCCGAGTTATATCTTCTTCCATTGACTTTCAAACTGTACTCCTAATTCTAAAAGTTGTTTCTTTTTCTACTTTACTAGGTTCCAGATACTCCTAACCATGTAGGAAAATTTTGTCAACAAGGAATGCATCTTCATTTCCGACAACCTCACTGAAAATTAATTGTTGTTGGGACTCATTTGAAGGTGTCATCCTTCAACGGTAACAACAATACTCCTCAAGGCCTATTCATACAATAATCTAAAAATTAGTACAACTCACATTTACTTTACTTATGTCCATAGATCTTTCAATTTTTACAAAGGCCAATAGCGACTTTCTTTTGACCATCCATTCTAACAAGCTATGCACTTGGTAATTTTTACATTTTCATTTATAGTCCTTTTTTGCTTTAGGTCAAATCTAACAACATAATTATCAAAATCAAGGGTTGAGTAAATTGTGGACAAAATTGGCTAATATGATTTTGAAGGAGTACCTAGCTCCAACCCCTGCAAAGTTATCTACTCCAAGCAAGGAAAAAAACTTTCGGATCAACAATATACATGGACTTTTGGGTGTGGTAATTACATATTTGAAAGAAAAAAAAAAGTCATTTAATCATCTTCATTATTAGACACACTATTTTATTAATTTTATTAACTATAAGTCTTTTGTCCTTTGTGAATTTAGCAATCTTTTGTCCTTTGTGAATTTAGCAATCATACTTTTGGGTGGAGGCAATAACCCATATTAGAATTTTCAATCAAGCATTCTGGTATATATCCTGCGACAACTGCAATAAGATCTCGAATGCTAGCTCGGATGAGGTGTACCGCTGCATTTATTGTAAATTTGCTCGTGCACGCCAAGGTTAGAAAATTAACAAACATAACTCCCTACCTACATTCAACTGCCATTACTAATGTTATTCTTGCAATAGAGCAAGAGTATTTGTTGAATTAGAATATTCAACTTGGTCTATCGATGGAACAATGATTGAGAACCTTTGTTGAAATGTTCTTGCAATGTTACGCCAAGAGGCTTATGGAATTAGCTTCTTGATGCGTACACATAAACACCAAAACCACACATATTATTTACAAACATTAGTATTATTGTGTCTCCAGGGTAACCAAATTCAGATTCTCGACAAGATCTGGATCATAGTTGAAGAAAATCATATTTTATACATGAAGGCTACAAAGAAAGATTTACAAATGGACCATTTTAATTATGATATAATTTTTATGATAGAGATATCATATTTGGGGACGACCAATGAACTAGAAAATAGAATGGATGAAGGCATTGATGTAGGCTTGATTTCTGGCTCTGCGGCAAACTCTTCTGCGAGTTGCCCACTTTCAACAAGTGTGAAACACATGCTATTTGAATCGCCTGGCCAATCAACTCCTAACAAATGGCCTATTGAAGAACATATCACAATTGAAAACGAACCACTGTCGAAAACAACTCCAAGCAACTCCAAAGAAAAAGCCAAGATTGTAGAAGCAAAATGATTGCTTCTATTCCATCTCTAGATGTTCTGTGGCTGCCAATGTTTTTGTAATACATGCATGTTTTTTTGTTCAACCTAAAAGAACCTACAAGACAGATTATGTCCGAGTTGAATATTTTTAATTGTAACCATGTTTAACTATGTTTGGTTTGGTTCAACTTTGGTATATTTGTTTTGGATTTCATGCAATTCACAAATCAAAATGTTGTCATACAAGTCATCACTTATCCTAAAGCAATTTAAGTTTCACCCTTAACCCAAACCCAATCCCAAATGAAGGAGTATTTCGACCAGCTTAAGACAAAATTTGAACTCAATCTACCTCCATGCATTTTATATATATAAATATGAGACAATGTCATTAATAAATATGGAAGAAATTAACATATGTTATCTTGAGTTTCCATCCGTCAAAAGAATTCCCCCCCACGTACCTCAAAAGAATTGTTTTGTAAACAAAAATACTTGCCGAATAAAAGCTAGATTTGCTCATGTTAATTTGAAGACCAAGGCTATTATTCAAATCTGAAATACAATCTCCCTCTCGATCTTCAAGGCTCTTAGTAAAATCTGAAATACAATCCCCCTCAAGAGACAAAAATAAAGAGACAAAATAAGGGATTTGAGGATCATAGACAACTATCAAGAAGAACAATGTTAACAAAGAATATTATTTCACCAAGTATGATTCTTCTCAATTAATGTTTTGTGTTTTTAAATAAATGTTTGATTTAGTTTTTAATGTAAATTTGTTGATGGATTTATAACTCCACAATGATGGGATTGTCGCCAAATTCGACCATCATTGCTGTAGAGTTGCTCGATACTTGTGCACTTTACAAACAACTCGCCATATGTTTAAAACTTTGTCGAGCAACTCAACAATGTATCATTGTCGAGTTGCTCGACAAAGATACATTGTTGAGCTGCTCGACAATGTAAAGTTGTCAAGCAACTTCACAATTGTTATTTTCGAGCAGCTCAACAATGATATTGTCAAGCAGTTCGACATTAGTTATTGTTGAGTAATCATTGCCGAGTAAATCGACAATAATCGACAATATTTTTTTTCCCAAAAAATGCACAAAATCTATTTTATATGTGGCAATTTACCAAAAAATGATTGAGTTATTTAAAATACATATTCTGTCTAACAAATTTTGATTCATTACCATTGATCATTCCAAACATCCTATATATGCATCAATATTCACTACAACTGAGTTCTCAGTTATTTATTATACACATTTGTGGATTCTGTATGTTTGAACAATATGAGGTAGCACTGAGTGAATTTGTCGAGGGAGGTGAAGGACAATCAAGTTCACCCAACTCACCAACTTATAAGCACACGCATACTCTGAGAATTGAGAGGGTAGGGTATGCCAAACGTCATTTTAGGTTTCGAATATTTTCATTTACTTGTACCTTGTCATGTTGAAACTAATCAATAAATATAAAACTTCCATCTTTTCATAGCATCTCTAAAAGACTCTTTAAATACTAGTATGTAAAACGTGCGTTGCACGGGATTTAATGATAGTGTTGTGAGATATATGTTTATTCAAATATTTAAATAATTATAATTTAATTTAATACTGCATTAAAATACAAAAATCTGACATTAGAAAATACGGTGAAATATAATATTTGTTGTTGTATTCAAACAAAGTACTTTTTACAATTGTATGGCCAGTATTGAACATCTATTTTTTAAAGTCTGTAATACAGTCAAATAATGTCAATTAAAGAATACAAAAAAAAATAATAAAAAATAGTGTACATAAGTTCTTAAATATATCGAGCACTCAAACTTATTGAATTTTCTTGTTTGATGATATGGCAAATGACTTATAACTAATCTTTGTAATTTAATATAGTTTCTCTAACTATGAAGAGGTTTTAACCTAAAATATCACATGCAATTTAGGCTCGTTGCACCTAAAATTAGGTAGATTTATCAATTAATATATAGAAGAAAACAAAATAACATTTATATTAGAAATTGGCAAAACTAAACATTCTCATTTGCACAATTCAGTGCCCAGATGTTTTCACGTGAACTTATCCAAATTGTAATGGAGAAATAAAGTAATATTACCAAAACTAAATATTCTAGCGATATAAGTGTCTTATTCATGTTGGACCATAAATAGTTAAGAAAAATTAGTTTAAGCAAAATAGATAACAATTCAATTCAAAAGCATAAAAAAGAATAATATAAATAAGATACGTATCAATAGTGGATTGAAACCATTATTGAAGTTAGCCCACAACCGCAAGTCAATTAGATATGTAAACAATATACAAATACGCATGAGCATGCACAATAATTAAAAAATACACCGTAACATTTATAGTCAAACGCAAATTATTATTATTTTGAAAACAGAAGAGCATTGAAAGATGATTATTCACATTAACTAACAAAAACCACAATCACAAATACAATCTTCAAATGAAGTGTTTATGGACATCACAAACTACATAATTACCTTAAAATAAAACAACATTAAATTTCAAATTAGACCTTAAATAATTTGAATAAATTGTTAGTGGAATGTCAATTACTATTAATTTTGTAAATCGACCAAATCCGTTCTCACAGAGTTCAAAGAAAATATTTTTAAAATCCAGTAATTAAATATAATAAATGGATATTTAACATTTTCAACTTCTAAGGACTATATGTGGTTATAAATGTTAAATTAGAAGTTCAATTATAACATTAATTCAAGGACAATTTAAGAAATATAAAATATTAATGAGGACATATTTGTCCAAAATATTTCTTCCTTTAAGCCCACTTTAGATTAGTATAGATAAGATGATTTTTATTTTAAAAAGTCAATCCTTGAAATTATGCTCCAAAAGACTTTCCAAATTAACTTTTTAAAATGAAGAGTAGATTTAGTTCTCTAAATTTGGAGCTCAAACACACTCTCTATAATTAAAAATACATTCAAGAATTTTATTTTTCGACACTCTATATAAAGACTGAATTAAATAATTTATAATAAATAAAATAGTGAAAAATTATAAAATAATTAGAGAGAAGTATTTCAAAATAAAATAGAAGAAAAAATAATCAATATTTATTGAGAGAAGTAAAATAAAGTTTTAACATAAAGAGGTTGTTGGAGTACTTAAAAAAGTTCTCTCTAAATTTGTATATACTCTTTAAAGTGTAAAAGATACTATTTATACATAGAAAGTCTTGGAAAGCTCTCGCCACTAATAAATAGATTTCAGGTTAAACGATGTCAAGTAGTAGATTCGTGGTCACAAAGCAACTGTATTTTGTATTCTTTATTTTTTGATTATCTTCATTAGTGGCAAAAATTCAAAATAAATACTCCCTCTGTCCAATTTATATTGGTTAATTTTTTTTTATTTATCCGTCCCAAATTATAGTCCACCAACCTTATTGATGGTGTATTTGATTTTTTTTTATTTCTTAATATACTCATATTGAATGTATTTTGTTATTAACACAAATAAATTTGTAGTTTTCAAATGAAGTGAGAATTGATAGTGCTTAAATAAGGGTAAACTAGGAAAATTCTTTACAAAATTGCTTTTTCAATAACATTAATCAAAGTTTCTTATAATTCGTGTGAAAAACAAAATCAGCATATATAAATGGGACGAAGGAGAATCGAATAAGCACGTGCATCAAAAGGAACAATTACACGAAATTCATCATTCCAATTAAGATCTTGTTGAAAATGATATAGCCCTTCTTTAGTGAGCTTTTTAGCGAATTTTGATAAAAAAAAATTTATTTGATGAAATGTGTGGTTGAAAAATTCTAAAAATTATAAGTCCCATAAAATATTCGTTTAAAATTAATTATTAACTTTGCTTTCAACTTTTTAACAAATTTTAAAACTCCACCAAACATGCTTATAATAATGTTTTGTTTTTATTTCCGCTTAGAGAGATAATCAACTAGTTTAACATCAATATTTTATTTCTATTTCGAAAACAAACGACATTTTAATTGTTGTTAAATTAAAGTTCAATTGACCAAATGGCTGCCAATTTGAGTTTAGCATAACCTAACTGCAGTGAATATAAAAGTTGGTGGACTACTAGTACAATTAACTTAAGTCCACGTTATAGGCCACATTTCCACCATTACTAACGAATGAATTAATTGTTGTTAAATTAAAGTTCAGTGGCCTAATGGCTGCCTTTTGAAGTTTAGTTACCTAATTACAGTTGGAATCAAAGTTTGGTAACTATCGGTACAATTAACCCCAAATAAACAGGTTACACGAAAAATGGAGGCACCTCCAGGCGAAGTTTGAATGAATAATTTTCTATACTTCAGTTGGGAAAGAATCTGCAAGAAATCAGTTTGTTGGTTGGTGGCTGAGGGTAGCTTAGTTAAGCTCATGCAGAAACATAAGCATAAAGGTAACTAAAGATTATTCAAGACCAAAATACAGCATATAATTATACTTTTCATGAAAATTAAACGTATTTGCACTAGTTAATAAGTCTCTTTGTTAACATATTTCGTTGCTCCCCCTTGCAAATGTTCAGAAAGAACCCATAAGTCTTACAGTTGATTTCTTTCTGAAAACTGCAAGGGAGGCATTCACTCTTGGATTGTCAGTTGTATTGAGAAGTCATTCCCTTTGGGAAGACACATCCCATATGATTCCATGCAATGTTAGGCCTTCCACCTTTTGGTTTCGACCTGCAACTTTCCTACTTCATGTACACTTGTATAGCTTATCATACCCACTCGACCTCTCCACCAGCAAAACTGTGAGCAGCTATCAAACATATTCGGATTATGTGCAAAAGATATCTCACGATATCCAAAACAGAAGAGAGAATGTCAAGAGTCCAAATAAGTAGAACCACTGGATCCTCCTGCACAAAGAGCCTACCATAAAAGCTGCAAAGGAAAGCGATCAGTTACTCGGATGATAATAGGATGGTAAAAATTAGCATGTAAGAAAGGACTAAAGAAGCTAGGTTTGCTCAGGACTTTTCTTATCTTCCCTCTTGTTGAAAAGTAAAGAGATGGAGTGGAGAAGTTCAATGGTAATGTTGTCTAAAACCTTTAGGGACTAATGTATTGAAATCGGAATATCATGGACCAAACTGAGAACTTAGGGACTGTTAGCGTAACCAACCTGTGCACTAATTAGAAAGTGGAACAGGTTAAATAGTTTCTCAATGTTACCTCTAACGCTTCATTGAGTTAACATGCACCACCTATATGATTATAGGAACGGGTAAATAGTGTTTTAGATGGAAGTACCATTTTTCTGAGTTCCCTCTCTTTTCACTCTGTTCAACTGAATTGAAATAAGCAACTCAAGCAACTAGATCAAACAAATTACTAAACTATTTACAATTATAGAAACACAAATAGAGTGGAAAAGGTCTCCAAATCATTTAATAGATAGGAGGAGACCTCATCAACTAGTTTCCAACATTAAAGCAGTATAAATTATATCAATATCATGCATAGAAACTTACATGACGAGGAAGGCAGCAAATCATGTGGGAGAGATACCAAACCTGTCCTAATCGTTTCCTCCTGACCCCGAGGGCCGTCGCGATACTTGGCGGCAGAGAAAGACTTGGAGAAATCTGTCGTGTGGGACCTCTGAGGGGTGGCTGAACAGCAGCACGAGGTGATAAATCAGGAATCATTGGGTCAGAGTGAGATGTTGAAGGGCATGGTGGATCTGTGGAACCACAATGTGGACCGCTGCATGCTAAGGAAGGTGCAGGAGAACTGGAAAAAGGAGATAAAGAATGGTGAGGGTCATTTTGTGAACTGGGGGCAGAAGTCGGGCATGGATCAGATTGTTTAGTGGCATAACAGTTCGGGGAGGGTAGTGGTGACAGATGAAAGTTTGGTGGGGTGGCTGGAGAATAAGATGGAGCCAGAGATGGCACCGCATCGTAACTTTGCACTGGAGATGGAGCTGGAGCTGGTGTTGGTGTTGGTGTTGGTGTTGGTGTTGGTGTTGGTGCATTAAGTGAATGGTTTAGAAAGGCAGATAGGCTGATTTCCTTGACTTTGCCAAAGACAGTATGATCAAGGCCAAGATTCATTGCGGGAGGAGATCCAGTAATTGTTTGAGCCAATTGTTTCAATCTCTCAGGTTGTAGGCTCCCTAGATCTGGTACAACCGAAGCTTGAACTGTAACTGGAGGATCTTTTGTTGAGCCAATATTGTTTGTCACATGTATATACACATTCTGCATACGGAGAAAAGCTTTTTAAGGATGTATAAATTAGAAAGAATACGCCGTGAGATAAGAATAAATATAGCAAGGTGAAACCTAAACTTGATGGCTGCTAGCATTCCAGGGAAAATTTTGAAAAGGGAGATATTTGACAAGTTGCAAATCACAATTGAGATTCGAATTTTGTAAAAACATATAAAACATGCGATAGACCTTATCTAAGATCCCTCTGTGACTTAGAAGGTACCAGGCAGTGTGCATCCATTAAGATAAACCTTTCAGAATGACAATATATCTGAATTTGGAAGACATACTTTACAATGCATAGATTCTCTCAAATAGAAAGAACCAGGTTGGGGCTGCTCTAGTTTATTAATCACAAGTAAACATGAAATACAGCAGGCCGTGATAGCTGCTGAAGTATGATTGAAAATAACTATTAATGTCAAACCACCCAGCTACATAACTATTAATGTCAAACCACCCAGCTACATAACCAGTATTTATCAAAGATTTAACCACTAATACCAACTAAAATGTAGACAAAGGCCACCATAAATATAAATATACCTCTTCGGGCCTCAGATGCAATCCCGCTTTTAGCTGTTCCTTCAGCTCAAGAAGATTTTCCTTTATTTCAAAAATCGAGCTATTGAGAGTGAAGTTAAAGAGGGCCTGAGGAATCTGCCAAATCAGAACAGATCGCTCTGGGACCACGGTGATTCCATCCGGAAATTTCAAAATCTCAAATGAAGATGGCTCTCCGAAAATTGAGGTGGTCAGTGTTAAATTGTATTGTTGAAGAAACAGATCAATAAAGGATGACTTTAGCACACTCAATGACACAGGATTTATTGAAGTATTCATTGGATCAGAAAGGAAGCCAAACACTATGTTAGTCCAGTTTGATACAGTCGCCTGATGCATGGATAGCACAGCAACCTGTGAAAATATTGACAAATCACTTCTCACTCTTAGTCAAATACACAATGCAAATAGTCTGTAGAATGTAAAACTTGAAACAGACCTTCGAGGAAGGGACACCGATCTCTTCATTGACATCATATTCTAGTCTTGCAATGTAGGGAACAAGCTCTGAAACTGGTCTGTGAAGTGTGAAGTATGCTTGAACAGTGGCTGAAATAAAACCAAAAAAATGACTAAGGACCAAGCACGTAAATGGAAAACCAAAGCAGCACCCTGAAGCTACATATTATAATGTTCATTTTTAATTTGCTTTTCTGTGACCATTTCAGAAATAAAAGCCTTATAAAGATTTTTTAAGGAAAAACACAGACACATGGTGCTTAATCAATTTACTCACATTTCTCCCACTCCAGGAAAATTAATATTGAAGAATGGAAGTAAAAAAGAAACAACCGCCAAAAGATGAGGCTACAATATCTCCCATGTCTAAGCTCTGTCCAAATCATGCCAACTAAAGGAGTCTCGGACAGAAGTAATACTACAAAAGTTATGCTGTTCGTGTTTATTGTCAGGGCTTGGCAATCTAAATATATTGGTTAGCCTATACGGGCAGGGATATGCTCACAAATGGGGTTAATTTGAACTTGCAGATATGAGGTTGTTACCCAGTGTAACTTCATGTAAAGCAAAAGAAACTCATGCAAAGCCATCTTAAATTTTGTAAAACTACGAGAAAACGCATAAGGAAAAATATCAATAGGTCTCTCACTTAAACTAGACACCAATAGACATACAATGAGATACTGATAATGCAACAAACATGTTCAAAAAACACGCATAACTCCGATATTTGTTTCCAATTTTGCCACAGGAAATTAAAGCTCGTTGGCAGCACTGAAGTACAAGTTTTGAGAATGGCAAATCAGTACATTTGCCATAGACAATTTCACATTTGTTTAAGAAGTATACATTGTTTAGCACTTCCAGGAATCAAATTTTGAAGACCTTGTTTGGCAACTAGTACTCCCATACAACCTTGATTTGTCGAGGGAAGTAGATTAAGTTCCCAAAAAATCACATAACTAATCTACCACCATATATGCCAAGAAGTAAATCCTTGATTCATATTACCATAATGTTAGAACTTTCAATGAAAGAAGCCAGTGGTTTCCTACAATATATGGATAATAGATAATCGCATATATACAAGTTTAAATAGTTACCTCTATACGTGATTGATTACATTGTAAATTATCACAAAGTTGAACTTTAGGTAAATTTGACATTTTATCATGATAATTTTAAAAAGCTCAAAGTAAAATAACAAGTACAATAGAAAATTGTAATTGGACGGTTTAAAACGTGTACTGTTTGTAATATATGGCCTTAATGAAAATTACTCAAAATGGATTAAGGAGAACTCATAATTACATGTGATTCAAATGACTCCGTGGTGAATCAAAGCCATCGAAAACTATTTCTAGACAAAAGCTAACCGATGTCCACAAGCAATTAATGGGAAAAATAAATCAATCAAACAAGAAAACCTTCAATTGCCGCTTAAAATACCCCCAAACACTAAACATAGTAGTAATAATAACAAAAAATTCTAACAATATTCCAAATCACCAGAAAACCCCAAGTTAAAAACACGAGACAAATATAAAGTAAACAAAGAACCCTAATTACAAAACAACGCTACGGGAAAATTCCCAAACACAAATCCAAAACTTACAAAAAAAAAAAAAAAAGATAATTAATCAGATCATATATAATTACCACTGAGCTTGATGGAGTCTTTAGCATCAAACCCAGTTTTCCCATTGCGAAGAGGAAGAACCCAAAACACGGCCGAAAGAAAAATCGCTATGCTAAGTATCAAAACCACAAAACATTTGAAATTAAACTCTTGGAAGATTCTAGAAAGGACCACCGAACATCTACGGCCGAAGAAGGTTCTAGAAACGTCGTTCTGAGGATGTTGCCGCCGCTGCTGCCGCACCACTGGTAGTCGTTGATTGTCAACTTTCCCCATTTCCACCACAGCATCTGTTCTTTCGGTGCTTACTCTCTCTATCTAGTTTCTCTCTGTAGAGTTGTATGTACAGGTGTATGTATGTAAATGGTGATGGGGGGAAGAGGGAGTGCATTTGTTTTCTCTCTCTAAATGGTGTGGAGGCAACTTGGCGTAGTCATGGACATGTGGTGTTGATGGTGAATATAAATATGCTATATGCACTACACTTCAAATGCTTTGCTTAGTATAATTATCAATTTTTTAAAAATTGTAAATAGTGACTCGAGCTTGAGTTTCAAGTTATTCACGTCAAGACCAATGCGAGACATGAAAAGATATTTTTTTATTTTCATATTAAAATAATACAAATTACAATTTTAAAAATAAAAGTGCACGTATGTGAGACTAAGCGTGACTAAGCAAGCCAGACGCAATGACTTTTTGATTATAAATACAATCGACCTCTTAATTGTGCGCGATATGACCTAAGCGAGACCTTAAGATCGCTACCGTCTTTAATCGCACTTTTTAACATCGATAATTATTAAATAATTTTTGCATTTTAGTAACTTAGATTGGGATTAAGATATTGATGAGAAATTTGTTAGCTCAGTCATTTTAAATTTACGGTTGGTTATCAAAATAGACTCGTGTAAAAATATGGTCCAAGACATGGTCTTCATTCAAAGTTATGTATTAGAACGATCAGTGTAATATGATTAAAAATTGAAATAAAATTTCAAATTGTTCAACCCAACACGACCCCATTTATTACAACAAGTCATATATTAACTGGATTGGATTGAGTTTGATCGACTTTAGTTCACTTTTTTATGGACCATTTCGATGCCACTAAATTTTCTAACCACACTTTTAAGTTAGCTGTCGAAATAAGTTATTTATTTTCAACTTTCATTAAGAAATGGTAATTATTTTAGAACTAACTTGTTTAAGGCATTTCACTATACAAGAAATTCCAACTTGGAGTAGAACAAAATTATGGTACTTAGGAAAAAATATACCACCTTCGCATTTGTTCGGTTTTGTTTAAAAAATTGATAAAATTTTAAGTCAAAGTCAAAAATTAATTTTAACGACCTATAACTTTTATCAACTTTTAATTACATATTTTAACAATTTTTATCAAAATCTGCTAAAAAAGCGATTTTTCACAAAACCAAACATGCACTAAATTTGTATACAAACGTAGAAAATGTAAATGTTATGTTTGTTTCTTTAGGTATCATAATTAAAAGCAGAAAACAACTTAAATTATTCATTGACTTAATAGACAATTGTACCAAAAATATTGATTGTAGGGATGTAATTGAAATTCTCATAGATATATAGGGACCTATTTGTTATTGGAAATAAATAAAAACATTTTGTATTTATTTAATATTACTGGGGACTAAATAATGGTATAATTAATGATGTTTGGCTACCGAACGTTGAGGAGAAGCAAAGGCGAAAGAGAAAGCTAGTGAGAGAAAGTAAGAGAGAGAGTTTGAAGAGGTCACAAAGTGAAGCCTTAATTAACTAACATTCACTATGAGGCCAAACAGGTTGTACTCGTTTTTCCTTCCTAGTTCCTATTCGGTGACATGCTTTTTCCTTTCCTCTTTAGTGTTTTTCTTTACTTTCTTTGTCGGCATTATAAATCGTAGTCATTGCATCGAGTTCGAGAGACATGAAAAAAAAACTTACATTTTTCAAAATAATTTCAATATACCCTTTTCTTCACGACTCCCCCTTCCTGTACAGGTAACGGTGAATTATACGATGGGTCAAGGAGAGGGCAACTATAGTGGTAGAGGGAAGAGCTAGAGCAGCGGATGTGTAAGGGTGGGACAATTGAGGCGAGTGCATAACAATTGGAGAATACTTGTTCGGTCATGTTTAAAAGTTGTTTTTATAAATAAATAAATAAAATAAAATAAAAAAAAAGTAGTAGGTCTTGATATTTATAAACACACTCAAATATACATATCATGTAAAGAGAGAGAATAGAAATTATTTTTTTTTTAGATTCAAAATATGCAAACATCTTACAACGAGTATATTTTTTTTGTAGATTATAAGTAGTGGGTCCTACAGAATGTGGGTAAAAATTGTAAATCCTACGAAATATGTGAATAAAAATAATGTTTGATCAATTTATAAGTATTTATAAGTACTGACAAACATACTCAACGTTTACTTTAAATTCATGCAAATATTTTATTTCTAAATTATTCAAATTCAAGATTTAAACATGTAGTGTTTGTGAGATGTCAATTTATTTTAAAAAAGTAAACTTTAAAGTTGAGATTTGATTGTTCATCATTAAATTGTCAAAAAGTTGACCATTCACTTGCATCCACGGTGTAAATGAGTTTTAGTGAATGTGAAGTTAGATTCAAAATTAAAGTGACAAGAATGAAACTTCATAATTATATTCTCATAACAAAATCATTAGGTATCTTATAGTTATTGATTTACAAGATTGGACAATGAGAGGCCTTCTAATGAAATGTAACATGAAGTCGACGTGGAAAGGGTCGATTTTATTATTTTTATTTTCATGTTTTATAGCTTTTATTTAATTATTTATTGCTTATTTTACTAATTAGAAATTATTGATTATTTCTTAGAAAGATGAGGGGGTTAGATGCAATTATGATTAAAGTGCAATTCGAGTTGTACAAGCCAATTATTCAAACGGGTTCAATATTTTTATAATTTACTACTGTCAATAAATTTTTTTTTTTTTTTTTTTCCGACTTAGCTTCACATGAAAACTCGTAAAATATTCTTAAGGCTTTCACAAAAATTCTTCAATTTCGCAGTGAAATATACGTGCCAATTTTTACAATCAAAATTAAATCTCTCAAAGGGTTGAGTCTCGACTCAGTTTGCAAAAAATTAGATTTAGGTTACGGCATAGAATAAGATTGTGGGCCATTTGTCATAATTGTTGTGAGTAGAGTTTTGTTAATAAAACTTTCAAAAGTAGCTCTTTTTAAAAAAAATAAATGTTATCGAAAAGTTGTTGACGATTTGGTTGAAAATTCTAAAAGTGTCATCACCATTGATTGTTTGAAAATATAACTATAAAAATGTTTTTGTACAATCTATACATGTATTTGACTAAATATTTAGTATTTCGTATATATCACATAATGTTTTTCTTTCATAAATAATATTTATTTTAACAGACTATAAAATCTATTAAAATTAATTTTTTGATTAATTATCTTAGCACAATTATTTTAATATATATTATATTATTTAAAATTTATTTGTTTAAAGTATACAAATAAATGTGCAATTTCTATTATATAATTTATATATTATTTAAAATTTATTTTTTAAAGTATACACATTTATGTATTTTTTTTTTTCGTGTGTGGATAATTTGCTAGGTAGGAAAATCTTTAACATATTTGGAAATTTAAAAGTTTAATTAAATGCATCATAATTGTTCTCCTTCAACTAGTGGGGAGTTTATTTTGCCCTTGTCCAAATGGGATTGGAGTAGGAAAATGTGGTTGCTTTTTCATTTTTTTTTCTCCAATCCCATTTGAATGACTTTGCTCAAAATGAAATAAAGCTCCCACTAAGTGGAGGAGCACAAAACCCTTAAATGCATATATCAATTTCTCAAAAAGTTGTTTTTATGATCAATAAACACTTATTGATTATAACCAAATATCCATAATTTTAATGAAAATCGCTTTTTTCTTCCAAAACGTACTTCTAACTTTAAAAAGGGTGAGACAAAAAAAAAAAAAAAAAAAAGAAGAAAGGAAGGAAGAAAGAAAGAAACTGTTGATTTCCTCTATTTACACATCTGGTCAGTTGAATTGAACGACCCAAACCTTTTATTACGTACTTGCCTACTTTAATCGTATTTCATTTATCTTTTAGTGAAATATGACTCAAAATTCTATCTACTTTCCCACATCAAATTGAGTGTTTGTTAAGCACTATAAATAACTTTTTCCAATTTTAGAATTGGCATTGCATGTGGGTTTATGCAAAATTCCAGTTATGGTAAATGTGTCTCTTCCAATTTTCAATTATTAGAATTTGAGTGATAATTAAAAACAAAATCTTACCTTTATTCAAACAAATAAATGAGCTTTTTATCGACTAATAGAGATAACACGTTCAATCTTATCTTCTAATGTTATCATTATAGCTTTTTATCTTCTAACACATTTTTATTGACTATATAGAATTTAATATCAGAAAGAAACGCATACAAACATTTACAAGATATTTAGACTTTTCATGAATTACTAAAAAAGAAAAAGAAAAATAGAGAAAAGAATGAAAACAAAAACTTAGGTTACCTACCAAGTAAGTAAAACCTAATTAAAAATGTTTTTTATTTATTATATTCGATTAAAATATTAAACATTAAAGAAATAACAAAAACAAGAAAGTTAGTATTTATATTCACAATCTTTTCATGTAAGTTTGGTTTTAGAACTAATAATCGTTCCAATTGAGATAGTTATCTCATAGTTTGAACATTCTCTACTTATTCACCTATGTGAATTCTAATATAACTAGCGATCGAAATTTTTTAGAAATTTTTATAGAGGTGCTACAGTTCATTAACTGTCTCATTGTTATGCTATTTATAGTATTTTACTTATATACCTTGTGATCTCAAAATTACCAGCCTTAAAGGTGCCCGGCTAAAGCCCAGCTTGGTTATCTGTTTGGTGTACTGAAATTATTTTTTAAGTGCTTATAAATTATGAATTTTATAGAATGTGTGGATAATAAATGGATAGTAAATTGTATGCTCTATTAATTATGATTAATTTAACTCTCTTGCTTTATGGTTGAAGGGAGGAGTAATTAGCAATGGAGTTTACATAATTAATTTAGCTCTACCCTTAATTGACTAACCAAATTCAAAAATTAGAAAACTCTAATGAAAATACAAAATATTCTCACTTAATTCTACAATTAGAGGCATAGACTGTTATGCCGTTTATTAAAAATAACTTTTTGAAAAAAAAAAATTAAAAATGATTTGTTGCCCTCGAAAATCAAATTCGATACGATTAGTCTCTTCAATAGATGGACCCATTGTACGACCAAGTTAGAACTAGTCCACCGTTACACCTATAATGGTAAAAACACATAGGAATAGCATCTTGGCTTTGACAAACGCCACATAAATGGCCCACTCCACCACTAATTTAGATTCCCAACTATGATATAGATAAGACATTAAAAAAAAATATGTTACATGATTAGGTGGAGTGAAAAAGTGATCAATGCAAAAATATTCGACTAATAATTTGTTCAATTTAACATATCAAACATGATATAAGTTTTTTAAGTATGTTAATAATATAAGTATATATCATTTCAAAGGGTACAAATACAAACGGTATAGTTCAAATTGATAAGATTTCATCTTTTAAAAAAAAAAAAAAATAATTAAAATTTCCAACTCTATTGTTCTGTTAATGTCTCGATTCCCGTTAGCTAAAAAGAAAAACTTGAAAATATACGAAAATTCTTGCTTTAAAAAAAAACAACACATTTTTAGCGTCCAAAGAATTTATATACCATCTTGTTTGGCTCAGCTTAAATTATAATATAAATTGATGAAATTTGTTGAATATATTTTTTATCCACACATTTTGTTACTGTCCACTTATTTTTTATACGTTTTGTATAATCCACAACTTATAAGTATTTAAAAATAATGTCAGCACTACCATACATGTTTTAGCTTGTAGCTAAAAACCAATCCATTTGGAATAACATCTCTTTATACGATTCTCCACCCACTAGACAAGAAAAAGAACAATGGAATCACTGATTTCTGTGTTCACATTCCTATCAGATCAGTCTCTTCAAAACAAGAATTTTGATCCATCCACCATTGAAAATCTCATCAAGCTCTTTGAAGTAGAGGCTTACAAAGGCGTGGGCCAGAGTCGAGGTCGAGCAAGAAAAAGAAGTTGAAGAAGCTGAAAGTAACATGAAGAAAACTGAAAGTAAAGTGAAGAAAACTGAGGACCATTTGGATTCTGTAATGGAAAGTGCCATGGAAGAATTTCGTTGTTTCGAGGAAGAAATGAATAGGATTTGCATGGCTGAGCATGACAGTTTGGTGAATGTGGCTAAGAGTGAAAGAAAAATGAGCAAGTCAGTTCAAAAGGCAGCCACTTTTGCTTCAAATAAGTATATTGAGGATGCAGCAAAATCAGCTTCTGCTTCAATGAAAACTGCACTGAAAAAGGTTCATCCTTCATAAAGATGGGCATTTCTTCTAATTCCTATTGAAATAAGCCCAACATTTCTTCAACCCTTGATCATTTGGTTACTGTATTTGTTTCAATTTCCAACTTTGGATACAAAAAAAGGTTATGTTGATCATGTTTTTGAATTGTTAATTACTGAGTGCATTGTCCCTCCTCGCCCCCACCGATATTTACATAGTACGTGGTGAAGGTTGTGGATCTAGTTGTTTTGAATCTTTCTGAGGTGAAAAAGATTCGCTTAATTGATCCTTAGAGCTTGTTTGGTTAAGCTTAAATTATGTCAAACATATTTTTTATTTACACATTTCGTAAGGTCCACAACTTACTACTCACGTATTATCTACACATTCCGCCATAACACCCACAACTTATAAAGCATGACTTTAAAAATAATTTAATGTTTGTCAAACATGCAATTAATTTATTAAAATAAGAACTAATTTCTTGTTCTGCCTCCAACTCTAGCAAGGTCCATCCTTAATAGGGATGGTGATTTGTACTCATTTCCCATTGAAAAAGTGCAAGATTTATTGATCCCTTCATTTGTTTACTCTATTTGATTAATTGATTCAATAGTGACTTTAATTTCCAACTTTGGATACAGAAAAGGGGATCTAATCTTCTTGTAGTATGAACAAGGCCATATCCATATTATTTTGGTACCTTCTCATGAATTGATAATTAACTTGATATATACTCTTTTTTCTCCCTCATTAGATATGCTAATAACTTAAATAATCAAAGGGTCAATTACGAAAACGTTGCCTACCTTTGAAGTCATTTGCACTTTCATCCTCAATATTTTTTCTTCAGACAACCGCGTCTTTCGAAAATAGGCGGTATTCATCTATGGTCAATCCAATTGACCTACATGTCCAAACATTAAAATGAAAAATTAAAATCAACCCATTCAACATGCTAATTTTCGAAAGGTTGAGGACATGCACATGCACATGCACATGCACATGCGGACTTATTAAGAGACCAAACCTCTCGATTTTAATTTTTTGGGCCTATCCCCAGGCCCTTCTCAATTTTCAAAAGAAATAAAAATAAAAGTAAATTAAAGGCTCATATTCATCCGCTCTTCTTTGTTCGACTGTCCGTCATTTTCCTTGTCACGCGGTAGAAGGGAAAGAGAGAAAAGGCCTCTAGACTGGATTGGTGATGTGATATTGCGATCACAAATCGTTTATTCTATATTTGTAAACTCTAAGCAAAAGTGAAGGTTTTCAATTTTAGTTTGCATAATTTAGAAGTTATTACATACTTTCAAGCAAGTGATTATTATAATCATCAAGATAATCATTGATATAAAGATATCTATTTTGTTCAAACTTCTCAAATTTCGAAGATAGGTTAGTTTTTTTTAGCCGAGTTCTCAATTTTCTGTAGCCAAATTCTCGACTTTCTTGTTAAATTGAGAATATAAAATCATTTTATTTTTTGTTTAATCTGTATGCTATCACTTTTTGTTTTTTGTTTAATTGGTATGCCCATAAGAGTGTCCAATCTTTGTATTTTTTGAAATGATTGATGTATTGTGTAACCAATTTTCTTGAAATTTGATGAGAAAGTATCTAGGGAAAAATATGAGAACTAGATTTTAAAATTTGAAGTCTTATCTTTGACTGACCATTAGTGTCGAAAATAGATTTTGAAAACTGAAAGCTCGGGATAATTCTAAAAAAATAGTTTTTTGTCATTTTGATCACCAGAAATATCTTTTTCAATGAATATTCAATTAGTTGATTTCAATGCACAAACTAAACCACATGTATTCGAGTTGGTGAAGCTAGCGACAAAATCACACTCCAAGAGGTTTTTCGAGAGACAATTTTCCATCGTCTTGAGAATATTAGCACAATTTTCAAGTTTTCCAAAGCATTTTGAGAATTACACAGTGTCTCCTTGAATAAAATTCTATGTCAACTTACGCATGTCAAAAAGATTGAAAAAGAAAGTCCTATAATTTACCATAATTTAAACTAGAATTTGTATATAAGCTGATTCGAGGAAGGTCGAGTCTTGTTTGGCATGGTACGGTGTGGGTCGTGGTGCAAGTTGGACCGTCGGAGAGGTGGGCTAGGCCGGTCTCTTAGGATTGCTATGCGTATGCACCTTTTTTCCATTTTACTTTTTTTTCCTCAAAATCAACCAAAAAAAAAAAAAAAAATTTAAACAAAGGGTGGGGATCGGTGCTGGTTTGCCCAGGCTCAGCCGGGCCTAAAATTTTTTATGCGATCACAGTGCGCCGCGAGAATGTGTGTTGTGTTGAGTTCGTGAGCGGTGAATTCACCTCATGCCTTTTCATTCATGATTTTTATAGTATAGATTTATTGTTAGTTCTTGTGTTCGATCATTTTATTTTGAACATTTCACTTGAAATACCTAACATTCTTTTTGATCTTGTGCCCTGATTCGGTATATTCAACACCAACCCAATCTCGCATCGGCATGGGTTAGTGCCCTAATCACTTGATTTTGTTCAATTAAGGGTTGTATTATTACATGTAAATTAAGAAACTAGAATACAATAATATTTTAGTTTGGTGACAATAATAACCAATATTCCATGCTGATTTAAAATTGGACATGAAAATTTGAAGCATGAGTGGATAGGAGTTCGGATATATGTCCGGCTTGATTGTCTTCTTGGCGTCCCACTAAAATTGTAGTGAGATATCAAAATTTTAGTAGACATAGTTTATATGAAAAAAAGAAAAAGAAAAATTGTTTATAGTTCACTAAAACTCAAAATTTTAGTGGTGGGACAACCAAATCGGGACATCAATTTCGGACTCGAACTAGGTGTGTATGTGTAGAGCCACATCTTAAGTACTAAACTATATGTGAACTCAATTAAAATAGTTATAATTCACACTATTTTTAGTATAGACACCAACGATCGTGTATATTCACACTTAGAAAGCATCTATAATAATGAACATGTATATTTAAAGAAGATCTTTAGATTTTAAAAAGCATCATTAAATTTAAAGAGCAATTTTTTAAAACATTCCAATAGTCTCTTTATTTCCACTCTTTATTTTACTTTTTCAAGAAATATTTAATATATTTTTCTCTCTCTCTTTTTATCATATATTTTCCTTCCAATTTGTATATATTATTTGATTAAAACCAACATATCAAATATTGAAAATTGAAATTATTTCAATACATTTAATAATAGAGGGCTCTCTAAATTAAAATGTTAAATTGGAGAGTCTATTGGAACAGAATTTTAAGCGTTGACTCTTTAAATTAAAAAATAATTTATGTTTAAAGAGCTTGTTGGAGATGTTCTTACCCACCAGAAAAAGTTTTCCAATCACAATCAACCCTAAATTCGAGAAGGTTTTGTCCAGCTTTAACACGTAATCTAAAGATTATCGAAGATGGTCTTCCTCGTTTCTTCAATTCCTTTCATTTTAGAAAAACCTTAATCGAGAATGTGAGTACGTAGATTAATTTTTTTTATTGGTTTCAAATGATTTGCAGGGTTTAGAATTCATTTATTGTTTGATTTCAAGGTCTTGATTCCTATTTTTGTTTGAATTTTATTGATCTTTGTTTACTCTGATCTTATTAGAGATAGTGGCAACCTGTAGTGGGAGTAAATTTTGTTCGGAAAGTAGTGTTCAATTTTTCACGGCGAAGAGGAATCTACGTAGTTAGAACAATGTCCTAATTTATTGTGCCATGCGACTGCTATACTTGGTGGACAATATATGGTGCTACAAATTGTTACTTCATCTTATTACATTGGTAATGATTACTGCATATTGTCACTGCTACCAAAAATAAAATGTGATACTGGAAATTATTTTTTCAACGCCGAAATACTTTTGCAAATATTTTATGATTTCCAAAACTTCTTTCTCGTTCTCGTGAATTTGATTCAGTTTGGAATTCTTAAAATTTTAATTTTAAATTTGAAATTGAGACGATTTGTTGGAATATGATTATGGTTAAGAATCAGTTCTATTAATTCGATAAAATAGGAATCTCAATTATCAAGTATATCTCAATTATTTAAATTTTTTTAATCGATCAGTTAATTTCTACTGTTAATGTAGTGTGTATATTCACGATCGTAAGGAGTTTTTTCCGCTACGAAAAGAAAAAAACATATTCGTGTGTCACGCTGTCTTCAATTTCATCTCCTCCAAAATTTAGTGTTCAATCATCGTTTTCAACAAATCATCTCCAAAATCTGCTCATCTTTTCAATTCATCCTACTCAATCGACCATCTCCCTCCACCGATCTTCTTCAAAATCTATTCACCGTCTCAATTTATTATCATAATAGGGTTACGGTCGGATTTTTTTACCAAAAAAAATCGGTATACTAGTATAAATTCCCTAAAATTAAGGGTTTTTTCAAAAATAACCACAATAAATAAACTATTCTTAAAATCTTATCGTATTTTTTTTTTATTACAAAAATCTTTTTTAGTTTTGTATGAACATTTGTTACATTTATTACGTTGTTATTTTAGTTATAATAAATGTGTTACATTTGTTATTAACAAACATAACAAATGTAACAACAAATATTATAAAAATAAAAACAGTATTTTTAGAATAAAAAAAGTTAAATAGTATTTTTTAAATTATTTTACATTTTGTAGTATAGGGTGAAATTATCACTAAAATTAAAGATCAAATAAAGCCCACAATAAGGTGCCCAATATCGCAGCCATTTATGTTCCCAAGCCCAATATCTAGCCCAGCTTCAGTCCCAAGCCCAAATAAACCAGCAATATGAGGATATTACATCTGTGCCATTCGTGATCCAACAATTCTCTGCCCTCTCTCTCACTCCAATCAAAGAACATCTGTCTCTCTAGAGCAATGTCTAAGGTATTATACTATTACCAGTGCTAACTGTTTCAATTACTATTCAATTTTTATTGGTGGAATTCCAATTCGACTTCTTAATTGCTATTCTAGTTGATTTGTTAACTTCATCTATGTTTTCGAAATTTGATTTATTAAAAGGATTTTGGTTCCTGAAATGTTTATATTTGATTTAGTAACGATTATTTTTATGCTATTCAGGAAGTAAAAAGTCCGCCGGTTCTGAAAGATGGTATGTTCTTTCCCCAATTGAAGTCTTTATAAATCATATATATTTGCCTCAGTGATTCTGCAATACGGTTTACCTATATCTATTGAAAAGAAGTGTTGGTAAGAAGATATTACGAGGAATGTCTTTTTGGGACAGCAAAGTGTGCAAATCTGCCAAGATTAGATTAAGAAATTGTAACCCTTCATAATAAAGGATCTTGAAAACTAAGAATTTTTAGTTGTGTTTCTTGGATCAATAAATAAGCAAAATCATATTTTTGTAAGATTGACATTTTAAAGTTATGGTATGTTCTTAAGTTTGTGCATTTCTCGATGCCAGGCAGATAACATTCTTTTCACCCTTCTCAAATTTAGCACTCTTTGTAGGGAATGGCAGTAGAACAGGTTAGAAGCTGAGAGAGAGAGAGTCTTAAGTTTGTGCATTTCTCGATGCCAGGCAGATAACATTCTTTTCACCCTTCTCAAATTTAGCACTCTTTGTAGGGAATGGCAGTAGAACAGGTTAGAAGCTGAGAGAGAGAGAGAGAGAGAGAGAGAGAGAGAGAGAGAGAGAGAGAGAGAGAGAGAGAGAGAGAGAGAGAGAGAGTAACGTGGGCAGTCGTGGTTGCATAAGATCTAAGTTGGATTGGATTTTCTAGCAAATAGCAATGACCGTGTTGCCCATCCTGAATTTACGGAGGACAAGGCTGTTTGTTGATGTAGGGAATTATGGGAGTCCTGATGAACATTGCTTGACAAGTCCTATCGCCCTTCTTTCTTGATATTACTGATGTTTTTAATACCTTTGTTTAAGAAAACACATTCATTTTAACACTTTACACGATCAATTTCAAAACAAATTGTGCATTCACTCGTTGCATGTTAACACAATAACACATATATAAATTTCATTTTTTATTCTTGATGTTCTAATAGAAGTATTTAGTTCTGAGCATTTTCTGTTTGACCTATTGGATTGTTTATTAATACGTTCTAATTCTCAGAAATTTCACATTTACTTATCTTCAGAAGAAAAATCAGGTGCATCTGAGAGTAAAACTCTTACTGATTCAGCTTCTGTGGAGACACAACCAGAACAGAGAAGAGCAACCCCTGCTTCAGTTGCAGGGCTGCCAAATCCCTTTGATTTCTCAGCTATGACGGGGCTGCTTAATGTATGATTTTTCTATTTGTTTTGTTAAGTCAGAAAAAATTTAGTTGCTAAATTCATGATCAAGCCATCTCTGTTTAACTACTATTCCCATTTTCAGAAAAGGAGCAAGTTGGTTCAAAGCTTGATTTCCCCTCACTCATTGAGAAGTGTTCTCTAACTAATATCATTTCACGAAAGAAATAAAAGTATTGAGATGTAATGATGGAGCTCACAACCTGGTTCCTATCCGAATTTGGCAAATTGAAAAATCATTTCATTTGAATTTTGCAGTGAACCAGGAAGAATTTTGAGTTATATGATATAAAATAGTAAAATACATAATAGGCAGTTTTAACACCAAAGAAATCAGTATTTACAGGAAGATGATATTTTGGGCATGACCTGTACAGTTTCCACACCGACATGGCAACACTTAGCACATGCTTGGTAGGAAGGATTTCATAGCATTGGATAGTATTAAGGAAGAAAGAGAAATGAAATTTTTTGTTCATTACATTATCAAGTCCTCTCCACGAATGTGTACGAAACATGCACTTAAAGGTTAATTAATTTCTCCCACATTGTTTTTTGATTTACAATTCTGTTCCTTTATAGGACCCAAGCGTCAAAGAATTAGCTGAACAGATAGCAAAAGATCCTTCATTTAATCAGATGGCAGAACAACTTCAGAAAACCTTTCAGGGCACTGCAGCTGAAGATGGTATGCCCAGCTTTGATACGCAGCAATACTATTCGACAATGCAACAGGTTATGCAAAATCCTCAATTTATGACCATGGCTGAGCGACTTGGAAGCACGTTGATGCAGGTATTTCTTGATCCTGTGTTCCTGACTTTCATATAAATTTCATTCCATATATTCTTGCATTAATGCAAGTGAATCATTTTCATTTTTCTGCAGGATCCATCCATGTCTAGTATGCTTGAGAGTTTTGCAAGTCCATCTCAGAAGGACCAACTTGAAGAACGAATGACACGTATCAAGGAAGATCCATCTTTGAAACCTATTTTGGAAGAGATAGAGAATGGTGGCCCAGCTGCTATGATGAGGTCATAAAATTTTATCATATGTTTACAGGATCGCTTCTTTGTTTTCCATACTATTAGTCATTTATGAGGACAAATCACTAATCAGCACACTTAACTTATTGATACAAAAAATTACTCTTTCCAGCTCTATCCTTGTGGTGAGGGAAATAAAATGAACTTGAGCTTTCTGAACTGATGTCTGAACAGGCAAGGCTGCTTACATTAGTTGCTTGGTTAATTCAATTTTATGGAAAAGTTACAAAATGCCTACATTGGAGCCTCGAGATATCATAGCAAAACTGCCAAAGACAAAGTTTAATAATTTCCTGGTTAAATATATAGAGTTTAATTGTCATGGTGAAATTATCACCTGTCGAGTATGTTCAGCAATTATGAGACACGTGAACTAGATAAATCGAAAAGAATAAGAAAGTTATCTACGTTCACTTGACTCGAATATCGAGTATGTGCAGAATATGCAGAACATGAAATATTACGTGTCATTTGGCTGTTGACTTTTAAAACATCACATTGCATAAATTACTTGAAGTTATTCTAGCTTTATGCTCTATGAGAGTTTGGGCTTGCTAATAGCATTCTTCATTTCCATGTCTTCTTGTTGTTAATTTCATATATCAACTCTTCTATCTGGTTCACGTTTCTTGATTTTAATCGGTTAAATTCTTTGATGCATGTTAAATGGAGGACTCTTTTGTTTCAATAAGGAATCATTATGCTCTACATGGTGTTTGTTAAACAAATCCAAACCATGTTTGTTAGCTTTCTCTTAATTATCTTCTTATCCAGTTTCTGATCTCACTTGTATTTTCATTGTCAAACCACATTACTTGTGATTTGGGTGTACTGATGTATTTATGTCCAGCAGGTACTGGAATGATAAAGATGTTCTCCAGAAGTTGGGTGAAGCAATGGGATTTGCTGTTGGAGAAGAAACTGCCACATCTGCTCAGAATACTACTGGTGAAGACGAAACCAATGAAGTAAATGAAGATGAATCCGTTGTTCATCACACTGCTAGTGTTGGTGACGTTGAGGTAATTCTCTGAGCTAAACAATACTGGATTTAGAAAAGATAATAACCTCTTGATGTTTGAAATCTTTCTTGAATTCCTTGTTTTTAGATTGTCATTTTATGCTGAAATTTTAGTCTTGAAATTCCCCATCCAATCTCTAGAGAACTGAACTTGACTGTTTTTTTCTCGTTATTTTACCTGTATTTTTCCTGATAGGTTTTGCAGTGAAGTTGAAATTATTTGGGTTTAATGTACTTGACTGTCTCTTGTGAAATAACTAGGGTTTGAAAAATGCACTAGCTGACGGTGCTGATAAAGGCGAAGAAGATTCCGAGGGAAGGACAGCATTACATTTTGCTTGTGGGTGCGGTGAGGTATGGATATCGGACCTTTCTTCATCACCTTTTACTCAAAATACTGGGCTTGTTTTTATATTCTGCCGTGTGGATTTAGTACTGCCTGCCTGCCAGCCAAATCCACACACTGCAAGATTCATTCATCAGGACGGGGCTCTTCTGGGTTACCCGGCCCTTCTATTTTCTTTTCTGCCTAGCAGTTTCTTTCTAGTTTCTGACTTTCCATAGCTCACTTTATGCTCAGTAGTACCTTTTTCCTCACCTGCTATCTCATTTTGTTGCAAGATTATATGGCCATAAGTTGAGGTTGCACAAATTAACAATAAATTAGGAAAGAGAGTAGGTGGTATGGGGTACATCTTCAGTAGAGCTGAAGAAGCACCTGTTCATAGGAATGATTGGATCCTAATAGAAAGCGGGTTAAAAACACTGTTAAAATCCATCTGATGTGGAAGCCGTCAATCTGACAGATTTACGTGGCATCAACATGGAGCTCTTCACGTCACATGTTCCATTATGAAAAAGTAGCGGATTTTAACTAAGTGACCAAACTGAAACAAAAGCAAACTTCAATGACTGGTTTGGAACAATATAAAGTTCGGTGACTAACATGAAACTTTGTTATAAGTTGAGTGACTAACAATGCTTTTACTCGGAGAAAATGTTAGAAGAGGGGAAGTAGACTAAATTTCACTTGGTCTATTGTGGTTGCAATTGATCTAGTTGCACTATATCTTCTAGATGTAGCATGAACCAGATAGTTTAATGAAAAGGATTGACATAGCCAACCCCAATTTTATAGGGAATAAACTAGTTCATTATTGTTGTCGATCTCTCTTTGCATTATTTAGTTTCTAAATTTGGTTTGTGTGGATGTTCTCTATTCACTATGAGCTTCCTTACCTAAAAGCTGAACAATTGCACACGGGTCTACTGCAGGTCAAGTGTGCTCAAGTTCTTCTTGAGGCTGGGGCTAAGGTCGATGCTTTGGATAAAAACAAGAATACTCCTCTCCATTATGCTGCCGGTTATGGTCGGATGGACTGCGTGGAGCTTTTGTTAAAGAATGGCACTGCCGTGTAAGCCCTCTTCCTGCATGCTACTTGATTCAGGATTTTTTCCCGCGGTTTCAGGATTTCGTACTTAGACCAGTTTTATTTTGAATTCTGCAGCACTCTTCCGAACTTGGATGGCAAAACACCTATTGAAGTTGCTAAACTGAACAAGCAACAAGAGGTACTAAAACTGCTTGAAAAGGATGCATTTCTATAAGCTATATTTTCATGAGCACAACACAAGAATGTTAGCGTCCCAACTTTGATGCATTATCTTTAATGCTGTATGATTATCACATTTCTGGATTTTTGTTCAATTTTATTAATTTTGTCGTCGTGGGATGTATTATATCTGCAATATGTTCTATAATATACATTTGGCTAATGTATGGTTTTATATTCATGTATCAGGCGAAACCTTATGCCCCTTGTATTTTTCAATTGTCGCTTGATACAAATTCAGAAATTACAGACTAGCCTTTATATTGACTGGAGAGGAGGAAGAAAAAAAAAAAAAAAACCACCTAACCCTCTCCCCATCCCCATTCTCAGTTCCCAACAACTCGTCAACCCCGACTCAGTCTCACCACGCACCTCACTCTCATACCCCACTCCCTTTTCGACCACGAATTGTGGGGGCTGGGGGTGAGGGAAAATTTGAACCAATTCCGATACCCTTGGTTTAAAAAAAATTGGATTAGGGACTCGAGTGCTTGTTTATTAGTTAATTTGGTGAAAGTCGAGACCATTGTAATTTTCACAACATTCTTCATCAAAGGAAAGCAACTATATATTTATATGTCAAATCCTCAATTTCTGAATGGTAAGGTATATTGGGAAATTTGAATTTCATTTGCTAAATAGTAACAAAAGAACAAGTTTTTTCTCCAATATAAATATATAATTAAGTCACAACGATCGCGTTGACTTCCTTGATTATCCCTTGGGACTTTATATTAACCCTTTTCCCACAAAGGACACACGAACTTATTAGAACTTGTTTGTTTAAGTTTAAATAATAATTTAAGTTAATTAAATATATTTTTTATTTACATATTTTTGTAAGACTCATAATTTACTACCGGGTAATTGGCACAAAACGTTCCTACTTTTTGACAAATCATCCAAACTTTTAAAATTTTGACATTTTTACCCTCAAATCCATATTTTCTTTTGCAAAACATTATTTTCGTCCATTGTCATCCAAAAAGCTTCGTTAAGTCTGAATTTTAACGCAACTTGTACCACATTGCAAGGGTAATTTCGTCTACATACTTATTTCACATAATTAGGGTGTTTTTGTATAATTTTTGGGTGAAGAGATAAAATGAAATCCCAGTCTCTCAGACTTGGATGTTGGAGTTATTTTAAGAACAGTTATTATATTTTGCAAAGTAGAAACTATATGAAGATATGGAAAAGAAACTTGAATGAATCTTCAAAAGTGCACTTCTAGAACACAAAAGATTTGTGAAGTGATATAAATTTTCTTCTCGAGGAGATCACAACACCATCTTGCGAGGTGCAATGGAAGTTTGGTTTGCAACCTAATTTTTATTTCACACCAAAGCGATTGTAAAAAAGTGTGCGCGCGCACACACATATTCCTCCAAACAAGAAATCAAAGTTAATTTTGTAAGATACTATTTTAAGTGATTTTCATATACACCATAACACAAGTATGTTCTTTCGTGTATGTTTTGATGACAAAACTTGTCTTCTTGTGTTGTTTAGTAGCATACCTACACAATTAAAAGAGGAGCATGCAGTTATGGCACTTTTAAGTATAGCTTTAGAAGATGACAAAGTAATTTCATATTGGAGGGTGGAATCCCCAAATCATCATAAGTAGGGACGATTTTTACAACACTCTCTGAAAGGTGGGGACGTTTTCACAAGACACTTTCAAAGATAGGTATGAATTTCACCAAAATCTTTAAAATGTATGAATGTTTTACGTAGCTTGCCTTTTACAAGGCGGATCTTCCATATATATCATTGCGTTGAAAGCATCAAGTCTAGTTCTCTTCCTTGATGTTGTTTTGCTCCTCTTCCTTGTCAACACTTTGTTCTCATCGGAGTTCCCATATTCGGTATCTAAATCCTTAACTTGTTGCTATTCTGTTGTACCAAACTCGAAATCAAAATTAATTGTAGGATTCTCATCTTCAGTAGTGCCTTGATGCTCTTCTTTCATTTCTAGTCCGACTCCACCAATTCTTATACCTCTTCTCTTGCTTTTTCTTCTTCATCACGAGTCTCCACCCACCTAATCTTCTTCCAATATGTTATACACTATGAATAGTTAACTAATTAGATAAATAAATTCACCCAAAAATTATACAAAAACACCCCAATTATGTGAAATAGGCGTGTGGACGAAAATATCCTTGCAATGTGGTACAGTTCGTGTTGAGGATCAGAGTTAACGGAGGTTTTTGGATGACAATAGATGGAATTGATGTTTTGCGCAAGAAAATATGGATTTGAAGATGAAAATGCCAAAATTTCATAGGTATGAATGATTTGTACAATTACTTCAAAAGGTAGAAATGTTTATTGCCAATTACCCTTTACTACCTACATATTATCTATACATTTTATAAGATTTATATTTAAAAATAATTTCAATCTTCGCCATACATGCACTCAATGGATCACGTTACAAAAATCTCAAAATTCTATACAAAATCTACCCATTAGGAAAAGGTGAAATCTTCTTAATGCGAAATATGCTCTAAAATAAATAGTGGAAATCACCTTCACTACTTACCATTTTAATAATATTTCTAATTTTACAAACATAAATTTTTTTATTTTAAAAATATTGCCCATATATTATTATATTAATAAAAAAAATCAAAATAAAATATAATATTATACACAATTGGTTGTAACATTGATGTTTAATATGATGTTTTAATTCTTAACGTAGATTATGTCACCCCCAATTGGTATTCCGTATAATTGATTGATATAGAAGATACAATTGAGTATCATTATGAGTTTTTTTTTTTGTGCGTGAAGACTGGTATTATGTGTTACATTTCAATTTGTAACATATATTGTTACAAATGTTAAAGAATTTATATTTCAAATGGATGAAACGATTTCTTCTTATGTCAATGAATTTGAAGGCGAGGTGTTCTTAGTGCGATTTGTAAATACAATTTCGCAATGTTCCAACTTTTTGTCGTTAATAGTTAATTTATCGATTGATTAAATTAATAAGGATTTGAATATCGATGGTGAAATAATGTTTGGAGTCTTGGCGTTTTCAGATCTGGGTCAGTTACATTTCTCATGCTATTGTTATCCAAGAATTGAATGCTTTTGGTTTTGTTTGACATGGAATGCATATATCGGTTGGTGATTCTTATAATATCGGCGTGAACACTTTGAGAAGATTAATGTACATCACCCATCGCTGCCCATAATGCTTTTCTTCTCCGGTGGAGTGTTCATGCTAGTGGTGATTCTTATTCTGCCCATCATCACCACTCGCTTATCCATATAGCTCAAATATATATTTATATTGTTTAGGTTCAACCTCTTACCCAGGTGGAAAATGTTATCTTTCCCTGTCTTAGTTGGCTTTGCCAAATCATCCAACTTATCCACCTCATCATTTGGCACATTAGCAATTAATTTGAAAGATGGAGATATGTAAGAGACGATAACTAGGGTTACTGATGTGGCAATTGCTGACATGGCACTTGACGTGGATTTGCCAACTAGGATGGAGACAAAATTAAAATTTCCCACTCGAGGTATGAGAACATGCCTGTTACATTGTTTTCCCTCGCTTTGCATAACATATTTGATAATTATTTGATAATAAGAGCTATACTATATCGGATATTTATTGGCTCATAGTTGTGCAAAATGAGTTCATAACTTAATATACGTGGAGGATAATATAACTCATGATATTGCAATAAAAGAAGATGTGTAGTAGATCGATTCATTTAAGTTCCCATTGAATTAATACCGAGGAGGTTGCCATTACTTTATCACGTTCTTTTGATCAAAAGATTTTTTTGTCTCTTCGATGACTAAATCGACAAACTTAATTAGTTACTTTATGCGCTCCTAACTTTTGGATTGCTCACGAGCTTGGTGCCTTTTAATTAATTGGAAATGTAACATCCTTGTAAAGTGATAAATATAATTTTGTATTTATTTGAGCTCACAAAAAAGGACGATTATGAGTACTCTAATTTATTTTCGGTTTAATAGCGTATTGTTTTCTTATTATTTTAGGAAATAATCAAAATCAAGTGTCAATCTGACGAAAAGACGAAAAGAGAGCAAACAGAAGAAAATAGGACTCAATTGAACATGCAAAGAGACTTGAAGAACTTGGCGAGCAAATATTAAAGAGAGAAATTCAAGTTCAGCGTCAAAGTTAACCATGCGATCGCATGGGTTAAACGTGCAGCAGTTTTGACAGTTTTTTCTACAACTCCAAATCGAAAACAACCATTTTGCACGCGTCTTGGAGTCTTTGGAAAAGCATATAAAAGGTAGATAATAGTCAGAATAAAAGATGACGAATTTTGGGAACAAGATACAAGAGAAGAATCGTAGATCAAGGCAAGGGATTGAAGATTCTTCAGCTGAGATCACGGATTTTATTTATTTATTCTTCTTTTTCTTTAGCCGGAACATGATTGATACAATTTTTTCGTTAATTAATGAAATCATGTCCGGCTAATTTACTTATTTCTAGGATAAACGATGAAACCTCATGTTTAATTAATTAGAAATTTTTTCGTTTTAGTAATTAATTGCTTTTGAGTTTATTATTCTTTAATCATTATTTCTATTATTTTAATGCTTGATCACCGTTAGAATATATTGTGATCTATAATGAAGTCAAGAAATTCAATCTAGATTAAGCACGTTGTATTGAATAATATAGGGTCCAATAATAGATATAGATTACTATTATGCTTTATAAAATCCATTTAGGTGTTCTTGAGATTTTAATGCATATGTTTATGAGAAAGCTTAATTAGAGATAATTAGGTTCGCATATCGTATAAATTGATTGACCATCGAGAGAGGATTTTGATTATTTTAGGATCACCGATTTTCAATTCAATGTAATTATAGGCTAAATCGATTAAACGGATAATTGATTAAAGAACGTGCAGGTGGATTCGCGAATCCTAATGTTGGTATAATTCGAATTCGTTCTCATAAATTTACTTTAATTGTTTGATAATCTAGATTTAATTAAAATAGTTTTAGAATCATAAACCAAAAACAAATATGTGTTTTTCATATTGTTAAAATTTGGATTATAAATTAATATCTAGTTCTCGTGGATTCGACACTCTACACATCATTATATTACTTCTTAATGATCCGTCCACTTACGGGATTAAAATCACACAAACCATATGCTAAAGAATTATAAGACACCCCAAAACAATGACCCACTAATACAAAATCTTAAAACCCCGAGCTCAGGTTAATCAACACATTAGGAATGGACAGAATAAAATTATTGATCATAAAGTGAACGCAAGCACTAGAATTCTTTTTTTCTTCTTTTGAACTTTGCCAAGATTATAGGACAAAAATTTCTATTGTATAATCAATTGAAACTACAACAAAATTAAAGGCACTACAACAAAGAGGGTCTATAGCGGCGACATCTATTGCGACGACACAAAGTCGTCTCTATTGATTCTACACAGTAGAGACGACTAAGAAATGTCGTCGCAATATCATAAAACTTATTGCGACGACATATATCGTTGCTATTGAGTATAAATCGTTGCTCGTTTCGTAGACCCTATAACGGCGTCTTTCCATGTAAATGCGCCACTAAGATTCAGCAGCGAGGAACAAATGGCGACATTTTGATGCATAAATAGCGATGACACACATGTCGTCGCAATTGAGATGCGGATGATCTTTGTAAGTCGCGTGAATCATGAATTTTCTCGTAAAGTGTGATGAGGTCTATAGCGGCGACTTATGTCGTCGCTATATATCTACATCAATTTAAGCGGGAAAATTGGCGCCCAATTGTTATCTTTAGCGACCAATTGGATCAATTTTGCAGGCGCGTGACTTATTAATTTCCTCGTAAAATGGGAATGATCCTTTAGCGACGACCTTTATCTATAGCGACGACAATGTCGTCGCTATAGACTCTTCTTTATCTTCTTCCCATCATCGCATTTCTGTATTGTAGACTACACTCGAAATAATTTCTTCTCCATCTCCGCATCTCTCCGGTCATTTGCATTTCTATTGTTTTCCTTCATAATCATCTTCTTTATAGTTCATTTCTTCATCTCCATTTATTATCAGTACTGTATTTGTAAGAATATAGTATTTTTCAAGTATGGATATTGATAAAAGTTGGATAACAATTAGAAATCGCACAAAATCGAAGATTTTCGGAACGGTTTGCAAGCATTTATAAACATGGCAAGGCCATACGTTATGACAGAGGAAGGATTAAATGTCCATACAAAAATGTTTAAGCGGTCTTACACATCCATTGGAAATTGTCGAGGGCTCACATATTTTCGTAATGGTTTTGTGGAGAGTTAAGTCACTGGATATATCATGGTGAGATCGATGTTCGTCTTTGCGAATGTGTATATAGCAGAATGAGCGAGATGGTGTGGAAGATGAGATGATGGATGTAATGAGCAGCGTAGTTGGTGATGAACATGCGGTACAAGCACCGATGGTTACTATAATGACTGTTTGGGCTCTCCATTGAGGCTGTGCCGGAAGTTTCATCATTTTCATCCCTAAATTTTTTAGTCAAGTTGATGCATATTAAAGTTATGAACAAATGGACAAACAAGTTTGTCGATGATCTTTTGAAATTCTTTGAAGTTAGCATTCCCAAACATGAACTGGTTGACTCTCACTCTGAAGCTAAGAAGCGTGGCGAAGCTTGGTTTGGGTTACAAATCCATTTATACTGCAAAACGATTGTGCCTTTGTTTTGGGGTGAACATCTTTGATAAACAAACTTGCCCGATTTGCGGGAAAGTTTTGGGTGCACACTTACAGGAAAGTGAGCAGGAAGAATGTCTTGCATAAGGTGTTGCGATATTTTTCACAGGCCCCAGACTAAAAGCGTATGTTCGCGATGAAGGATACTACAAAACTTATGAGGTGGTACGGTATAGGAAGGTCTAGGGGCGATGATGAAATCGACATCCGTTGATGGAAAAGCGCATGGCGGGATTTTGACATGAAACATCCACTATTCGCAAGTGAGATCGGGAATGTCGAGGTTAGGTTTGGCGCATGACGGATTCAATCCATTCGGTGACATGAGTGCATAAATCTGACATGTGGCGATGGTTATAACGATTTACAACTTGCCACCATGGTTATGCATGAAGCACGAATACCTCATGCTTACTCTGTTGATACTGGTCCTAAAGTACGGGTAAGGACATTGATGTATTTTTACGACCATTAGTGGGCGAGTTGAAGGAGTTGTAGGCCGATGGGATTGTGCGAAAGATGGTGGAACCAACGAGAACTCGGTATTCGGACTAAATACGACTTTGTTGTGGATGATTAACGATTTCCCAAAGAAAGTAGTTTGTTGGGTTGGGTGGTGGGAGTACAAGGCATGTCAGGCGTGCAGCGAGGATACTCCTTCGATCCGTGTGATAGGTAAGACAACTTATGTGGGTCATCGTCAATTCACGCCATCCGGGCGTCATTTTGAACAATTTAGACTTGATGGGAGGGCGGATGGCGACCACCTCCGTGTCGATTAACACCTCTGAGACATTTTAGCACGGTTAAGTCGTGTCGGATATAGAAGTCCGGAAAACACCCAAATTACGGTGGTGCTACAATTCGGAGATGATGGCGAGCTCAATTGGAGAAAAAGAGCATTTTCTATGAGTTGCCGTATTGGACTTCTCTGAGCTCAAACATAACATCAATGTCATGCGCGTGAGAAGAATGTTTGTGATAGCTTGCTCGGCACAATTATGGACGATCCATTCAAATCAAAGACACGATCGATGCGAGCGCGATCTAATGCAATTAGGGATCAAAAGAGAGTTGCACTTGTATCGAGCGGGAATAGGTGGATGAAGCACTGCGCATGTTACACCATGTCGTCTTCAAATCGTAGAAGTTTTGTAAATTTATCCGATCGGTTGAGTTTCGGATGGCCGCTTCTAATCTTCGGAAGAATATTGCTCAAATGACTGACCGTATTATCGGGTTGAAGTCACATGATTACCATATTATCATGCAGCAGTTATTACCGGTCGGATGTCGGGCGTTCTTGAATAAAACAATTTCTCACGGTAATTATTGAGCGTGTGCGTTCTTGAAAGCTTTGTGCAAGAACACTAAAGATTAGCGACATGATAGCATCCGCGATCACGCTTGTACTCATTCTACGTAAGTTGGAAAGGATATTTACGCGACCTTCTTGACATCATGATTCACCTCGTAATGCATTTACGGAAGAGGCAATCTTGGAGGTCGGTGTGCATGAAATGGATGTATCCATTCGGCGATACTGAAGAAATTGAAGGGCTACGTCAAAAATTGAGCTCGGCCGAGGGATCGATGTTGAAGGGTATGTTGTGGAAGAGGCATTGACCTTTTGTTGAGGTACTTCGGGACATAGGGACAAGGTTCGACCGACGAGACGAAGCGAGGATGCTCTTGTTCCACGGACACAACTTTCTATTTTTCGATCATGATGTCACCGGCTTGGAAAGGCGATCCTGTAGCGTTTCCTACTCGAGTTCGAAATCAAGCAATTTTTACGTCATGAACAAGCTGTTATGAAGTTGAGCCATTCTTGCACTAAGGCGGCGTTAATTCACGATTATTATTCCTTTATCTCGAATTAACTTTATCATTTGAAACGAACTAATGAACTTTGATCTTCAATACTTTGTTCGGGGAACATAGGCGGGAACTCTTGAACAATGGGTTTGTCGAACATCGAACTAGTGCTTGAGAAGAGACTTTCACGGTTGGTTCTATAGAAAGGTAAGCGAACATCGGTGAATAAAATTGCAAGTTTTCAACATAATTGCTTTCAATAGCGAGAATAATTCTCGTCGTGCGACTATATACAATGTGCCAAAGCCACAACCATCAAGTTTCTCATGAGTTATTTGCGTTGGCGATGGATGTTACCGGTGAGTTATGTCATACCGCGGCTTGTGTTGTCAAAGGAGTTCGGTTCGTGACATATGATCGTGATATTGAAGAAAAACTCAAAAAATAGTGGTGTGTCAGTCCGGGGGTGGTGAGATTACTACTGGCATTGCAAGATATCTTTGGAGCTACAATATGGTGAAACTTTCGGTTTATACATTCGATCTGCAAGTGGTTTAGGTGTGATGGGAGGCGGATGGTGGCGAGAATAACGTTACCGGTATTGACATCGGTCTTGAGGCGTTCAAAGATGATCGAGTTCATACTTGCTAGCCAAGCACAACAAGTGTTCTACATTGAAGATCCATCTCGTGGTCGAGCTGGCGAGTAGTACAAATTGTCCATCACGGGAGCACGTGGGGACACGGTGGGAGCTAACATCACGGAGATTGACTGCTCACAATAACTACTCTTACGGTTTATCTCTGAGTCGTTGATCTTGGCAACATATAGCATGTATCCTTGCACCGGATGATGATGAAGGCGATGAGATCGAGCATCGGTTATGAGGAGAGCACAAATCGTCGGAATCTGCGGGAGATAGTTCGTTTATAAATGGCGATGATGTTGAAGGCGATACAAATGCGAGAATACGAAGATGACAAAACATCGAGTAAAATCAATGAGAATGTCAGTGACGATGATGAGGATCAATCGTATCATGATAGTGAATCAGATTGAAATGTTATTGTGCGTCACTAAATTTTATGACATTAATTTATAAAAACGCATGTTCAAATTGTTGGTACTGTTTTCGCCTTGAATGCTTGTCATTCATACTATCATTGCTATTGGTCAAAACGCGAGTTTGGATGGAGTTTCAACATTTGTGGACATAATGTAGGACAAAAAAGTTCTACAATTGTACAAAAACATGATTTCATTTTCCCATTATATCTTAAATCGTACAACTTGAAGGACTTATGTTGCAAATAAAATTGAAGGAAATTGAAATAAAGAAAAATTAAGAGGACCCAAATGAAAAATGTTTAAAGTTGAATGACCCAAATAAATATGAAATATTAAAATGAAAAATTAAATATTAAATACTAAAAATTAGTATTGATAATATTAAATATCAATAAATATTAAATATTAAAATTAAATATTAAATATTAAATACTAAAAATTAATATTGATAATATTAAATATCAATAAATATGAAAACATAAAATTAAATATTAAATATTAAATACTAAAAAAATTATTATTGATAATATTAAATATCAATAAATATGAAATATTAAAAATTAAAAATTAAAATTAAATACTAATAATTATTATTGATAATATTAAATATCAATAAATATTAAAAATTATTGATGATATTAAATATTAAAAATTAAATATTATAAAAATTATTTTCTTGAACAAATCCCTTTCAAATGAGATATCAACATTTAATTTTACGTATTGTATTGTCAGCAATGACGACATATGTAAATCGCTATTATCTGAAAAAAGGCGCCCTTTTTAAGCACGAGTTCTAAAATACGAAAAATGTCGTTCTTTGTTGGACTCTAAGAGGCGACGACATATATCGTTACTATAAGTCGATCCTTTTAATTCACGCCGGACCTTATTCTTTTCCATTTTGGTGAGATTTCTTCATCCTCTTCGGATCGTCGCATACGAACTTGATTGATTGGTAATATTGAATTACTGAATTTCCTCTGTAAAAGTCGCTCGTCACGCACAATATAGCCTTTGAAAACAATTCGCTTTTCCTCTCTCTCGATCGCGTTCTCTCTCTCTCTTGTGATTTTTCTCAACCTCCCGATTCGACCCTCTCTTAATCAATCGTGTTCTTCTCAACCCCTCGATCAATTCTTGCCTCGATCAATTATCGTAGTGGCTAAAGGTATTTTCATTTGGGTGTTTATTAGGAAATTATTCGTGAAGAAGTCGGCTCGCCTCTCGATCTACCCTCGATCGATTCTCTATAATGGTTTTGAAGTTTGTGTAAACTTTATGCGAGTGCTTAAAAGATAAAAGCTGCTATATTTCTTGATCTTGGCTACTTTATTCATTTCCACAAAACTATCATTTAATATCTCTTGTTTGGTGTGTATATTTGGGGAAAAGCTTGCGTCAAGTGTGAGTAAAAGTGTTGGTGTTCTTGATGCATCGAGACAAGAAAGCACTTGAAACCACCAAGAAGGCAATCTGTTTCTTCAAAGCCCAGTGCCGATACTGCTCAAGAACTATTGGTAATATCACTCACGATTTACGAGACGATGGGCAAATATATCTGGCGGCAAACAAGGAAAAATTGATACACGGTCTCTAATGATTTGAAATCATCTAGTCGAAAGAAATTAGGTGTTATGTCATTATCATCCTATTGGTTGTCTCAAATTAAGCTCTCTGAATCTCTTTGCTAAGCATTTGATTTCCCTAGGTTCTCTTTTGGCTCTTTGCAAACATCATATCTCTAGGCGTACATGGTTGATAGATTTTACGGTTGTGTTTTATTGTCAAAATATGATAATTGGGGTAATGGTGGCATTAGGGACTAAATTTGAATTTTGTCATGTTGTAAATTTTAGTTGTGATTTTTGGGCCGATTTTTGGGCCGATTTTGGGCCGATATTTGTATTGATTTGGGTGATTGTTGAGCTGATTTTGGCTTATTTGCAATTTTACAATAGCTTAGGGGGATGATTGCGGTAGCTTATTTTTTGATTAGTTTAGGGACCAAAGTGAAAAAAATATAATAAATGCACATTTTCCATAAATTCAAAGTTTAGGGACTTATTTGCAATAAAATAAGTTAAAGGACCAATTTGAAATAAAATATAATAAATTCAAATTTTCTCATAAATTCAAAGTTTAGAGACTTATTTGAAATAAAAATTAGTTTAGGGACCAATTTATAATAAATTATAATTAATTCAAAGTTTTCATAAATTCAAAGTTTAGGGACTTATTTGAAATAAAAATTAGTTTAGGGACCAATTTATAATAAAAATAATAAATTCAAATTTTCCATAAATTCAAAGTTTAGGGACTTATTTAAAATAAAAATTAGTTCGGGGACCAATTTATAATAAAATATAATTAATTCAAATTTTCCGATAAATTCAAAGTTTATGGACTTATTTGAAATAAAAATTAGTTTATGGACCAATTTATAATAAAATATAATCAATTCAAATTTTCTCATAAATTCAAAGTTCAGGGACTTATTTGCAATAAAATAAGTTTAGGGACCAATATGAAATAAAATATAATAAATTCAAAATTTCCTATAAATTCAAAGTTTAGGAACTTATTTGAAATAAAATTTAGTTTAGGGACCAATTTATAATAAAGTATAATCAATTCAAAATTTCCTATAAATTCAAAGTTTAGGGACTTATTTGCAATAAAATAAGTTTAGGGACCAATTTGAAATAAAATATAATAAATTCAAAGTTTAGGGATTTATTTGTAATATAATAAGTTTAGGGACCAATTTAAAATTAAATATAATAAATTTAAATTTTCCCATAAATTCAAATTCGAGAGACTTATTTGCAATAAAATAAGTTTAGGGATCAATTTAAAATAAAATATAATACATTCAAATTTTCACATACATTGAAAGTTAGTATGCTGGCGTGATGTTACATAATTATGTCATGTGTTAGTATGGTGGCGTGATGTATACGGAGGTGATGGTGCAGGAGAGAGATCCTCCGTGACCATCTCATGAAACCGCCTTGACTTCTGCGAGTTTGGTAAGACTTTTGTTCAAATTGTAATTATTTATTATTTTATACATATCGTTGAAAATCGTATGATCAATACATTTTACAATTTTTCATTTGACACCCATGAAGCGGCGGGGTATCTCTCAAACATCAACCTTGAGATGGTATGGTAGGCTAGCGGGAAGATGCCACTTTCTATTGCGTTCGACAATGTCAATCGCGCACAATGCAGTTGACGGTAATAACGCATAAAAGTACTTCACACGCTTGGTTGGGAACCAAGTGAGATTCACCGTGCCCCGTGCTACCCTTCATGGACGAGAGTTTCGGAGGAGCGTGAGGCGCGATTTACGTGCTTGATGTCGGTATGAACTTAAATTAGTTTTGTTATTAGTACACTTAATAAATACTTGTTTTGGGACTTCTACATTAACGTATTTTTTCACTCTTGCAAAGCTACTTGGATCTCTGAGGCGATCGGTGCATGCCCGGCAGTCAAGGCGGTATGTCCGCATGATGAATCGTCTGGCGGCCCGATCGTTATTGCGATACAAACTCAGGCGCATAATCTTAAAAGCGCATAGGCCGAGGCCGACCATACGGCGAGATGTCCGCCGAGGGTGGCGAAGTGCATTGACTTCTTCACGGTCCTACTTTTTGTAATACGTATTGTTTATATATTGTTTACGATATTTTATATACTTTTTAACTAATGCATTTTTGCTAATCAATTATATGTTATACCTTGAGAGCGGTCCTCCAAAAATAAAGTCAATCGGGGTAAGGCTAAATACTCGGCGTGCATGGGTGAAGAGCTTCTGCCGCAGCGTTACGATCAGTACAACATATAAATTTCAATATCATTATACATATCTTCACTACATTACGTAAAATGTATACTAACTACATTTCACGTTTAAATTGTCATAAGCGGGACCCGAGACCTAGAAGTGGCGAGGATTATTGATTCGTTAGGACGTTTCACACCATACAGGATGGCAATTGGGTGAACCAGCATAATTTGGTGAGTATGTGAGAATTTTTAAATTATGTTAATATAATTTTATACGTGATACATAATATTATTATTTTTCATTGAGCAGGATAAACTTGTTGAGTTGAGAGAGACTCGACATACACAAGTCGTCTCAATAGCGCGTCGTTAGGCAGCGTGCTATTACAAAAGGAGGTTCTCGGAGAGCGGCGAGGTCACGTCCGTGGGGTTGGCGGGTTAGAAGGGCACCTCTCCTCGCTAGATTCATTCTTTGCATCGTTTGCCCGCGAGGAACTTCCCATCGGTCCTCTGTAGACCCCGAATAACGATCTTGGTTTGCCATGTACGAGGATCAGCTCGCCAAATCTGACGTGAAATTGAGTTTCTCAAAAGTAAAATACCGATTGCGCTGCGGAGGAGGAGGAGGAGGAGGAGGAGGAGGAGGAGAATGGGGGCGAGGGCGGCGGTTTGGAGGTCAAGTAGATTTTTAGAATTTTTATATATTTTTATATTATTTGGAAATAAAAAAAATATTTAAAAAAATTCAAAAGCAGTTATAAGCGGCGACACTTTATCGTCATTTGTACTAAATTAAAACAATCGTAATAGCGACGGCAGTCGTCGCTATATAGAAAAGGGCGTATGGTGACGAGATAATGGTCTCTATTTTTTTGTATAATAGCGGCGACATTTGCGGCGACTTTGTCGTCCCTTTAAATCTGTTTTTGAGATATGGTCACGACAACATTGCGGCGATATTGTCGTCTCTATAGATACAAATTTATGTAGAGGCGACATAAAGTCGTCGCTATATCTCTAGAGACACTAACTTGTTGTGGCGGAGTTATAACGACTTTATCGTCTCTAAAAGTTAAAAGGCGACTTACGAGTGTCGTGACGACATATGTCGCTGCTATTAACCTCATTTCTTGTAGTGAGGATTCAAATGAAGGCTTATCTAAATGGCTTTATTACAAAAATGTTTAGTAATTATTAATTACCACATTAATTTTTTCTTTCAATTTCAAAAAAACTAGTGGTAACTGGTAAGTACATTTGGATCCATCCAATATTTTTTGTCATGATTTGGTATGTGAATTGAGTAGAATAGAGTGCATTTACACCACCAGCCACAAATGTGTGTCATCGTATGCTTGTTTGGTTATGTTTTAAGTACTATGGACAGTAAATTGTGGATCCTATGAAATGTGTGAATAAAAAGTATGTTTGACTAGTTTAAAAAAAAGTTAATCATTGACAAACATGCTTTAAGGTGTTTACCTAACCCCCCTCCCCATCCTCCTCCTATAAATAAGCATGTTTCTCTAAGGGTTTTGCACTAGGAAAAGCAGTAGCTCCTTAATCCTTGAGGGCTGCTGGTGTGTGTGGGTGGGTGGGGAGAGGATGGTATGGGCATTTCTTCTTTATCATATGAGAGTGAGAGTGTTGAGCATATTGAACACAAGAAGAAGTGGATTGAGCATTTGAGGAGAATGTTGCTTGGCTCGTTGCATTCAGAGTTTTCTCTTTCGATTTGAATTGAAAATGTGAAGGCACCGGACCAGGCTTCATACCTCTCAAACCATTTCACATGTACATATAATTCTTATATACATTTGCTCCAATATATACGTGTTTCTCTTCTTCATTGTGTACCTTCTTTCAAGATTATTTTGCCTACTTATATGATTTAATCTTAATTGTTACAACCACATTTGGTAATTATCATTCTTGATTAAAACCGACTTGTAAAACACTTAGTGTCTTTTATAAACCCACATGGCAAATCTTATTTTAACGTAGGCAATTAAAGTCATTATACTCCTTTTTGTGTGTGTGTGTGTGTGTGTGTGTGTGTGTGTGTGTGTGCCGGTATATGATCGATGTGCAAATATAGTTTATAGGGTTTGGATGCCTAGATCAACCTAAAAGTTTTATAACCATTTTCATTGACAAAACATTACGACTCAAACTCACTTCTAATTAAAGAATCTTATTGATTTCAGTAGTGAGAATCACATTTGGCATTAAAGCAAGTATCGCAATTTGGAGAGTACGAAAAGAAAAAAGTACGAATTTTGTCAACATGAAGTACACTTTCAACATCACTATGTCAAGGTGACCTATGGTAGAATCTGGATGGATGAAAGGAAGGTTTATGCCATTGTTGACTAGTGTATGTGTTCCAACTAAGGTAGTCGACTTAAAATTTTGTTCTCAAATTACTCTATTATTAGGGACGATCTATTGAAGGTTATTCCAAGAAAGTGAATCGCGCTGAAAAACTTGTATTATATTCTCCTTTCGTATAGGTAGAGCGACCTAGTTAGGCCGAGGTCACGTCATTTGTAAATTTTTGTAAGTTTATTAAATATATTTACTTTTAGAATAAATAATGTTTCTAGTTATGCAATTGTTTGAATAATTGGAATTCAACTATTTATTTCTTTTCACGTTAAAATGTGGACACATTTTTATGTGAATTATCTTCGAAACGAATAATTAATTGATGCATTTAATGGAAGTTTTGAAAACTCGTTGATTCCAACAAATACCAAATGAATAGAAGGTTGGAAAAAAGATCTCAAATCCGTCAAATTTTCAATAATAATCATCCAAGGAAGAATAAACATCAACTATATCAGTCGAAGAAGGATTCGCTCTATTCACGCTTCGAATCCTTCCTCAAGTCATTCTACATGTTCGGTCTTGAGTTTGACAACTTGAAAAAGTATTTTTTATATCTCTCTCACCGCGCATGTTGTACAAATTTAATAAAAGGATTTGAGGTTTTATTTTGGAGTTGTAGTAATATTATATACTTACCTAAAAAGAGATCAATGTACAACTATATATGAGATTACATTCATTAGGAACTCTTCATGTACCACTTTTTCTAATTCCTATTTTTTTCTATTTTTAAATTGTTGTTAATTTGAAAATATAACTAATATTATTTTAATCATGTGGTTATTTAAATTTTACTACGAAATCATATTTTCCTAAATGTTAATCACTATTTTTTTGAGATTAAAGTCCCTTATAGAGATTGTGTATTAGTAATCTTTTTTCTTTAGGAAAGCGATTAAAGTCCTTATCTTATATTACCATTAGTCCCTTAAGTAAACTTCTTTTCTTTCTAGATGCACCTCACCCAACCGCCATGTGAGTTTTTCTTCTCCCAAAAATATTTTGAGCTAAGTGCGGTGTCGGGGTTCATTCCTTTTGCCAATAGACTAGACTAGCTATTATGAATAGTTAGAGCTCAACTCGTAGATGTAGTGGCCAGCCACCCTCAATATTTGATTCTACGACCAATGCTACTAAATTCAAAATAATAATTAAACTATGTTTCCGAAGGCAATATATAAAGATAAATCAAATAATCTATTTGGCACTGATAGAATCCATTGGAGAAAGCTAACATGTCGTGTTGTGTGATTTGGATAATAATTTTTCCTGTTAGTGGCTGATATATAATTAAATAATTTTTTTAATTACTAGTTTTAGTTGATGCATTATTGCTAGTAGAGATGTTATATGACCACTAAGGAAAAACAAATTATATCTAAAATAAAGTAGTTTATGCACATATTTAATTTGGAGATATCATTACTTATATATATATTTTTTTGTTTATATTAATTTCTTTTTTTTTGGGTTTAAAATAATTATACTTTCCCTTTAATTACTATTTTTGTTACAATTGCGTGTATATTAATTAAATGGAAATTAACTTCATGAGTCAATTTTTTTTTTTTTTTTTGTAATAAGCAAAATACCATCAAAGCTTATGTAAAGCTTATAAGCCTCCACTTAAACTCAATGGGTGGTTTGGATTCCCATGGAATCAACGGCGACCGAGCCTAATCAAATCGAGCAAGTAGCAACTTAGTGTTAGAGATAAGGATTCTAGTTGGCATGCACTTTTCGAACTCTTGTATTATGTTATTAGTAGTAGAGCTATACATTTTAAGTTGGGGGTCTTCAAATAGGGGTGGGTGGAAGGAGAACCCCTCTCTAGAGTTGAGGCGGTGCCCCTATTTTCCCCTCAAACCACAATTAATGAGCCCATTTTATAAAATCTAATATTTTTTATAAGTCATAATCTTTAAAAATTTACAAGAAGATATTGAACACAATCGATTGATGCAATTAGGCGTATTCGATACTCACCGTGTTTGTTACGATTGCTTGAAAAGATTAGTTTCAATACTTTCTTCTTAGTTATTGAATGATTCTAACTTAATCCGATCTAGGTTGTGTGTACTACTAAATTTTTCAATATATTTTTGAGATTATGTTTTTCTTCAATTTGAGAACCACCAACAACAAAAATTACGACTTGAACTCGAGCTAGAATTTGTTTCGTGGAATTAATGTTCTACCATAATAAGAACAAAAATATCGGTTTAAGTGAAAAAAGCTGAAGATGTAATCACGGTTTTTTTTTTTTTTTTTTTGTCAAAAGGTGAAGGCGTGAGCGTGTTGTGTCTACTATGAAGAAGAATGAGTGATCTTAGATGAATCAATTTTGTTGGACTTTTGTTGGGCTTTATTTGTTATTTCATTTATTGTTGGGTTTGGGCATTAGTATTTTTGTTGGGAAAATTGCCTATAAGTCACTTCTACATGATTTGTTTTAAATTAGGTCAATTTTTTTTTTTTTAAATTGTGATTAAGTCATACTTTCAATAATATTTTAAATTAATTCCAAAATCACCCCTATAATTCATATTTTCCATCAGCGAGTTCTTCCACCCCCACAAACCTCCTCCACCTCCACCTCCACCTCCACCTCAGGTGACAACCTTCTTCACCTTGGCGACCTCCGGTGAGTGCTTCTCTGGTGCAATGTCACTTTTTAATTCCCTGGCGTTCGGTGGAGGAGGTCACTTTAATTCGCTTGTGATTTGGGTACTATTTTTTTGGCGTGGGGCTGAATTTGATGGTGTGAAATTGGGTATGGGTGCAATGAGGATGACCCGAATGTGGTCGGTGAAGTCGGGTCCGGTGGTATTGGGTCGGGTTTACCATAAGAAATCAGTTACGGTTTCTTCTTTTACGATCATTTGCACACATGAATAGAAATCAAGTCGTGTTTATTAGTTATTGGAGTCGGATGAGCTTTTGTCTATGATTAATTTCGGACATCTGAATGAATATTTATATAATGGAAGATTATGCAGAGAAGAATGGCATATGGTTGACAAGGATGGTGCTGGCATTTTCCAATCTGTCGGTTGGTGAATATGTTTTCTTGCAACACACAAGCAAGTATTGGTTTATCAAAAAAAAAATAGGTGAGTTTGGAAGGAGATGTATACAGTGAAGAACAATGCCACCACCACTTGATGTGGTTCTCTGCACATGTTTTCCATAGTACAATTTTATCTTGTCAATAAGGTATAAGGTGTAGATCTTTGGATTGCATACTTGATGTTGGTGATTTAAATTTTGAATGTACATGTCTAATTGAGTTTTTTTTTCTTATAGTCTTTAGTCTTTGTTAATGTATCAAGTGATTGACTTTCAAAGTTTGCAATTTAGTCATCAACCAAAGCTTTGAAGTAGTGCTAGATTGTGTAAATCAATGATGGTGATAGTTTCATAAAAACATGTTTCATGGTTCTATGATAAAAGTTGGTCATTAGATTATTTATCTGTGTTGTTAATTAGTCATGAAAGTTGTTTATACAAAACAGTATCACAAAAACAATATCACAATAGAAATGTGCATAGAATTCGCATACGTGCTCAGAATTTTTATTATAATATGTTTTTGAAATGGTCTCGACGAGCCGGTCAAGACTAGTCGCTTTACCACTGCGTACGATGGATTTTAGCCATTTGAAGTCGTCTCTTTAACTTAAAATGGCAATCTTTAATTTTTCTTGTCAAAACAATATCATACATATTAAAACAGTAACACAAAATATTATCATAATAGAAATAGCATAGAATTCGCATACGTACTCGGAATTTTTATTATAATATGTTTTCGAAATTGTCTCGACGAGACGGTCAAGACCAGTTCATTTGCCACTACGTACGATAGATTTTACCCGTTTGAAGTCATCTCTTTAGCTTAAAATGACAATCTTTAATTTTATTGTCAAAACTGTAACGCCGCATGTTCACTTTATGATTTTTATAGATTATGACGATATTTGTCCTAATATTATATTTAATCTTTAATTAATAAATTATTATTTTGTGACTAACCATGGTTTTGCAATGGAATGTTCGTGGGCGCCTTAGGCAGTCGGCGTGCCTAATAAATTGAATCCATGCATATACATATCTATATCAAAATAGAAGTAAATTATAAGATTATTTAGAGAATGCTTACTTTTAGTCTTGCCATACATTGAATCTAGACATAATATTGAAAGCAAAATTTTACGTAAAATAGTATAATTAATAATTGAGCAAAATATGTGGTAACTTTGTTAACTAGTATAGGCAAGTATGATGGGCTTTTGATTACCAAACTAGCATAAACGTACCCCAAAAATAGAAATGAATAAAAATAATAAAAATGGTACATAATTGATGCCCTAAAAATTAGTTTGAAATCTTATTTATTTAGACACTTTGTTTAAAGAAATAACAATCAATTCTCCTTTTATTCTCTACCATCCGTCCAAGACCTTCATTTCACACATTTCATTATATTTTTCCATAGCCAAGAAACTTCCAAGGTGCAAAGACAAAGCATAATTAGGTACCTTATTCTTGAGGTTAGCATTTTCTAATTGATGTGTTTTATGTGAAATTTATATTCCATGATTAATTAATTTGTCTTAGATTTCTTAATATATTGAGCGATTTTCTTTTCTATTTTTTATTAACACTATATGTCATATTGTTGTATGCTCATTATATCTTTTATGCATATTTATTTTAATGCTTTTCATGTATCTATTTAAACAATTGACTAAATATTTAACATTCTAAAATAATTACGTAGTCATTATTTGAAATTATATTATTCAAATAATATTTTTATTGGAACAAAGAAAATTAAATTCTTTTCCCAGAATTAATATTTCACAGTATTTTCAAAACTAGTATTATGTTACTAAAATTTACATCTTAGTATTTAATTAAAGTATATATATGTATATGGTGCCGTTAGGGTTATTGGTAGTGAAATCATAATATAATTAATTATTGTTAATTATCGATTTCTTTATCATGGCTAGAATTTAATTTGTTTATTAAGATCCACTAGGATGGCTAATAGGAAATATAATTTAATTAGTTTAAAGTCACTCTGCATTAGTTGTCAGTTTGTTCTTTCACGTGTGTTGCGGAATTCGTATAGGTTCTTTGTGCATTTTAAATTGTAATAATTTAAAATAGATAAATGAATAAAGATAAATTTCGTTGAAGTTTCTTAATAAAGGCTAATGACTTAGGACTCTTGGCACGTTGACTTCGTAGGCGACTTGGGACATCTCCATTTGCTAATTAAAGCGTGAATAAAGATCCGGTAAGTAAACTCTCCTAGTATTCATTTATAGAATGCTATGTTAAGTGTCTAAATGTGTTATATTATTATACGAACATATTATTTTATAATCGTTTTATATGTTATTAATATTCATGTGACATATTCTTGCATGGGTAATTAAGTTAAATGCATCCATAAGCATGCATGAAGTAAAGTTGTCAATGGTAATATTGTAAAAATGTATTTTATTCAAAAATGATATGTATCCCAAATTTTATAAATGAAATGATGTTCGCCTATACCATGAAAGGTGTGAGTGGGAAATGGGCGTGGGGACGGCGCACCTTGAGCGAATGATAATGTTTAATGTTTAATGTTTAATGTTTAATGTTTAACGCTTTCTTGATACTACTAAATAGATGGAGCGGGTTCCAAATAATAATATAGCCTGCATGCATCTTGATTGGATAGGCGATACACAAAAGTGAGCTCACAATGTTAAAGTTTTTAAATGATGAGGAAAGATGGGATACATATTCTAGTAAACTACTTGAAACCAATGCATATCATAAGCATGCATCATGTGCATGAAGTTTACTTCTTTGGCGTTAGCTCATCCCATATTCTCCACATTTCGGATGATGAGAGCTAAATGATTAGGAGGCATTTGCTTGGGGGCGAGACGGACTCGATCTTGTTTAAATTAAAGTTTTATTTTTGTTATTTTTTTGAAATAAGATGCCTTAAGCCGATTAATGTTTTGGAATACTATTCTTTTACTTATTTTAATTTAGTCGAACTATGAAATGTTCCACAATTATTGTGTTTATTCAATAATGGATTTGGAAGAGAAAATTTATTATACAAATTATTGTTTTTTAATTAATCTTTATTTAAAGCCATTGACAATTAGTTCGTATTTTCAAATAAAATAAAATAGAATGAATGTTCTATCCATTTTTCGCATTTATATCTTGTTATTTAATGGTAATTAAATGATAACATTTCTAAATCTAGAGTTTCTAGACTTGGGGTGTTACATTATTGGTATCAGAGCTAAGAGTTTTAAAATCGATTCTGTAGACTTTTAAAAAAAAAATGTGTAGTACTGAGTCACGCCACCAAGGAGTCCTCTCGCGATCATCTGGTAAGGTTGAATTTTATATCTTAAATTATAAATAGTTATTTGATGCATAAATATTGTAGTTGCAATATTGTATTAATGAAATTTCATAAAAAACGATAATAATAAATAAATAAATAAGTATTTGTATTCCGGTATGGCCCCCGCTACTCGTTCTCAAGCTCACGAAGAAACCTGCGAAGCTCGTCCGGAGGGGTGGGGCAATACACGGGGACCCCGATAACAATGGAGGCTTTTATGCAAGCATTGTCTTTACTTGGGCAAAACAATCGACCCGTGAGGAATGACCAAACCCCGAACAAGGAAAGATATGAGTTTAGAAGTTATCTCCACCATCATTTCTTGGCACCTTGACCCTCTAGAAAGTGAAAAATGGTTAGCGAAATTGAAGGCATTTTCGGTTATGAAATTTGAAACAGAACAAGAGAAGGTTACATTTCTTTGCTTACATGCTTCAAGGAGATGCTTATGATTGGTGGTTGATGGTTCAGCGCCAACATGAGAAGGATACTAGACCATTCACTTGGAAGATGTTCACGAGAGGCCTTCAACGACAAGTATTTTCAAAAAGCATCGCTTGACACAAGGAGAGGAGTTCATTAAGTTAGAGCAAAGGGGCGAGCGATTCTTGAATATGAAATTTGAATTTGCTCGTCAGCAAAGTTGCCCCGGACACAGTAACAAGAGAAGAAAGAAGCAAAGGCGCTTTGAGGAGGGACTTAGGTCTCGTATAAAGCAGCGATGATACCATTGATTAACGACCTATAGAGAAGTGGTTAGTAAGTCGTTTTTGGTGGAAAGAGCTCAACTCTTAGATAAGGAAGAGAATAAGGCCCGAGCCAGTGGTCACAAGTTCAATGGTGGAAATTCTAAAAGGCGCGGTTTGGAAGAACAATGGTGAAAAAGAAAAAGCGACCAAAGGCAACAACAAGGGACATTACCAAAACAAGCGGTAGGAGGAAGACTACGCTCGAAGTGTGGTAAGGAACATCTTGGCGAATGTCTTATAGAGTGCGGTGTGTGCTTTAAATGTGGAAAGCTTTGGTCGCCATGAAATAATTGCAAGGAAAGGTCTTACGGTAGTAGCAACAATGAACAAAAGAAAACTCAAGCACGAGTTTTACAATCTCTAAGAAAAGTGCGAAGAGGCCTCAAGCTGTAGTAGCGGTACCTATATATATTTATTTAATTATTTCATTAGTTGAGTCTGATTTAACTTTATGCATTGAATTAATGTAGGCACTATGTATGTATGTTATGTACCTACCAATGTCTTGATTGACTCGGGGCTACTCATTCATTTCTTAGTCCATCTTTTCTTTGAGAAATTGGAGAAACCACTTACATAAACGGATATACAATTTAGTGTGTCCACACCTACGGAGCTATAATGAATTCAAATTATGTTTTATGTGATTGTTCAATAATAGTAGATGGAAAAGAAGCGCGTGAGATCTTTTAGTCTTGGATGTCGGGACTTTGATATCATATTAGGGATGGGTGGCTATCAAGGTATCATACTACGATTGTTGTTATAAGAAAGAAGTGGTATTCGAGCCTCAAATATGCCTACTTTTGCTTTTAGGAGCAAAGTCAAAGCCCTCTATTCCTATAATCACGCTATGAAGACTACGCCAATTGTTAAACAAAGGTTGTGTAGCTTATCTAGCTTCAATAATGGAGGAATCAAAGATGAATCCTTCCCTTGAACAAGTCGATGGTTCGAGAATATTCATTGGTTTGCCACCAAAGGAGATTGATTTTGTCATCGATTTATTGCACAGAGCGACTCGATATCAAAAACACCATATCGCATGGCCCTCTTTGAACTCGAGGAAATCAAAGACCAACTCAAGATCTTTTAGATAAAGGATATATTATACCAAGTTTCTCTCCATGGGGTGCTCCAGTTCTGTTTGTAAAGAAGAAAGATGGCTCGATGAGGATGTGTATGGACTATCGAGAGCTGAACAAGGTGACAATAAAGAACAAGTACCCGTTGCCAAGAATTGAGGACTTATTTGACCAACTCCAAGGTGCTAGTTATTTTTCCAAAATTGATTTGCGGTCGGGATATCATCAACTAAGAATCGAGAAGAAGACATTCCAAAAGCGCCTTCGCACTAGATATGGGCATTATGAGTTTCTAGTAATGCCTTTTGGTTTGACAAAAGCGCTCCGGTGACTTTCATGGATCGATGAATTGAGTTTTTAAAGAATACTTAGATCGGTTTGTCATAGTTTTCATTGATGACATTTTGATCTACTCACGATCTAAACAAGAGCATGAGCGACATCTGCGATTAGTGCTTGAGATACTTGAGACAACAAACTCTTTGCTAAATTTAAAAGTGCGAGTTACGGCTAGATAGAGTACCATTTTGGGACATATTGTATCAAAGGAAGGGATTGCGGTGGACCTAGCAAGGTCGAAATTTGTCATCGAAAGCTGGTTGACACCATCAAACATTGGTGAAGTTCGTAGTTTCCTTGGGTTGGTGGTTATTATCGAAGGTTTGTCGAAGGATTTTCTAGAATTGCCTCGGCGTTAACTTGATTAACCAAGAAGAGCGTAAAGTTTCAATGGACTCGGTTGTGAAAAAATTTTCCAATAGTTAAAGCGCTTGACTTGACGCTTTGTCTAACGATTCCACAAGATAATGAAGGGGTTATCATCTACGGTGATGCTTGAAAAAAGGGCTTGGCTGCGTTACGATGCAACATGGTAAGGTAATTGCTTACGCCTCGAGGCAGTTGAAAGAGTATGAAAAGAACTACCTGACTCGCGATCTCGAGTTGGCGGTTGTCAAATCTTCGCATTGAAGATTTGGAGACATTATCTATATGGGGCTAAATGTGAGATCTATCACGATCATAAAAGTCTAAAGTACTTTTCACTCGGAAAAGAGCTAAACATGAGACAACGTCGATGGTTGGAACTTGTAAAAGATTATTTGTGTGATCAACTACCACCGAGCGAGGCCGATGTTGTGGCGGATCGTTAAGTAGAAAGACTCATGGATCAATAGCTACATTGCGGGGCATTGAAACCATTGTTGGTAGAAATTCAAAAGTTTGAGTTGGAGATTGTACCTCGAGATAATCTGAGGCTATTTTGCCAATATGACCATCAAACCAACACTACTTGAGAGGATTAAAGCTTTGCAATACGAAGATCCTCGGGTATTGAAGTTTCGATTTGAAGTTCTTGATGGAAAGCGCGATTTTATTATCACTGGCGATGGTGCGCCGATATGGCGATGGGCATAGTTCACGATGATGAAGGATTGAAGCGAGAAATCATGAGAGAAGCTCATAATACTCCTTACTCGATTCACCACGGAAGCACGAAGATGTTTGAGATTTGAGAGAACATTTTGGTGGATTGGAATGAGCCGAGATATAGCGACATATGTTCAACTTTGTCTTTTGTCAACAAGTTAAAAGGTGAGCATCAATGACCTTGGGCCTCTTGCAACCACTTATGATACGAGAATGGAAGTGGGAAAGAGTTGGTATGGACTTCGTTGTTGGTTTACCTAAAACCAAGAAGGGCTATAATTCTATTTGGGTAATTGTTGATCGTCTTACTAAGGCAGGCGCACTTCTTACCGGTCAAGACTACCTATAATATGGAGCGATATGCGAGAACTATATATGGCGAGAGATAGTCGGTGCATGGGTTCCATTATCCATATGTCGATCGTGACCTAAGTTCACTTCCTTTTTGGAAGAGCCTACACGAGGCCATGGGCTGCAGTTAAGGTTTAGTCTGGCGTTCCACCCATAAGCGGATGGGACGATCGGAAAGAACCATTCAAATTCTTGAAGATATGTTGCGAGCTTGTATCATTGACTTTCAAGGCACTTGGGATGAATATCTTCCATTGGTTGAATTTGCCTTTAATAACAGTTTTCAATCTACAATTGGTATGGCACCTTATGAGGCATTGTATGGAAGAAAATTTCGGTCACCTGTCCATTGGGATGAGGTTGGAGAAAGGAAGTTATTGGGTCCAAAGATTGTCCAACAAACAGCTGAGGTTGTTGAGAAGATCCAAAAACGGATGAAGACTGCTCAAAGTAGACAGAAAAGCTATGCAAACAAAAGAAGAAAGCCTTTAGAATTTGTTGTTGGCGACATGGTCTTTTTGAGGGTGGCACCTATGAAGGGTGTAATGAGATTCGGGATGAAAGGGAAGTTGACTCCTCGTTTTGTGGGACCCTTTGAAATTTTGGAAATGGTGGGTGAGTTGGCTTATCGGATCGCATTACCACCATCCTTGTCAGGAGTGCACAATGTATTTCATGTTTCTATCTTTGAGAAAATATATCTCAGACACCTCTCACATCCTAAGTTATGAGTCGTTGGATCTCATAAAGATTTTACTTATGAAGAGATGCCACTAAAGATCTTAGAGAGGGTAGATAAAGAACTTAGAAGAAAGGCGATAACATTAATCAAAGTTCTTTGGAGGAACCATCTTTGTGGAAGAGGCAACATGGGAGCACGAAGATGAGATGCGTGCAAAATACCCTCATCTATTTGGTAAGTTTTAATTTCGAGGACAAAATTTATTTTTAGGGGTAAGGAATTGTAACACGCATGTTTACTTTATGATTTTTATAGATTATGGCGATATTTGTCCTAATATTATATTTAATCTTTAATTAATAAATTATTATTTTGTGACTAACCATGGTTTTTTGATTGGAATGTTAGTGGACACCTTAGGCAGTCGGCGTGCCTAATAAATTGAATCCATGCATATACATATCTATATCAAAATAGAAGTAAATTATAAGATTATTTAGAGAATGCTTACTTTTAGTCTTGCCATACATTGAATCTAGACATAATATTGAAAGCAAAATTTTCGTAAAATAGTATAATTAATAATTGAGCAAAATATGTGGTAACTTTGTTAACTAGTATGAGCAAGTATGATGGGCTTTTGATTACCAAACTAGCATAAAGCGTACCCCAAAAATAGAAATGAATAAAAATAATAAAAATGGTACATAATTGATGCCCTAAAATTAGTTTGAAATCTTATTTATTTAGACACTTTGTTTAAAGAAATAACAATCAATTCTCCTTTTATTCTCTACCATCCGTCCAAGACCTTCATTTCACACATTTCATTATATTTTCCATAGCCAAGAAACTTCCAAGGTGCAAAGACAAAGCATAATTAGGTACCTTATTCTTGAGGTTAGCATTTTCTAATTGATGTGTTTTATGTGAAATTTTATATTCCATGATTAATTAATTTGTCTTAGATTTCTTAATATATTGAACGATTTTTCTTTTCTATTTTTTTATTAACACTATATGTCATATTGTTGTATGCTCATTATATCTTTTATGCATATTTATTTTAATGCTTTTCATGTATCTATTTAAACAATTGACTAAATATTTAACATTCTAAAATAATTCTGTAGTCATTATTTGAAATTATATTATTCAAATAATATTTTTATTGGAACAAAGAAAATTAAATTCTTTTCCCAGAATTAATATTTCACAGTATTTTCAAAACTAGTATTATGTTACTAAAATTTACATCTTAGTATTTAATTAAAGTATATATATGTATATGGTGCCGTTAGGGTTTTTGGTAGTGAAATCATAATATAATTAATTATTGTTAATTATCGTTCTTTATCATGGCTAGAGATTTAATTTGTTTATTAAGATCCACTAGGATGGCTAATAGGAAATATAATTTAATTAGTTTAAAGTCACTCTGCATTAGTTGTCCAATTTGTTCTTTCACGTGTGTTGCAGAATTCGTATAGGTTGCTGTGCATTTTAAATTGTAATAATTTAAAAATAGATAAATGAATAAAGATAAATTTACGTTGAAGTTTCTTAATAAAGGCTAATGACTTAGGACTCTTGGCACGTTGACTTCGTGGGCAGCTCGGGACATCTCCATTTGCTAATTAAAACGTGAATAAAGATCCAGGTAAGTAAACTCTCCTAGTATTCATTTATAGAATGCTATGTTAAGTGTCTAAATATGTTATATTATTATCTGAACATATTATTTTGTAATCGTTTTATATGTTATTAATATTCATGTGACATATTCTTGCATGGGTAATTAAGTTAAATGCATCCATAAGCATGCATGAAGTAAAGTTGTCAATGGTAATATTGTAAAAATGTATTTTATTCAAAAATGATATGTATCCCAAATTTTATAAATGAAATGATGTTCGCCTATACCATGAAAGGTGTGAGTGGGAAATGGGCGTGGGGACGGCACCCGGCGATAATGTTTAATGTTTAATGTTTAATGTTTAACGCTTTATGGTACTACGATAGATGGAGCGGGTTCCAAATAATAATAACCAGCTGCATCTTGATTGGATAGGCGATACACAAAAGTGAGCTCACAATGTTAAAGTTTTTAAATGATAAGGAAAGATGTGATACATATTCTAGTAAACTACTTGAAACCAATGCATATCATAAGCATGCATCATGTGCATGAGTTTTACTTACTTGGCGTTAGCTCATCCCATATTCTCCACATTTCGGATGATGAGAGCTAAATGATTCGAGGCAGTTGCTTGGGGCGAGACGGACTCGATCTTGTTTAAATTAAAATTTTATTTTTGTTATTTTTTGAAATAAGATGCCTTAAGCCGATTAATGTTTTGGAATACTATTCTTTTACTTATTTTAATTTAGTCGAACTATGAAATGTTCATAATTATTGTGTTTATTCAATAATGGATTTGGGAGAAAATTTATTATGCAAATTATTGTTTTTAATTAATACTGTTTAAAGCCATTGACAATTAGTTCGTATTTTCAAATAAAATAAAATAGAATGAATGTTCTATCCATTTTTCCGCATTTATATCTTGTTATTTAATGGTAATTAAATGATAACATTTCTAAATCTAGAGTTTCTAGACTTGGGGTGTTACAAAAACAGTATCATACATCCTCTAAAACAGTATCACAGATAAATGTTATACATGAAAATATGTTGTTCAAGTCCATTGATACTGTTTGCATTCAACAACATTTTCATAGATCAAAACAATCTCATAGATGTTTTACTAGTTGAAGTAATTAAACTGTTCTTAAAATACTCCATTAGTATTATAAGACCATTGATATTACTTGCACTCAATAACATTATCATATATTAAAAGCGATTATCATAGATAAAACAAAGAGATTGATACATTATCATAGGTTGAAATATTATCAAAGATAAAAGCATGATATAAGTATACCAATTCACATTAATTCAAATAAAACAGTATCATAGATAAAACAGTATCATAAAACTAAGCATAAGATATTTTAATGGTTGAAGAAATGATATTTTTTAAATACGATATCATAGGTTGAAACATTATCATAATAAAAGCGATATATCGAGATAAAAACATGATATAAGTATACCAATTCACATTATCTAAATAAAAGCGATTATCATAGATAAAAGCGGTATCATGAAACTAAGCCCAAGATATTTTAATGGTTGAAGTAATAATCTTGTTTTAATCTGATATCATAGGTTGAAACATTATCATAATAAAACAGTATCACAGATAAAAATATGATATAAGTATACCAATTCACAGTATCATGATAAAACAGTATCTTTTGATATTGTTTTAATCTATAATCTTGTTTTAATCTATAATCTTTGTTTGAATGTCTTACTTTTAATCCATGATAATGTTTTGTTTAGGTAATGTGCATTAGTATATTTTGATATTGTTTTAATCCATGATAATGTTTTAATCCTATGATACTGTTTGAATGTCTTACTTTTAATCCATGATACTGTTTTGTTTAGGTAATGTGCATTAGTATATTTGGATATTGTTTTAATCTATGATGCTGTTTTATTCCATGATATTGTTTGAATCTATGTGGAATGGGTTTTATTTATGATACCGTGCTTTTATCTTTGATATTGTTTAATTATGACAATATTTGAACCCGTAATCTTGTTTGAATGTCTTTGTTTTGTCTATAATCTTGTTTTAATCCATGATAATGTTTTGTTTAGGTAATGTGCGTTAATATAAATTGATCTTGTTTTAATCTATGATCTTTGTTTTGCATGTCTACGGTATCAAACAAAACTATATGGCTAATTAAAAAGTATCAAAGATAAAAACATGATATCATAGTCATGTGTGTTGTTTGATACCGTATTATACAAAATAGTATCACAAAAAATAGTAGCACAATAGAAATGATCATAGAATTTGCACACGTGCTCAGAATTTTTATTATAATATGTTTTCGGAATGGTCTCGACGAAACGGTCAAGACCAGTCGCTGCCTATGATGAATTTTACCCATTTGAAGTCGTCTCTTTAGTTTAAAATGACAATCTTTAATTTTTTTTTTCAAAACAGTATCACAAATCTTCTAAAACAGTATCACGGATTAATATACATCCTTTTCTTTGCTGCAAATTAAAGCTCTTCTAAGGTATACGAGTATCTTAAAAGTAAACACGTACTTGAGCAATGCGAGATGAAGAAAGAATATTTGCTCACTATCATTAAAAACAAAGAAAAAAAAAATCGTGATTTCACTATCATTAGAAGCGAGTATCATATATTGAAACACATTTATTGAAACACTATCAATCATTTTACATGTTCTAACATAAAACCCTAACTACACAACTACATTATCAAAAACTAGTTAAATCGGTTTATCGAACTCTATTCATTAAGCGCATTGCATATGTTTCAATTGGAACAATATCTCAATATTTTCATGATTATTTTTAACCAAAAATAGTTACTTTATACAAAAAAAAAATAAAAAATATATTAGCCATTGAAATATCGACTTTCGAATTGTTTTGTATGCTGATTCTGAGTTACGGTGAGAAGAATCAAATACAAGAAGAAGATGAAAATTGTTAAAAGTAAATGAAAGAGTTTCTAAGCAGGTATTGAAATGATTTTGTTGGTTTTTACGTGTTTAAATAATGAGTTTTACAATTGGAGGGTATATTGGTCTTTTAGTAATAAATTATGACTTTAATTGAATTAAGATTATATCATATGACTTTTCAGCCCACCATGGCATTAACAGTGATCGGCCCAAAATTTTCTCTTTTTTGTTTTGGTTGGTTATTAAATTAAAGAAAATAAAAAAATAAAAAAAAATTCAGAAAGTTGGAAAGACCTGGTCTTCCCTAGGACTACCCCACCTCCACTCCTGTATGTTATTACTTATCTTTTATAATGTTACACTTAAAATAAGATTGCACTTGTATCGAGTCTATATATATTGATCAATGAAATACAACAAAATATGTTGCTTCATAAACTTCTAAGCGCCGTTTCTCAAAATGGTATATGAATAGAAATTTGGGCATGGGTTGGGTTCGGACCTGACTTGAGACACTATTCGGTTTGGGAATTTTCAAATCAAATCAACCAAGTCGGTTCTTTGTAAACCAACCCGATTCGGGTTGGGTTGGTTCAGTCGATTTTGAGATTTTTTCAACAACACAAAAATAGAAAAGCGATTTTAACAACACAAAAATCAGTTATGAAAAAAAAAAATATAGATTACCACACAAAAAAATGGCTTCACAATAAAGCAAAAAATATTTCATAAACAATTTTACAATATCAAGTATTATCTAACATGGGTCCATTGTGCTATTTCTCGCTTGAGTTGGCGTTAATGGGGCTTGGCCTGTGGATTTCTGAGAGAATGGAGGAGAGATCGAAGAAATTAGGGTAAGATTCGTTGAAGAGGCACACAAGTCGCGACCACTGCTCTGCTAAGTGCTTCCGGCTGCGAACTGAAGGGTTGAGGAAATTCCTTTTTAGTGGAAATGTGGAATAGGTTTTGCTGTTTTGATTTGGGTTGGTAATGGTATTTGGTAATTGAAATGGGTTTTGGGCCATGGGTTGGGTTTGGGTTGGTTATTCCTTGCATTAATTGGCTGCGTTTCTAGTTTTTGGTTTTTGTCTTTTTTTTTTGTGGTAAAACTTCAGAAATTGGGAATGAAATAAAAAAAAAATTAGTCACGTCAGTTTCGGTCCCGAAAACCAACCCGACTCGAAAAATTGTGTTTTTACCATTGGTTTGGGTAGTGTTGGGTCGGGTTGCGGTTTGGCGGTTTTTTTGCCCACCCCCTATATATGAGCACAACTTTGACAACAAAAATATTATTGATCAACCTTTAAAAACATCTAGTCTTAGAACAACAATAGACCAGCGTCAGCGATCACGCAACCCGTGCTTTGCTATTCCCATAAGTTTGGGTGCCATCCTTTCTCATTCTCAAACAAATATGATTTCTCTCAATATCTCAGCCCAAGCCCCACTAACTCACCACAACCGACTACTCATCTTGGCGTCCAATTCCACACTCTACTAATTGGATACGATCTTATGGCATTGTTGACGGCACTCGTCCATGCATGTCTCCCATGATCGAAGTCAGTGATTCACCAACTCTAATCCAGCATTTGTGTTATGTATTGCCTAGACAAACTTATCTTAAATACAATTATTAGATCACTCTCTCCATTAATAATTACATTCATTGCCTACTCTACCACTTCATGCAATGCTTGGACCCTGCTCGCAACTACTTATACTAAACCCTCATGTGGCTGAATAATGCATCTTAAAACTCATCTATCCAATCTCACAAAAGGTACCCACTCCATTAACTACTATCTTCAGATTGTCAAAAGCAAAGCAAATAAATTGGCTTTCATGGACTCTCCAATTTATTTCAAATACCTAACCCTTAAATAATTGATAGCCTGTCGGATGAATACAAAGACATCTCATATTTCGTTCACGCCCATGAAACTTCGCTCTCTTCGGCGAGTTTCATGAAAAAATAATTAACTTTTAGGCTTATCTTCAATAAATTGAAGCCAAACAAATTCAATTCCCTACCTCAACTAATGTAGCCAACAAAACTCCTGAGCAACTCCAATCTCGTGGCACTTGTAATCCACCATCATTTTCCACTTCAGGCAACCTTAACCATTGGATCCCGTACAAAGGCCGTTATTAGCTTTGTGGCATTGTGAGGGCACTTTGCCCTCTATTGACGCATGCTGCCCAATGGCACCCTACCGCTGCCACTTCTTGGAAACTATCCTACATCGCCCCCACCATGTATCAAATTATCCCCAATTCCATTCGTGCCCACCATATTAGCACAATCCATCTACTCGCTGGTTTTCACCAAATGCACACTACACTGTTTCCGTCATTTCTCTCTCCAACTCCTGGCTCATTCAATTTGGCGCATCTCACCACGTTACAAAGACATGAACAATCTCGCTCTTCACTTCTCTTACAATGGCCCTAATTATATGATGATTGGAGATGGTAAACCTCTTTTCTCTTACACAAGTTCAACCATAGGGTTTCTCTCCCACATGACTTTTAATCTATCCATTGTCTTATGTGTCCTATCAAGTGAATTGCAATTTAATATCCATCTCACAATTTTGTTCTAACAATAATGTGCTTGTTGAATTTTCTCCCTCATACTTTTAGATGAAGGATATTCGAATGGGTGCATGTCTTTTTCTTGCGACTAGGCTAAAAAATACAATTTATGAATAGCCCAAATCACATCTAGTTTCCACTTTGCTCTTTGAATTCTCGGTTCTTGTGATGTCTCTAGAGAGTGGCACAACCAATTAGATCACCGATCTAAAGTCATTTTAATTTTACTTTCATCTAAAAGGCGTATACATTACTATGAATAGTCAGTCATTATTTGTCTATAATGTGTGCAAGTGCGCGAAAAGGCATAAGTTACCTTTCGCGTTTTCTTAAGTATCTAGTAATAAATTTCTTGAAGTAGTCTTTCTGATGTATAAAATTCTCTTTTATTTTCTTTTTAGGAGAATGAGTATGATGTGATTTTCATAAATCATTATTCAAAATATACTTGGCTCTACATTATCAAATGCAAATTGGATGTGATATCAGTATTTCTCAAATTCAAACCACTAGTTGAAAAATACTTTAACAACCATATTACCTCTCCCTGCTCTGACAGTGGTGGAGAATATTTATTACTTTAGGTCGTATTTCTCAACAAATGGAGTCTCTCACTATACTATGCTCCCACACACATAGCAACACAATGCTATGCAGAAAGATATTTACGGTCGTATTTCTCAACAAATACATACAGCCGCAACCTGATGCTTTGCAAAAGCGATTTACCGATATATCATCGAAATCGACTTGACATTACTCAGATTAACCATCCATGCCACTCATCCTTTGGAGTCATCGCTCCTCCTTCTTGCTTTATACTAATCAATCGTATGTCCAACCGTGGTCTCTCGATGCTCACACCATTTAAAAAATTGTTTCATATACCATGACTATTCAAACTTTGCACCTTTAGGTGCCTCTATCTATACTTCTTCCTATTGAAAAAACTTGAAGTTGTCAAAATATAATACGACAAGAAATGTTATCCTTATAATAAAGAAATAAAGCGAGATGAAAAGGCGTTTCACGATGAACCATCTATACTAGTGATCAAATCCTAGTGAACAAATTGTGTACCTTTATATTTTTGAAATATAGTTCAATAAGAAAAATATAAATCGGCGATGATTTCACCTTACCACGACAAAAGTAAGGTGGGTGTTTTCAATTAAGATTTGATAAGACTTTTATGGAGTTTAAAAGTTTGATTGTTTTCAATTCGGACTTTTAAACTCCATAAAAGTTTTAAATATTCAATATAAATTTTAAAATTTTTAAAAAGTCTTATAAAAAGTCGTGCAATATTAAATTGAGACTTTTAAAAATCTTACAAAATTAAGAGTATTCAAAATGTCGATGATTTTTAATGACTTTATAGACAATTTTTTATGTACTAACTTTAAAGTAGGAGTGGTAAAAAAGCTCGTCGGCTCATTGGCCTCGAGGGCTCGTCAAAAGCCGAGAGCGAGCTAAAGCCGAGCTCGGGAAAAAAAGGGTCGGGCTTGCTCGGCTCGGCGAAAAAAATGAGCCCACTCGTTGGGCTCGTGGACCTGACCTCGTGCCCATGAGCGAGGGCTCGACTCGTAGCTCGTCCCAGCGGTCGCGAAATCGTGACCGTTGGATGATCATCAATGGTCATTTAAATTTTTTTTTAATTTTCATTATTTTCCTATAAATACCCATTTTTTAAACTCATTTTTTCACGTTTCAATCTCTTATCTCTCATTCAATTATATACTCAATCAATTAACAATTCTCAAATTACATAATCTCAATATTAATGTTCTAATTAGTATATAGTATCTTATTATCTAGATATTTTTCTATAATTTTAAGTTATAATTTTCTACTTCTAATAATTCTCTACATTTCTATTTTCTAGTTTTTACGTTCTACTACATCTTCATTTTCTTCTATTTTCTTTATTCTATTATTCCAAATGGCATACAACCGAAGTGATGATAATTTCAGTGGTCTTAATGACATTTCAATTTCAGACGATATTATTGATCGGTTTGGTGGTAGCATGATCAATTGATTTGGAAGGCGTTCATGATGGCGCCGATACACAAACTACCAATGGCTCTAGCACTAAGCGAAAAGTCACCAAACAAAGGCTAAGTCTTTGGCGGTATTTTGAGTTGGTGCCGGTGGTAAACTAGTGAGCGGAGTTCACGAGTTCAAAATCTGATGTAAACTTTGTCGGGAGAAGTTGCTTGGCAAAAAGGATGAGTGCGACCCATCTAAGCGAGACAATTCAAAAGTGTCAATACAAACATGGAGGTTTGGATACAAATCGAGCACACCTCAATTTGAATCTCGGGAGCCAGGTCCAGTACTCCACTCTCAACAAGCTGGATATATTCACAAGAACTCATGCGACCACGAAGGATTGCTTGGGAATTGATAGCAAATGTCGAGTTTTCACTATGTAGTGGACAATCCTCATTGGACGAAATTCGTCCAAAAATATCTCTAACCCATGTACGTTAATATTTCTAGAAATACACTTCGTAAAAATACTATTGTTAGATATAATACTAAGAAAGAAGCTATTATTAATAATATTAATAATTACAACGGTGTTGTATCTTTTACATCAGACTTATGGACATGTTGTAACAAAAAATGATACATGGTTGCAACTGCACACTATATTGATAATAATTGGTTAATGCATAAAAAAGTAATAGCATTTAAACAAATAGACTATCCTCATAATGGAAATAATATTTATCAAGTTTTATTAGGTGTATTACATGAATTTAAATGTGATTCTAAGGCTCGTAGTTTTACATTTGATAATGCAGGCCCAAATAATATAGTAATTGAAAAATTAATGCAATACTGTAATCAACATTTTGATGATATTTTATTTCATATTCGTTGTGTATGTCATGCGTTTAATTTAATTGTACAAGATGGATTAAAATTTATACAATCTCAATTGGAAAAAATTAGATATGCTATTAATTATATTTGGTTTCACCATCAAGAAAACAAGTTTTCTTTGCTCTATATACGAGGAAAATGGTTGCAATTAAAATGTTTTACAATGATGTTGCCAATATTTGGAATTCAACATATCTTATGCTTGAATCGTGTGAAGGTTATGAAGATTGTATTCTTGTCTATTATAATGGCCGACACTTACACGGCTCGAATATAATTTAGAATTACATGATTGAAAATATGTAGTCATGTTAGAAAATTTTTAAAATTTTTTCTGACCTTAACAATTGCATATTACGGTGTTTATTACCCAACTACTCCACTTGTTTTAAATCATTTCTATTATATTACTAACACTTTTAATAGGTATAAAATTTTGTTCTTTTACTAGTATTATACATGTTATGGAAGCTAAATTTAGGAAATATTGGAACAATTGCCTATGTTATTTCCATTAGCATGTATCATAGATCCTCGACTTAACTTAGAGGGTACAAAAGTAACAATAATGACAATTTCAGATAAATTAACTTATGGAAATCCAGTCACGTGTGCTAATTTAGAACAAACTTTATGTTCTATGTATGAGGTCTATGTTGAAAAGACCGGTACAAATGTTATACGACCCCTAATCCACACATACTTACCGTCGTCAGCGATGACATTGACTTATGGAGTTACGTCGGTACACATAGGACCATAAGGTCAACAATTAGTTGGTTCTTTTTCTAGTTCTTTCCTTCTCCGTTCTAATGATACACTTGTAGTGTTAGGTAGGTATTTTGCGCATGATGTGCTTAGTATGTTAGATGACGAGCAGAGAAAAAACTTTGATATACTTAAATGGTGGAGACAATCTCAACGTAGTTACCCAATTCTTTCCAAAATGGCACGTGATCTACTAACACCTCTGGTCTCAACTATAGCATCGGATGCAGCATTTAGTATAAGTGGCAGGGTTTTATCTGATATCAGATGAAGACTCAAAGCTGATATTTTAGAAAGTTTATTGTGTCTAAATGATTGGGATGATTGTCGAACTTCAAAATCAAGATAAAGTGGACAGAATAATGTCCGAAGAACTTGAAGATTTGAATATAGATTAATCATATTCGTAGTAAGTATTATTTTGCATTAATATTTCTGTATTTGAAGAATTTTCTTATTTTTATAAAAAATTGTACATGTAACATCTTGTTCGTATACAATTTTAACTCCGCCTACTTTTAAAGTAGTCTGTCCCAAGCTCGAAAAAAAGAGAAGAGTTTTAAATCTTACATTTTTAACATAAAAGATTTTCGATATGGTATTTTTTTTATTTTCAAAATTAAAAAAATGTAAAACACAAAAAAGAGGTGGGTTTTAAATCTTTAATTTTTAACAAAAATGATTTTGTATTTCTAATTTCTTTTTTATTTTCAATTTTTTTTTTAATTTTCAAATTCAAAACAAAAAAAACAAAAACATAACAAAGAGTCAAAGATTATGATTTTAAAAAAACATAATAAAGATGAAGATTCAATAAATTTTTTAACATAAAGATAAATATTTAATCTTTAACATAAAGATAAAGATAAATTATTCATTTTAAATATTTAAATTTTTTCTTTAACAAAATAAATAGGAGGATTTATTTTCAAATTTTAAACAAAAAAGAAAAAAAAAAGAAAAGAGGCTCGGCTCGTTCATTACATGAGCCGTGGGCGAATCGAACTCACTAAATCTCTAGACAAGTCAAGCTCGTGTTTTACGGGCCAAGCCGGTTTGGCTCGACCCATTGCCATGCATACTTTAAAGTACATGGTATAAATAAAAAATATCACAATTTCACTCCTATTCACCTATAAGACTTTGAAAGATTTTGAAAAAAAAAATTATTTCATTTCCTGATTTTTTCTTTTCTTTATACAACATTTCTATCTTCTTTTTCCTTCAATAAGCTGTAGAGTCAAGATTAGGCATGTCAATGGGTGAGAGTCGGGCGGCTCAGCCCATAAAAGGCGAAGCTCGACTCGTCCGTGGAGAGCGATAGTCCCAAAATCCGAACTCGATTCATTGCGCTAAATGGGCGAGCAGTCGAGTCAGTGAGCTCGACTCGGATCCTCTTTTTTGTTTTGTTTAAAATTTGAAAATAAAAAGAAATACAATATCGAAATGAATCATTTATCTTTATGTTAAAATTCTGATTTAAAACCCTCAGTTTTTTTGTTTTGTTTTTGTAAATTTGAAAATAAAAAAGAATACAATATCGACTATCGAGAATCTTTTATGTTAAAAATTAAACTATTAAAGATTTAATACCCTCACCTCTTCTTTTTTTTTGTTTTTTTAAAATTTGAAAATAAAAAATAAATACCATATCGAGAATCTTTTATGTTAAAAATTAAAGATTTAAAACCCTCCTCATTTTTTCGAACTTGGGACCAGCTACTTTAAAAGTATGCGGAGTTAAAATTGTACACGAACAAGATGCTACGTGTACAATTTTTTATTAAAATAATAGAAAAAAATATCAAATACATGAATACTAATGCAAAATAATACTTACTACGAATATGATTAATCCATATTCAAATCTTCAAATTTTTCAGACATTATTCTGTCGACTTTGTCTTGGATTCGAAGTTCGGCGTCATTTCAATCCTTTAGACAAAGTAAGCTTTCTAAAATGACGACTTTGAGTCTTGACCTGATATTAGACAAAACTTTGCCACTTGTACTAAATGCAGCCTCCGATGCTATAGTTGAGACCGAAGGTGTTAATAGATCACGTGCTATTTTTGAAAGAATTGGGTAACTATGTTGATGTTGTCTCCACCATCGTAGTATATCAAAGTTTTTCTCTCTTCGTCATCTAACATACTAAGCACATCATGACCAAAATACTTAACTAACTCTACATGTGTATCATTAGAATGGGAAGGAAGTACTAGAAGAAGAACCAATTGAATGTTGACATTGACCACTCCTATGTGTCTTGGCGTAACTCCATAAGTCGATGTCACCGATTGATAATGAAGCATATGTTGGATTAGGGAGTCGTACAGCGTTAAATCTTGACTTTTTCGGCATAGGCCTCATACATAAAACATAAAGTTTGTTCTAAATTAGCACTGCGTATTTGGATTTTAAATAAGTTAATTTATCTAAAATTGCTATTATTGTTACTTTCGTACCCTCTAAGTTAAGTCTAGGATCTATAATGCATGCTAATGGAAAATAACATAGACAATTTTTCTCAATATTTTTTAAATTTAACTTCCATGACATGTATAATACTAAAAAAAAGAGCAAAATTATTACACCTATTAAAATTGTTAGCAATATAATAGAAATGATTTAAAACAAGTGGAGTAGGATAATACACACCAGAACATGCAGTTGTTACGTCGAGAAAATTTTTAAAAATTTTCTAACATGACCATATATTTCCCAGTCATGTAATTCTAAATCATATTATGAGCCGTGTGAGTGTCGGCCATTATTATATACAGTAATGCAATCTTCGTAGCTTTCACAAGATTCAATCATAAGATATGTTGAATTTCATCTATTGGCAACATCAGTTGCAAAACTTTTGATTGCGACACATTTACGTACATGAAGCGACAAAAACTTGTTTTCTTGATGGTGAAACCGAAATATAATTAATAGCATATCTAATTTTTTCTAATTGGAGTTGTATAAATTTTAATCTATCTTGTACAATTAAATTAAACACATGACATACACAACGAATATGAAATAAAATACCATCAAAATCTGAAATACAATGTTGCATTAATTTTTCAATTACTATATTATTTGGGCCTGCATGATCAAATGTAAAACTACGAGCCTTAGAATCACATTTAAATTCAGCTAACACACCTAATAAAACATGATAAATATTATTTCCATTATGAGGATAGTCTATTTATTTAAATGCTATTACTTTTTATGCATTATCAATTATTATCAATATAGTGTGCGATGCAACCATGTATCCTTTTGGTTACAACATGTCCATAAGTCTGATGTAAAAGATACAACACCGTTGTAATTATTAATATCATTAATAATAGCTTTTTTTTTGTATTATATCTAATAATAGTGTCTCTACGAAGTGTATTTCTAAAAATACTAACGTACTTTGCTTGTAGATATTTTTGGACGAATGACGTCCAATGAGAATTGTCCACCAAGCATAGTGAAAACTCGACATTTGCTATCAATTCCGGCAGTCCTCCGTGGCGCATAAGTTCTTGTGAGTATATCCAGTTGTTGAGAGTGGGACTACTGGACCCGACTCTCGGAGATCCAAACTAGAGTTGTGCATGATTTGTATCTAAACCTCCATGTTTGTATTGACACTTTTTGAAGTGTCTGTTTAGATGGGATGTGTCTATCTCCTTTTGCCAAGCAAACTTCTCCTAACAGTGTTTACATTGTGTTTTGAACTCAGGGACTCCGTTCACTAATTTACCAGTCGGCACCAACTCAAAATACTGCCAACACTTAGACTTTTATTTAGTGGCTTTTTCGTTTAGTTCTAGAACCAATGGTAGTTTGTGTATCGGCGTCGTCATAAGCGTCTTCAAATCAATTAGATCGATGCTACCACCAAAGCGATCAATAATATCTTACGGAATTGGAATGTCATTAAGACCATTTGAAATTATCATCACTTCCGGTTGTATGCCATTTGGAATAATAAAATAAAGAAAATAGGAGAAGATGAAAATGTAGTAGGGCGTAGAAACTAGAAAATAGAAATGTAGAAATTAGTAGAAGTGAAAATTATAACTTAAAATTATAGAGTAATATCTAGATAATAAGATACTTGATACTAATTAGAACACTAATATTGAAAGAATGTAATTTGAGAATTGTTAATAGATTGAGTATATAATTGAATGAGAAATAAGATATTGAAGTGTGAAAAAAATGAGTTTAGAAAATAGGTATTTATAAGAAAATAATGAAAGTAAAAAAAAAATGTGGCCGTTGGGACGAGCCACTAGCCTAGCCGGTTCGTGGGCTCGTTCCTACGAGCCCAACGAGCCGACTCGTTTTTTGGCGGCTCGGCCCTTTTTTTATTGAGGCTTGGCCTAGCTCGTGGTGCTCGTGGCTTGACAAGCCCAGTGGGCCGAGCTTTTCTGAAGCCGAGCCCGTGAGCTAGTGGCCGACGAGCTTTTTGCCACCCTAGTCATGATTATTATTCTTCTCTTTCTTCAATGTGATTTTTTCCTCTTCAATATATTCTCCTAACTATTATTTCTCTTTCTTCTTTTTTTTCTTTTTATGAACCCTATAAGCTGTGATTAATTATCAATATTTTTTATGAAAAATAATATTAATATTTTTAACTCTAGTCAATTTGATTTTTTTCCTCAATATTCTTCTAAACATTTTTTCATTTTCTATTTTCTTCTTTTTCTTTTATGAACCTTTGGAGACAATGTGATTTTTTCCTTCAATATTCTCGTAACCATTATTTTCTCTTTCTTTTTTTTTCATGGTTTTCCATTTTATTAAAAAAAGATAAATTTATAATTAAATTCTTATATAATTATTGATTGTAGTTTATTAATGAATTTTATTAGGTCAAAATTAATTTTTACTAGTGTAGTTTTTATTTTATTTTCATTCTTGTTTTTCTATTTATCTTGATGAGCATGGTTGTATATTTTCTTCCCGTAAATTGGTACTTTGATATTTATTTATGCAATTGTGGTGACTAATAATGATATGTTACCTATAAATTATTAAATATAAAAAGAGAGATTATGAACTTGATAATTTTTTTTTGTTGACAAATATTTTTAAAAAGAGTCGCGTGCCATAATTTGTTGAATTTATTGACAAGCCATTTGAAAGTTAATAGTTTTACTCAAAAAAAAAAAAATAGAGTAAGCTAATAATTTATATCATTAACTTTTGACGTAGTTTACTTGCAGTAATTAAAAATAATATTTTTTATTAATATAATAATATTAGTATAATTAAATAAATTATTATTAAACTTTCTCGTGCGACAAAATTTTTAAATGTATTAAATTTTTATATTTAAAATTGTAATTAAAAAAATAAAGTTTATAAAAATCTATAAAAATTTGTGAAAATTTAAGAAAATCCTTCAAAATAAAATTTATAAAAATCTATAAAATTATATAGAAATCAATTAATATCTATAAAAGTAAAATATCAATCAAAAAGTCTAGATAGAGAGATATTCTGCCCCTGGTTGAAAGAAGAGAATGAAGTAGTCTCAATTTTATTAGCGAGTTCGATTAACTACGCTTTGATATTAAAAAGCTACTTGCAAGTACAGTAAAAAGCAAGTAGCTTTGAAGGTTGAGGTTTCAACTTTCATAGTTTGGTATAAATTATAAAGCTGGTTTATTTGAGCAAAATAGTTTATTTGACCAAAAATAGTTTATTTAAGCAAAATTTTTGCGCATGGCGTGATATTTTTTGATAAAAATAGTCGAATAAATTATTTTGGTCAAATAAATGAGTTTATAATCTATACCAAACGGAGCTTAGTGAGATACTCCCGGGTAGCAGGAAATTACATTTGTGAGAAAAGGCGTAAAATAGCAGACAGTACAGCAGCAATGAGCACTCCCTACCCGACCCCTCTAACCCCCAATCAAACCCGCATAGGATGGATTGGCATAGGCGTGATGGGAGGCGCCATGGCCTCCCGCCTCCTCTCCGCCGGCTACGCCGTCACTATCTACGCCCGCAACCCGTCAAAAGCTACCTCTTTACTATCCCAGGGCGCCCGCCTCGCTTCCTCCCTGGCGGAACTCGCCGCCCTCAGCGACGTCGTTTTCACCATGCTCGGCCACCCCTCCGACGTCAAACATGTCGTTTTGGACACCCTTTTGCCTTCCATCAAGCCCAACACTGTCATCATTGACCACACTAGCAGCCATCCCGCACTAGCCAGGCATATATGCGATTCTGCCCTTGAGAAGCAATGCTATTCTATTGATGCCCCTGTGTCAGGAGGTGATATCGGGGCTAGAGATGGGAAATTGGCAATTTTTGCTGGTGGGAATTCCGATGTGGTGGATTGGTTGAGGCCCTTGTTTGATGTACTTGGGAAGGCGACTTATATGGGAGGTCCAGGAAAGGGACAGAGTTGTAAGATCGCGAATCAGATCACGGTGGGGGGGAATTTAGTAGGAGTGAGTGAAGGGCTGGTGTTCGCAGAGAAGGCGGGGTTGGATAGGGGGAAGTTTATAGAAGCGGTGAGGGGTGGAGCTGCCGGATCAATGGTGATGGAGTTGTTTGGGGAGAGGATGATTAAAAGGGATTTTAGGCCGGGGGGATTTGCGCAGTACATGGTGAAGGACTTGGGTATGGGACTGGATGTGGAGGAGGGGGGTGAGGATAATGTGGTGGTGTTGCCCGGAGCTGCATTGTCAAAGCAATTGTTTTCCGGGATGGTGGCTAATGGTGATGACAAGCTTGGCGGTCAGGGGGTTATTACTGTAATAGAGCGAATCAATGGCATGTGAGATCAATATTAATATATTTGTGGTTAGTATTGCTCCATTCAAGTTTTTGTCGTTTAGCAATATATGAGTTTATGTCGTAGCTCAGAGCCCTGTCATATATTGTAAATTATTGTCAATCATTGTGTTATGTTCGACAAACTATATGCGGTTTTCATGGATTGCTTAATACTTATAATATACGCCTCATATTATGGTGAGGATCTTATGAGTTTTCACATATAATCGGGAACTTGTAGTATTAGATATATATGGTTCTGGGGTTTTGATCGTGTACCTGAATATGTTGTTTGCATTTGGTTACAGGTCAATGTGATTATGTATATGCATATTGCTTTTAATGGAATTTCAGTTATGCATTGGGAATGTCCATACTTTACAGTAGCATCTCACAAAAAAAATATCTTATCTACTTGGTAGGCACTTTACTTGTTGCCTTGTTGGTTGTATGTGACAAGGAACTTCATGTATTGCTATGTGAGTGGTATAGTTGATCTTATTGAGATAAATTCAATTTGGAACTCTGGTGCATAAATGATCTATGTGTAGCCCCGGACAATTTTATTAGTCAGATGGTCTTTTGTTTCTCATAATCATGCTCCTCATCTGTCATCTTCTACTCCCGTTAGAGGAAGAGTTTGACGAATATTGCGATTGAATTTGTCATAGTGATAATCTGAGCATGTTTGGCTAAGTTTTTTTTCAACTCTTTTTTTCTCAAACTCATTTTCAACCACATGTTTTATTGGACCCACAACTTTTATCATCTTTTCAACCACACATTTTATAGCTTTTATAAAAAAAAATCCTTAAAAACTACTTTTAAATTATGCCAAACAGGCACCTACTCTAGTCTGGTCAAGGACATTCTCACACATGTGAAGCATTTACAGATACGTCTAATCTGTATGAATATGTGGATTTGAATCTTCTGGTACTTCACTACTGATTCACATACAAAGGTGTCTCAGTTACAAATGGATGTCCATAGGCATGATAAACTTGCAATATTCTTATCTACCACCCTGTTTCTTGCTCGGATTTTGATCTGTTATAAAAATATCATGTATCATTGGTTTGAATTTTTGAAAGACACTGTCATGTTCTATTTTGATATCCAATAGAATTCCGTACTGACTTGATCTTCTTTAAGTCTGAAAATTAAGTTCAGTGCCGGTTAAAGAAATGATTATTTGATTAGAATTTATGTTTTCAATTCTGATTCTAATGTTGACAAAAACATAATTATGTATAAATCCATTTGCTTTGGTAGCTCGTCTATTCTCTTCTAATATGGAGCATTTTTATGTTTCTATCTGATTGGTAGATGTAACTGTCTATGACACTCAGAAGCACTTTTTTCTGTTCAATGGAGATTATTTAGCATTTGATCATCCATCAATATTCTTGATCTCTTTAGATGCATTATCTTGGTGAACATCTAATAGGGAATCGAATCATTAAATTTACTCAAGAACTCAACTTTTACAGTCTTATTAATTGTAAGTGAACATCTAATAGGGAATCGAACCATATTATGTCAGAAACATTTATAAGGAATATCATATTCAAAACACACCTAAGCTAGATACAAAAAGAGGACAAGCCCTTATCTTGCATGATCTATATGTATATTTGAGCAGTATGGAGCTTTCATTTCTTGTTCATGTAGTTTGGATTCCACCAATTTGTCAATTTTTCCCATCAGTTTCTTTGGTGTGTTCAGTGGTGGATTCTCCATTTGTGGCCTTGGATACATCTTCCTCAGCTATCTTGAGGAAGGGTACACCACTTATTGATGTTTCATTAGTGGCCTTAGACACATCTTCCTCGGGAGTCTTGAGGAATGGTACACCACTTATTGATGTGGATTTTGCCATGGTAGCAACATTTGTGTCTTCTGGTTTGTACTTGTACCATGTTGCCCAATACAGATAGTTAAAGAAGTTGAGGACACTAAGAATGGCCAGAAACCAGTAGAAGAGATTCAAATTGTTCTGGTCCAAGATTTGGCCATGCAACCACCCTTGTTTGCTAGGTGTAATTCTCTTGGTCACGGCATTAATGATGTCAACAAATATACTGCTCAAGAAGTAGCCAAATGATAGTGAAATCCATGTAAATGAAGTCGAAAGGGATCGCATGCCTGAAGGGGCTTCCTTGTAGAAAAATTCCAACAGCCCAACTAGGGTGAACATATCTGCTATCCCGAAAATGCCATATTGAAATGATAACCAAAAAAGACTAATGGGCTTGAATGGATTCTTCAAGGATTGGTGCTTTCTCTTTACTTCCACAAGGGCTGCAACTGCCATGGACAGGGCTGAAAGGACCAAACCAACCCCTACGCGTTGAAGTTGAGTAATCCCTGATGGATTCTTGGTAATTTTGCGCGCAAATGGCACGAAAGTAAATTCATAGATGGGGATAAGGATGATCATGAAGGCTAGTGGGATGAAAGGTATTGATGGAGCAGGGACTTCAAATGGGCGAATTTTCTGCCCATTATGTTACCTTGCTGCACTGAGAAGGTTTGAAGTTGTGCCAGACATGTATTCATTAAAATTGTACTGGCTATGATTGGTAACATTCTTGTCAGAACCTTAACTTCTTCAACTTGTGTCACTGTGCAGACTGTCCATGGCAAGGCCTCGGCATCTTTGGGAAGAATTGCAGCTTTGTCAAGGGACCTGGATCAGGCCGTGATATCAAAGGAATCAGCAGCCATTAGCAAATTAAAGAATGCATTAAGGTACATAGTCTGTATGATTCTGGTCAGTTTACTCAATATCTTGATGATTTAAGTTGCATGATTCAAAATAATGTCAAAAGACTGAATTGGAGTCTCCTGCTTTGAAAAAATTGAGGTAGTTCTGCAGCTGCTTAGTTTTTCAATGCAGTTGCAGTAGATTATGGGATGGGATTAGAACACTGGGGAACTTATGGCATGCCATATTACGCTGGATAAGGATTAATTTAATGCTATCCGGTGTTTGACTCAAATAATACCTAGATTAAATTTAATCCGGGGAGCTTATTCTCCTTTATTCACACACGTATAGAACAATGGGATGGGTGATGAATAATGGGGAAAAAGTTAGTTGAATTGAACTATGTAAATTTACTTATCAGTAAATAAGTATCTGTTGAAATAAATAACTTTCTTTACTAATCAAAGTTAAAAATAAGGAAGTTACTTATTTTGATAGAAATTTAAGAGTTATTTTTAAAAAAAGTAACTTTTTTTATTTAAAGGTAATAAGAAAGTAAGTGATCCAAATATGTTTATATACAAATAAGTGTTTTACTTGTAAGTAAATAAGTATATTCACTTATAAGTAAATATATTTATAAGTAATAAGTATCTTATTTAATAAGTACATAAGTAAGTTTTAAAATAAATAACATTTTCACCAAACAAAGTTAAAAACAAGCAAGTCACCTATTTTGACACAAACATAAAATTACTTTTAAGTTTTAACAAATTAATTTTTGCTTAAAATTAAAAAGAAATATAAGTTATCAAACATATTTATAGACATAAAGTTATTTATATTAGGGAAAATAGCATATTTGGTCTTTAACTTTTCAAAAACATAAGAGATTCACCCCTTACTTTTAAAAATAGCACCGGACACCCTCAACGTTTGAAGAAATAGGCATGGTGGGTCATTTATGACAAAATTGCCCCCTCTTTTAAATAAATAAAAAAACCGAAAACAAGAAAAAAGACAAAAAGAATAGAAAAATAACCAAATGTACTTTTAAAAATAAAAATAACAAACGGACCATCTTCTTTTTTCAAACCCCAAAATTCAAAATCTACCACTATCTACAAAATCCAAAATTCCCAAAATCAACCATCCCGAAAAATTATGATTTAAATGGAATTAATAATTATGGTCAATTGGTGACCTTGACCTATTTCAAAGATTTCTGACTATTACACTAAGAAAGGCCTTTGGTGCGTTATCATAAAGTGGATATTTGAGCTTTTGAGTTTGGCTTTTACCATATGCTTCTACGGGTTTTCTTGTTGTATGTTGATTGGAATGGCCTTCCATAACACAAATTGTAGGATAGATGGAGTGGAATCGGAATTAAATTTGTGTGATTTGTCGATGATTCTTTCTTGCGAGCATCCGTTGACTCTTTTACCCTTTCTAATCCATAATTGTAGGCTATTTGAAAATATTTTTCATGTATTGGATTTTGTGTTTTTGAGGTTCTTGCGCACAATTAAAGGAGACTCTTAAGATTCATCACTTTTACTACAACAAATATATCTAAATCGATATAGGATTTAATGGGGGATTAAAAGCCGAATTGTCTTTGATATGATTTAAATGGAATTAACAATTATGGTAGATTTTGGAATTTTTGGGGTGGTGATAGATTTTGGATTTTGTGATTTGATAAAGAAGATGATTTCTTTGTTATTTTTTATTTTTGTGGTACATTTAGTTATTTATTTTATTTTATTTTTGTTTATTTAAAATAGAGGATAATTTAAATCATAAAGAACCTACTATGCCTATTTTATCAATCGTTAGAATGTTTGATGCTATTTTTTAAAAGTCGATTGGTATGTCCTTGCGTTTTTTTAAATCTTTGATGACCAAATATGTTATTTTCTCTTTAAATTAACTTTACACTTTTTTGAAGCTTAGACAAAATATTGTCTTAAGTTTTTTATTTTCAATACTTGTATATTCTTTAATCTGATTGTATCACCAAAGCGCCATATTCTAATAATATATCATAATTCACCTTAATACAATCTCCCCAATCCTAACCCTCTTAATCCCATCCTCTCTACTCCAATACGGTATACCAAACACATCTTGAGTGCATGTACACATTACTACATATGATTGGACAATATTAAATAAGAAAAAGAAGTTAAAATTTTGTTCATAGTAGTTTCAAGTCACCTTTGCTTACTAAACATGTTAATGAGATAATTGTGTCTAATTACATTCCATAAGCTAAAATGGCTTTTGACTCGTATCAATGACACTATGATGTATTTAAATCCAAGTGGGTTGGGGTATTCCAAGAAGGAGATTACTACTTTCATCATTAAGGAGAGAAGGAAAAAAGTACCTAAATTGTTCAGTATGGACAATCTTTGCCTCTTTGAAAGTTGATTCTTTCTCATTAATCTCGTACAATTCACTGGGGCTCTCTGGAAGTGGCAACTTCCTGTTCTTTATTGACACAACAATAACCTGAGAACCATTATTTGTTTTGTTAAAATCTTAAATTGTGATATAACAAGTCATGACCAAAAATGGAAAATTTCCATGCTGTCGTTCTGAGTCGGTCCAATGCATAGGAGTTAGTTGTGTCAAATTGGGCCCCACCACAAAATCCGGCCTGTCACAGGCACATAAGTGGGCCACTCTAGGCCTCTCTGAAACTGGACCTGGCCCAGCCTGATTGACACCACTAATTTGAATGCATGGACGGTGTAGTCAGCATTGAAATCTTCTTGGCGTGTTTGTGGCGACAGAAAGGAGATATACCTGTGAGATTCTTATGAGAGGGCTTTCTCCAGGGGCTTGAATGCGGTGAAAGGCTTTCCGAGAGCAAGAACGATAAAACCAACAGATGTACCCACAACAGTTATGAGAAAACCCTTCCACCAGTTATGGTTGTTCTTGTTTGTGCTAATGTAAACTATGACGGTGACTCCAACTAATGCACCACTCACTGTACTGAGCAAGAGCCAATTGAAATAACTTGCAAGACCCTTGGCTTCCTTTGGGTCCTCCTGATCAAATTGATCAGCACCAAGTGGAGGAAGAGCCCCCCGAACCCCACCAGACCCCAGTGCCAACAAACACAGGGAGGCATAGAACATGACAGCTGGTCTACCTGTAATACAACTTGACTTCCCAACACAAGGTTCTGGTTGCAACTTAACGTCGTGAGCTTGAATTGTCATCAACACTAGAGCCTAAGGAAAAACACGAGCACATACTCATTTATCCCAATTTGGGACTGACTATGAAAGAAAATGTAGGGAGAAAGGAGTATTTGGGGAAAAAAACTAACCAATATTTCGACCATCCCGAAAATCAGACATGTATGGAATCTGTTAATATATGTGTCCGAAATGAAGCCACCAACAACAGAAAGCAAGAAAGCTGATCCCATCAAGTTTGTGAGTGTGTTAGCAGCACCAGGTATATCAAAATGCAGCTTGAGCCAAAAGTACAGGACCAGGCTCACCATGTTTGCAACAAAACCCATGTTCTCCAATGCCACCATACCTTTACATATACAAAAATAGAATCAGAAAACCATCACACTGTTTGGTCATGAAAAGAAGAAGTTGATTATACCATATATGAAAGAAGTAGCTTTGAATCCCCCTTTCCCTTGTAGTTTCCATGGGTTTAGATTGTTGTACTCTGGCTTAGCTTCTTCTGCCTGTTTGCATGACATAATAATTAGTTAGAAGACAGAAATTTCCGGCGGGGGTGGTGGGAATTATATAAGATTTAAGTGAATATATGTGATCTTGCTCTTAACATGGTATCGTGTTTAAGTGCGGGGCAAAATTTAAAGTTTTTACTTGAGTTGGTTAATAGAAATACATACCATGGATGGGAGGTTGGCAGTCAAAAGCTAACAAGCAGAGTATGTTTATGAGGGAAATGTGAATAAGTGAAGGGAGGGTTGTTTGGCTTGATCGTAGATATAGGCTATAAGGTACCTTGTGCATAACGTCCATTGCCATCTCATTGATCGCCTTCTTGTTTTGATTCTGTCCTTTGCTCTTCTCTAGCTCTCTCTAGCTTACAGTTCATGATTTGGACACCTTTGGCATCTAATAAGTTGTTTTTTTTTTTTTTTTGAAAAAAAAAATTATAAGTTGGGTTTAATGTTCACTTTCACAAGGCAATAATAGTGGAGAGGTGAAATAATATATGAATGGGGGCCGTGGGCTCTTTAGGCTTGTAACCTCCTTTTAAACTGATTGCTATACTTTTTTTCCAAATGTTATTAATTAATCTCTTTGTTCCATAAAGATATGTTTACTTTCTTTATTCATCCGTTCTAATTTATAGTCCAATTTCTTTGTTGAGACTTGAGAATATAATTAATTTCTTAGTTTTCTAGTTTATTCTTATTTAATGTGTCTTGTTATCAACAGATATGAACTACTATTATATATTAATGTAGGGATATATTAGAAAAAAATTAAGTAATATTTATTGTTTTAATTATAATAATTAATTTTTCTTAATTTTTGTAAAAATGGAAGTAAGTTTATCATTATACAACGGAGGGAGAACCTTCGATTTACTTAAACATATATGCTTATATCTAATTAATATTAAATGTATCATCCTTTAAAATTAGCTAATATAGAATATTGTTCATGGACTTTGTTGTAGACAACAAGCATATTCTCAAACTGAGTCGGCACAATTTGGACCTATTAGTTTTTGTTTTCTTTTTGATTTTCTAAAAAATAAAAATCTGAATTTAATTCAAATGTCTCGACGCTATGAATGAGAGAGAGAGAGAGAGAGAAGTGTTGGGCATGAGTTCAATTCTAAAATATTAACTTATATTACGAGTAATTTAATTCTTCATAAATTCAATATCATTCTCATGTTTAGTTGATGCGGGACTTCTTTCAATGATTTATCTATTTTTTTTTTTTGAACTAGGAAGGATCACACGTTCTTTCAAGACTCAAGTATGCCATTGTGTCAAAGGTCACTGGTTTATGTGGATACAGGGTTTGTCTCAAATTTTTTCGACCATTACAATTATTTCGGGCCCACATTTTCGTTTAAATACCATGCATAAAATAGTTGAGATGGAGTTTCTTCCCAATAAAAACCCCAATTCCCAACAAAAAATTGTGTTCTTCGACTACAAATTTAATAGTTAAAAAATATAACTTATTTCTCCTTGTATGATGAAAGTTGTTTAGGAGTTCCTTGAGATAGTTGGCTGTATATCCAATCCATTTGTATTAGAATTGATCTTAATATATTCATTATCAACTTTGAATCTATCACCTTTGGAGAAACCTAACCTCAATGAAAATGACCTATAAATAGTATTATATATTATTTAATTTTAGGACATTAAATATATTTGGCTAGAAAATGACCTATGTTTAATAAATGAAAACTTTGTGCTTTATTTCAGTGGCTTCTCATTTAAAATTATTTTCAAGGAATCAAACTTTATCTAATTAATGGTTTGTTTGGTTAGCTGTGAAATGAACAGGGCGGATACAGGCGAGTGGCGACTCTTCTTTGTTGGACTTCCCCTTAGTCTATTTTTATTTTTATTTTTTTGGAAAAAACAAATTTTTTATATGATTTTTTTTCCATATATTAGTTCGATCTAAAATTTTATTTAGTCCTGTTTGAATCCGCCCTTGAAAATGAAGACGGGAAAATCAAATATTAGGAACTTACAAGTTCAAATTTTACTACTACGTCCAATTATGAAAGTTTGACGTATTTGATGAAAAATGAATTTGCTATGTGCGTTCAAACGATGTTTTCATACATATTGCTTTCTTATGTTCGTTTCGTTTTTTGTTTCTCGAGAGTATATGCTTTCTTTTGTTTCATTTGACTAAAAGTGATTACAAGGCTTTTGAGAGCAAATACCTAAAAAATGTTTGTAAAATAAGGCTTCAATAGATACATGGTTTTACGGCATGTGTTTATATTTTAGATTGCAATAATTGGATAGAATAATCGATAAATTTTGTCATATAACTCTTTTTCTTTTATTTGTGTTCAGTTCAATATATCAAATATATCATTAAATATAATCTCAAGATAAAATGACAAAGTAGGAAGCTCGGCTCAAAGTATCGATAGAAATATTTAGTGTAATATATGACTATTCTTTTAATATCTAATAATAATTGGATTCGATACTTATTCCTATGTGTTAAAAAAAGAAAAGGGCAAGTTATATTGACAATTTTTTTGTACTACTTTTTAATTGTACTAAAAATCTTTCATCTTTGCTTATTGTGTCGCACTTATATGTCTCCACTTTTTTTTCCCCCACAATCTTTCATTAATTAGCACATTTGGTTTATAATGATGGTTTTCGTCCAAATATTTGTACTTTTGTATTTGTTGTTTTTTGCTTATTTAAAATATGTGAAACAAATAAATCTTTTTATGCACCCTCCTAACGAAATATTTTAGACACAAGCTTGTCATCGAGACATGAGATGTGTTAATTGATAGAATGTTGATAATAAAAATATAATGCAAAAAGTTGGAAGCGTAAAGCGTGACATTAAGAAAAATTAGGGACCTTTAGTGCAATTAGAAAGTCATGCAACAAAAGATTGTTAACTCAATGTTTCTAAAAGTTCATCAATTAGATAAGTATTAGTGCAAAAGATTTCGATCGAACTTAACAATCAAATAAAAGTTTGTTAGGAATGTCGCCCATTTGGCCCAATAAGCACTTCAAGCCCAAGCGATAATATGTTACGATGAAGCCCAAGTCCAAATGCCAAAATCGTGTACGATGAATTAACGATTATAATTCATATGGTGATTCATTCGAGATCTGTCGACACATGGATAATTGGACGCTTGTGATCAATCTTCCGGAGGCTTCTCAAGCGAAAAGGATTGAAGTGTATATTGTGCGCATTACGTGGATTGACATTGGGATACGAAATACTCTCTCTCTCTCTCTCTCGGTTCTGCGATTCATCTTCTTCATCTTCACTTCTTTGATTTTCTTTGTCTCTCGTAAACCATTGGTTTCTGAGTTTTTAGTGATTAAGAAACTAGAAAGGTTGGTTTGTGATGTGTCCGGTGAGCGATAACTTGTGGGTTCTGAGATATGATTTCTTGGTGTATTTCAATTTAGGCAAATGAGAGTTGAGTATTGAGAGATGTGATACGTATTTACGTAAACATTGGTTCTTTGCCGTTGTTCTATGGTTGATGCTTAGTGCTTGGCGTTATCCTTGATGGATGCTCAACGGGTGAGTAGATCTTTTGACTAAACATCAAGGCCCTCTTTAGGGCAAAACAAATCCTCGTGTTTTATCGCTTTCATTTACTTTCTTGTTATGCTTTTGGTCTTTGGTTGGGATCTAAAGGGACCAACAGTGGTATCAGAGCCGGAATCCCTAATTTTTTTGATATAAACCTTCAAGATCCTTGGTAGATCTAAAAGCGTTCTTGGTGAAAATCTGAAAATCTTTGATTCTCTTGGTGAAAATCTTAAGCCAGTACACCTCTCGGGTTCTTGATTCCTTGTTCACTTGGTGTAAACCAGCTTGGAAAGTAAATCTTCTCTCTGCAAGGGTTTCTTGGTTACTCTTTTACGCTTTCTCTCATTTATTTTGAAAAATTTCAGTAACATCCCTAAACTCTGTCTTACTCCCTTAGAATAAGTAGTTCTCTTGATAGTTCGAGAAACACGAAACCGCCAAAATATCCTTTGTCTAAGATCTCCTGCGAGGATCTTAGAATCGAGGCTCATTCAGCGAGGCTTAGTGTTGTGATGAACTATTAAAGTTTTGTAGTTAACTTTATCGTATTCTAACTAAGCTGTTGCATAGATCGAAGTTATTATTACGTTGGATGTTTCTTGATTTGTTTTCACTCTTTTCTGAAAAAGGGGTTATATAAGGGATATAGTTATACTTTGCTCTTTGACAAATCAATACTTGTTTTTCAAAATATTTGTGTTTCTTGAAAGTTTTTTTTGTATAAGATGTCTCCAAATAAGTTTGAGGTAGAAGTCTGGTCTGGCACTGGAGACTTTAGTCTCTGGCGCCAGAAAATGAAAGCTGTACTATTACAGCAAAGGTGTGCTAAAGCCATTGATGAGTCTTGGCCTGAGGATCTTGATGATATCAAGAAACAGGAGATGGATGAGATAGCATGGAGTTCCATCTTTCTCCATCTATCGAGATAGTGTCCTTAGACAAGTAGGTGATACTACTCACGCAATTGCCCTTTGGACTAAGCTTGAGTCCCTTTATATGTCTAGGACCCTTCCAAATAAGTGCTATCTTTAAAAGCATTATTATGGCTTTAAGTTTGACCCGATCCTTGAGTCTTGATGTTAATCTTGTGATTTAGTAAGATTGTAAAGACCCTAGCCAATTGTAGTGAAATCTTATCCGAAGATCGGAAAGTGGTTGCCCTTTTAAACTCTTTAAGTGAGAAATACAAAGACATTAAAAATGCCTTAGAATATGGTAGAGAGAACCTTCTTGTTGATATTATCTTCAATTGCACGAGAAATAAGGAATTAGAGTTCATAAGTGATCATAGGAAGCGGGTAATAAGAGAGAGTCTAATGGTTAAAGGTAAAACCGGTTTAGACATAATACCAATAGTAAGTCTCACCATAACAATAAGAAGGGCCATTACGAAAAGGGTAAGACAAAGACTAAGGCTAAGTCTAATGCTAAATGGAAAAAATGCTATTTACGTGGAAAAAGCGGCCATTTCATAAAAGATCATTATAAAAGGATAGGCGAGTTAAAGGAGAAAGGTGAGGTTGAGGTGCATTTGCAGGTGGCTTATAATGAAAGCTGCGATTCTTGATGGTCAGTGTTTGTGTCCTCCCCTATGACCGATTACCAAGATTGGATTCTTGACTCTGGTTGTTCCTTTCCACACGTGTCCTGTTAAAAATTGGTTCTCTGAATTCCTTGAAGTAAATGGAGGGCAGGTAACTATGGGAAATGATGTTTGTTGCAACATAAAAGGAATTGGTAAAATTGTTTTAAAATTGGAAAACAACAACCTTTTGATTTTGGAAAAAATCAGATATGTGCCTGATCTTCAAAGAAACCTGATTTCTTTAGGAATTTTAGATGACCAAAAGTACAACATTGTTTTATCAAATGGAAAAACAAAAGTTTTTAAAGGAAATCTTGAAATCCTAAATACCCCAAAGAAAAATGGTCTTTATACTTTGAAGGCTACACCCTTAGTGGGAAATAGCTTGCAAATATTACCACTGATAATGACAAGTCTGATTTATGGCACAAAAGACTTGGTCATATCAGTGATAAAGGCCTGAAATCTTTAAAGAATGAAGGGGTATTTGGTAAGGACAAGATTGAAAAATTATCCTTTTGTGAACAATGTGTAATTGGTAAACAAAGCAGTTACCTTTTAAAGCTGGAAACACACAGTCAACTTCAATACTTGAATACTTGCATCTTTGATCTTTGGGGGCTGCCCCAATTAATACTTTCCACGGATTCGGGTTCTATTTTACGATTGTTGATGATTTTTCAAGAAAGGTATGGACTTTTCTTCTAAAATTAAGTCGAGACTTTTCAAATCTTTAAAGATTGGAAAACTCTAATAGAAAACCAAACTACTAAGAAAATAAAGGTTTTAAGGCGATAATGGTTTGGAGTTACGTAATTTTGAGTTTGACTCATACAGTAAAGCTTTTGGAATCCTTAGACATAGAACCTCTACCTATACTCCTCAAAGAAATGGAATTGCCGAGAGAATGAATAGAACTATCCTAAATAAGGTTAGGTGCATGCTTCATAGTTCGAGGTCTTCCTAAGTTGTTTTGGGGGAGGTCAGAATGATGACTTCTTATCTCATAAATCGAGTCCCTCTAGTGCTCACGAAGATAAGTCTCGAGAATCATGTCGGAAAGGTCACACTCTCGATTATTCCTTTTCAAGACCTTGGATGGATGTCTTTGCTTATGCACATCAAGATGGTGGAAAACTTGAACCTAAAGGCCCCGAAATGTGTTTTCTTAGGCTATGGGATTGAGACAAAAGGTTATAGGCATGGGTAAGAGAACTTAGAGGTTTTAAAGTCATAGTCGGTGAGAAATGTTGTCTTCAATGAAGCAATAATGCCACGTCTCGAATTTGTCAAATTGCGAAAGTGAAGTTGATAATTACGTCCAAACAAGTCTCTTAACTCCTCCGATTGAAGTGGAGCTTCTTTGAAAATGAAACTCGGTATGAAAATCTGTTGAAAGCAGTCGATAATCCAGGTTGATGATCTTCAAGTTGTTGAAGAAAATGACTCTCCCGACCTATCTGATTATCAACTTGCTAGAGATAGGGAAAGAAGGACTAATATTAGACTTCCTTCAAGACTGGCTGACACTGACTTTGCCTTAATCCTCTCTGCTCAATCTTCTTTTGGTAGTGAACCTGCCTCTTTTAAGGAAGCCATGACCTGTAAGGATTCTAAACAATGGCTTTCAGCAATGAAAGATGAAATGCAATCCTTAGAAAGTAACTCCACTTGGACCTTAGTGCCTAGACCTAAGCTCCAAAAGATTGTTGACTGTAAATGGCTATACAAGTTAAAAGAGGGTGATTCTAATCTTGGGACTCCTAGATATAAGGCTAGATTAGTTGCAAAGGGCTTTACTCAAAGGGAAGGTATTGATTTCAATGAGATCTTCTCTCCTGTAGTCAAATACACTTCTATTAGAATTCTGCTTGCCTTAGTGGTTCAGTATAACTGGGAATTAGACCAGCTGGATGTAAAAACTGCATTTTTACATGGAGAGTTAGATGAAACTATCTTCATGTCTCAACCCGAGGGGTTTGAGAAATCTGGGAAGGGTGACTTAGTGTGCTTCCTTAAGAAGTCTTTATACGGTTTAAAGCAAGCCCCTAGACAATGGTATAAAAGGTTTGATTCCTATATACAAAGCATTGGTTTTAATAAAAATAGTTATGATCCCTGTTTTTATTATCAAGGTAATGGTGGTTTTGATTCCATTTATTTGCTTTTATATGTTGATGATATGCTTCTTGCTGGTTCTGATAGGAAAGAGATTCAACTTGTAAAACAGAAGTTGAGTAATGAATTTGAAATGAAAAATCTAGGCCCTGCTAGAAAAATCCTTGGTATGGAAATCAATAGGAACAGAAGCTTAAATTCTTTGTTTCTGAATCAATCCTCTTATATTTTAAATCTGCTTGAAAGATTCATAATGAATGAAGCTAAGTCTGTTACCTTACCTTTATCTAATCATTTCAAACTCTCCTATGATCAATCACCTAATTCTGAAGAAGAATTAAAAAAGATGGAAATGGTTCCTTATGCTAATCTTTGTAGGATCTATTATGTACTTAATGGTTTGTACAAGACACGATATTGCTCATCTTTGTAAGTGTCTTAAGCGGGGTTTATGAGTAATCTGGTGAATATCACTTGGGAAGCAATGAAATGGTTATTTCGATATTTAAAAGGATCTTCTAGCTTAGGCTTAGAATTTAAAAGGAGGAAGGAGGAATTTCTCTATGTGGTTTTGTAGACTCGACTTTCTTTGGTGACAGAGATAATGAGAAAATCCACATACGCTTATATTTTACAATAAATGATAGTTGTATAAGTTGGAAATCCCAACTTGAGAAAGTGGTTGCTCTTTCTTCCACAGAGGCCGAATACATTCTTTGCAGCAGATGCCATCAAGGAAGGTATTTGGTTAAAAAGTTTACTTAGTGAATTAGGATTTATCAATAATCATATTGTTCTTTCTTGTGACGGTCAAAGTGCTATTCACTTAAGTAAAAATCACATCTTTCATGATGAGAACAAAACACATTGAGGCAAAATTTCATTTCATAAGAGATGTAATTGAGAAAGAGATAATCAAGTTGAATAAAATTTCAACTCTGGTTAACCCGGTGATATGGGAACAAAAGTTTTACCCTAAATAGATTCAAAATTGTTTAGCTTTGTTGAACTTGGATAGTGGCTAAACTAGTCTCTTTCTTTACAGTGCACCGTGAGCAAGTGAAAGAAGTCTGGAAGCCTCAAGCACTACTGGTATGACCAAATAGACAGCAAGGTGGAGAATGTTAGGAATGCTGCCCATTTGGCCCAATAAGCACTTCAAGCCCAACTGATAATATGTTCTGATGAAGCCCAAGTCCAAATGCCAAAATCGTGTCTGATGAATTAACGATTATAATTCATATGGTGATTCATTCGGATCTTCGACACATGGATAATTGGAGTGATCAATCTTACGGAGGCTTCTCATTTGAAAAGGATTGAAGTGTATATTGTGCGCGATACGTGGATTGACATTGGGATACGAAATACTCTCTCTCTCTCTCTCGGTTCTGCGATTCATCTTCTTCATCTTCACTTCTTTGATTTTCTTTGTCTCTGTAAACCATTGGTTTACAGAGTTTTCTGAGTGATTAAGAAACTAGAAGGATTGGTTTGTGATGTGTCTGGTGAACAGTAACTTGTGGGTTACAGATATGATTTCTTGGTGTATTTCAATTTAGGCAAATGAGAGTTGAGTATTGAGAGATGTATTTTGTATTTCTGTAAACATTGGTTCTTTGCCGTTGTTCTATGGTTGATGCTTAGTGCTTGGCGTTATCCTTCGATGGATGCTCAATGGGTGAGTAGGTCTTTTGTTGAACATCAAGCCCTCTTTAGGGCAAAACAAATCCTCGTGTTTTTATCGCTTTCATTTACTTTCTTGTTATGCTTTTGGTCTTTGGTTGGGATCTAAAGGGACCAACAAAGTTATTGTAGTTGAGACAAACATTGACATATCTATCTCAATCAAAATAGTGATACTTCACTATGAACAAATTGCGAATAAAAAATGTTCCTTGTAGGGACATTTGGAGTAGTGGATGTAACACATTTTGCCCACCTCGACATGCCATGTTTATTGTCACAAGGCAACTAAGTAAAGTGGCTAAATGGCCCGAATTAATCAAAGCTAAATAGTAGAGCTTTGTGGTCATTCTTTATTTGTCACGTTTAGCATGTTAAATTAGACATAATTAAACAAAATTAAAAAAAGAGACGTTTGTAATAAATTTTGTTAATTGTCACGGTGAGTTCGTGTTCAAATTAGCAAAGGTTTAATTTCAATAAGAAAGGTCCTATTGTTTTTCAAATATGACGGCATAGTCCTATTTCTTCTTTTCTTAAATCAATAAGTACATCTTAGTATCTCTAGAACATATTAACCTGCATGGATTTATTTCTTGAGCATCGATTCACTTGATAAAGCTAATAATGTCGTTCTCACCCCCTTTATCTTTTATTACAACTTTTAAGGAATCCATAGATTAGAAATATTAGTATTGTGGGGATAGGGTTTGTCCAAAAAGGCTAGAGAGAGACGAGTGTGTCATATATCTTTGTTGAGAGTAAGCAAATATACGAAGGATGTTATGAACTTCTCAAATTTAGAGTACCAAAATAAATTTATTCGATTATTTTCAAATGACAAGTTTGAAAGTGACCAAGAGCCAGAGCAACACTACATTTGACATCACTACAACACATTTAGCTTGTGTTTGGTTTAGATTAAAAAACTGTTTTTGGTTTTTTTTTTTTTTCTGATTTTGACTTTTCAACCCATTTTTAACATGAAAAGTCAACAATTTCAACTCAAATAAACTACTTTTGGTTTATAAACTGTTTATAATCTCTATCAAACACACTCTTAATCTTTCACAGTATTGGTTTATAGCGTACATATAAAAAAAAATATCGCTAAAATAAATTATTTATGACATACCTTAATTGTGTGCCGTAAATTACCAATTAATATTCATAGCATACATATTGAGTAACGCTATAAAAGATAATATTTTATGGCATATTTCTTGACGCGTGCCTATGTATTGGATGGATCTTTTCCTGTGCACCTGCTTATATATCTCGCGCCCAAATCCTTATATTTTTTCTTTTTATTTTTTATTTTTATTTTTTTGCAAAAACCCCGTTCCTTTTTTCACGAAATTGCCCAACCTTTCCCTAATCAATAATCCTTTCTATAAACGATTTTTCTCCTCCCTCTATCAATACTTGATCACTCGGCCTCTTCGACATTGAAGATTATGAGAATCACTTCTCTTGGTGGAATTTGATAGAAGAGATGAAATAAAGTGGGATTTGTAGCGAACTTGGTGGAATTTAGCTTTTTTTTTTTTTTTGTTCATTTTACTTTTCTGTTTTAGTTTGTTTTAGGATGTGATGTTTTAAATTTTTTTTTTTAAACTTGTCATGTTGTTTCGTTTGTAGGTTACTAAGGAGAGACTCATATCATAATTATCATTGTTTGAACAAATCAATACCCAAACTACTAAAGAAACCAAAGTAATGAAGAAATTTTGTTTTTGCTCGAATTTAATCATTGTATATTTTAACTTTGAGCCTCGTACTTGTTATAAAGTGCTTTGAAATTATTGGTTGAATGTGAAAACCACAGTTTAAAGACACCATCTATCATGTATTGTTTTCATAAAGTTTGACACCATTATGTGGAAGTCTCCTCAACTCAAGTGATTTTTATTTCTCACTTCATTATTATTGAAAAATTGATTATCCAATTATTTTGGTGATTAATTAATTATATGGATCCAATTAAGTGAGGTCTCGATTCACGATTAATTAAAATAATTAATTAATTATATGGATAGAGGATTATTAAGATCGCCTTCTCAAAAATATTTTTACTATATTACTTCATACATCATTCACCCTTACAATCGTAAAGATGATTTCTGGCTTGCATAACTTTTACATTGTTCTTCCTGTTTCTTGGGGTAAGTTATTTATTTTTTGACACCTTTTTATTGAAGGTTAGGTGAATCCTCTAAACTTTATACTATTTCTATTTCATTATTAATAAAACATACCACCTAGATTGATTTTTAATTAAAAAAAAAAAAAGAAGAAGGTAATTTTGCTCGACTCGGAACAAAGAAACTCAACTTGAAAAGTTTTTAAATGAGGTTCTATGAATGAAAGTTTGAGTCTTAATAGCACGAGTGTATTGTATATGAATTATTTTCAAGTGTTTCTCTTGCTTGAATGATTGGAAAAACAATAAATACAAGTGTTTCTCTTGCTTGAATGATTGGAAAAACAACATTTATTGTTAAAATTATCTCGTGAGAGAGAGAGAGAGAGAGAACTAATTTCCATAGATATGAGGAGGTACTTTGGATCTTATCTTGCTTGCTACTTGTATTAAAATTTATTTATTAGTGTGATTGAACCTTTTTGACTTTAATCAAAAGTTAGAGGACTAACTGTTTGCAATCAATAATTTTATGCGCTCTCTCTCTCTCTCTCTCTCTCTCTCTCTCTCTCTCTCTCTCTCTCTCTCTCTCCTCCTTAAAAAAAGCAGATAAAATGCATTACAATTGTATATCTACTATATTCAGTACTTTGCATTCAAAAAATAAAAAATTCTCAAGCCTTTGATGCCTCTACTAAGGTGAGTCTACTTAAGGAACTGGTAGGACGCAGAAGTCGACTAATATGATCTCGAGAGTTTGTCTCTCTGTTTAAAGAAGGACTTGTTCTTGTGATCTCTTTTCTCAGTGTATGTGAAGAATTTGTAAGCTCTTCAATAGAGAGCAAAGCTAGATAGGATGAACGAAGAAAAATACTTTAAAATTTCATCTTTTTTTATGTACCTATGAGAAGAAAGTTTCACAATTCACTCCATCTTTCATAAATTTTTATTGTGTAAACTATTGATGCCACTTTTCTAAAAGGGCAATTCTTGACAAGGGTCATTGTCCAAAAAAAAAGGTATCATGTAAGTGGAGATTAAGAAATAAAAAGATATGAACCTCAGACTAAAAGATTTTTGACACTGAAATTCCTATGTATGTTTTGGACCCATGAATAACAAACCTTTTAGTGATCATTAATCAAATCTCTCATATAAATCAAATGTACAAAATCCTCAAGGCTATCACTCTAATATTGTCCAGTTAATGCATGTTTGAGATGCAGCATTTGACTGCATTCAACACAATACAATGAACAAAATTTTAGTCTGTTGCTTTTTAATAGTCTAATATATTTTATCGAATACGTCATAAATGTTCTTCCTTTATTTCCGTTCATGCAGATTGTGGTTTATGCTCAAATAAGGTCTTTTGACGAGCAAGCGATTAAAAATATTTTCATCATTTTTTTATATTTTACGATGAAACTTTTTGTGGTTAGTGTGAAAGGAAACTAGTAGTATATATCCAGAGCTGACAAATGAGCTAGATGGGCCAGACAACCTCGAAATTGGACGTGCTACGCAAAATATTGGATTAGGCTAGCCCTGACCCAATTTTACATGTGCTGGTATTTGCTGGGCCAACCCAGCCCGATTTTGGGCCATAGGGCTAACTCAACTTAAATTTTTAACTTATTTTTTTAAAATAATTATTTATAATTTAAAAAAATAAAAAAAAAAACAAAATCCACATTCCATTTCCACCATCTTCCTCCTTCCAAATACTATACCTCCACCCATTTGGGAACCCGATTAGAAGGAGGAGATTTTCTCCACTAGTTACCCACACCCACACCCACACCCATTTGGGAACGACCCGAGAGAGGAAGGGATTTTTCCCCATGGTCGTTGGACCTCTCCCCTGGTCGTCGGGCCCGGTGACCAAGGGGGAGAAATCCCATTTGGTCGCGAAACTAGAGAGAAATCTCTTTGGTTTCGTGAGAATAGGGGGATTTCTCCCCCTTGTTTTCAGCTGGCCCCATTTCTTTGTGGGAGGAGGAAGGATCGATCGCCGGTCGAAACAAGGGGAGTATCCTCTCCCATTTGTTGCCACGTTCATAGTGTGGGGTGGAAACTTGGGGAAAATATATATATATATATATATCGAGTCACCGGCTTAAGCCTAAATCGACTCGGTGGGTTAGTTGTACTGGACTAAATTGGCCCCATTTTTATTTAATCAATTTTTATTGGGCCAACCCAATCCAGAGACCGGGCTATTTGGACTAGTTTACTGGGCCGGCCCATTTTGCCATCTCTATATATATCAAACTATTTCTACGACATTTTTGGACATGGTTTTGCTAATACAAAACGCAATTAAGTAATTAAACGACGAGGGAATTGAGCTTCATTAAAGTACATGCCATTCTATCAATTATCAATGTTTATTCAATAGAAACAGTAGGAAAAATAACAAGGAAATTATAGACGAGATTTGGATTCTGGCTCAGAAGAACGTCATATCTATCAGTCTTTCAATCTTCAAATAATGAAAACACAAATAAAATTATTATTTAAAGAGTGTATTTAATTGAGACTTTAAGGATTTATATAATGTTAAGGAATATTCAATTTAAACTTTTTAAGACATTTTAAAAGTATTGATGTATTCAATAGAAAAGTCTCTGGAGTATTCAATTAAAACTTTTTAGAAACGTCTACAAGTCATTGTATATTCAAATTGATAATAATTTTTAGGGAATTCTCTACTTACCAAACTTCTGGAGATTTTTTGGTGGAAAATATAAATAACAAATATAAAAAAAAAAAAAAATTGCTCATGAGAATTGTGAAGACTATAGAGTCTCAAAATAAAGAACGCCTATTTTCTTTTCTCATATACCCGTGAGTTTAGTGGAGGGTTGTTGGATATGTTTGATATTTTTCTTATTGAACAATACTAAAATGTTAATAATTATTTTTTATATTTATGTTATTTTATAATCTAATTGAGGCGACTTAATTTATTTATTTATTTATTGTATTTTTAAGAAATTGTGTTGTAAATGATTTGGACATGCGAGAAATTGTTCAAAATAATACTCCTTCTATCCCATAAAATTATGCTTACTTTTATTTTCACATAGATTAAGTAAATACAATTATTATAGTTGGAACAATAAATTTTATTTATATTTTTCCTAATATATCCCTCCATTAATATAATAGTAGTCTATTTTGTTACATTAAATAAGGATATTTTAGAAAACTAAAAAATTAACTACACTATCAATAAGAAAAGTTGACTATAATTTAGAAAGTTTTAGATTAAGTAATAAAATAAGCATATCTTCATGGGACGAAAGAAGTATTACATTATATAGAAAGTTTTAGCTTAACTTTTTTTTTTCTTTAACGAAAGTCTATTGAAGACTTTTATTAATTTTTAACAAATTTATAAAAGTCACTTAAAAGTTCACGAATTTCTCAAAACTCATGAACTTACAAAAGTCTATAAAAATTTTTAGAAGTCTCAGTTAAACAAACTTTTTAAATAATATTAATAAGTGACCATATAAAATTTATAGAATTGAGCAAGGTGCACTATCATAGATAACATAGCTAACACCAACAAGTTGGCATTGCTTGCAACATGCAGGTAGTGGAGGACAAGGTTTAGGGGGATCAGCTGGTTTAGGTTTAGGGGTTTAGGGGGATCAGCTGGTTTAGGGGGTTTAGGGGGATCAGGTTTCTTTGGTGGCCCAACACTTGTAATTTCTACAAATCTTCTAGTCTTTTTGATGGCTGTAATGATAGACACAGGATCAACACTCCCCACAACAGTTAATGTGCCCTTCTCAGCATTCAATGTTACCTCATCAATACCTGCTCAATCACAACAAAAATCCCAGTATAAGAACTAATTGTGATCTGTTCTGTAAGGTCGATTGTATACTACTCGATTGACGTGTTCGGTGCTGTGCTTACCAAACATGCATTTGATGTACGTGTTACGTGATCGTCCTAATAACTTGCCAATTGTGCATGTGTTGTTCTTTTTATAAGATCGTGATTTATTGACCTCATTTCCAATACAATAGCAATATTGAGCAAACCAAAATAAAAACGACACACAAGCAAACACGTCTCAGCCCGTATCTCACGTAAAAACGTCCCTTGAATAGTCCTTTATATATGTAAGAATATTAGGGCGATCAAATACATACACGTAATGCCTAATAGTATTTTGATCCACTGTCGAGCGGATAAATATACATTATATAATTCCAAACAAGATCAAAGATGTACCTTTAAGTTTGGCAACAGGTTTCAGAACTTCAGTCTTGCATTTCTCACAGTTAATGGTGACCTTGAGCTCAATTTTCTGTCACACATTTGCAAAGAAAAATAATAAAAAATTAAGAAAAAATAAATTTAGGTTTGTAGGCTGCATATACGGTTATACATGATCATACCTTTGTAGCCATAGTGCAAAACAAGATGAATTAATTGGACTTCACCCAATACAAGAATGCAGTATATATGGTTAAGGAAACCTACTTGTAGGAGGAAGACCTTAGAAGTCTTTAAAATCTTGAAATTGCAAATATAATAGAATCCATTTCTTCCATTGACATGGAAAAGAATTGATTATAGGCAACAAGTAAACAGTCTTGATCAATGGGTGATATTCTTCAACTTAAGTTTTAATGGTTTGTTCATTTGTTGTGTAGAAAAATGCTGGCTGCTAGTTGTTTGTTTTTCTCGAAAGGTCAATCAATTCGTCTAAAAGTTTAACAAGTTAGATATTAAAAATATATATTCATTTGTATTCTTCAGACACATCCGACCTCTACATGTAGGCATGGGCAAACTTATATATTAAGGGCATAGAACCTCCCCATAGTGAAAAATCAGTGGTGACAAGTAAATGTAGTTATAATCATGGGCAAACAAGTTGGGAAAACCAAGAGTTGAGTTGGTCAACTCGACTCAACCCATATTTACACTTCTAGACATGAATGTCACCGAACAAGTGTGGTCCATAATCAGGATTGCTTGGTCGCGTCGTGCACTGCGTGCGTGGAGCGGAACTAAGATTTTTTGAAAGAAGATTACTATTTAAAATAAAAATAAAAAATTTACATTTCAAGACCAGAGTGTTCGATCCCACCCCTATTTCCGCCTCTTTGTACAGTGTAGGTCAAAGACTAAAAGAGTTGGGCCTACAAGATTTTAAATTCTTATATCTATCTTTAATTTAACTAGTTTTAATTTTGATGGTGGTCCGTCTACTATTGAATAGGTTTATTGTATCCAATTAACTAATAATATTCAATTCTTGTCTGTATTATTGTATTTTATAATAATGTAATATAAAATAATAAGAAAGTATAAATATTTCCAATAATTGTACTACAAATTATTTCTTATAATTCTTCTCCTTCTTCTGACTCATTGAATTATTCGTTTGCAAATGTACAAAAATAGATTAATCAAATTTATTCAACAAACGGACAAAACTTGTATATCTTATGGAATATATTCTTTGAGTAATGATATAGCAATTATGGTGTGTAATAATTATGGTACCCATTTGATACGTGGCATCATCACATTGGTTATTTATTAAAAAATTAAAAAAATTATAAACTACTTTTTAAAAAGCAACTAATGTGGTGATGTCGCGTGTCAAATGTGTACCATAATTATTACCCACCATGGGTGTTATATCATCTTTCTATATTCTTTTATCATCTCAAATCAAAACGTAACTTTTCTTACTGTAATATATACTTATATATATTTCAGTTGTAAAGTTTGACTTTTTGCAAAGTAATGTTAGAACTTGTTTGGTGTAGTTTATAAAATAATTTTCTAAATAAAAAATAGTTTATTTGATCAAGAATAGTTTTGGTCAAACAAACAATTTTTGGTTGAAAATTTGGTATATAATATACACCAAACAAGCTCTTAGAGCATCTCCAATGCATTTTATGAATTACAATCTACGTGACATTGATTTTTAATGAATAGAGAGCTAGTCAATATTACTGCATATGTGTCTTTTATCTACCATAAAAAATTTACATTTCAAGACCAGAATGTTCGATCCCACCCCTATTTCCGCCTCTTTGTACAGTATAGTTCAAAGACTAAAAGAGTTGGGCCTGCGAGATTTTAAATTCTTATATCTATCTTTAATTTAACTAGTTTTAATTTTGATGGTGGTCCGTCTTCTATTGAATAGGTTTATTGTATCCAATTAACTAATAATATTCAATTCTTGTCTGTATTATTGTATTTTATAATAATGTAATATAAAATAATAAGAAAGTATAAATATTTCAAATAATTGTACTACAAATTATTTCTTATAATTCTTCTCCTTCTTCTGACTCATCAAATTATTCGTTTGCAAACCTAAAAAAATAGATTAATAAAATTTATTCAACAAACAGACAAAACTTGTATATCTTATGGAATATATTCTTTGAGTAATGATATAGTACTGATGATGCATGGTGGGTAATAAGACATCATGCAGATTGACACTGACACGTGGGATCACCACATTGGTCATTTTTAAAAAGTTTAAAAAGTTATAAACTACTTTTTAAAAAGCAACTAATGTGGTGATGTCACGTGTCAAATGCAAACTATAATTATTACCCACCATGGTGTTATATCATCTTTCTATATTCTTTTATTATCTCAAATCAAAACGTATCTCTTTTCTTCATTGTAATATATACTTATATATATTTCAGTTGTAAAGTTTGACTTTTTGCAAAGTGACGTTAGAACTTGTTTGGTGTAGTTTATAAAATAATTTTTAAACCAAAAATAGTTTATTTGATCAAAAATAGTTTTGGTCAAACAAATAATTTTGGTTGAAAATTTGGTATATAATATACACCAAACAAGCTCTTAGAGCATCTCCAATGCATTTTATGAATTACAATAATGAATAGAGAGCTAGTCAAGTCTGGTCTCTAATAGATTGTATGTGCAACCCAATATTACTACATACGTGTCTTTTATCTAATATAAAATGAAAATATATAAACTGAAGAGGAGGAGATAAAATACAATGTTCTAGAAACACAAATAGAATCCAATAAATTGTTGAGTCAGCATATGTTACAGAACCTATGAATCTAAATAGAATTCTAGACAATCTTTTTTTTCACATCAGTTTGACAGAATCCCTAACAGATAGCATTGCAGGACATTTTTTTAAACACTATCTATTTTTCTTATATAGCAAATCTTTAAAGTAATCCACATTAATAGGACTAGCAATGGGCTGAGCCGTCAAGTCGTATTAATAGGTTTGAAAATGGGCCGAGCCACCGAGCACGGCTCGACCTGTGTGGATATCATGATCCACTAGGAAGCTGGTTCATGATCCACTCGGGGCTCGTCTCAGCTCGGCTCGGCCAGGCCCATGGCTTGTGGGCCTCACAAGCTAGGCCAAGCCAAGCCGCCTACTAGTCAACTCGTTTTTTTTTTCATTTAAAGTTTTTTAAATAATTTTAAAATTTCAATAAAAAATTCCAAAACATGAGTCCGCTCGTGTTTTTTACTAGCGGAGTTAGAAAAATTGAGCCCGACCTAAGCTCGGGCTTGTCCCTAACAAGCCTAAACCGGCCCATCCGACGAATCCACGGACTGTTCAACTCATTTGCCACCCTTACACATTATTAGCATTGGAAATGCTCTTAGTGCCCACCCTAATGTCCCCCATTGCACCATCTTCTACTCACTCCCTATTCTGCCCATTAACCTTGTTCACAATTTGCATAATATCGACTTCCTCTTATTTCCACAAATGGTTTATATGGTCCACAAATAGGATAAGGTAGTAGCAGAGCCAGAGTTTTGGTTTGACTACATTATGGCGATTGACGATATTACGATAGTTAGTGTGTAGCGGTAGTTGACAAGGAGAGGGGCTTTTGAAAGACACAATAAAGATACCTATTTTATTGAAAAACTTTGTTAAGAAAACACAAAAATAATTGACTTTGGGTTAACCTTACAAAAAATACAAATAAAATAGTAAAGAAAATAGAAAATCGAAAAGATTGGAGGAATAAATGGAAATCGTATGTACCAATGCACATAAATACAAAAATTTCATTCCCGATAAGTAAGTGAAAAAGAAAACACAATTATGTTCAAGTTAACAAAAAATATGAAAAACTCACAGTAATTACCAGAGTGTCTTATTCAAACATTTTACACAACTTTCTTCGTAAATGTCGTGCATTCAACCAAATTTTAACGAAATTTTTGCCTACATAAATTTTTTTTTTTCTTTTTCAGATTTTGATTTTGAAAATGAAGGAAAAACTTATGTCTGAAAAATTATGTTAGATGTTAAGGATAGTATTTTGCTAATTTTACCCATTGAAAATTAGCATTTTGATGGAATTATATAAAAATGACAAAATATGCAAAATGAATAAAAGGTTGAAGACTTAAAAGTCCAATTTTAAAATTTGGATATGAAGTTTTTAGAGTTGATAAAGATTAAGGACTAATTGCTCAAAATTTAAAATAAAAGCAAAAAATTAACGTTGAGATTCAAACCTTGGTCTACAAGGCAATCATTTGAAACTTTAACCTAGTAAAATATTGTTAGTATTGAACTGGAGTTTTGATGTTTGTACTGTTTTTTGTTTTAATTTTTTTTTTTTTTTTTTAAAAAAGAAGGAAAAATCCCAGCATCCTGGGGAGGGGATTTTTAAATTCACAGATAGTGTAATTTTAGAGATCATAAAATATATTAAGACTTTGTTTGATTTTGATTAAAATTTTACTAAAAAGTTAAAATCAAAGTCAAGAATTAATTTTAACCACACATTTCATAAGACCCACAATTTTTATTAACTTTTCAACCACACATGTCATTACATTTACAAAAAAAAATTTGATTTTTAACAAAATTAAACAGACACTAAGTAATTGATGTTAGGGCTTTATAGCTGAATATGATAGCATGTTTATCACGACCGTAGGGAGTATTCTCTTGTACTGGTCCAAAAATGATTACATACGTCTGTTTTCATATTTTTCAATTTTCATCTCTTCAATTCATCTCCACAAATCCATCTCATTCTTCCTTCTTCCTTCTTCCTCCTAAAATTCATCTCATCCTTCCTTCTTAATCTACTGAGTCTATGGTCAGATCCCACCACTTGTAAATCAGTATACTAGTTACCTTAACGCGGTGTCCTTTGTTAGTCATTTGTTTGTACTTAATGCATACTTAACAAGGATATGAAATAATGAAGTCAATTTTCAAGAAAGGCTAGAGAGAATATGTTCCTTGAAAAGGCATCCAATACATGAACATCAAATGATGGCTTGCAAGGCCTAACATGTAAATGCACAAACTATTAGAGCATTATCCAAAATCTTCAATTTGCATTGCCCTCGAACACGTGGTGGTCAGGGGCGGAATTAGGAATTTTTGGACATCGGACTATTATTGAAACAAGAAAATTTTTGTACTTCAAGATTGGACTATTACTATAAAAAAAATTACACTAAAAACATTTTTTTGGGAGTGAGACCGAACTTGGTGCTAATTGAGTCCAAATTTGACAACATTAAACTTGACTTGTTGTCGAAGGGACACCTTTTGTCCAACTCTTACTAAATCTAACTCTTTTGCAAGTAATAGAATATATTCTATTTATATTGTAAACATTAACACGATAAATCTTGTTCCTCAAAATCCAAACCTTAGATAGCTGGTATGAACTCAGGTAGGTGACGAGATTGAGGTGAATCTTAGTTAAATTTCCTTCATAGTCCATCGTCTTTCAAGTTTCGAGTGTGTTCCACGGCCATTATATAATATAAAAACAGAAGACGTGTATTTACATCTAGACAATTTGATCTACCTAAATTCATATATGATACTAGTTTTTGGCCCGTGTTGCACATGACGTATATATAATAATGTAACTTACATAGCTGTCGTTATGGTAAACTATATAAGTTGGATAATTTTAACAATGCAAATGACGATATTCATTGCTTTAGATTTAGTGTTCCGAAATTATCATTACCTATTAACTATCAAGTAGTTTAGATTCTCATCATCTACCTCACTTACGAATTTTTTTTTGTTGGGGGCTCCCTCCCTCCCTCAAACACACACCAATTTATTGTTGTTCTGTTTTTAAGGTTTTAAACTTCTAGGCGTATTAGTCACAAAGGTCATGAGTTCATGGCCACTGTATGCCATTTTGCCCCTCAAAAAGTTAAATATACAATTCTCATATGACAGTTAAGTTAAATATCTATGAAGATGGATCTATTGGGGATTCATGTGCAACAAAATCAAAAGATTGTCAACCCAGATATACTTTATTTCGAAAATGTTTGGGACCCAATTGTCAATTTTTCTTTTGTTGCTTAATGACAATTCTAACATACTTTCACTCATTGAATTGAAATTCGCTATCATCTGTGATGGAGTTACATCAATGGTAGGAAACTATTGACAGTAGAAACAAAGACAAATTACAAGGAGCTTTATCAGAAATATTGGATAATCATGATCCAGTATTGCTTTTGCCACAACTCAAAAAGATGTATTTGTTAGTCGTCTAATGTAGTCATGTTGAATTTAGCGTGTCAAATGTTATTTAAATTATGTAGCTTTCAAAAATGTAAAATGTCAAATAGCTGTATTTCATAATTAAGGAAACAAATCAATTCTTTATTATGCAAGATTATAGGATCCTAATTATTCCCTAAATATTCCACTAATCATTCCCTGTAATATTGTATTTTCTAGATTAGTTATTCTAAGCTTTGTATATAAGTTCAACATCATTACATATTCTATATACTGAAATTTATGGTGTTTACACCTACTTTGAGATGGTATCAGAGCAAGGTTCTTTCCCATTGGAATTGACATTTTTTCTTTCTTTTTTTGAATCTTTCTTCCAGCTTTGAATCACCCTTGAATCTGTTTTTCAGCACTTATTGCTTATTTTTATTCAGTTTGTATTTGACCTTCAATTTTCCGAGACTTTCTTCGTGGGTCATCATCATGGCCGTTGAAGATGACTCTATATCACCTCCAAAATCACTTGCTAGTGAATATAATCCTTCCACCCGCATTGTTGCCATCCAAGGAGATAATTCAAACTTTTCAATTGGAATCAAATTGGATGAGCATAATTATTCTCTATGGCATCAAGTATAGAGATGAAAATTCTTTGGACGAGAGAAACATGGCTACTTGACGGTGTGATACTACCCAACCCCGACTGCGACCACATACCCAACATACAATAAATGGCGTGCGTTGGATTGCCAAGTCAAGAGTTGGCTATTTGATGCAATGCAACCCAATCAGATGAAAAGGTTTATCCGTTATAACACAGCCAAGCAAGTTTGGGATGCAATCGAGAAAACATATTCTGATGGTTCCGATGAGGCAAAGATTTATGATCTACATAAGAGATCATTCACAATGACACAGAATGGAGCACTTGTTGCAAACTACTATATCGAACTTATTGAGATCTTCAAGGAACTTAACCAATTAAATCCAAGAAACATGCAACATCCATCAGACATTGAAACTAGACGCAATGAGATTGACCGCCTTCGAGTTTATATTTTTCTTGCAGGATTGGACAATAATTTTGATCAAATCCGAGGAGAAATTTTGAGGATGGAGCCTAAACCTGAACTTGAGGCAACCTATGCACATATTAAAAGAGAAAGTAACCGAAAGGGAACCATGTCCAAGGTGGCGCCACATCCAAGTAACAAAGATTGGTTACAACAAGGTGAAGCAATCTCACCATTCATTCTCATAAATCTAACTCTACTCAGAATCGGCCTCTATGAAATGTACCAACTATGGACTAGACAACCATACGGTTAAGGGTTGTTATGAGATCATTGGTTATCCAGAAGGATGGGTTCACAAAGGAAGAAAAAGGGATTCAGTAGAGCCTCATGTATATTCGCCGAATCACCTCAAAAACCATATCAGAACCTTTATCAGGTACATCTGGTTCCAAGGCCTTGACAACCTCAGGTATTTCCTCTTGCACATCCTCACTTGTAATAGATCATGGATTATTGACACTTCACATGACATCTAGTTTTACTAGGTTACACTCTACCAAACCATCTAGTCAAACATATGTTACCAGTGCCAATGGAACCACCTCTCCAGTTTTAGGAGAAGGGTCTCTATCTCTTACATCATCATTAAGTCTAGATCATGTCTTAGTCGTCCCGTCACTTGATTATGACTTATTATTTGTTCCTCAAATCATTGATTCCCTTAATTGTATTGTGTGTTTTTGCCTATTGTATTGTACTTTTCAGGATCTCCTCACCAGGACCGTAATTGGATATGGTACTAGAAAGGAAAAGTTGTATTATCTGAATAAAATAAAATAGTTTAAGATTTATTTGTAGTTTTGAAAAGGTTAAGGGCCCAATTGCAATGCTTTCATTATATTTTTTTCTTATCATTTTAATTTATTTAAGTCAAATGGCAAAATTGTCCAAGAATTGTGAGAATAGTGAAAAATAGTGATTTGGGGACTATCTATGAGTATAAATAGAAGAATGAGGATGATATCTGCTAAAAAAAGAATGAGGATGAAATCGTTACAAACCTGAAAGAATGGGGACCATTAATGTAATTAACCCTTACATATTTTATATACCGAAATATATAGTGTTTGCAACCACTTTGAGATAAAATGTCAATTTTTATATAAGATCTTGCAAATTTGCCAGTTGTTTTTCAAGATTTCTAAATCGAATTCAATTATACACCGAAAAAGAGAAAAAATTCTAAATGTATAATCCGTAAATAATAAATATAAAAACATATGTAACCACAAATGCCTATAAGCTTTGAATAAGAAGATCATAGAAGTAAAATTTTTTATAGGCATTTGTGGTTAAAAATATGTTTTTAACATTTTACTTCTATAGGCATTTGTGGTTAAAAATTAAGGAAAAATAAAATTGTCAAAAGCTTTGCTTGGCATTTGGGCAGTGTCGATATTCTCGACCAAAAAAAGTATATTATTATACTCCAATTTGTCGAGTAACTCGATAAATTGGTAATTTGACCCAATTTATGGAGTTACTCGACAAATGGGACTCCTATTTGTCGAGCATCTCGAGATGCTCGACAAATAGAAAATTTGTCGAGTTAGTCGACAAATGCGAGTTGTAAAAATGTCTAAAAAATTGGTTCAAAAAAAATTGTGGGAATTTTCCGTAACTGGAAGCGAATCTCATAAAGAGGAGGAAATAAGTAAAACTTGGATGAAAGTGAATTTTAGTATAGTTAAGTATATTTTGATTCTCCAATCCCCACAGCCACTATATATACATTTTGTTGTTCTTCCTCTTCCTCAATGCTACAATATACAGATACACATATATACACCTACATACATATAGACAATTTTTTTTAGAACACAATACAAAGAAATAACTCTTTATTTTCTGAACAAATGAAAGAAGCAAATTAAAAGTGAAAACCCTATTTGAAAAATATAAAGAATTTACCTTCGAGTCGAGCCCTGGTAGTTTCGTACAAACCACAAATATTTGATGAGATTTCGAGCTAGAGCCTTCGCCAATTTGTGGTTCGAGGATTTGAAAGGAACTCGGGAGGTTTTGGAGAAACTTTAGAGTTGGATAGAAACATTGAGCCGTGAAAAAAAATGTCACCCAAAACTACGTAAAATTGAACATTATTCACCCAAAACTACGTCGTATTGGACAAAAATTGAACAAGATAAACAAGATAAGACTATATTATTGTAGTGATATGATCGAAAACAACTTGAAACAATCACCGGCAATTTCATTACAAAAAGCCAACAAAATTGTTCTCAATTTTTAAATAATTCATAAACGCACGATTCTATTGGGATATGGAAAAGTAGTATCGAGGTCGATCCCATTGGGACTACAATAAAGAAAGTGTAATTTAATTCTAATTAATTGTTATTCTAGGCTAGTTGGGTCGAAAAGCGTTTGGTTGAAAGAATTTAAATTAAGGATTAATTAACTATTGCTAGAAAGTTAAGTTTAAGGTTCAAATAGTTAAGTACCAATGTTTCGGAATTCACCATTGTTAACTTAGCAATTATCCAATTATTGATTAATTTTCAAAAATGAACGACAACTCGAAATTAATCAATTGTTATCTTAAAATATTTATCAAATAAATCCAATATCGGCTTCTCTTTGCATCGATCTTAAATTACTTAAGTTTTTCCTGTATCAAATTCAATTAAAAGAAAACAAAAAATCAAATGTTTCGCATCCTAAATATTCTATGTATCACAAATCGATAGTAAGATAACAGAAAAAAAAAAATAGAACACATTCAAGCACCAAGCACGAATTAATCAAATTAATTTCTAACTATCAAGAATACATGATATTTAAGATAAAAGAATATTCGTTTAATTATCCAACAAAAACGAACAATGAAAGTTAAAGCCCAAAAATGAAAGTAAAGTTATAACAAGATAATCACTTCGTTTAAACAATGTAATATTGTCTACTTTGGCTCAAGAAAATTAGAACATAATTAAACTAATAAAAAATTGATAGAACTCAATATGGATTGAAGGGGAATAAATCTTCTAAAAGTCTTGTTCACAACGTGATTTTTTTTTCTTGGTTGTAGCAGTCATCATCTGTTAATTTGGCCTAGATTCAGTCTTTATATAATCCCAACTTTGTATTAAAACTTGTGCACGTAAAAAGATCGAAAAGGCCTTGACTGGCTGTGGTACGGCAGCCCAACCGTGTCAAACAGTAAATTTTAAATGGTCGCGATCAACCGTGGTCTCAAACAGTGAACTTCTGCCACAAATTTCTTTTAATTTCCAAATTTTGCATGTTTGGTCTCTAAAGTTTCAGTAGTTTTGTGAATTGGTCCTCACTTCAAGTTTCTATGCAAATTTAGTCTTTTTTCTCCAAAATTTTAAACTTGATCCCATACTTCCAAAAACTTCCACATTAGTCCATAAATCTTCATAATCATTCACAATTAGTTCTAATCCAAATAAGATATTAATTAGCACTTTAATCAATGAATAATTACTAATAAAACAAGATAAGTGGGTAAAATATATATTGGAATTGCACTCATCAAAACAATTAGCTTAACACTAAAATCAATTTCCAAAAAATAAACTTTATAGCCCGAAAAAAGTAATTAAAAAAGCACAAATCTAGAAGCATATCAACTGAGAACACCGATGGCTTTGTAACTGCAATTAGAGAAGTTATGTTCTCACCTTAAAAGTAGCATCCAAAGTTTAAAAAAATCGATACATCATATGTTGGAGGAGCTATAGCTCATGCTATTTTCCTAACCTCGTGATCTAAAACCACTAAATGTCATAGAAAGCCTCCTCTTCACCTCCACCTCTACCCCCACCCCCACCCCCACCCCCACCCCCACCCGCAGGGGGCATGCGGATTCAACAAAAGTCATATTGTCGGAAGAGAACGCACCCCAATAGCAACACTTGTAATAGAATAGAAGTTTTAGGACTTGAAACAAAGTCTAAATTTCGATAGAGATTTGCGTAGCTCAAAAATCATTCAATTAGAGCTATTCGGACAATGAGATACATAAGTGATACTTGATAAGAAACGATTTAACATTTAGTCGATCAAAAATAGGTAAAGGAGGAAATCAAAACATAATTCACTTACACAAAGATTAATATAAGATAGAGAGATTATTACTTTTTATCTACAAGAGTTTCTTTTTCTTTGTTGAACTCTTGAAGCTAATCTCCATCTTCATTGTCAAGATCATACGCACCAAATTCTCCAATCTTGGTGCGAGCTGTTAATAATGAGAAAAAAAAACCTTTTAAACATTACCGCACTTAGGATGGCAATGGGACGGGTCGGCCCAACCCCGCCCGGAAAATTTTTGCTTGCCCGCCCGCCCGTGACCCGCTAATTCGCAGGACGGGCGGGTCGGGCGGGCGGGGTCGGGTCGGCCGTTGGACCCGCCAACCGCCCACGAACAATTTTTTTTTTTTTTTTTGTTAAACTGAAAAATAATTAAAAATATATATATACAATTTTTTAAAATATTTGTACCAAGCAAAACAAAAAAATTATAAGATTTGGATTGTGGTGTAGTGGTTAAGGTTAGTAGTTTATAAGTTTTAACCCGAGTTTGATTCTTCTTTAGTCAATTTTAGTGAAAATCATAATTTCTACTATATTTTATGATTTTCAAAAAAAAAAAAAAAAAAAAAAAATTTAGTGGCGGGTCGCAGATGGCGGGGGTTGCCGGACCCGCCCGAGGTAAATTTTTTTTCTCGCCCCAAACCCGCCCCTATTGCTTCGTGGGGTAGGGGCGGGACGACTCTTGGCGTGGCGGGGCGGGGCGGGGTGGGTTGGTCGACGGGATTTTTTTGCCATCCCTAATCGCACTAAAAATGCTACAACTACTCAGCAGCCAATGTAATTTGTCTCACCTCTCCCTGCGTGGAGATACGATCTTAGTAGAGCGAAAGTACATGAATAGTCCATTTCATATGTATCCGCCACCACAAATTTAGGAGTAGTTATTTCAAGCGACTTCACCTCTAGGAGCTTGCTATAGCTAAAGAAGATGTGATTTTGGCATTAGTTAAGCTATGTATAACATAATTCACGAGTGGATGTTAAGAGTTCATACTTGTTGTTCCAATGTTCCTCTAATAAAAACTTTATACACCATCAAATAAATTACTTAATAGCAAGTGTGAATGCATTAAATATTGTCCATAACCGTAAGTAGAGCCGTAAATTTTAGCTTGTGGGGGGTAATATGACAGTCGCGAAGATTATAGTGTTGGTCGACGACATTGCGGTCGACTTGTAGCATCTATATAGCAAGAAGCAAATCTAAACAAATAGCTTGGTAAAGATAGCATCATTTATGCAAACAATAAAACCACTTATTTTATTAAAAATTATGTTCTAGTTAAGTACAAAAATTTAAAACTCAACTATATTTTCAGGAGATTTGTACGTAAAAAAAGAAGGGGTATTTTGTTTAATTTTTTAGATTTTGGAATTGAAAATCAGATAAACGTTAAGATCTAAAAGATTACATTCGGTGTTAAGTGTAGTGTTTTGTTAATTTTATCATTCTAAAACATGAGGAAATTAACACTCAAGTTTATAGAATTATGTAAAAAGATGAAATATGCAAATAGAACTAAAGATTAGAGATTTAAAAATTATTTTTAAGATTGGAATTTAATTGCACAAATTTCTCGAATGAAAATAAAAAGAAAAAATAACATGACAGTTGGGATTTGAACCTAAATCTGCCCAAAAACAAATAATAAGCTTTGCCACCAGGATAGATAAATTCATTTGCATCTATCTAAATTTAAAGTTTATATTTTATTGTGGTGACATAATAATTAATTTAATTTTTTTCCAAAACAAAACAAAATTTTTGAAATCAGAGTGGGGGGCAGTTGTCCACTCTAAATCTGTCATCGTCCGTAACGATCCCCTCATCTATTTATTTGATGATGTATAAAAAATTTTATTGGAGGGACAGCTAAGGGGACATATATTTGGGACAGCAAGTCTGAACTCATAAATTCATATGCATTTTTATTGACGAATTATTTGTCCATAAATTAGATTTATGCGCTTTTCAAGATTAATGATAAAAAAATAAATGGAGCAAATGATGATTACTGAAAATTTCATCAGTGATCGATGATGGTATAACTGTTAGAGATTCTAACAGAAATAAATAAATAAATAAATATATATATATATATAAAATGATCTCCTAAGTATCGGTGCTTAGCTCACCAGTAATGTGGCATATTATATATATTTGTGATTCAAACAAAATTACTACTAGTGATAATGCCGGTAATTCGTTAGCAATTATCGATGACAATGTTGTTGGTGATGTCAACAACCACCGACAGTGCTTTAATCATTGATCGTCGATAGTAAATTGTGGATGTCGCCAATAAAATTACCTTTTTAAATTGTTATTACTTACCCGCATAATTTTCTTGATATTAAATGTGATTATTTCACCATATACTATAAAATATAAAATAATTTAATAAATACTATTTAACTTTTTTTTATTATAAAATATCACATTTATTATTTTTTTTAACACTTGTTGTTACATTTGTTATGTTTGTTAATAACAAATGTAACACATTTATTATAACTAAAATAACAAATGTAACAACAAATGTTACAAAAATAAAAATGAAAAACAGTATTATTAGAATAAAAAAAATATGAAAGTATTTTAAAAAATATTTTATTTATTGTGGTTATTTTTGAAAAAACCCCATATTAAATTCTAAAGGGATTTTCAAGGTTAGGGATAAAAAAAATAGTGGAGCAAATTATTATTGTCGAAAATTCTATCAGTGATCGCTAACGATACTACAGTGAGAGATTCTAACAATAATAAATATTTGAAGGTAATGCAAATGAAATTATCGACAATGATACTGTCGTTGATCTCTGACGCACCTCCATTGGCATTATTGATTATAATGTTGTCGATGATGTGAGCAACCATCAACAATCGTCGATATCACCGACAAATTTTTTTTTTCTTTCTCGTATTTTTTTATACATTATCGATGATTAAGATCAAATATCTTTTTTTTTCCTTTACAACATTACCAATAGAAAATATTATCGACAGCCGATATCATTAGTAATCACCGACGACATCCATCAACAATTATCGATGATAATGTGGTCGATGATGTCCACAACCAATGCTTTCGGTTGGCGATCCTCGATAAGAAGTCGTCGATATCACCTCCAAAATTGTATTCTTTCTATATATATCCTTACAATACTATAAGAGCCTTAATTTTTTATCGTAGCTTTTTTCGTCCAATACGACAACCGCTTTTGACAATGAAATAGCCGCAATTTTTGACCTTTGTATTTTTTTTTTAAATTGGTGCTTTGGCTTTGGTTTGTCACAAACCAAAGACCAAGATTGGCCATTTTTAGAGCTGCATTCAAGCGATTGGGGCCAAAAGCACGTAACACCATCACTAAGCAACTATCATTTGAGTTAATTAGTTTTATTTACATTGCTTAATAATTCATGGCAATATCTTAGACTCGCGCCACATGATTTAGAGAATGGTTAATGAAGATTATTACAAGAAAATTGCAAATTAGAGTGGCATCAATCTGCAATACAAAGTTTTTCCAGAAAGTTGTTTCAGCTCAATAGCCAATTACACAAGAATTATACAATGAGGTTAGCTTTGAAATTGGAAGTTGTGCAATTAAAAGCAAATGCACATATGTTAATTTTTGTGTATGCTCGCAAATTAATTATTTTTTAAGCTCATGGAAATTGAAACTGTTGTCATATGTAAGTGAGATTCATTTGACAACACCAATATACAAAATGAGTGCGCATTCACGTAGGGAATACTTCATTTGACTACAATTTATCTACATCAATTATAGTTTATATTATTGTTGTTTTAACAAGAGAAAAAGAAAAAAAAAAAAAAAACCAATTCTCGGCAACCATAAATGGTTGTTGAGTTGCTCAACAACAAATCGGTTGTCGAGCAACCCCGGCAACCGCCTTTTGTTACCCGAGTTGCTCGACAACCAATTTGGTAGCCGAGTAATATATCTATATAACTTTACTATAATATAAGTGTTTATCAATTGCCATCGTTCACCCTTCAACCAACACGACGTAGTTTGGATGCTTTGTTAATCTTAATTTGGTCCAAATCTCACTCATTAGTACTATAAATTTGTTTAACTTATTAAAAAAACTACCTTTCTTGACTTTTACTCTTCTTTGGGAGCCGTCATTTTTGACAATTTTTGACATTTTGGTTTTCTTACAAAACTAAAGTATGTTTTTATTTTTAATATTTTTTTCTCGTATCCAGACATTAGATAGGCGCCACTATTGTTGACTTTGTTTCTTGTTTTCTTTTTTTAGCTTTTGCTCTTTTTTCTTCGAGATTGGCCAATATTTGTTTGGATTAATTGTCGAGTGTCTCGAAAAAATTTATTGTGGCAATTTGTTATTTTGTTTTTTCGAGTCAGGGGCGTAGGGCAATTTTTGATGAAATTTTTTTTTGCTTTTGTAGTTCAAAGCGGGACATTCATGCAGCTTGATTAGGAATCATAAGAAAATCTCTCTCACGCAGATAATCATATTCTATTTAAGAGGCAAGGAGACACAAACCTTCATTACACGCTCTCCTCACAAATGCCGGATGGACTTTGTTTCTCAAATAGTCCATCTTCCGAGAGAAGTACCAACTGGAGCTCGTGGTTCAATATCGAATTTCTTGCAGAAAGGAACCCATTTTTGAGCAAATTCAGACGTTTGAGTAAAGAGTTTCAAAAGTAAGCATGGTAGCACCATCATCCGACACATAGCATGCAATTTTTTCCTTTTTAGTTTCATTTTCGGGGTATAAATGGAGGGTTATTCAAGAAATGATGAGGGGTATCCTCGCCATCGGATTTGATTCAAAAGAGAAAGAATGGCTTACAAAAGGGCAAAAGAAAATAAACAAGACATGGATCTTCCGAGAAAAAACATTTTGAATTAAGGGCCTGGTCCACCAAATGGTGCCTCGGAACATAAAAAATAAAAACATTTCAAGAGAAAAAAAACCATTCTTATATAGTATAGTAAAGGTATATTCATTTTTTCCTTAATAAGTCATCAAATTTGGTGCTTTTTTATCCCCAGTTTCTATGGGGAACAAATGACGAAATACAATCGATTCGTAAAGGTTTTGGTAAATTTCATTTTCTGTAAAATACAGTTTTTGTTGTCCAACTTAAATATTTATTGCCGCTTATACATTAAGTATTTTTATATAATTCCAGTTGGAGATGATATCCCTATGGGTTACCTAACCATTGGCTTTGGTTTCACATAATTTCATGTTATATAACTCAAGTTATGGACAATTTTGTAAATTGCGACAGCATGAATCCGAGAAACTGCCTTGGATGTTTCGGCGAGCATTTTAGTATGTCAAAACATGCCGTCGGATTATCAAATTTTTATATGGGGTAGCTACATGGGTATTCTACGTTCCGTGAAAATTTCATATTGGTCGGTGATCATTTTCTATGTCAAAGAAATTTTTTTTACTCCATGACTAGGTGAATTGTTTCTCCAAACTGTACTTTCTGTTGACCAACTCAAAAATATGCTGCACCTTATATATTAAGTATTTTTACATAATTCCAGTTGGAGACGATAGATCTATGGGTTACCTAACCATTGGCTTTGGTTTCACATAATTTCATGATATATAACTCAAGTTATGGACAATTTTGTAAACTGTGACAGCATGAATCCGAGAAACTGCCTAGGGTGTATCGGTGAGCATTTTAGTAAGCCGAAACATGCCGTCAGACTATCAAATTTTGATATGTGGTAGCTAAATGAGTATTCTATGTTCCCTAAAAATTTCATATTTTTTGGTGATTGTTTTCTATGTCAAACAAATTTTTGTTATTCCATGACCGGTGAAGAAATTTTAGTAACACTGCCCTTATTTTGAAAATTTTATTCACCGGTCATGGAGTAACAAAAATTCTTTTGACATAGAAAATGATCACCGAACAATACGAAATTTTCAGGAGACATAGAATACTCAGGTAGCTACCACATATCAAAAATTAGTAGTCCGACGGCATGTTTAGGCATACTAAAATACTTACCGCGAAACCTCCTAGGCTGTTTTTCGAATTTATGCCGTCGGTAATGTTGGAATCGCTATTATAAACCAATCAAAAAACTTTAAGTAGTGTAAATATCTTCTTAAACTTTTGTGGACCTTGGTTTTGTGGTAGTTTTAGTGGATTCCCATTTTTTGGTTACACGTTAATGATGTAAACTTGAAAGGTTTTGCTAAACTTCATGTTTCTCTAAGATGCAGTTTCTGTTGTCCAACTCAAAAATTTATTGCACCTTATAAATTAAGTATTTTTACATAATTCCAGTTGGAGACGATAGCCCTATGGGTTTCCTAACCATTGGCTTTGGTTTCACATAATTTAATGTTGTATAACTTAATTTATGGACAATTTTGTAAACTGTGACAACATGAATCCGAAAAACTAATTAGGATGTTTCGGTTAGCATTTTAGTAAGCCGAAACATGCCGTCGGACTATCAAATTTTGATATGTGGTAGCTACATGAGTATTCTATGTTCCCTGAAAATTTCATATTTTTCGGTGATCGCTTTTTTTTGTCAAATAAATTTTTGTTAATACATGACTAAGTAAAGTTTTGAATTTTTTTTTTCCTTTTTCTCCACTTTGCCTCATAACTCGGCAAAGTTAGTATGAGGCAAAGTTAGTATTAAAAAAAAAAAAAAATCCCAAATGACTTTCTCGAGTTACTCAAGAAAGTCAAAAAAAAAAAATCATAAGACTTTCTCGAGTTACTCGAGAAAGTAAAAAAAAAAAACAATATATATTTATATATCTATATTTTTATTGAACTTGATTTATTTTTTCTTGATTTTCCTTAATGCGCAGGTGTGTGAAACCATCCCGATACTGCATCATTGTAGAATGGAATCTTGAGTAGAGTAGTAATTTTCTCTTTTTTGTCCCAGAAATCATTTTTTCCTTTTTAACTATATCACTTTGCTCATCTTACATTATCTTTCAATGGCTGTTTGGTTTCGAGAAGCGTCTTGAAATCACATAATCTCCATTTGGTAATTTGTATTTTTGGTCCCTAACTTTTCTAATTTATAACAAATCTACTCCTAACTTTTTTTTAGCAATTGCCATCCCAACCTTTGAATTTTGTTGTAGATTGCCTTTGAATTTTGTTGTAGATTGCAGATCACGTCCTTTTGACATATTTTGATGTTTTTGTCCTCCTCTTTAATAAAAAAATAAAATAAAAGTTAAATAAAATAAAATAAAATAAAATTACGAATGAAGTCCTACAACTTTTAATCTTGAGGAATGTGTGTGAATAGTAAAAGGAAAAGGTTAATAGCATTTATTTAGAATAATTTGTAGATTTAAAAGGTAAAATAAAAAAAAATAGTAAAAAATTGAATAAAAATTAGGTGTAAAAGAAAAAAAATAAGAAAAATAAATTAAAAGAAAAAATTTGTTGTCAAAATGGACTAATTTGCACACCCTACATTAAATGAATACAAAATAAAAAAATAAAAAAGTAAAATGCACCATTAAAAAAAAAAAAACAACTAACAAAAGTGAAATTGGGCCAAAGCCCATTTTGAATGACTTAATTGTTAGTGTTGTCGAGATGCTCGACAACACTAAAAATAAAAATAAAAATTTCAATGGCTTAGTGTCACACACTAACAAAAAAAAAAAAAAAAAATTCAAGCGGCCAAATATTGTCGAGTTGCTACAACATTAAAAAAAAAAAAAAAAAAATTCAAATGACCAAATATTGTCGGAGTTGCTCGATAGCACTATATAAAAAAAAAATTAATCAAATGTGTAACTCGACAACATTATTAAAAAAAAAAAAAAAAACTCATTGATTTATATAAACTAAAGTTAATTTATATTTTGTCTTTATTTGTTTTCTTTTTCATAAATTTTTATGATTACTGTATAATCAAGTTAGTAAAATAAATTGTCCAGTTACTCAACAAGCCTAATTATTTTTTTTATTTTATTTTTTATTTTTTTTATTTGTTAAATTTTTTTTATTAGTGTGTCGACTTATTGAAAAACAAAAAAATCTTTGTCAAAATAAAATAAAATTTGTTGAGCGATTATTATAATAATGAATTGAGACAAAAATAAATAAAAAACTATTAAATTTTAGTGTATTACAAGTTACTAGGGAAAAAAATTAAACTTTGTGGAAAAAAAAAATATCTTGAGCAACTCACTGTAATAAAAATAATTAAACAATTAAAATAAAATGTTGCCTTTTTAACGTAAATGAGAAAATGTTTTACTACAAATCAATCAAACGCGTAATTCAAAAATAAGTGAGAAAAAGTGTTTTCCATGAGAAAATGTGGCTATCAAACATATTTAGTTAGAAAATAGGTGGAAAAAAAGTTTTTTTCATAAAAAATATATTGCAATCAAACGCACCCTAAGATTTTTAAAATATTTTTTTTTCCGTATTTGTTAAATGTCATTTCATTTAATCAACCTACCATGTTTCAAACAAAATTAAAAAAAAAAGTAAAAAAAAATAAAAAAAACTAACAAAAAAATTGACCAAGAACTTTATAACAATATATTCATTTTTTCCTTAATAAGTCATCAAATTTGGTGCTTTTTATCCCCGATGCTATGGGGAACAAATGATTAAATACAATCGATTCCTAAAGGTTTGGTAAATTTCATTTCTCTAAACTGCAGCTTTTGTTGTCCAACTTAAATATTTGCTGCAGCTTATACATTATTTATTTTTACATAATTCCAGTTGGAGACGATATCCCTATTGGTTACCTAACCATTGGCTTTGGTTTCACATAATTTTATGTTATATAACTCAAGTTATGGACAATTTTGTAAATTGCGACAACATGAATCCGAGAAACTGCCTTGGATGTTTCGACGAGCATTTTAGTATGTCAAAACATGCCGTCGGATTATCAAATTTTTATATGTGGTAGCTACATGGGTATTCTACGTTCTGTGAAAATTTCATATTGTGCGGTGATCGTTTTCTATGTCAAAGAAATATTTTTTACTCCATGACTGGTGAATTGTTTCTCCAAACTGCAATTTCTGTTGGCCAACTCAAAAATATGCTGCACCTTATATATTAAGTATTTTTACATAAATCCAGTTAGAGACGATAGCTCTATAGGTTACCTTACATTGGCTTTGGTTTCACATAATTTCATGTTATATAACTCAAGTTATGGATAATTTTGTAAACTGCGATCGCATGAATCCGAGAAACTGCCTAGGGTGTTTCGGTGAGCATTTTAGTAAGCCAAAACATGCCTTCGGACTATAAAATTTTTATATGTGGTAGCTAAATGAGTATTCTATGTTTCCTGAAAATTTCATATTTTTCGGTGATCATTTTCTATGTCAAACAAATTTTTGTTATTCCATGACCGGGTGAAGAAATTTTAGTAATACTACCCTTATTTTGAAAATTTTATTCACATGGTAATAGAGTAACAAAAAATTCTTTGACATAGAAAACGATCACCGAACAATACGAAATTTTCAAGGGACATAAAATACTCAGGTAGCTACCACATATCAAAAATTAGTAGTCCGACGGAATGTTTAGGCATACTAAAATGCTTATCGCGAAACCTTCTAGGCTGTTTTTCGGATTTATGCCGTCGGCGTGTCGGAATCGCTATTATAAACCAATCAAAAAACTTTAAGTAGTGTAAATATCTTTTTAAACTTTTGTGGACCTTGGTTTTGTGGTAGTTTTAGTGGATTCCCATGTTTTGGTTACACGTTAATGATGTAAACTTGAAAGGTTTTGCTAAACTTCATGTTTCTCTAAGGTGCAGTTTCTGTTGTCCAACTCAAAAATTTACTGCACCTTATATATTAAGTATTTTTACATAATTCCAGTTGGAGACGATAGTCCTATGGGTTACCTAACCATTGGCTTTGGTTTCACATAATTTCATGTTATATAACTCAATTTATGGACAATTTTGTAAACTGTGACAACATGAATCCGAAAAACTAACTAGGATGTTTCAGTTAGCATTTTAGTAAGTCGAAACATGCCGTCGGACTATCAAATTTTGATATGTGCTAGCTACATTAGTATTCTATGTTCTCTGAAAATTTCATATTTTTTGGTGATTGTTTTCTATGTCAAATGAATTTTTGTTAATCCATAACTAAGTGAAGTTTTGAATTTTTTTTTTTCCTTTTTCCCCACTTTGCCTCATAACTCGGCAAAGTTAGTATTTTAAAAAAAATCCCAAATTACTTTCTCGAGTTACTTGAGAAAGTCAAAAAAGAAAAATTTAAGACTTTCTCGAGTTATAAAAAAAACAAATATATATATATATATTTCGTATTTTTATTGAACTTGATTTATTTTTTTCTTGATTTTCTTTAATGTAGTGTGTGACGAAACCATCCCGATACCGCATCACTGTAGAATAGAATCTTGAGTAGAGTAGTAATTTTTCTTTTTGTCCTAGAAATCATTTTTCCTTTTTAACTATATCACTTTGCTCATCTTACATTAACTTTCAATGGCTGTTTGATTTGAGGAAGCGCCTTGAAATCACGTAATCTTCATTTGGTAATTTGCATTTTTGGTCCCTAACTTTTCTAATTTATAACAAATCTACTCCTAACTTTTTTGTTAGCAATTGCCATCCCAACCTTTGAATTTTGTTGTAGATTGCGAGATCAAATGCGTTGACGCCGGAACCTGCAGTCATCCACATGTCAACAGATCTCCAGTCACTCCTCTGCCAACTTGTATGTTACCTGTACACTAGGACAATCGTTAGGCACCAAGATCTCCGGAGAAAAAAGGGTCCGGCGATCGTTGGCACTCCGACGATCAAGTCAACTGTCGGTATATGGGGATACACGGAGACGGAAATAATGGGGTGTGGGAGAGACAAGCAGGCAGAGATTTGAGCAGAGTTTAGGGTGGGATTCTTAAGCATAAAAAGTGCATCAACAAAATCGTGCGTACTAAAGAATGCGTACTAAAAAGTGCGTCATGAAAATTGCGTACTAAAGAATGCGTAATCAAAATGGTGCCTACCTTGGAATAATCGGAGTTTGATATTTATATGGAGAGAATCCTAATTGATTTAGGGAAACGATCAATTAGAATTCTGATTGGGATTCTATTTCCTTATCAGATAAGGTAGGTTCCAATCTCGTCGTGATCTTCCGAGATTGCATCCTAATCTCTCTCAATCTCTAAGATTGTATTGCTGATTTTATTGGATTGGGATATGGTTTCCTTGTGACAATCAAGCACAATCTTCCCCGAGATATCCTTTCAGCTGTCCCAAAATAAGAATTATATGCGGACCATAATAAATACGAAGCCCGGCAAGGCTCTTTGGGTCACCCATGAGTGTCGGGGCCCTTCATGGGCTTCAGTAATACCGCCTTCATGAATACTAAGATATTTGATGGGCCTTTGAGGCCTTCTGAGAATTTACAAGGTCCTTGCTGGGCCTCCGAGGCCTTCGTCGGGCCTATGGGACCTTTATGAATCTGGAAGGTCCTCGCTGGGCCTATAAGGTCTTAGCGAGGCCTGAATTAAACCTAGATGAGACTTTTACTAGAACTTTGCTGACGTGGAGGCCTTATCAAAATCGGGTGGTAACAATAGTCCTCCAAGTCCAAGCCTATTATTTATATCAGCGCTGGGACTTTAAGAAGAAGCATGAAATGAGGACGAAGGCCTTTAGAAAGCGAACCTCCAATGGAATCCGTGAAATCACATCTCCGGTCATATTTCTCCATATGAGGCATTTTGAACCATGCGGAGAGTTCTCTAGCCTTCAACTATTTGGAGAATGAGAGATCATCGTCGTCATCAAGGTCGCACAACCGTTCTGGTCTTTCATCCGTAGTCCTGGAGTCCTTTCTCTTCTCTCAGTGGTCATCGCTGGGCTCGCTACGCCGGCTACTCAACGATTGAGGTCGAGCCATAGACGACCCAGACTCCAACATGTCGAATACGCTGGCAGAAGCGACCGGCTTCTCCACTTACGAGGCACAAGGTTTCTCCTGGTTCTGGGATTTTGCCCGTTGAGGATTGGCGAATCATCTTGAGACCGACGGCTTTCGATTGAACCGGACTCGAAGGGCTTCGCCGGCACGGCCACGCTTGGGTCCATGTTGAAGGATTGATTCTCCAGCAGTTCAAGCGCCGCCTTCATCCAAAGCTTTGTCCAACTTCGCGCCTCCGTTGTCTTCTTCTCTTGTAGTGGGTTACATTCTCGAAAGTCTTGAACGCTTCGTCAAGTCAAGATGATAGGACTTTACTTCCTCTTCCATGGAGTTTTCTATTGCCATGCTCTTTCGGGTAAAAAACACATTTTACCACAAGCTCTTGGTCGTGCAACGTTTTTCGATTCCCACAGACGGCGCCAATCTGTTGACGTCGGAACCTGCAGCGTCCACGTGTCAACAGATCTCCAGTCACTCCTCTGCCAACTTGTATGTTACTGCGACACTAGGATAATCGTTAGGCACCAAAATCTCCGGAGAAAAAGGTCCGCGATCGTTGGCACCGACGATCAAGTCAATCACGGTATATAGGAGATACAGGCGTAAATAATGGGTGTGGGAGAGACAAGCAGCAGAGATTTGAGCAGTAGTTTAGGGTGAGATTCTTAAGCATAAAAAGTGCGCCAACAAAATCATGCGTACTAAAGAGTGCGTACTAAAAAGTGCGTCATGAAAATTGCGTACTAAAGAATGCGTAATCAAAATGGTGCCTACCTTGGAATAATCGGAGTCTGATATTTATATGTGGAGAATCCTAATTGATTTAGGAAAACGATCAATTAGAATTCTGATTGGAATTCTCTTTCCTTATCAGATAAGGTAGGTTCCAATCTCGCCGTGATCTTCCGAGATTGCATCCTAATCTCTCTCAATCTCTAAGATTGTATTGCTGATTTTATTGGATTGGGATATGGTTTCCTTGTGACAATCAAACACAATCTTCCCTGAGATACCCTTTCAGCTGTCCCAAAATAAGAATTATATGCGGACCATAATAAATACGAAACCCGACGAGGCTCTTGGGCCAGCCATGAGTGTCGGGGCCCTTCATGGGCTTCGTAATACTCTGCTTAATGAATACTAAGATATTCGCTGGGCCTTTGAGGCCTTCTGAGAATTTACAAGGTCCTTGCTGGGCCCCCGAGGCCTTCACCGGGCCTATGGGACCTTTATGAATCTGGAAGGCTCTCGCTGGGCCTATAAGGTCTTAGCGAGGCCTGAATTAGGCCTAGATGAGACTTTTACTAGAATTTTGTCGACGTGGAGGCCTTATCAAAATCGGGTGGTAACAACGTCCTTTTGACATATTTTGACGCTTTTTGTCCTCCTCTTTAATAAAAAATAAAATAAAAGTTAAAAAAACAATAAAATAAAATAAAATTACAAATGAAGTCCTACAACTTTTAATCTTGACGAATGTGTGTGAATAGTAAAAGGAAAAAGTTAATAGCATTTATTTAGAATAATTTGTAGATTTAAAAGATAAAATTAAAAAATAGTAAAAAGTTAAATAAAAATTAGGTGTAAAAGAAAAAAAATAAGAAAAATAAATTAAAAGAAAAAATTTGTTGTCAAAATAGACTAATTTGCACACCCTACAATAAATGAATACAAAATAAAAAAATAAAAAAGTAAAAGGCACCATTAAAAAAAAAAACAACTAACAAAAGCGAAATTGGGCCAAAGCCCATTTTCAATGAATTAATTGTTAGTGTTGTCGAGTTGCTCAACACAACAAAAAAAAAAAAAAAAAAAAAAAAATTCAAAAGGCCAAATATTGTCGAGTTGCTAGACAATATTTTAAAAAAAAAAATTTCAAACGACCAAATATTGTCGAGTTGCTAGACAATATTTAAAAAAAAAAATTTCAAACGACCAAATATTGTCGAGTTGTTTCTACAAAGACTAAAAAACATTAATCAAATGTGTAACTCGACAACATTATTAAAAAAAAAAACTCATTGATTTATATAAACAAAAGTTAATTTATATTTTGTCTTTATTTGTTTTCTTTTTCATAAATTTTTTTAGTAAAATAAATTGTCCATTTACTCAACAAGCCTAATTATTTTTTTATTTTATTTTTTATTTATTTTATTTGTTAAATTTATTTTATTAGTGTGTGCACTTATTGTTATCTTCTAAGAACTCAACCTTCCTAACTTCCTCGTATTCTCTGGAAATCAGGCAATGCTGATTAGAGCCATACTCCGAGTGAGGATTCAATTCTAAGTTTGTTTCTCCAAATCCATATTTCTAGAAACAATACCATGACAACCATGGTTGTCGAGCTAACTCGGCAACCATGGTTGTCGAGTAGCTCGGCAACCGTATTGGTTGCCGAGTAGCTCGACAACCAAGTTGGTTGCCGAGCTACTCGACAACCGTGGCAAACGAGGTTGGCGAGTTAGCTTATGCCATACAATTTGTTTCTGCATTCTTCGAGAAATCAGCACTTTCGAACGAATAAGTTTCATGTTGCATTAATTCGAGTTTGTTCAACCTGTTCTGTTCAATTGCGTCTAATAGGCACGAGTTACCCCTTTACAATTGTTTCAAAGTTGATATCTTTATGTATTAAATTGAATGCCCAAAGCTTTTGTTTGGAATTCAAGCGTCAGAGCACGTGTATATGCAGGTTTTGTTGGATCGGCGTTAATGAGAGAAAATGGTGTTTCACATTATAGTTGTATGCTTCCAATATTGAATAGATTGCTTATGTTGCTTGATAGTGGCAAAATATAAGCAGAAATGGTTCATTGTGTGGCTGTCCAAATGGGTTTTGAATCTGATGTTTAATTTTGCAATACAATGATTGAGGCTTATGTAAGCAGTGGGTGTTTTGAAAATGCTATGGAGTTGTTTATGGAGTTGTTTGGTGAAATGCCTTACAGGGCTTTGGTGTCTTGAACATCGATGATTTCAGGGTATGTTGGTGAAAGGATTGTTGGCGGCGCTTCTCAATTGTTTTGTGAAATGCGGAAAGAGGTGGAGCCTAATGCAGTGACAACCATTGTGATGTTACAAATATGCTCAAGTGTTCTTGAAGGGAGACAGATTCATGGTTATGTATCAAAAGTGGTTTTTGGATGGATCAGTCCTAAATTTAATCTTGAAAATGTATGCTGACACTGGTGGTGCTGATGACACAGAAACTCTTTTCGAAGAAATTGATAAACCGGATGTCTAGGAATATTATGATATCCTTGTATTCTTCAAAAGGAAAGACTTTGAAAATGACCAATTGTTTCATTAAAATTTGGGATGAGTTGAAACCAATCATTGAGACATTATGCATGTTTCGGGGTTGGCAGAGGTTGTGAACCTCAGTCAAGTTAGGCAAATACACTGTCTTTCAATAAAGAATGGACTTTGCGATGATATGTTGAGGACAAGTTTGTTGGATGTTTGTGCAAAGTGTGCCGATTTGGAAGCATCAGTTCAGTTATTCATAGAAGTCCTTTACAGAAACTGTATCACTTGGGGTGCTATGATGTCGGGGTTCATTGAAAATGGAAACTTTAAAGAGGCGACTGAATTGTTTCGTTAAATGCTAGCTGCAGGTGTTCAACCCGTGGCTGAAAACATGAGAAGCCTTACTGTTTTATTTACACACATCGGTGCTCTACAATTGGGTAAAAGCATCCATGGATATCTCGCAAGGAACTCATTTTTAATTCTACTAAAGGAAACAGATCCTTGGATTGTATTCTAGATATGTATATTAGATGTGGAAGCATTTATGCTGCAAGAATTTGTTTCAATGGAATGCTTGCAAAAGATATTAACATGGACAACAATGATTGTGGGGTGCCCGAAGGCTGTGATGTTCTATGAAATCCAGATTTAGCATTGATCCTGATTTAGATCATTACACTTGCATTGTTGATTTATTGGGGGCACTTCTTGCTGCGTTGGGAGTTAAGGGGACCAAAACTGGGAATATGCAGCCGCAAGGCTTTTGCAGTTGGAACTTAATAATGCTGGCCATCATCAGTTGCATGCATCAAGCCAATGAAATTTTCGCGTTCTAAATACCTTCCTCTGCAACACCACTTTCTCTCCATCAAGGCCAACAGGTCTACAACTTTCTCACCTTTTTCCCGAAAAACTCATCTTGCGTAGAAGGCATGATTTGCATTTATCAAATGATTCGTAACCAGATGAATCAAAGTATGTAACATGGAAATATATTTTTTCATTTATGTGACCTAGCCTGCAATACCACCTATAGGTGTTATTCATCTTATCTCTTTTGCGCATCTTGTTGTCTATACTTATAGAATATAAATACCATTTTGTAATTTTTCACAATCATAATAATTATTATTAAGATATCAAAAAGGCACACAATGTGACAATGCTATACATTTTGTAAGAGGAGTCAATCCAAGAATAAAGGTAAATACCTATTTTAATTGTAACTTATAAAAAAATAAAATAAAAGTAATCAACAAGGTAAGCTTTTACATTTTTTTTTTTAAGATGAGCTTTACATTTATATTTGAAAAAAAAAGCTCACCTTTTTTTTTTTTTTTTAATCTTAGAAAGTCCAGTTGCCATTTTTGACTTTTATATATATATATATATATATATATATATATATATATATATATATATTTGGCTTTGGTTTAGTCAATTAACTTGACAAAACCAAAGCCAATATTTTTTTTTTTTTTTTTTTTTGAAATCCAACAATTTTTACTTTTTTTTTTTTTTTTTTTTTTTTTAAAGATATGGCTTTTGTTTTGTTTAGTAACTCTTAAGTTTGGTCCAATTCATTTAGATTATATATATAGAATTTATTTTTTTCACTTTGTCCAATTTAAAACTTATCCGGTACCATTGCTTATAGGATCCAAAATGTAGATTCTCAATCGAACTATATATTATACAAATATGTCATTATTATACAAAATTTATATCAAGTGTACGCATGAGAACATAATACCACATATTTTAAATAAATGGCGAAGAAATGCTTTTATGAAAATTAATATTCATTTATTTGTTCCAAATTCTAAAATATATTTTTTTTCGTGTAGCTCGACAATCTATCATGACAAAAAAATTTAAAAAAAATAAATAAATTTTATCGAGTAACTTGACAAATTTTTTTTCGAGTAGCTTGCCGATTTGTCATGACCAATTAATAATTTAAGTCACAATGTTAGACTTCTTTATTTTTTTTATATATATATTAATGCCTTCTACATGCAATTATTGAATTTTTCTTATATATATATATATATATATATATATAAAATATAATATAATTTGGGTGTGAGTTTGTCGGGCAACTCGACAAACACATACCCATATTTTAAATCAAAATGGGCTTTTACATTTCTTAATTCTTGTTTTAATACTTTGGGTGTGTGTTTGTCAAGCAACTCGACAAACACATACCATATCAATCAAAATGGGCTTTTAGCCCATTTTGACTTTACTTTACTTTTTTTTTTCCCGATTTTAATTCAGTTTACCTTTTGAATTGTAAAGTAAATTTTTTATATCTTTCAAAATTTTTTTTTATAGATTATTCTAAATAAATGTTGCATATGTTTAAGAATCAATTTTTTTTTGAACAAAAAAAATAAGAGTGAATTAGGAATTAACTATTCACGCCATCGACAACATTACTTTTGAAATCATTTTTTTATACATAGTTTTGTCGAGTGGTTAGATGTGAGTTTTTGTCTTTTTTTTTTCGAGTATATATAATATTACAGTCTTAAATTTTTTCACTTTAGTTTTTTCGTCCAATACGACACCGTTTTAACATTGTAGCTGTAATTTTTTTATTGGCGTTTTTTTTAGATTTGGCTTTGGTTTTGTCGAGTAATTCGACAAAATCAAAGTCAAGATTTTTTTTTAAGCTTAGAAAGTCCAATCGTTATTTTTTACTTTTTTTTTTTTTTATATATTTTTGGCTTTGGTTTAGTCGAGTAATGAGACAAACTCGACAAAACCAAAGCCAACAATTTTTTTTAAATCTACATTTGATATTTTTATACTAATTTTTTATCTATATATATTCAAACAATGCCTACAATCATGACCCTACATGCAACGCACGGATAAAAAATTAGTATATATATTGTGCTTTAATTTAGGTTATTTTCGGTCAAATAATAGAAAACTAAAACCCATTATAATTTGTACCAAATAAGCTCTAAATTCTTCATTAAATATAATCAAATTGCAAAAAAAAATGATTCATCAACAGGTTGTAACTTTTGATATTGTGTGTAAATGGAAGACCAAGTATGTATGTACAATAGGTTATGCAATGAAGAATTGCATTGTACATCCCTCATGGAGGTTGGCTTGTTGGCTCTCTCCTTCAGGTCCATGCCACTCGTGTACATCCCTCGATTTACAACCCACTTTGGTCAAGGGGCTCTCGACACGGTGGGGGTTTCGCCGGACTTCCCTTACCGTAAGAATTGCATCTGTACATATTATTCTATGTTTTCGATAAAGAGGATAGAATATTATAAAGGAACTCGCAATGAATTTCGTGATATCAAAGGAATCGTGACCATTAGCAAATTAAAGAATGCATTAAGGTACATAGTCCGTGAGGATTCTCGGTCCGGTTTACTCAATATCTTGATGATTTAAGTTGCGATCGCATAAGTTTGAGTGAATGAGACATGTCCTTTTGAAGGGTTGCACGATTTGGTTCATTCCTTTTCGTTTCCAACCAACTCTCCAACGTTAAAAGGGTTGTGGATGTCCATATTCTCGTGAGAATTGATACATAAAACAATTGCAAACATAAAGCATTCATACACTTCATCTTTGAACCAAATTTATTGCATTTAAGTTGCACAAAATCTGGTTTTCCATTTCATTCATCCATTGGAGTACAAAGCCATCCTTGGTTCATTTTGTGATTGAGTTTTTGTTGTGCTACAAAACTCAAGCGAAACCGTTGTATCTTGGGAGTCATTTGCCAAAGACCAAAAGCACCTTGCGGGCAATATTGACTTAAGGACAAAGAGTTCAACTCTTGCCTCGGTTAATTCATCTTTCGATATTTTCGGTTCTTGATTATTGCTTTGGGTCACTTCCACGAATTCCACCAACATTCCGCAATGCTTAGTTTTTCAATGCATTGCGGTGAGATTATGGGATTAGAACACTGGGGAACTTATGGCATGCCATATTATTGCCGGATAAGGATTAATTTAATGCTATCGGTGTTTGACGCAAATAATACCTAGATTAAATTTAATCCAAGAGCTTATGGATGGGTGATGAATAATGGGAAAAAAGTTAGTTGAATTGAAATATGTAAATTTACTTATCAGTAAATAAGTATCTCGTTGAAATAAATAAATTTCTTTACTAATCAAAGTTAAAAATAAGGAAGTTACTTATTTTGATAGAAATTTAAAAGTTATTTTTAAAAAAAGTAACTTTTTTTATTTAAAGGTAATAAGAAAGTAAGTGATCCAAATATGTTTATATACAAATAAGTGTTTACTTGTAAGTAAATAAGTATATTCACTTATAAGTAAATATATTTATAAGTAATAAGTATCTTAATTGATAAGTACATAAGTAAGTTTTAAAATAAATAACATTTTTCACCAAACAAAGTTAAAAACAAGCAAGTCACCTATTTTGACACAAACATAAGAATTACTTTTAAGTTTTAACAAATTAATTTTTTGCTTAAAATTAAAAGAAATATAAGTTATCAAACATATTTATAGACATAAAGTTATTTATATTAGGGAAAATAGCATATTTGGTCTTTAACTTTTCAAAAACGTAAGAGATTCACCCATTACCTTTAAAAATAGCACCGGAGACCCTCAACGTTTGAAGAAATAGGCATGGTGGGTCATTTATGACAAAATTGCCCTCTCTTTTAAATAAATAAAAAAACCAAAAACAAGAAAAAGACAAAAAAGAATAGAAAAATAACAAAATGTACCTTTTAAAAAATAAAAAATAAAAATAACAAACAGACCATCTTCTTTTTCAAACCCCAAAATTCAAAATCTACCACCATCTACAAAAATCCAAAATTCCCAAAATCAACCATCCCAAAAAATTATGATTTAAATGGAATTAATAATTATGGTCAATTGGTGACCTTGACCTAATTCAAAGGATATACAGCTATTACACTAAGAAAGGCCTTTGGTGCATTATCATAAAGTGGATATTTGAGCTTTTGAGTTTGGCTTTTACCATATGTTTTTCGGGTTTTTCTTGTTGTATGTTGATTGGAATGGCCTTCGCAACACAAATTGTGGGATAGATGGAGTGGAATCTGAATTAAGCTTTGTGATTTGTCCAAGGATTCTTTGCACGAGCATCCATTGACTCTTTTACCCTTTCCTAATCCATAATTGTAGGCTATTTGAAAATATTTTTCATCTATTGGATTTTCTGTTTTTGAGGTTCTTCGCACAATTAAAGGAGACTCTTAAGATTCATCACTTTTACTACAACAAATATATCTAAACCTGATATGGGATTTAATGGAGGATTAAAAGTCGAATTGTCTTTGATATGATTTAAATGAAATTAACAATTATGGTAGATTTTGGGATTTTTGGGGTGGTGATGGATTTTGGATTTTGTGATTTGATAAAGAAGATGATTTCTTTGTTATCTTTTTATTTTTGTGGTACATTTAGTATTTAAAATGGAGGATAATTTCATCATAAAGAACCTACTATGCCTATTTCATCAATCGTTGGAATATTTGGTGCTATTTTTAAAAGTCATTGGTATGTCCTTGCTTTTTAAATGTCGATGACCAAATATGTTATTTTCTCTTTAAATTAACTTTACACTTTTTGAGGCTTAGACAAAATATTGTCTTAAGTTTTTTATTTTCAATACTTGTATATTCTTTAATACGGTGTATCACCAAACGCCATATTCTAATAATATATCATAATTCACCTTAATACAATCTCCCCAATCCTAACCCTCCTAATCCCATCCTCCCTACTCCAATACGGTATACCAAACACATCTTGAGTGCATGTACACATTAATACATATGATTGGACAATATTAAATAAGAAAAAGAAGTTAAAATCTTGTTCATAGTAGTTTCAAGTCCTGCCTGCTTACTAAACATGTTAACAGATAATTGTGTCTAATTCTGTTCCATAAGCTAAAATGGCACCTGACTCGTATCAATGACACTATGATGTATTTAAATCCAAGTGGGTTGGGGTATTCCAAGAAGGAGATTACTACTTTCATCATTAAGGAGAGAAGGAAAAAGTACCTAAATTGTTCAAGATGGACAATCTTCGCCTCTTTGAAAGTTGATTCTTTCTCATTAATCTCGTACAATTCATCGGGGCTCTCTACGGAAGTGGCAACTTCCTATTCTTTATCGACACAACAATAACCTCGAGAACCATTATTTGTTTTGTTAAAATCTTAAATTGTGATATAACAAGTCATGACCAAAATGGAAAATTTGTTGGTTTTATTTCCGTTATTCATGATGATTTGCACGAAAATAAAATGATGCGATATTAAATTTTTCGTAAATGAAACCGAATCATAAATGGAAGACAAAATCAGTAAACTTAGTAACGATCGAGGCGAGAACTTGGTTCTCTGTTCTTAAGACGTTTTACCCCGCCACACGATGCTTACGGTATTTAGTAAAGCGCCTCCCAAGATACAACGATCGAATAACTGCGGGTTAGCACCGAACACTGCAAGAACAATAACCGGAAGAAATAGAACTCTCTCGAATGCGTAAAAGGAAAGAGCGATGAAATGGGCGAAAAGCAGATTGTATGTATGCGTATATGCTCGGGTGTATCTTTGTATCTGTATTTACTGTGTGTTTGTATTTAAAACCGAGTGCTCTATTTATGGATGAGGAAGGGACGGTTTGAAGACACATAATGGAGGTGGCGATTGAACCTTCCCACTCTCCCACTTCATGCACAGTTATGAAGAAACCGTGCATCAACACCACTTAGCAAGTCGATCATTTGGAGGGAAAAGGAAATTAATTTGAATAGAATTTATCCAAAAAAAAAATTAAAGCTTTACAAGACCCGCCCATGATTTCTCATTCAAAGTGGTCGATCAATGGACCATTTCCAACAATCCCCCACATGAATGGAAATTATCACGAATGTGCTCAATGCAATGCGATTGGATTCGAGAGAGTACAAGAGAAAGGCTTATTGCTTCGCATAAGGTAGCTTTTGGCTTTGAACCCGCTTTAGTGGAATACTATCGAGTTTACTTAGCTATTCGATTGAACTTGATGTATTGAATCTTTCATTGTTAATGTAAACCAAGGCAACAAAGAGCCACACAATAACCTTCCTATCAATTCTTTGGTTCTCATAGTTGTGTTCATTTTTGCCCCGAACAATTCTTGGGATTCATAAGTGCTCTAGAGAATTTAAGCCTCAAATTCTCACACAAGCGGCCCCACTTCACACTTATATAGGTGATCTCCTATGAAGAGTATTCTCGCTATACTCCACTTGATTTATTCAAGCTATAGGAATCATTAAAAGTTATAACTTAACCTTTACATTCTCGCAGACAACACTTTTATAAAGGAATGGATAAGTGCTTAAGCGAGTCTTAATAACTTAGTTGTCCCATTGAACCAAGATCTTGGGATCTCTAGTCAACAAGGTTGGGTTACCATCATTAAGATTCATGCATATTAGGCTTTAATCCCATTCCCTTTGATAGATAATATACTTGATCTCTTGGTAGGTCTTTTGTAAGCGGATTGCGAGATTCTCCTTTGATTTCACATAATCAATGGAGATAATACCATTGAGATCAACTGTCCTTATGGTATTGTGTCACGACGTATATGTCTAGACTTACCATTATACATGCAATTTTGTGCTCTTGCAATAGCCGATCGATTGTCGCAGATGAATGCTAATTGCAGTGCTTGGCTTGGTCCAACACGGAATATCCTCTAAGAAGTTACGAAGCCATTCTCGCCTCTTCTCCGACTTTATCTAATGCTATAAACTCCGATTCCATTGTTGATCGAGCTATGCAAGTTTGCTTTGAGGATTTCGGGACACATTTGCACCACCAAGTGTAAAATGTAACCACTTGTGGATTTAGAATCTTTCATATCGATATCCAATTTGCATCACAATATCCTTCTAATATCTTTGGATATCTCATATAATGTAATCCAAATGTTAAGGTATGCTTCAAATATCGAAGTACCCTATTTAATGCCTTCCAGTGATCATTGCTTGGATTACATGTGAACCTACTCAATTTATTAACCGCGAACGCAATGTCTGGACGTGTCCAGTTCATTAAATACATCAGACTTTCAATAATCTGAGAATATTTTAATTGATGTATAGGTTCACCTCTATTTTTGGCTAAGTGTAGACTTGTGTCTACCGGAGTTTTGACAGGACTTTCATCAAAGACTCCAAACCTCTTTAGCACAGACTCAACATAATGAGATTGTGAAAGAACAAGGCCATCTGGTATTTTAGAAATTTTAATTCCAAGAATTACATCTGCTACACCCATGTCCTTCATGTCAAAATGTTTTATTAGCATTTTCTTAGTGGACATGATAATATCATGATTGCTACCTAGAATTAGCATATCATCCACATATAGACATACTAAGACATATGATGTGGGAGTACTTTTATTGTACACACATTTGTCACACTCGTTAATTTTAAATCCATTTGACAACATCGTTTTGTCAAACTTTTGGTGCCACTGCTTTGGCGCCTGTTTTAATCCATATAATGACTTAACGAGTCTGCAAACCTTTTTCTCTTGTCCATGAGCAACAAATCCCTCAGGTTGCTCCATGTATATTTCTTCTTCTAACTCACCGTTTAGAAATGCTGTTTTAACATCCATTTGATGAATTTCGAGATTGTGTATCGCAGCAATTGCAATGAGGATTCTTATCGAAGTAATCCTCGTTACTGGTGAGTAAGTATCAAAGAAATCAAGACCTTCCTTTTGTCTATATCCTTTTGCTACCAATCGAGCCTTGTACTTATCAATAGATCCATCTAATTTCAACTTTTTCTTGAAAATCCACTTGCAACCTAGAGGTCTATTTCGGTGGGAGATCAACCAACTCCCAAGTGTGATTTTGCATTATTGACTCAATTTCACTATTGATAGCTTCTTTCCACAAAGGAGCCTCGGTGTTGACATTGTTTGGTGAATGTCTTAGGTTCATTTTCGATCATGTATGCGTTAGAAATTTCGAACCAAGGACGAGACTTTCTAGCCCCTTTTATCTGGCTCGGGTTCTTCTTCATTTTCACTATCATTTGCGATGATCGTAAGTTCGTTTTGTTACACTTACATCAATTTTGTCTTTACGAGGAAAGACATGTTCAAGAAACTTGCATTTCTTGATTCAATGATAGTATCTTCATGTATATCAGTGATCTCAGACTTGTGCACAAGAAAGCGATATGCACTACTGTTATGAGCATATCCAATAAATATGCAATCTACAGTTTTCGGTCCTATTTTTATTTGTTTAGGTTTTGGCACTTCTACCTTTGCCAAACACCCCCACACTTTCAAGTATTTATATGAAGGTTTGTGACGTTTCCATAACTCGTAAGGTGTTTTATCATTTACTTTGTGTGGTATTTTATTAAGAATGTGATTTGCTGAGAGGATAGCTTCCTCCCACAAATTCTGGGGTAGACCAGAACTAATCAACATAGCATTCATCATTTCTTTAAGCGTGCGGTTCTTACGTTCCGCAATACCATTAGATTGAGGTGAGTAAGGAGCCGTTGTTTGATGAATAATGCCTTGTTCAGAACAAAATTCTTCAAACGGCGCTCCATATTCTCCTCCTCTATCACTTCGAACAATTTTTATTGTTTTGCTAAGTTGATTTTCAACTTCATTCTTATAATGTTTAAACATTTCCAAAGCCTCATCTTTGCTTCTTAATAAATAAACATAGCAGTACCGAGTGCAATCGTCAATGAAGGTAATGAAATACTTTTTCCCACCTTTAGTTTGTACAAATTTTAAGTCACATATATCGCTGTGAATTAATTCCAAAGGTGAAGTATTTCTTTCAACAGAAGGAAACGGTTGTTTGGCTAACTTAGCCTCAACACAAGTTTCGCATTTGTGATTAGGATCGAAACTTAAAGAAGGTAGCAAATTTAAGTTCATTAATTTGCGCATGCATTTAAAGTTTTGCGTGTCCTAATCACAGCCATAAACAAGAAGATTCAACGATATACGTAAGTAGAAGCTTCATTAATCTTGTTCAATTTGGGTACAATAGTAAGGACGTTCATCTTGAACATCCCACCGATCATATATCCCTTTCCCACATACATTCCATTCTTAGTTAGTACAAATTTGTCAAATACAAATACTAACTTAAACCCATTCTTGCTAAGAAGAGAACCGAAACAAGATTTTTCGAATATCCGTACATACAAAGACATTGTTGAGGGACGAGTTCCTTGCCGGACGTCATCTTCAAGGTCACCTTTCCTTGTCCTTCAACCTTTGAGCTTGAGGAATTTCCCATGAATGTTGTTCTCCGTTGATAGTTTTGTAATCGAAAACATGTTCTTTTCAGCACATATATGGCGAGTAGCACCAGTGTCCACCCACCATTCTCTGGGATTTCCAACAGAGTTACATTCAGATATTACAGCAGATAGGTGCATTTCTTGAACACCCTCAGTCAAGTTATCAGTTTCAACTACATGTGCACGGTCATTTTGCTTTTTAGGCTTGCGACAGTCAATTGAGCGATGTCCAGGTTTGCTACAATTGTAGCAATCCCCTTTGAACTTCTTGTTGTTCTCAACTTTCTTAGGAGCATAACTTGAGTGCTTCCTTTTCATGTTCTTCTTTGAACTCGATTCAGCAATGTTTGTCTTAGCTTCCATGCTTGGTCCCCCATTCCTCCTTTCAGACTTCTTAGTGTCTTCTTCTATCCTCAAGCGCACAATCAACTCCTCCAAGTTCATTTCCTTCCGCTTATGTTTGAGGTAATTTTTGAAATCTCTCCATGACGGTGGGAGTTTCTCAATTACAACTGCTACTTGGAATGACTCACTTACAAAGTCAATTTTTCAAGATGTAAATCATAGAGGAGTACCGCAAATCTTGAACTTGGGAAATAATGATTTAGAGTCAATCATTTTAAATTCCGAAATTTACCGACAAGAAACTTTTAGTTCCGGCATCTTACTTTTTATATTTTTCTCTAAAGATTCCCATAATTCTTTTGCAGATTTCATTACGCTATATACACCATATAATGAATCATTCAGTCCATTCAGTACATAGTTTTTGCATAAAAAGTCAGAATGTTTCCATGCGTCCAAGGCAATAACCAAGCTCGATTATTTTCTCCTTGTTGAACCGAAGGAGGATCCTCCGTGAGAAACCTTGCCAAATTAAGCGTGGTCAAGTAAAACAGCATTTTCTGTTGCCATCTCTTAAAATCCACCCCATTAAATTTTTCAGGTTTCTCCCCGTGAGGAACATGAGTCGAAGCAGACGGACCAGCCACGAGGGCGCCACGAGAGGCATCACAAGAGGCATCACAAGTGGGTGCCACAATGAGGGGAATTGCATTAGTCCCAACAGTGTTAGCCATTTCTGTTTCAAAACAGAAGTTTAACAAATCAGAATTTAATGTATAAATTTCAGTTTAGAGACCAATTCAAAGTTACAAATTTCAGAATAAAAATTAACAGTTTTGGCAGTGAACAGAAAACATGCATATATTATTTAGGAATTTTGGAATTTATGCATGCCAATTCGGAAATTTGGAAGTACACGTTTAGAATTATACTTTCAGAGAATTGCTTGGAACATGCACAACATATTTAAATTCCAAAAGAAACATGCACAGCTTAATTAAATTCCAAATGAAACATGCAAAGCCCACTTTCATATATTAAATTAAAAGAAATCCAACACTAAACCTGCACAGATTTAAAAAACTGAGATTGATGAATTTGTTTTCGAAAAAACCATTTGACATAAATCTGGACAGAACAAAAAGGACTGGAATCTAACATTAAGAAGAACAAGCAAGTTTAGTATGCATGTACAATTTTGGAATTCACAGGGACAGCAATGAAAATTTGCATGAACATGAAAAGTATAAATATTATTTCAGTATTACAGTTTCAGACTATGCATGGCATTACATTTTCAGAAAGTTACAGAATCAGCGTTTTAATTTTACAAAAGTTAACAGCAAGCACGAAAATAAATTTCAAACTGGACTGGAATCTATCAATATACATGTACAGCCGCATCAATAGACTTATACAATAACAACAGCATTACAATTTCAGAAAGATAGGAAGTATCTTGCATGACTGCATTAGAATTTCAAATTTTCATGAAGTATCTTGCAGGTTGCAGGAAATATCACAGGGACCGCATAAGATGATGAAAATTTCCATGAAATGTAAACAGCATACTTTACAGCATTTCAGAAACGTTTCCATGAAATGTAAACAGCATACTTTACATCGTGCAGACCATGAAAAAAAAATAAAACAAGAACAAATAAAAACGTCTTAAGATTGTTGGTTTTATTTCCTGTTATTCATGACAGATTTGCACGAAAATAAAATAATGCAGTATTAAAATTTTTCAGAAATGAAACTGAATCATAAATGGAAGACAAAATCCGTAAACTTAGTAACGATCGAGGCGAGAACTTGGTTCTCTGTCCTTAAGACGTTTTTACCCCGCCACACGATGCTTACGGTATTTGGTAAAGCGTCTCCCAAGATACAACGATCGAATAACTTTGCAGGTTAGCACCGAACACTGCAAGAACAGCGAACCGGAAGAAATGGAACTCTCTGAATGCAGAAAAGGAAAGACGATGAAATGGGCAGAAAACAGATTGTATGTATGCGTATATGCTCTGGACTGTGTACTGTATGTCTGTATTTCTGTGTGTTTGTATTTAAAACCGAGTGCTCTATTTATGGATGAGGAAGGGACGGTTTGAAGACACATAATGGAGGTGGCGGTTGAACCTTCCCACTCTCCCACTTCATGCACAGTTATGAAGAAACCGTGCATCAACATCACTTAGCAAGCTGATCATTTGGAGGGAAAAGGAAATTAATTTGAATAGAATTTATCCAAAAAAAATTAAAGCTTTACAAGACCCGGCCCATGATTTCTCATTCAAAGTGGTCGTCCAATGGACCATTTCCAACAAAATTTCCATGCTGTCGTTCTGAGTCGGTCCAATGCATAGGAGTTAGTTGTGTCAAATTGGGCCCCACCACAAAATCCGGCCTGTCACAGGCACATAAGTGGGCCACTCTAGGCCTCTCTGAAACTGGACCTGGCCCAGCCTGATTGACACCACTAATTCGAATGCATGGACGGTGTAGTCAGCATTGAAATCTTTGCGAGCGTGTTTGTGAGCGACAGAAAGGAGATATACCTGTGAGATTCTTATGAGAGGGCTTTCTCCAGGGGCTTGAATGCGGTAGAAAGGCTTTCCGAGAGCAAGAACGATAAAACCAACAGATGTACCCACAACAGTTATGAGAAAACCCTTCCACCAGTTATGGTTGTTCTTGTTTGTGCTAATGTAAACTATGACGGTGACTCCAACTAATGCTCCACTCACTGTACTGAGCAAGAGCCAATTGAAATAACTTGCAAGACCCTTGGCTTCCTTTGGGTCCTCCTGATCAAATTGATCAGCACCAAGTGGAGGAAGAGCCCCCCGAACCCCACCAGACCCCAGTGCCAACAAACACAGGGAGGCATAGAACATGACAGCTGGTCTACCTGTAATACAACTTGACTTCCCAACACAAGGTTCTGGTTGCAACTTAACGTCGTGAGCTTGAATTGTCATCTACACTAGAGCCTAAGGAAAACACGAGCACATACTCATTTATCCCAATTTGGGACTGACTATGAAAGAAAATGTAGGGAGAAAGGAGTATTTGGGAAAAAAACTAACCAATATTTCGACCATCCCGAAAATCAGACATGTATGGAATCTGTTAATATATGTGTCCGAAATGAAGCCACCAACAACAGAAAGCAAGAAAGCTGATCCCATCAAGTTTGTGAGTGTGTTAGCAGCACCAGGTATATCAAAATGCAGCTTGAGCCAGAAGTACAGGACCAGGCTCACCATGTTTGCAACAAAACCCATGTTCTCCAATGCCACCATACCTTTACATATACAAAAATAGAATCAGAAAACCATCACACTGTTTGTTCATGAAAAGAAGAAGTTGATTATACCATAAATGAAAGAAGTAGCTTTGAATGAATGAATCCCCCTTTCCCTTGTACTTTCCATGGGTTTAGAGTGTTGTACTCTAGCTTAGCTTCTTCCGCCTGTTTGCATAACATAATAATTTGTTAGACGATAGAGATTTCCGGCGGGGGTGGCGGGAATTAGATAAGATTTTAAGTGAATGTATGTGATCTCCCTCTTAGCATGAGCTTTTACGTGAGTTGGTTAATAGAAATACATACCATGGATGGGAGTTTGGCAGTCAGAAGCTAACAAGCAGAGTATGTTTAGGAGGGAAATGTGAATAAGTGAAGGGAGGGTTGTTTGGCTTGATCATAGATATAGGCTATAAGGTACCTTGTGCATAACGTCCATTGCCATCTCATTGATCGCCTTCTTGTTCTCATTCTGTCATTTTGCTCCTCTAGCTTTCTCTCTCTCTCTAACTCACAGTTCATGATTTGGACAACTTTGGCATCTAATAAGTTTGGCTTTTTTTATTTTTTAATTTAAAAAAATTATAAGTTGGGTTTAATGTTCACTTTCACAAGGCAATAATAGTGGAGAGGTGACATATAATACATGAATGGGGCCGTAGTGGTGTCAATCCGGGTCAGGCGGGTCGGGTTGGCCCGCCTCCGATGAGGCCCGATAAAGGCGCTGTTCGAAAAAAAAGCCGCGCGCCATGCGGGTTGCGGGCCGGATTGGCCAGCCCACGAAATTTTTTCAAATGTCAGGCCCACCCATTGGCCCATACGGGTCGAGCCCATATGGGCCATGATTCGATCCGGTTCGTACTGTATGAATAAAAATTAATTTTTTTTAAATTGCTAAAAAAATTTACTTACTTATTGTAATTCAAAAAATATATTTACATATATAACAAAAATGTGTTAAATTACTAAATAAAAATAAATAACAATGATAAATTCACATTTGTTAATTTTTAATTCAATTTCTATTTTTTATTTATATATTTAAAGACTAAAACATGAATCATCTGTCACATCTTTCACTTTAAACTTTCCGCCATTTGTTTTTTATTTTTTAAAATATCATTTCAAATATAAAAGTTTGAATTTTTCGCCAATTTTTTTAAAAATCAAAGCGGTTCACGGGCCGGCCGCTGGTTGGCCTCTTCGCCCGTGAACGGCCCGCTGGTTGGCCTTTCTCTCTACCGTGAACAGCTTGCCGGTTGCTCACGGGCCGACCCGCAGCCGGGTCGAGGCGGGTGGGCCGATGCCGGTTCGGTCGGCCCGCCTGCCTTGACACCTCTAAATGGGGGAGTGGGCTCTTTAGCCTTGTAACCTCCTTTTAAACTGATCACTATACTTTTTTGTCGAAATGTTATTAATTACTTCCTCCGTCACATATAAAGATGACTTACTTTCTTTATTCATCCGTCCTAAAATATAATCTAATTTTTTTGTTGAAAGTATAATTAATTTCTTAGTTTTCTAGTATGTCTTTATTTAATGTGTTATCAACAAATATGAACTACTATTATATTAATGTAGAGGTATATTAGAAAAAATTTAAGTAAAATTTATTGTTCTAATTATAATAATTATTTTTTAACTGTGTGAAAATAGAAGTAAGTTAATCTTTATGGAACGGTATGGTTAATCTTCAATTTACTTAAACATATATATGCTTATATCTAACTAATATTAAACTGTATAAAAAGTATCATCCTTTAAAATTAGCTAATATACAATGTTGTTCATGGACATTATTGTAGACAACAAGTATATTCTTAAACTGAGTCGGCACAATTTGGACATATTATTTTTGTCTTCTTTTTGATTTTCTGAAAATAAAATCTGAATTTAATTCAAATTACTTGATATGATGAATTCAATATATATATATATACACGAGTAATTTAATTTCTTTATAAATCTAAGACTATTCTCATGTCTAGTTGATGTGAAATTTTTGATGATTTATCTATTTTCTTCAAACTAGAAAATATCACACGTTCTTTCAAGACTGTCACTGTGTTAAGATTCATCGCTTTATGTGAATACAGAGTTCAACTCAATTTTTTTCAACCATTACGACTATTTGGGCCCCATTTTCGTTTAAATCCCACGCACACAATAGTTGAGAATTGGAGTTTCTTCCCAATAAAAACCCCAATTCCCAACAAAAAATTGTGCTGTTCCTCATGAATATATATAATCGACTACAAATTTAATAGTTAAAAAATGTAACTAATTATTTCTCCTTGTATGATGAAAGCTGTCTAGGAGTTCCTTGAGATAGTTGGCAGTATATCCAATCCAATTGTATTAGAATTGATCTTATATATTCATTATCAACTTAGAATCTATCACCTTTGGAGAAACCTAACCTCAATGAAAATGACCTATAAATAGTATTATTATTTAATTTTAGGACATTAAATATATTTGGCTAGAAAATGACCTAAAAATGACCTATAAATAGTATTATTATTTAATTTTAGGACATTAAATATATTTGGCTAGAAAATGACCTAAAAATGACCTATAAATAGTATTATTATTTAATTTTAGGACATTAAATATATTTGGCTAGAAAATGACCTATGTTTAAAAAAATGAAAACTTTGTGCTTTATTTCAGTGGCTTCTCATTTATAAGTATTTTCAAGGAATCAAACTTTATCTAATTAATCGTTTGTTTGGTTGGATGTGAAATGAACAGGGCGGATACAGGGGACTCTTCTTTGCTGGACTTTCCTTTAGTTTATTATTTATTTTTTTTTGGGAAAAACAAATTTTTTATATGAATTTTTTTGTTATATATTAGTTTGGTCTAAAATTTTATTTAGTCTCGTTTGAATCCGCCCCTGAAAATGAAGACAGAAAAATTAAATATTGAGAAGTTACAAGTTCAAGTTTTACCACTATCCAATTATAAAAATTTGTTGTATGTGATCAAATCTTGTGTTCTTTTCGTTTTTTGTCTCCCGAGAGCATATGCTTTCTTTTGTTTCATTTGACTAAAAGTGATTACAAGGCTTTTGAGAGCATTTACCAATTTTTTTTTTTTTTTTGTAAAATAAGGCTTCAATGGATACGTGGTTTTGTGGCATGTTTTATATTGTAGATTGCAATGATTGGATAGGATCGTGGGCGGAGTTGGTAGGCGTATGCGATCCAAGCGGGCAAATGCACCTTGACCGGACTTTGGAAAAAAAAAATTAAATGGGCCTAAGTGGGAAAAAAAAAAAACTTGATGAAATGGGCCTATAAAATGGTCCAAAAGAAAGAAATACAAGAGGGAAGACGCAGAGACGCTGGAGTCCAAACTTGGAGTTGCCGAATAGAACGTGGAAGGCTGGAAGCCATTGAAGTCGATGGCGACTCTCACGATCTCACCTCCGGCGGACAGTACCAGTGGTCTGACCGTTTATTGGGTTTTGAGCAGAAATGAAACCGGGTTCTGAAACCTAAAACCACTGCACAACTCATTCTTCTGGGTTTGGTTCATTGAATTCTTAGGTTTGAGTCTGAATTTCTTCTTCTTCTTTGATTCCTTATCTTTGAGTGTGTATCAATATCTGCGTGGCGTGTGTATATGTGTGTAGATTCAGATTTTGGTGTGCAAGGGTGAAGCTGTGTTGGAAATTTGGTGGAATTTATTTGACATTTTGGAATCTGTGGATTTCGTTTCTTATTTTGCAGCTAAAGGAGCTATTAAGCTTTTAAATGACCACTTACCGTTTCCAAAAAGTAGCCATCTATTTTGGTGTATATATGATAAAGTAATGTAGAATTCAATCAATTCACTATCTTAAAGGCTGAAGATAATCGATTTTATTATGATTAGTTAATTGGGCATTTGCCATTTATTAATTATTATGTTTAGTTAATTTTTGCAATCCATATAAAATTGGGCATTTATTAATTATTATGTTTAGTTACGTAAAAGTTCATTCACTTTAAATTTTGGAATTTGTACCGAATTTTAATTTGGCACTTTCCTACTTGTTCACGCGACTAATTTTCACCCGCACTGGCTTAAATTTCTGGCTCCGCCTCTGGATAGGATAATCGATAAATTTTGTCATATCTCTCTCTCTCTCTCTCTCTCTCTCTCTCTCTCTCTCTCTCTCTCTCTCTCTCTCTCTCTCTGTTATGTTCAATATATCAAATATATCGTTAAATATAATCTCAAGATAAAATGACAAAGTAGGAAGCTTGGCTCAAAGTATCGATAGAAAAATTTTAGTGTAATATATGACTATTCTTTTAATATATATCTAATAATTATTGGATACGAAACTTATTCCTATATGTTAAAAAAGAAAAGGGCAAGTTGTCTAGCATAGTTTTTTTTTTTTTTTTTTTTTTTATATCCAGGTATCCCAGTTTACACCAGACTATGTCCTGGACCACCCATCCCCGGCCCCTCAGTGATGGGTGGAAGTAAATCGCAGTATATGCCCAAGTTGACCAGGGTTCGTGCACCCTTTATACTCCTGACCCCAAGGGAACCTTCCTCCATGGATATTACATCACCAAGCTGCTCCACCCATAATTGAGTATTACATCACTCAGTTGCTCCATCCAGAATCGAACTCCCATGCCGAGGTCATGAGCCCCCATAATGCCCCGCCCTTTGCCAACTTGGGCGTGCCCCGGGGCAAGTTGTCTAGCATAGTTCCTCCTCCATTGATTAGTTGATGTGTAGTTATATTGACAATTTTTTTTTTTTTTGGTACTAAAATCTTTCATCTTTGCTTATTATGTTGCACTTATGTCTCCTTTTTTTCATTAATTATCACATATGCTCCATGATGATGGTTTTCGTCCAAATATTTTATTTGCAAATGAGAAAAAATATGTTGTTGCACTTTTGTATTTATTGTTTTTTGTTTATTTAAAATATGCGGGACAAATAAATCTTTTTACACCTTTCTAAAGAATTTTTTAGACAAAGTGTCAACAGGGGTGGCATGTGTTAATTGATGGAAAGTTGAGGATAAAAATATGATGCAAAAAGTTGGAAACGTAAATGTGACATTAAGCAAAAATTAAGGACCTTTAGTGCAATTAGAAAGTGATGCAACAAAAGATTGGTGACTCAAGGTTTCTCAAAGTTCATCAATTAGATAAAGATTAGTACAAAAGATTTCGATCGAGCTTAACAATCAAATAAAAATATCTGTAGTTGAGAGAAAGATCGACATATCTATCTAAATCAAAATAGTGATACTTCACTATGAACAAATTGCCAATCAAAAGTGTTCCTTTGCAGGGACATTTGGAGTAGTGGAGTGGCGCCGATCACCGCCCCTGTGGGCAGAACTTTCTCGCCCACTGCCGAGGTGTCGCAGTGGGCGATTGATGAAAAAATATTGCTCACCTCGACATGCCATGTTTATTGTCACAAGGCAACTAAGTAAAGTGGTTAAATGGCCCAAATTAATCAAAGCTAAATAGTAGAGCTTTGTGGTCATTCTCTATTTCAAATAAAGTCACGTTTGACACGTTAAATTAAACATAATTAAATAATATTAAAAAATAGACATTTGTAATAAAATTTGTTAATTGTCATGTTGAGTCGTGTTCAAATTATCAAAAGTTTAATTTCAGTATGGAAGGTCCTATTGTTTTTCAAATATGACGACATAGTTCTATTTCTTCTTTTCTTAAATCAAAAGTACATCTTGATATCTCTAGAACATATTTACCTGCATGGATTTATTTCTTGAGCATCCACTCACTTGATAAAGCTAATAATGTCGTTCTCACCCCTTTATCTTTTATTACAACTTTTAAGGTATCCATAGATTAGAAATATTAGTATTGTAGGGATAGGGTTTGTCCAAAAAGGCTAGAGAGATATCGAGTGTGTAATATGTCTTTGTTGAGAGTAAGGGAATACACCAAGTACGCAAGGAACTTTTCAAAATTAGAGTACCAAAATAAATTTACGCGATCATTTTCAAATGACCAAGAGCCAGAGCAATACTACATTTGACAACACTACAACACATTTAGTCTTTCACGGTATTGGTTTATAGCATACGTATAAAAATTATTGCTAAAATAGATTATTTATAACATACCTTAATTGTGTGCCGTAAATTACCAATTACATATAATATTCATGGCATACATATTGAGAACGCCAGATAAGATAATATTTTATGGCATATTTCTTGAAGCATGCCCATGTATTAAGATGGAAGAAAAAAAAAAAAGGCACTGCATTTTTTTTTCCTTTCCCACGCACCTTCTTATATATCTCGCCCAAACTTTTATATATTTTCTTTCCATTTCTTAGTTTTTTTTTTTATATAGTTTTTTTATTTTTAGAAACCCCCGTTCCCTTTTTCACTAAAATCGCCTTACCTTTTCCTAAATAATAATCTTTTCCTTGAGAACGATTTTTCTCCTCTCTGTTAATACTTTATCCTCTCGGCCTCTTCGACATTGAAGATTATGAGAACCACTTCTCCTGGTAGAATTTGATACAAGAGATGAAATAAAGAGGGATTTGGTAGCATATTTCAGTGGAATTTGAGTTTTTTTTTTGTCATTTACTTTTCTATTTTTGGATGTGATTTTTTTTAATATTTTTTTTTACTTGTTGTGTTGTTTCTATAGGATACTGAGAAGAAACTCATCATTAATTGAAAAAATCAATACCCAAACTACTAAAGAAATCAAAGTAACAGCAAGTTTTTGTTTGTGCTCAAATTTAATCATTGTATATTTTCACTTTGAGCCTCGTTCTTGTTATTGAGTGCTTCGAAATTATTGGTTGAATGGAAACCACATTTTAAAGACAACATCTATCAAGTCTTGTTTTCATAAAGTATGACACCATTATGTGGAAGGCTCCTCAACTCAAGTGATTTTTTTTTCTCACTTCATTATTATTGACAAATTGATTATCCAATTATTTTGGTGATTAATTAATTCTATGGATCCAATTAAGTGAGGTCTCGATTCACGATTAATTAAAATAATTAATTAATTCTATGGGTCGAGGATTATTAAGATTAACTTCTCAAAAAAATAAAATAAAATTCGGCATTGTTTTATATAGTGTTCAACCTTACGCTTTAAAGATGATTTTACGGCTTGTATTGCATGTCAGAAAAACAAACTCTTTTGAGGTTCTTTAAATAGAAGGTCGAGTCTTCATTCTCCTACTTGAATGATTGGAAAAACAACAATTTATTGTTAGAATTATCTGAGAGAGAGCTAATTTCCATAGATATGAGGAGATACATTAGATCTTATCTTGCTTGCTACTTGTATTAAAATATATTTACTAGAGTGATTGAACCTTTTTTACTTTAATCAAAAGTTAAGAGGACTAACTGTTTGCAATCAATAATTTTATGCCCTCTCTCTCTCTCTCTCTCTCTCTCTCTCTTTCTCTCTCTCTCTCTCAAAAGAGAGATAAAATGTATTACAATTGTATATCTACTATATTCAATACTTTGCATATATGATATATTTGGCAAAAAAATAAAAATCTCAAGCCTTTGTTGCCTCTCACTAAGGTGAGTCTACTTAGCACATATTTGAAGTTGCTTAAATTATAATTTTAATTGATCAAACTGGTCAAACATATTTTTTATCCACACATTTCATAGGACTCACAATTTACAACTCATTTTTATCTACACATTCACCAAGAATTTATAATTTCAATATTCAAACAATAATTTCAACACTACCAAACATGCACTTAAGGAACTGGTAGAACGCAGAAATCAATTCATTAATATGATCTCGAGAGTTTGGCTCTCTGCTCAAAGAGCGACTTGTTCTCGTGACCTTTTCTTTTAGTATATGTGAAGAATTTGTGAGCCCTTCAATAGAGAGCAAAGCTAGATAGGATAAACGAAGAAAAATACTTTAAAATTTCTTCATTTTCTTTGTACAGCACTGCACGTATCGGATTCTGTTGGAAATAAGTTTATAAATTCGTTGACCAATTTTTGACCAAATATTCGAAAGAATTCCGATAACCGATTATTATAAATTTATAGTCGATTGCATTATATTCCGTGAGTAGATGCTCGTGATACATTTGGTTTCGCAAAACTATTTTCGAATGAATGAGAAATTGGTATAAAAAGTTGACATCTTAAAAGTGATAATTGGATATTGTAGTAAGTGGAAATATGTATCCTACATCGGAAGATGACATGATCTTGAACCAACTAATATACCTCTAGTTTGGATTTGGATTTGGGCTCCAAGGAGCACCACAGTCTTTAGAGGAGGGAGGCTTAGATGGTATCGGGTTCGGTTTAAAACCCACACGCGCGCTGCCGCCGGGCCTGGCTCGTGGCTAGTGGCTCGTGCAATATATTCTTGTTGGACAAAATAAATATAAAATAATTTTTTTATTTTATTTTATTTTAATTTCATCATCCAATAAAAATATTCAATTTTGACACGTGTCACGCAGCATTGTAAATATAGACACAATTGTTCAATTGAGTCCTTTCAGCTTATGTGTCTGTTCATTTGAGTTCTTTCAGGTGTTGTGTCTTTTCATACACAACTTTTGGTATGTTATAAATAGACCTCATACTTTTGTGAATTTAATCAATCAAAATTCATCTTTCAAACTTTGTGATTCTGTCCTACATTCTTTATAAACATTCTGCATCCGTCCATATTCTACATAGATAGTACATAACAAATTTAAGTTTGTTTTTCTTGCTGTTTGAAGTGTTTCTACCGCAAGAAGAAAACCGTTGTATCTTGGGAGACAATTGCTATTTATCGTGAGTACTTAGGAGGGGCAAAATTGTCTTAAAGACATAAAGTCGAACTCTAGCATCGGTCTACCAAAATCAATTCTGCATATTTTAGTTTTTGCTAATTTTTCGTATTTCAAGTAAGCGTATTTCTTTATAGAACTAGTGAAATTCACGTGCAAGGCACGTGTTGTATTTTAATTAAGTATTTAATAGTGTAGTCATTGTTAGTGAATTTTTTAATTATTTTTTCACCTATAAAAGACTAAGTAAAACATATATTAAAATTTATTGAGAAAAATACGTATTATTTAAATGTGGGCGATATAGTTTCAATTGATATTTAACAAGAACGTTCTAAATTTTTAGATGATGTAACGAATGGTGTGTAATTGATTAATACAAATCTTAGAACTGAATATTTCAATTATGATCTCACAAGATTATTCTGTTGTTTTAAAGTTTAAACTTATTATATATTTCTTTATTCATTCTAATGTATCAAACATTAAAAAAAGTTTAAATCACACGAGTGTCGTGAGATATGCATAAGATTTCTTGTGAACTTGCGGTAATAAGTAGCAAAAATGCTTATTATAGATTAGTATAAGTTGTTAATTAGTGATTTTATTTTCATTGTTTATTGGACAGGGTTGTACTTATGGGTATATTTTCTTTCTCTACTATTGTAACTTTTTACCTTGAGAATATTATTTTCTTTCTTTTTTTTCTTGCATATTGCAAGATTTTGGGCTTGTGGGTAAATTTTATTGGATTTAATTGTAATTTGATACAGTAATCGACAGAAAAAATAAATTAAAACTATGTATTTCTTGTAATCTTGATTACTGTGTTGCTAACTTAATATAAGTAATTAATTGAAAGAAAGTTCTTTCGATTACAAATGATTTTGAAGTTCAAAGTGAGTTATTACTATGTCTCGGCCTAGGAGGCCGAACCTAGAGCCTAATATATATGTGTGGAACTGAATTTTGTTTCAATAGTTTAAGTTATTAGGAATTTGGATAGCTTTTATTTGGAGAAAAACAAAAACAATATTTGATTAGGTATCTAAAATAATAAAAACATCTGCAAAAATTTTAGGCGATTTTTCGAAAGGCATGACTAAAATCGAAAGGATGATGAACAAGACGATCAAAAGAAGATAAGAAAAATGACGAAATGTTGAAAAAAAATTGGGCTGAAAAAATCTACAACAGCAAAAAAAAATGAAAAGGAAACAAATGATAGAAAATGGGGAAAAGTTTTAAAAAAAAAAAAAAAGAATATTAATAGTTGGGCACGCATTTTTATGAACAGTGTGCACACTCAATTCATTATTTTAATTTATAGGGATATATATTTTTTAATATAAAGAAATAAAAGATTCATCTGAAACGTATGAGAAGAAAGTTTCACAACTCACTCCATCTTTCATAAATTTTTATTGTGTAATCTATTGATGCCACTTTTTGAGCTTTAAAAGGGCAATTCTTGACAAGGGTCGTTGTCCAAAAAAAGGTATCATATAATGGAGATTAAGAAATAAAAAGATATGAACCTCAGACTAAAAGATTTTTTGACACTGAAATTCCTATGTATGTTTTGGACCCATGAATGCCAAACCTTTTAGTGATCATTCAAATCTCTCATATAAATCAAATTTACAAAATCCTCTCATACTATCACTCTTATATTGTATAGTTAATTGCATATTTGAGACCTTAATATTGAATTGTATTCAACAAAGACAATGAACAAGATTTTAATCTGTTATTTTTAATAATGTCTAATTCACCTTATTAAACATGTCATAAATGTACTTACTTTATATTTCCATTCATACAGATTGTGGTTTATGCTCAAATAAGGTATTTCGACGAGTCATCGATGAAAGTATTTTTCGTCGCTTTTTATAGTTTACGATGAAGCTTTTCGTGGTTGGTGTGAATGGAAACTTGTAGTGTATATAAAACTAAAACTTTCTGCGACATTCTTGGACTTAGTTTTGCCACTACAAAACGCAATTAAGTAATCAAACGACGAGGGAATTGAGCTTCATTAAAGTATAAAGAAAATAACATATAACATGACATGAAGTCGATGATCATCCCTATTGTTACTTTGGAAGTGCATTCAACTATTTATCCCAACAATTGTTGACAACAGTACATGCCATTAATGCCTTTTCAAAATCAATTAACCCTTCCCATATTAATATTATCAATGTCAATTCAATAGAAATTGTAGGAAAAATACCAAAGAAATTGTAGACAACATTTGGATTCTGGCTTAGAAGAACATCATTTATATCAGTCTTTCAATCTTCAAATGGTGAAAAACACAAATAAAATTATTATTTAAAGAGTGTATTTAATTGAGACTTTTAAGGATTTAAAATGTTTAAGAATATTCAATTTAGACTTTTTAAGACTTTCTAAAAATATTGATGTATTCAATAGAAAAGTTTTGGGGGTATTCAACTAAAACTTTTTAGAAATGTCTATAAGTCATTGGATATTCAAATTGACAATGATTTTTAGGGAATTCTCTACGGGTTAATTTCACCAACGGTCACTGAAGTTACCTTCAAATTACAAAATGATCACTAAAGTTCAAAAGTTTTACTGGTGGTCATTGAAGTTAGAAATCCTTTCACTAATGGTAACTTCATTAAATTTCTAATTTAAAATGGTGATGTGGCATTTATTTAATGCATAGTAATCCATATACTTTATATAATATTCACTTTAGTCCCTATATTTCAATTAAGTCTTTCAAAAATTATATCTTAGGTCATTAATCTTTTATATCTTTACACTTTGGTCTCCAAATTTTCAATTATCTTTCATTTTAAGTCCTCCAAAATTGCATCTTAGGTCCTTCAATTTTTTACATCTTTACACTTTGGTCCTAAAATTTTTAATTATCTTTCGCTTAAGTCTTCTAAAATTACATCTTAGGTCCTTCAACTTTTTACATCTTCAAATTTTGGTCCCCCAAATCCTTGATTTTAATAGCTAAAATAAGTACAATTTTATTGGTCAAAATAAGTGTACTTTCAATTAAATCCTCGATTTTACACTCGAATTTTCACCTAAACGAACAAAATAATATAATTAAATAATAAACTATTTAATAGTCAAAATAAGTGTAAAATTCAGACTTATCACTTAGAGTTGACCACTAAAAATAGACATTTTAGTGGTCAGACCCTGTAATATTATTTTGTTCGTTTAGGTGAAATTCGAGTGTAAAGTCAAGGATTTAATTGAAAGTGCACTTATTTTGACCACTAAAATTACACTTATTTTGATCACTAAAATTACACTTATTTTGGCCACTAAAATCAAGAATTTGGAGGATCAAAGTTTGAAGATGTATAAAGTTGAAGGACCTAAGATGCAATTTTTTAGAGGACTACACTAAAAGATAATTGAAAATTTGGAGACCAAAGTGTAAAGATATAAAAAGTTGAAGGATCTAAGATGTAATTTTTAGAGGACTTAATCGAAAGATAATTAAAATTTGGAGACCAAAGTGTAAAGATATAAAAGATTAAGGACCTAAGATGTAATTTTTTAAAGACTTAATTGAAATATAGGGACTAAAATAAATATTATATAAAGTACATGGACTACCATGCAATAAATAAGTACTACATCATCATACCAAATCACCATTTTAAATTAGAAATTTAATGGAGTGAGCATTAGTGAAATAATTTCTAACTTCAATCCACCACCACCGAAACTTTGAACTTCAAAGAATTATTTTGTAATTTGAAAGTAACTTTAGTAATCATTGTGAAATTAACCCAATTCCCTACTTACCAAACTTCGAATATTTTTGGTGGAAAGTATAAATAACAAATAAATGTATAAAAAATTTACTTGTAAGAATTGTAAAGACTCCAGAGTGTCAAAATAAACAACACTTCTTTTCTTTTCTTATATAACCCCGAGATTTATGTAGGGTTTTTGGATATATTTGATATTTTTTTTATTGAACAATATTAAAATATTATTAATTATTTTTATGTTTATGTTATTTTATAATCTAATTGAGGTGACTTACTTTATTTTATTTTATTTTTTTGTATTTTTTAAGAAATAGTTTTATGAATGATTTGGACATGCAAGAAGTTGTTCAAAATAATACTCATTATATCCCATAAAAATATGATTACTTCTATTTTCACACAGATTAAGTAAATACAATTATGGTGATTATATTCACGCTACAATTTGTTATAAGCGCACCACATTTTAATTATACTTAAGATCCTCAACTTTTGTTCATTGTTTCAATTATGTTCTTAACTTTTTGTCATCGAATTCTTATCTTCAACTTTCATTAATTAGCATATTTCATCATTAATGATGGTTTATGTCGATATGACAATAAATAAGTCTTTTTACGAATTATCGACAAATGTTTTAGATGGAAACCGATATCAAACACAAGACATGCTAATTAATGAAAAGTTGAAAATAAAAATATGACAAAAAAAGTTTGGGACATGATTGCTATAATGTTCATAAATTAAAGATGTTAAATGTAATTAAAATGTGGTGCAAAAAAAAAAAAAGTGTTGTGTGAATATAATTACCTATACAATTATTATAGTTGGAACAATAAATTTTGTTTATATTTTTCCTAATATATCCCTCCATTAATATAATAGTAGTCTATTTAATTTGTTACATTAAATAAGAACATATTAGAAAACTAAAAAATTAACTATACTATCAACAAGAAAAGTTGACTATAATTTAGGACACATGGATAAAATAAGTATATCTTCATGGGACAAAATAAGTATTACATTAGATATAGGAAGTTTTAGCTTAACATTTTTTCCCACTTTAATGAAAGTCTATTGAAGACCTTTATTAATTTCTAACAAAGCCACTCAAAAGTTAACGAATTTCTCAAAAATCAAGAACTTACAAAAGTCTATAAATTAATTTAAAAGTCCCAATTAAATACAACACTCTTAAATAATATTAATAAGTGACCATATAAAATTTATAGAATTGAACAAGGTGCACTATCATAGATAACATAGCTAACACCAACAAGTCGGCATTGCTTGCAACATGCAGGTAGTGGAGGACAATGTTTACCGGGAACTGGTTTAGGATCAGGTTTCTTTGGTGGCCCAACACTTGTAATTTCTACAAATTTTCCAGTCTTTCTGATGGCTGTAATGATAGATACAGGATCAACACTCCCAACAACAGTTAATGTGCCCTTCTCAGCATTCAATGTTACCTCAACAATACCTGCTCAATCACAACAAAAATCCCAGTATCAGAACTAATTGTGATCTGTTCTGTAAGGTCGATCGTATACTACTCGATTGACGTGTTCAGTGCTGTGCTTACCAAACATGCATTTGATGTATGTGTTACGTGATCGTCCTAGTAACTTGCAAATTGTGCATGTATTGTTTTTATTATAACATTGTGATTTATCGACCTCATTTCCAATACAAGAGCAATATTGAGCAAACCAAAATAAAAATGACACACGAGCAAACACGTCTCAACCCGTATCTCACGTAAAAACGTCCCTTGAATAGTCCTTTATATATATGTAAGAATATTAGGGTGATCAAATACATACACGTAATGCCTAATAGTATCTTGATCCACTGTCTAGCGGATAAATATACACTATATAATTCCAAACAAGATCAAAGATGTACCTGTAAGTTTGGCAACAGGTTTCAGAACTTCAGTCTTGCATTTCTCACAGTTAATGGTGACCTTGAGCTCAATTTTCTGTCACACATTTGCACAGAAAAATAATTAAAATTAAGAAAAAATAAATTTAGGTTTGTGGGCTGCATAAATGGTTATACATCATCATACCTTTGTAGCCATAGTGCAAAACAAGATGAATTAATTGGACTTCACCCAATACAAGAATACAGTATATATGGTCAAGGAAACCAACTTGTGGGAGAAAGACTTTAGAAGTCTTTAAAATATTCAAATTGCAAATATAATAGAATCCATTTCTTCCATTGACATGGAAAAGAATTGATTATAGGCAACAAGTAAACAGTCTTGATCAATGGGTGATATTCTTCAACTTAAGTTTTAATGGTTTGCTGTGTAGAAAAATGCTGGCTGCTAGTTGTTTGTCTTTCTCAAAAGGTCAATCGATTCGTCTAAAAGTTTAACAAGTTAGAAATTAAAAATATATATTCATTTATATTCTTCAACACATCCGACCTCTACGTGTAGGCATGGGCCGCCCCCACCCAATTTTATATATATATATATATATATATATATATATATATATATATATATATATATATATTTATTTATTTATTTATTTATTTACATATATTGCTTGTTTGTTTGTCATGTTTGGATTCAACTTATTCATTTTCGACTTTTGATAAGTCTAAATTGGTTCAACTTGGTAAGTTTAATTCAAATGACTTATCTAATGTTCAACTTGTGCCACTTTTGATCAACTAATAATTATATCATGGATGTGTACTCGAATATAGAATTTTAAGGTGGTCTTGCACAAAAACTAGTTGCGACAAAGAAAAGAAGAAAAAAAAAAAAAGATAAGATTTACTCTTTAGTTTATTTGCTCATCAAATTGGTTTTTTTTTTACCCGCTGTAACTGCTATTGTAGTGTTTTCAATTATGAATATCATTGAAGATCAATTGCACAATCGGATTGGAGATGAATGGATGAATAATTACATGATTGAGAAAGATTTTTTGATAATATTTGTAATGATGGTATTGTTAAACAATTTAAGAATATGAAAACTCGTCAGAGACAATTTTAGTGTATTGACAATTTTTAATTGTTGATTCTTAAATCTTGATTTTTTTTTTGCTTATTGTTTACATATCACACCTCTTTGAGTAAAATCCTACGTCCACTATTACATATATGTTAGATTTATTTTTCAGTAAAAGACACGTGGAGACTTATACTATTTTCATATCAAGTCGAACCATTTTATTTAAAAATTAATATATGTCTATCTTGGTCATATCAGTTGAGCTGATAATATAGTAAACCATTCCAACTAATCCTAGTTATGAACTAAACAAGCAAAAATACATTATATTAACAAGACAATGTGAGAATATTAGGTTAACAAACGTGTTTTTTTTATGAATACAAAACAGGATTTAAGGGATTTGTACGGCATGCAAAAGTCAAATATCGCACACGACTCTTCAAACAAGTTGGGAAAACCAAGAGTTGAATTGGTCAACTCGACTCAACCCATCTTTACACTTCTAGACATGAATGTCGTCGAACAAGTGTGGTCCATAATCAGGATTGCTTGGTTCTCGTGCACATGCACGTGTATAGTCAGGGACGGGACTAGGAATTTTTGAAAGAGAACTACTATTTAAAAAAAAAAAAAATTACACTTCAAGACCAAACTGTCCGATCCCTCTCCCTATCTCCGTCTCTGTGTACAGTATAGGACAAAGACTAAAAGCGTTGGGACTACGCGATTTTAAGTTTGAATCTGTCTTTTAACTAGTTTTAATTTTGAGGGTAGTCCGTCTACTATTGAATAGGTTTATTGTATCCAATTAACTAATAATATTCAATTATTGTCTGTATTATTGTATTTTATAATAATGTAATATAAAATAAGAAGAAAGTATAAATATTTCAAATAATTGTACTACAAATTATTTCTAATCATTCTTCTCCTTCTTCTGACTCATTGAATTATTCGTTTGCAAATGTAAAAAAATAGATTAATCAAATTTATTCAACAAACGGACAAAACTTGAATATCTTATGGAATATATTCTTTTATGGTTCAAATCAAAACGTAACTTTTCTTACCGTAATTTATACTTATATATATTTCAGTTGTAAAGTTTTGACTTTTTGCAAAGTGATGTTAGAGTTTGTTAGGTGTAGTTTATAAAATATTTTTTAATTAAAAATAGTTTATTTGAGCAAGAATAATTTTGATCAAACAAACAATTTTTAGTTGAAAAATTGGTTTATAATATACACGACAAGCTCTTAGAGCATCTCCAATGTATTTTATGAATTACAATCTACGTGATAATCGATATTTAATGAATAGAGAGTCTAAGTCCGGTCTCTAATAGATTGTATGTACAACCCAATATAATATTACTGCATATGTGTCTTTTATCCATAAAATGAAAATATATAAACGGGAGAGGAGGAGAGAAAATCCAATGTTCTAGAGACACAAATAGAATCAAATAAATTGTTGACTCAGCATGTCCTACAGAGCCTATGAATCTAAACAAAATTCTAGACAATTTTTTTTTTCGCATCAATTTGACAGAGTCCCTATCAGATAGCATTGAAGGACATTTTTTAAACACCATCTATTTTACTTATATATGTAGCAATCCACATTAGTAGGGCTAGCAATGGGCCCAAGAGGCTAAACGAGCTCGGGTTCGACCCGTGTGGATCTAAGTCAAGCCTAGGCTAGGCTCGTGATTCACTAGGGGACTCGGCTCGACCTGTGGCATGGGCCTCATGGGCAGAGAGCTGTCACCGACTAGTCACTCATTTTTTTAAACAATTTCAAAATTTCAATAAAAACTTCCAAAACATTAGTCCACTCGTGTTTTTACAAGTTGAGTTACAAAAATTGAGCCTCGGCCCGGGCTTGTCCCTAACGAGCCCAAGCCGACCCTGGGCCGAACTAACGAAACCTACGGGCTACTCAACTCCTTTGCCACCCCCTACACATTAGCATTGGAAATGCTCATAGAGCCCACCCTAATGTCTCCTATTGCACCATCCTCTACTCACTCCATATTCTCCCGTCAACCTTGTTCACAATTTGCGTAATATCGACGTTCTCTTATTTCCACAAATGGTTCATATGGTCCACAAACACGAAAACGTAGTAACCGAGCCGTGGTTTTTGATTTGAGGGGACATTATGGCGGCTATGCGGTGCTACGATAGTCGTCTATATAACGGTAGCTGACAATGAGGGAGAGAGACATTTGAAAAAAACAATAAACTATTTTATTTAAAAACTTAGTGAAGAAAACACGAAAAATAATCGACTTTGAGTTAACCTTACATAAAAATACAAATAAAATAGTAAAGAAAATAGAAAAATCGAAAAGATTGGAGGAATAAATGGAAATCATATGTACCAATGCACATAAATACCAAAATTTCATTCCTGATAAGTAAGTGGGAAAAGAAAACACAATTATGTTCAAGTTAACTAAAAAGAACTTGAAAACCTCACAATCATTACCTGCATAGTCGTCTTTTTCTTCGAACATTTTATACAACTTTCTTCATAAATGTTGTGCATTCAACCAAATTTTAACGAGATTTGTGTACATGAAAAAAGTCTTCTTTTAGATTTTGAATTTGAAAATGAAGGAAACACTTATGTCTAAAAAATTATGTTAGGTATTAAGAATAATATTTTGCCAACTTTACCCATTGAAAATTAGCATTTTGACGGAATTATATAAAAATGACAAAATATGCAAAATGAATAAAAGGTTGAAGACTTAAAAGTCCAATTTTAAAAATTGGGGATGAATTTTTTGGAGTTGATAAAGATTAAGGACTAATTACTCAAAATTTTAACGTTGAAATTCAAACCTTGGTCTACTGTTTTTAAAATCATTAGAAACTTTAACCTAGTAAAATATTATTGGTATTGAACTGGAGTTTTGATGTTTGTATTGTTTTTTCTATTAAATTTTTAAAAAAAATTATGAAAAAAAAAAGGAAAAATCCCATCATCCTGCGGGAGGGGATTTTTACATTCGAGATAGTGTAATTTTGGAGATCATAAAATATAGGCTTTTTGCGCAAATGGTCCTTATCATTTGCTTATGCTACGGGTTGATGATTTATCTTTCCATTTTTGGCACTGATATTTCTATTTCAACCTTTCATATCGCAAATAGTCCTTGTTGTCTGTTGCTGTTCATTTTCTCTGTTAAATGCCTGCGTGCAATGCACATGAGTTATTTCACAAGGGTAATTTTGTTCTTGTACTATTTTGGGCATAAATATAAAAATAAAAATAAAAGTTTGCAGCAGAGGTTCCAAACTTAAGAGAAAAAAAAAGAAAGAAAATAATTATAAAAAAATAGTCTTCTTCTTCTCTAATACATCCAACCCCAACCCTACACTGTCCAAATCCTAAATAATTTATTTTTTCAATTCTGGGTCCATTGCCAATTTCTCAAAAGTCACAGGATGATCCAAATTCACACACCCCAAACACCACTTCCATTTCCCTCGTCTTCGTCATCATCACTGTAAGAATATAGACCATCCCTTGTGTACAATTTCACATTCACGTCTTTTTCCTTAATTTCTTTGGCCTTTTGCATAACAAAAGTCAAATACTCATTCAACATAGTTTCTCTATACTGTTTATTAAAACTAAGTTCAAAATACCTTTTCTCCGGCTACAAATGGTCTTTTTGATTTTCAGGCACTTCCGAAACAAACTGCCATTTGAGTTCAATGTTGTTGAAGCTATCAATCACCAGTTCATTTTTCTCCATACTTAGACTAATATTTTTCTTCTAGGGATTCTTGCTTAACTTGAATCTTTCAGTGTTGGGGTTGATTTTCGTGTGGAGATAAACCTCGTTAGATTCATAGATTTGGTTGCGTGTCATGCCACTGTTCTCGTCCACCACCATCGTTATTTGGGTCGAAAATGGAGTGAAAAAATAACTGAAAATACAAGTGAATTGGAATGTGGAGATAAACTTCGGCAAATTCATAGATAATGATTACAATGCTCCGATGCTCAAGTTTTGGGAGAGTGGGGGTTGGGGTTGGGGTGTACTGGAGAAGAAGACTATTTTTTAATAATTATTTTCTTTTTTTTCTCTTAAGTTTGTGATCTCTGTTGCAAATTTTTATTTATTTTTTATACCTAAAATAGTACAATAACGAAATTACCTTTGTAAAATAACTCACGTACATTGCACACACGCCTTTAACAGAGAAAATGAACGGCTAAAGATGGCAAGGACCATTTGTGCTATCAAAGGTTGAAATAAGGATTTCATTGCCAAAATGAAAAGATAGGTAATCAACCCACAAACAGAGGCAAATGATAGAGAAGATTCGTGTAAAAAAGCCTAAAATATATTAAGCCTTTGTTTGATTTTGATTAAAATTTTACTAAAAAATTAAAAATCAAAGTTAACAATTAATTTTAACCACACATTTCATAAGACACACGATTCTTATCAACTTTTCAACCACACGTGTCATTACTTTTGTCAAAATTTACAAAAATCTGATTTTAACAAAATCAAACATACACTAAGTAATTGATGTTAGGGCTTTATAGCTGAATATGATAGAAAGTTTATTACCTTAACGCGGTGTACTTTGTTAGTCATTTGTTTGTACTTAGTGCATACTTAACAAGGATATGAAATAATGAAGTCAATTTTCAAGAAAAGCTAGAGAGAATATGTTCCTTGAAGAGGCATCCAATACAAGGACATCAAATGGTGGCTTGCACGGCCTAACATGTGAATGCACAAACTAGTAGAGCATTATCCAAAATCTTCAATTTTCCTTGCCCTCGAACACGTGGTAGTCGGGAGCGGGATCGAAACTTTTAGAGATCGGATTTGTTATGAAAAAAGAGAATTTTTTGCACTTCAAGATCGACTATTACCAAAAACAAAAAAACACCCGGACTTGGTGCTAATTGAGTCCAAATTTGACAACATTAAACTTGACGTGTTGTCGAAGGGACACATTTTGTCCAACTCTTACTAAATCTAACTCTTTTGCAAGTAATAGAATATATTCTATTTATATTGTAAATATTAACACGATAAATCTTGTTCCTCAAAATCCAAACCTTAGATAGCCGGTATGAACTTAGGTAGGTGACGAGATTGAGGGGAATCTTAGTTAAATTTCCTTCATAGTGTTCTCAAATCATACCTAAATTTGATCTAGACAATTTGATCCACCTAAATTCATACATGATACATGATAAAAAACAACTTGAAACAAATCACCTGGCAATTTCATTACCAAAAGCCAACATAAGTGTTCAAATTTTAAATAACACTCAAGCACACGATTCTATTAGAATATAGAAAAGTAGCAACGAGGTCGATCATACGGAGACTGCAATTAAAAAAAAAGTTTAATTTAACTCGAATTAACCGTTATTCTAAGCTAGTTGGGTTGAAATGAGTTTGGTTGAAAGAATTCAAATTACAGATTAATTAACTATTAAGTTGAAGGTTCAAATAGTCTAAAGTATCCGAGTTTCGGAATCTACCATTTATAACTTAGCAATTATCCAATTATTGATTAATTCTAAAAAACGACCGACAACTCGAAATTAATTTATTGTCATCTTAAAATATTTATCAATAAAATCCAATATCGGTTTCCCTTTGCTTCGATCTTAAACTACTTAAGTATTTTCTGTATCAAACTCAATTAAAAGAAAACAAAAAATCAAATATTTCGCATCCTAAACATTCTATGTATCCCAAATCGATAGCAATATAAGAGAAAATCAAAAGAAATTAATATAACACGTTCAAGCACCAAGCACAAATTAATTTTTAATTATCAAGAATACATGATATTTAAGATAAAAGAATATTCATTTAATTAATCCAACAAGAACGAAAAATGAAAGTTAAAGTTCAAAAATGAAATTAAAATTGTAACAAGATAATCACTTCGTTTAAACAAGATTACATCGTCTACCTTGATTCAAAAAAAATTAAAGAATATTCATTTAATTAATCTAACAAGAACGAACAATGAAAGTTAAAGTTCAAAATGAAATTAAAATCATAACAAGATAATCAATTTGTTTAAATAAGGTTACATCGTCTACCTTGGCTCTAGAAAATTAGAACATAATTAAATAAATAAAAAAATTGATAGAACTCAGTATAGATTAAAGGAGAAGAAATCTTCTAAAAGTCTTGTTCACAATGTGAATTTTTTTCTTTTTTCTAGCCGTCCTCCTCTGTTAATTCAACCTAGATTCCATCTTTATATAATCCCAACTTCGTATTAAAACTTGTGCACATGAGAAGTTGGAAAAAGCCCCAACTTACAACTGAAAATAATACAAAAAAGACCAAACTAACTGTGGTCGGGATGCAGTTTGCTTAAATTTTAAATGGCTGCGATCAACCGCAGTCTCAAACAGTGAACTTCTGCCACAAGTTTTTTCAATTTCCAAATTTTGCACGTTTGGTTCCCAAAGTTTTAATAGTTTTGTAATTTGGTCCTCACTCCAATTTTTTATGCAGATTTAGTCATTTTCTCCAAAGCTTTAAACTTGATCTCATACTTTTTAAAACTTCCACATTAGTCCCCAAATATTCGTAATCGTTCACAATTGGTCATAATCCAAATAAGACATTAATTAGTACTTTTATCAATGAATAATTACTAGCAAAATAAAATTAGTAGGTAAAATATATACTAAAATTGCACTCATCAAAGCAATTAGCTTAACACTAAAATCCATTTCCAAAGAAAGAAACTTTATAGCCCGAAAAAAGTAAACAAAAAAGCACAAATCTAGAAGCATATCAACTAAGAACACCAATGGCTTTGTAACTGCAATTAGAGAAGTTATGTTCTCACTTTAAAAGTAGCATCCAACGTTAAAATCACATAAATCGATAAATCATGTTGGAGATATAACTCGTGCTGTTCTCCTAACTTCGTGATCTAAAACCTCTAAATGTCATAGAAAGCTTCCTCTTCACCCCACCCCCACCTCAACCCCTCGGTTTGGGGCATGGGGATTCAACAAAAGTCATATAGTGGGATGGAGCTCGGAAGAGAACGCTCCCCAATAGGCAACACTTGGGAAAAGTTACTAGAATAGAAATTTTAGGACTTGAAACAAAGTCTTAGACTTCTCCACACAGATTTGCGTAGCTCAGAAAATCATTCAATTAGAACTATTCAGACAATGAGATACATAAGTGATATTGATAAGAAGCGATTTAACATTTAGTCGATTGGAAACAGATAAAGGAGGAAATCAAAGCATAATTTACTTACACAGAGATTAATATAAGATAGAGAGATTATTACTTTTCATCTACAAGAGTTTCTCTTTCTTTGTTGAACTCTTGAAGCTAATCTCCATCCTCATTGTCAAGATCATATGCACCAAATTCTCCAATCTCGGTGCAAGCTATTAATAATGAGAAAAATACTTTTAAACATTTCTACACTAAAAATGCTACAACTACTCAGCAGCCAATGTAATTGTCTCACCTCTCCTTGCGTGGAGATACGATTTGGTTAAGTGAAAGTACATGTTAAAGGAAAGAAATCGACACAATCTTCGTATTGATTCGACACAATCTTCGTATTGATTCTATTAGCTATAATAAGAAAATTTGTATATGGTAGTACTTAATCTTAGGCCATAAATTATGGATCTAATATGTGTAAACATCTTGTATAAATCATGTAACTTGATTCAATGAAAAGTAAGAAAATTAATTCTGGGTAAATAGCACAAAACGTCCTTACTTATTGAGGGTATTGTGGAAAACGTCCCTATCTTCAAAATTTTGGCATTTTCACCCTTACCTACTGGATTTCCAAAACAAAACGTCCTTTAGTCCAAAAATATAGGGTAAATTAGTCCAACCACTTTTTCACATATATATTACTTCTTTTTAAAATTTGGGGCTTCCCATGCAATTTTCAAAATTGCACGGCAGCCCCGTCCCCAAATCTATCCCTGCTTCTCGAACTTCAAAAATGCAAGATAGATTTTCATCAAAATTCATCAAACCACGTTCCCCGCACAAACGAAGAAACAATCTGACACATCAAAATCCCCTGAGAAAGAGAGCAAAACTCCCGACGAAGCATGTACCACGTAATTATTCAAATTCCCACCGAAAAATTCTTCTTACAAAATTCATAAACAGAAAAATAAACGAAGATGTGCGGGCCTGCCCCGAGGCCCATGGCTCCAATACCACTCAGAGACAAAGCCCTTTTGGGCCCCTGATTTGAGGATGATTCGAGGTTTTTCTTACACCCACCGATTGAATAGGGAGGAGCCAATGGCTTGCATACGGGTTTTAATGGTGTCGACGGGGAACATGGCCATATGCTCAATCATGCCAAGCAATGGAACAGGAGATCATGAACCGCCAGAATCAAGGCCATCGGACTCGGCGAGATAACGGCGATTTCCGGAGTGGTAATTGGGCAACTTAGGGACCTGTATTAGGTCGACTGAAATTCGGGGAGGCGTCGGCGTATGGAAAATTGAATTCAATTTCAACGGGCCAAATGGAATGTTCAAAATACGGGTTCCAAAAGTTTGGGGATTTTCGCAGTAAATAAATATATATGTCGCTGTAATAACTCCGTTTTCTTTTTTGCTTTTTAACTGTATGTGCAAAGGACTAAACCACGTTTTGAAAAAGCAAAACCACGTTTTGAAAAATCTGTGTGTGCAGATTTGTTTACTGTTAATTTCTATTGTTAAAATCTGTTTGTGCCCGGGGAACGTGGTTTTGATGAATTTTTGATGAAAATCTATACTGCATTTTTTGAAGTTCAGAAACAGGGGATAGATTTGGGGACGGGGGCTGCCGTGCAATTTTGAAAATTGCATGGGAAGCCCCCAAATTTTAAAAGAAGTAATATATATGTGAAAAAAGTAGTTGGACTAATTTACCCCTATATTTTTGGACTAAAGGACGTTTTGTTTTGGAAATCCAGTAGGTAAGGGTGAAAATGCCAAAATTTTGAAGATAGTGACGTTTTCCACAATACCCTCAATAGGTAGGGACGTTTTGTGCTATTTACCCATTAATTCTTCATATTCAATTTCTCTTTATGGTATCGAGCTTTTGTTCTTGGAGACCTAAAATCCTACACATACACAATACCCTATGGCAAAGCGACGAAGGACGAGAAGTCATTGTACCTTCAAGAGTTCCACAACCATGGGAGAATCCCAACCATCCTTTATTTCTCCATCATTCGACCAACCCGGTGCAAGACTTGTATCACAAAGCTTGATGGAAGACAATTATACAACATGGACTCAATCCATGAGTATGGCACTGACAATCAAAAACAAGAAGGGGTTCAGTAGATGGATCCATTCAAAGGCCAACTACGGGGTTGAAGAACAAAAAGAAGATGGGATCGCTGCAACACTTTGGTCAAGACATGGCTGCTAGGATCGATGTCAAAGGAAATCTTCGGCAGCGTGGTTCATTGCAAAAATGCAAGGGATATATGGCTCGAATTGCAGGAGCGTTTTTCCCATACAAACACAGTTCAACTATTCAACATAGAAAATGTGATCCATGGCTGTGAGCAAGGCACCGGTTCTGTCACGGCCTTCTTCACCAGACTCAAAAGTCTCTGGGATGAAAGAGATGCACTTTGTGGGGTTCCACCTTGTAGCTGTGATGCAGCCAAAGAAATCAAGGCATACATGGAAAACCAAAAGACCATGAAGTTCTTAATGGGACTTAATTACAACTATGATGCAATCCGAAGCAACACAGTGGCAATAGATCCACTGCCAAATGTGAACAAGGCGTATTCAATGGCATTGCGCCATGAAAAGCAGGCAGAGGCTTCGAATGGAAAAATCATTGCTCAACCAGAGGCGGCTGCCTTTGCTGTAAAGAAGGGAGGCCGTGATTCGGATGCAGGAAAGTTCGAAGTAAGATGTGAGAAGTGCAACATGACTAATCACAGAACTAAGAATTGTAGGGCCCACCTCAAGTGTAATTTTTGTGGGGGAAAGGGCCATACTTACGACTATTGTAGAAGAAGAAAGGCTGCCATGGAAGGAGAACAGGAGAACTCAAAGGGGAACCATGTAGCTTCCATGTATAACAACAGATTTGATGGAAACAATTTTCCATTCTCACAGGAAGAATGCAAGGAGCTTGTTGAGTTACTAAGCAAAAATAAGACAGCCAAAGTCAATCATGCTGGTAATGTTTCAAATTATGATGAACTCTCAGGTAAAGCTTTTTCCATCACTCAAGATGGCAAGAAAAATGTTTGGATATTGACACGATGGTGCTAGTGATCACATAGTCTATGCTCCTTCTCTTCTTACATCTTTGAAACACCGTGCATAATCGTTTTGTCAAATTACCGGATGGTACTACTACCAAGTCACTCATATTGGCAAAGTAGTTTTAACTCCTCATTTCATTCTACACAACGCCCTATGTGTGTCATTCTTTTATTTGAACCTGATCTCTATTAGTAAACTGGCACTTGATTCATTTTATATCACTATCTTTCTCAGACATTTCTGTTTCATACAGGACCTACGATCGGGGAAGATGATTGGGACGGGAACTGAACGGGAGGGACTCTATTGTCTCAATCCAATACAGAAAGGAACATGCAACTCAGTTCACCCCCAGACACCCAACCTTTGGCACCAACGCCTTGGTCATCCTTCCACCAAAGTTTTCTTGTTATTTCCCTTTTCTGCAAATAAATCTTGTGATGAAAATCAGTGTCCTATTTGCCCTTTGGCAAAACAAACTAGAATGTCTTTTCCCTTACGTACTATCTCAAGTGTATCTTCTTTTAATTTAATACACGTTGACATTTGGGGTGGCTATCATGAACCTTCACTTATTGGTGCAAAATATTTTCTTACCATAGTTGATGATTATACTAGGAGCACTTGGGTATACTTGATGAAACATAAATCAGAAACACAAAACCTCCTAATCAATTTCATTCATTTGGTTGAAACGCAATTTGAGAAGAAAGTAAAATTGTGCGTGAGTGACAATGGTCCCGAGTTTACACTCGAACATTTTACTCATCAAAGGGATAGTTCATCAAACTAGTTGTGTCAACACACCACAACAAAATGGTGTTGTTGAGCGCAAACATAGGCACTTGCTCAATGTTGCTCGAGCAATTTTTCAAGCCAACTTACCTAAACGTTTTTGGGGAGACGCCATACTTACTTCAGCATATCTCATTAATAGAACTCCCACACCACTTCTTCAAGGAAAAACACCCTTTGAAAAGCTTTTCCATAAACCACCAAATTACTCTCATTTACGAGTATTTGGTTGCTTGTGTTTCACATCAACTAACCCTTCCAAACCCACCAAATTTGATCTGCGTGCAACTAAATGTCTCTTCTTAGGTTATCCTCACAGTCAAAAAGGTTACCGAGTTTATAATCTAACAGAAGACAAAGTCTTTGTGTCAAGAGATGTGATATTTTTTGAAGACACTTTTCCATTCCAGTTAAACTCTCACTCGACTTCTCAAACTGATGTGTCCATCTTTCAAACTCCAACACCCTCACACTCATTTGATATTGAACCCTTTGTCTCATCTCCCTCCAATTCTAGAGTCCCACCACTTGAAAACACTCCACCGGATCTCTTCTACTGCTCATCGATTCATCAAGTCATCCCACCAGTGACCCTTCTACACCATCACAACCACCAATTGGCTTACCTATCTCTTCTTCCACTGTGGTAACACCAACTTCGCCACTACGCAGATCAACACGTCCTACCAAGACCCCAACCTTTTTGCAGGACTTTCATGTTGAGGCAACCCTTCCTTCGAGAACCGCACCATCAACTCCACCGAGACTGTGCATCGTTTCACTCTCTTTCCCAAGTCTTATCATATGGTCGACTTTCTCATAACCATAGAGCTTTCACCACTAACATTTCCATCCAGAAGGAGCCTACTTCTTTTTCACAGGCTGTCCAAATTCCACAGTGGAAAAAAGCTATGCATAATGAGATTCAAGCCCTCCAAGCAAATAACACTTGGAGTTTGGTTCCGCTACCATCTCATAAACAACCAATCGGTTGCAAATGGGTATACAAGCTCAAACTTAATCCAGATGGGACGATTGACCGTTACAAAGAACGGTTGGTTGCTAAGGGGTACAGTCAAGTTGAAGGAGTTGATTACAGAGAAACGTTTGCACCGGTTGCCAAGTTAACAACGGTGCGTGTGCTTCTTAGCCTTGTGGCTTTAAAAGACTGGCATGTGCACCAACTTGATGTTAACAACGCATTCCTCAATGGAGATCTTTATGAGGAAGTATACATGAAGATTCCACCTGGTTTCGGACGAAAGGGGGAGACTCGAGTCTGCAAGCTTCACAAATCCCTTTACGGTTTAAAGCAAGCCTCAAGACAGTGGTTTCTTAAACTGTCAACAGCCCTCAAATCTGCTGGGTTTCATCAATCTTGGTCAGACTATTCATTATTCGTCCGAAATTGTTCAGAAAAATTCACAGCATTGCTGGTTTATGTTGATGATGTGATCTTAGCAGGAAATAGTTTGGAAGATATCAAAGACACCAAACAGTTTCTTTCAAAGCAGTTCAAACAAAAGGACATGGGACAACTGAGATACTTTCTGGGTATAGAGGTTGCAAGGTCTAAGCAAGGTATTACATTGTGTCAGAGAAAATATGCCTTGGAAATTCTTGAAGATGCTGGTTTTCTCGGTGCTAAACCCTCACGCTTCCCAGTTGATCAGAACTTATCACTAACACAGACGAATGGTGAATTATTATATGATCCATCCCAATATCGAAGACTTGTAGGGCGGCTAATATACCTCACAGTTACGAGACCAGATCTTGTGTATGCCGTTCACATATTAAGTCAATTCATGGACAAGCCTAGACAACCTCATCTTGAAGCTGCACACAAGGTCTTACGGTACATCAAGCAAGCACCTGGCCAAGGAATTCTTTTACCTTCCAAAGGACCATTGGAACTAAAGGCCTTTTGTGATGCTGACTGGGCTCGTTGTAAAGACACAAGAAGATCCTTGACTGGGTATTGTATTCTACTTGGACATGCACCGATCTCTTGGAAGACAAAGAAACAAAGTACAGTTGCGCGTTCAAGTGCAGAGGCAGAATATCATTCCATGGCCACTACATGTTGTGAAGTAACTTGGTTGCAAAATATATTGAAGGATTTGAATGTATGTCAAGCTCAATCCGCCAAACTATTTTGCGACAACCAAGCTGCTATACATATAGCTTCGAACCCAGTTTTTCATGAGCGCACGAAACATATAGAGATTGATTGCCATGTGGTACGTGAAAAAGTGCAAAAAGGAGTAATTAAAACAGATACATCGTAACCATCGATCAACCAGTAGACTTGTTCACTAAGCCATTGAATTCAACACAATTTGATGCATTACTTAGCAAGTTGAATGTAATCAATATACATTCCAACTTGAGGGGGAGTGTTAAAGGAAAGAAATCGACACAATCTTCGTATTGATTCGACACAATCTTCGTATTGATTCTATTAGCTATAATAAGGAAATTTGTATATGGTAGTACTTAATCTTAGGCCATAAATTATGGATCTAATATGTGTAAACATCTTGTATAAATCATGTAACTTGATTCAATGAAAAGTAAGAAAATTAATTCTTCATATTCAATTTCTCTTTAGTACATGAATAGTCCCTTTCATATGTATCCACCACCACAAATTTAGGAGTAGTTATTTTTGAAGCAACTTCACCTCTAGGAGCTTGCTGTAGCTAAAGAAGATGTGATTGTGGCATTAGTTAATCTATGAATAACATAATTCACGAGTGGACTAAGTAAATTCAGAGTTCAGAACTGTTATCTCAAATATATGTCATTTTAGTCGTCTTTCTAATAAAAACTTTACACATAATCAAATAAATTACTTAACAGCAAGTGTGAATGCATTAAATGTTGTCCATTAACAGGGGCGAAGCCAAGAATTTTATTTTATGGGGGCAATATAGCCTTTAGCGAAGACTATAGTCTTTGACAACGACATCAAGCGCTAGTTTGTAGCGTCTATAGCAAAGAAGCAAACGAAACAAAGAGTCGGTGAGAGATATCATCATTTAAGAAAACAATAAAACCACTTATTTTATTCAAAATTATGTTCTAGTTAAGTACAAAATTTAAAACTCAACTATATTTTTCACGAGATTTGTATGTAAAAAAAGAAGGGGTATTTTGTTTAATTTTTCAGATTTTGGAATTGAAAATCAAATAAACGTTAAGATCTAAAAGATTACATTCGATGTTAAGCGTAGTGTTTTGTCAATTTTATCATTCTAATACACGAGGAAATTAACACTCAAATTTATATAATTATGTAAAAAAAACAAAATATGCAAATGTAACTAAAGATTAGAGATTGGGATTTAAAAGTTATTTTTAAGATTGGGAATTAATTGCACAAATTTCTCGAACGAAAATAAAAAGAAAAAATAACATGACATTTGGGGTTTGAACCCAAATCGTCCAAAAACAAATAATAAGCTTTGCCACCGGGATGGATAAATTCCTTTGCGTCTATCTAAATTTAAAGTTTATATTTTATTATGGTAGCAAAATTATAAAATTTAATTTTTTTCCAAAACAAAACAAATTTTTTGAAATCAGAGCCCACACTCTAAATCCGTCATTGTCTATAACGATCCACTCATCTATTTATTTGATGATGTATAAAAAATTTATTGGAGGGACGGCTAAAGGGATATATATTTGGGACAACAGATCTGGACTCGTAAATTCATATGCATTGTTATTGACGAATTATTTTCCATTAATTAGATTTATGGGCTTTTCGAGATTAATGATAAAAAATAAATAGAGCAAGTGAAGATTACTGGAAATTTCATCGGTGATCGCTGACGGTATAACAGTTAGAGATTCTAACGGAATTGAATAAATATTTGTGATTCAAACAAAATTACTAGTAGCGATAATGTCGGTGATTCGTTAGCAATTATCGATGACAATGTTGTTGGTGATGTCAGCAACCACCGACGGTGCTTTAATCATTGATTGTCGATAATAAAGTGTGAATGTCACCAATAAAATTACTTTTTTAATTGTTATTACTTACCGGCATAATTTTCTTGATCTATATTAAATTCTAAGGGGTTTTCAAGATTAGGGATAAAAAAATTAGTGGAGCAAATAACTATTGTCGAAAATTCTATCAGTGATTGCTAACAATATTACACTCAGAGATTCTAACAGTAATAAATATTTGAAGGTAATTCAAATGAAATTATCGACAATGATATTGTCGTTGATCACCAACGCACCTCTATTGGCAATTATTGATTATAATGTTGTCGGTGATGTGAGCAACCACCGACGATACTCAGTCGCGGGTCGCCAACAGGAAGTCGTCGATATCACCAAAATTTTTTATTCTTTTTATATTTTTTTTATACGTTATCGATGATTATGATCAAATATCTTTTTCTTTTTTCTTTTCAACATTACCAATAGAAAATTATCGACAGCGATATCCTCAATAATCACTTACGCACATCTATAAGCAATTATCGATGATAATGTCGTCGAAGATGTTCACAACCAGTGCTTCGTTTGATGATCCTCGATAAGAAGTCGTTGGTATCACCCCCCAAAATTTTACTCTTCCTATATTATTTATTTTTTTATATGTTATCGGCAATTAAGTTCAAATATTATTTTTTTTATATATAATATTATGAAGAGACTGTAAATGTTTCGTTAATAATTTAATTTTTATATATTTATTACTTTATTTATTGACAAATATTTTGTCGGTAAATAAAATTTATTAAACTTTTATATTTTTAATACTACTAAATAAAAAATAATTCATAAACTTAAATTACTTTTTTAATTGTTTTTTAATTACTGACATAATTTTCTTGTGTTGATATTTAACTTTTTATAATTTCTTACTTTATTTAACAACATAAATTCTATCAGTAAATTAAATTTATTAAGATAATTTTTTTTAAAATTACCATTGACGAAAACTCAACTACTAATTTTAAAATTTTATTTTTATGACTTATTGGATTTTCCGTCAATAATATTTATTATATTTTTATTACTTTATTTAATAAAAGAATTTGTTTATAAAGTAAATTTTTAATCTAATTTTTAATTATTACTAACAAAATTTGTTGGCCTTAATAAAATTATTTAGAATGAAATTTTTAAAATTTGAAGACTTCACCAAAATAGGAAACCGTAGGGGACCACTTAACTAAATTAAAATTTGAGCTGACTCTACTTCTCGTTGATGTTGAGGGGCCGATGCCAACTCACTTCCCAATTCAATAAACTAAGCAAATGTAACACATGGCCACCATCAAACATTAATTAAGATTCATACTAAAAAGTCAAAAGTATGATAGAAATGTAACACATGGCAACCATCAAACATTAATTAAGATTCATACTCAAAAGTCAAAAGTATAATAGAAATGTAACTTCACTAAAATATAGTATTTTACAGCTAAATAATAACAATTACTCAAATTCTTGTATGTGATATTTTCTTATTTAAATATGCATAAGAAATTACACTATTGATTTTGATATAACCCAATTTTCAAGTATAATGTATATAATTTCTCAATATAATTTGTGATAACCCGGTTGATTGTTTTCGTATAAAATTATTCTTTAATTTCCAGGTTGATTCATATTAGCTTCTAGCCACGACGGTCGAGGTGGTTAGGGATGTGGCGGAGATGGAGGGGATGGGGTGGATACGGAATTTTTCCTTTCTTTTTTCTTTTTATTTATTTTCGTTAACTTGAAGTGTTTTTGGCATTCAGTTTTATTTGAAAGTGCAATTTTATCAATTCAAACACACATTTGCTCATGTGGCACGCCAATATCATATCAATTCAAACACACATTTGCTCATGTGCCTTTGCAACGTATTTATATACCTACTCTTGCATTTGATATTTGCATCTCAATAATGGAGTGGTGCTTCGTCAACATTGTATTCATCTATGCTCATGTCATGTAATCATTTAACATCGGAGGAGCATATTGCAAGGAGGGAAGGAGGGTCATGATGTGATGACGGCATGTTCATGTGTGGAAGAAACCAATTGTTATTAGGCGCTTTAGTGTGGGGGTGGAAATGAAGGAATCAGATCGTGCAAATGAACTTCAAGTGTTGATAATCGTCTCGATTCATCTCCTCAATTTCATTTACACCTTGTAGGTTGACGATCTTTGTCATTGTCGAATTCTAGATCACCGAACTCTCTGTCACCCTCCACTTCAGGACACTAAACTTCTGGTTGAGTGTCATCAATGGCAACACAATCAAGTAATTTGATTCAATAACTCATTTGTTTCATCCTTTGGCATGCTCATCAAGTAATAAATTGTTTAGTAGCATCGACCGTTGTGGGCCGCAGAGTAGGCAAAACTCGAAGCTAGAAAATGTAAAGAATTAACAGAATTATCAATTGCGTTTTATGGATTTTGCTGTATTTCATTATCGTCAAACGATTTTCAATCGTACCCGCTTCATTTTAAAGAAATTCTTGTATGTTTGTGATTGTGTTTGCCTGGTTGCTCCCCAATTTAATAATCTTGTAAAGTGATCGTCAATCTTCTTGCCAAATTTCAGGCCAATCTCGGGCAATGCCTCAAACGCCCAAATCTACACAAATAAATAGAGAAGTTAAGATCAAAAGATACCAAAGAAGTTTTATATTATACTAGTTTTTGATACGTGCGTTGCACGTTTGGTAAGTGTTGCTTGAATATATACGTATAAAAAATTCTAAATATATAATACGCAAATAATAAATATAAAAATATATTTTTGAACATACCATTTAATACAATTAGTAAAATATTGAAATAATAGCGAACTCGAAAGAATGAATTATATAAACCAAATAAACACATAACTCATACCAAAAAAAAAATAAAAAAAATAAATAACTAAGATTCAGTAAACATTAATATTTTACAGACCTTTGGCATAATCCTTGCCGGTAAAGTGATGTGTGGTGTTTAAACAACCCATTTTTATTGAATTGGACCATACCCTCAAGAATTCAAATTGGACAAAATCCTCAAGAATTGAACTCGAGCTCCAACTTTTTACCAAGAAATTACCCAAATATCGAAAGCCATATATTAGTACAATTTGCTTATTATAAGATCAAATAAAAAAAAAAAAAAAAAAAAAAAAAAAAAAAAAAAATTATTGGTGAAAATTTGAATGAAAATCTATTTGCATTGTAAAAGGAGAAAGAAAGATGTAAAGGAGGTAAAAAAAATGGACGCAAATGGGCCTTTTGCTTGGGAACCACAATTTGTGTCGATAATCTAGACACAAATTGGGAACAAAAAATTGGTTTCCATGATTTGTCGACAATATTGACAAAATTTTGTCAACATTTTTAATAGGACAAAATTGAACTAATTATACAGTGAATAAAAAAAAGAAAAAATTCTAAATGTATAATCCTCAAATAATAACAACCCATTGAATTGGACCAAACCTCAAGAATTCGAACTCAGGGCTCCAACTTTTTCACCAAGAAATGACCTAAATATCGAAAGTGAAATATTGACGAATTATAAGATCAAACGGAAAAAAAAAAAAAAAAAAAGATTGGTGAAACATTGAATAAAAATCTGTTTGGATGGGAGGAAAAAAAAAAGTGCAAAATGGGTCTTGGAACCAAAAATTGGTTCTTATTATTTGTCGACATTCTTGAAAAAAAGAAAAAAATTCTAAATATATAATAATAAATATAAAAAATATAGTTGAAAGACACTTTGGAAAAAAAAATAATATCGTTAGTGGTTTAAATGAAAAGAAGAAAACAGGAAACAAAATATATATATATATGGATAAATTGCCCATTTGGTCAAGAAACTCGACAAAATGGGATATAGGCCAAAATTTGGCCCATTTTGTCATGGGAAGAATTCTCATTTGTCGAGCTTCTCGACAAAGGATATATATATATATATATATATATATATATATATATATATATATATATCTCATTATGAAACTAAAAAAATAGAGAGAAAAAGAGAAGAAAATAGAGATAGTCAAAACTTATGTATGTCCATTTACTTATAACAATGACCCTTATTTATAGAATCCAAAGGAATTACAACTTGATTAGAATACACTCTTACGGAGTAGGTAGATAACTACATAAACATCTAAATACAACTAAATAGTCATTCATCATTATCTATAATTTTATAACACTCCCCTTTGAATGACTTATTACACAATAACCGGTTCGTTATTTGGCAAAAATCCAATGGGACAAAAATACTAATAGAAATAAAAATTTATCAAAAATTGAAGTACTCAAATCTGCGCCTCATTAAAACCTTGTCGGGAAAATCCAATTGACAAAACCCGAGCGAAGGAAAAAGTACAAACTACTCCAACCGATTTCAACCAATGGAAAAAACTTGTATCGAGCTATCCATATCTTGTGCGCCAATGTCTTCAATGTCACTATCTTTTCAAAACTTGTATAAAACAATTACGGTAAAATGTGCTCCATGTTATAACCTCCAAAGAATATCATTTTCATACACTATCTACGGTTGTTGTAGTCGCATGATGGTCGATGCAATTATATTAAAAATAGATCTTGTAGTTGTTCCCTTCAGGGGTCTCATATACAATTTATAATACACAGGAGTATAACCATAGGGTTATGATGAATATAAATATTTTGTAGGTTATAGACATCCATAACTATAAGAATTATAATACTTTTAATTGGATATCATTTACACAAAGAATATGTCTCATTAAAACCTTACTAGGAAAAAACCATGTGGGAAAAAATCATGGTAAAGGAAAAAGAGTACATAATTCTTTTAATACGCCATGCAAATTGCCTCATTAAAAACCTTGCCAGGAAAACCCAATGGGACAAAACCTCAATCAAGGAAAAGAGTACAATGCGTATTTACTCCCCCTCATTATAATATTAGTTCAGATCTGTACTTTGATCGATTGAGTTCTCGAAAAGTTGAACTATATGCTTCAGGCATATTAAATCCTCCAGAGATTTATATACATTGTTTTATCAGTCATGCCAGATGAGTTGGTTATAACAATATTCATTATATACATATATGTCATGCATTGACAGATTAACAAGATATCAACTTATGATTACTTTACATAAGTCTTTGCGAATTTAAAAGTCGTGCATTACATGTTACGACTTCATTTTTCTATTTGCTTTTCGTGATAAATATACACCTTTAGGTGTTCGACTATAAGTCCGTAAACTTCTGTTTTTCTAGTCAATTCAATTTACTTGGATTGCATCCTTTTATTTAGCCAATTAATTCTTTGTGATTTCTTTCAATATCCTCGCTACCTTTTATAATATGAGCGTTTCTTTATATACAAAAGAGTTGTTAACAACATTTATTTTTGAATCCATTTCTTTCTCATAACGACATAACTTAACGAGATCTTTTCGTTTTATTATTTTATTCATTTGAACCTCTTCTCGAGTTTTATAATTAGTTATGTCTATATGCTCTCCAAGAGTATACACCTCCTCAATAGGACCATCTTTATAATTGGCTCCATTTTTAATTTGAGAATTTTTGAATTAAATATTACCACGCTTTAGGCGTGTCATTAATTTACGATATAATGTTAATGGATTGTCCTTCAAGGACGCTAATATAAATTAGAGCATTTAGAGCTGGTATATGAGATTTGATTTAATCTCTTTGGTCGATAAATGTATATCATCAATTGTATAACTTACAAATGAGTTATTTGTTGAACTTACGGTTCATATTGTCTTGTGCAAGGATCTAGAAAATATAATATAATGCATTTTCATATATTCTTTCCAACTACTTAATTTCTCTCCCCTGATATTGAGAAAACTGTCTTATCAAAATAACATTGAAATACCATATTATAAAATATCACTCGTTAGGACTTAAGATATTTTATAATGTTCCATACTAAACATGTATTCTCAACATTTTTCAAAGCCCATCTCAGTGCACTATGGTGGACCGATTGTACATATATTGCACTGTCAAAAATTATTAGATAGATAATATTAGGCTCTGACCATAAGCCAACTATAGCGGGGTAACTTTGATGTTGGCATGATGCGTATAAGTATTTCAACATATAAAATAGCATTCCCTAGATAAAAATGGGAAGCGCTGTGTTCTCAATAGTAATAGTTTAGAATTTAATTGGAGGGGTTGAAAAACAATATTGCTAAACCATTTAACATCATCTCAATTAATATTTATTAAAAGTTTGAGATTTAGACTCACTAGTATTGACAAGACACATCACCATCTTGGTTGTTCGAAAATTATGCTCGTTATTTAAAATTTTGAGCAAGTAATCTCGCAAACTTCAAGTTGCGAATATTAACACCATACAATCATCTAGTAGATGTATCTATTAGATACAAATAATATATAGATAGTCAACATAGAAGGTGATGGGGCCCCATAAATCACGTTAAATAATTTTCGTAAATCACGAGGGAATTCAAATTCCCGATTTTACCTAGTGAATGTCTATTGGTTTATATACCATGAGAATAAGCATCACGTGAGAATTCATTATATTGAAAAAATTTCTAGTTTTCAATAGATATTCTCATTAATAATTCACATCATATTGATCCGGGATGGTCTAACCGGTAATGCCAATCAATAAAATTTTTAGGACATTGAACTTCTAGTTCAATATAGTATTTATTCAAGAGTATCAACACTCTAATATTACACAACATTAATATTCTAAAATTGTAAAGTTGTGCTTCTTCAAGAGCAACAACACGATATTTTTACAGAATATTAATATATACAAATTTATGCTTATTCAAAAGCAGTCATATAATATTCGTTTAATTAAGTTATGCTTCTTCAGGAAAATATTAATATACTATAAATTTGTGCTTCTTCATGAGCAATATCAAAATATTAATATATGTAATATTGTGTTTCTTTAGGAATTACAATGCAATATTCTCCAAGAATATTGATTGAATATAAGGTTGTTGTTCTTCAAGAGCAATGATACAAAACAAAATAATTTATCGATTAAGTAAAAGTTTTCACTAAAGCAATCGATCAATTATTATATAATTTGCATTAATCAAAACATAATATGATTTATATGCTTTCCTTCGGGGATAAGCATTAGTTGATTAATTACTTATTTATATCACATTTTAATTATGTGATATGATATTCTTCGAAACATGTGCTTCTTCTAGAGCACAATAAAATATTATTTCGACTACTGCTCAATATTTTTCTGAAATATCAAAATTATAACGTCGTAAAAATTAATATTCTTCTGAAATATTTAAATTGTAACATTATGCTCTTCAGGAGCAATTAATATTCTTATGGAATATTTAAATTGTAATGTTATGCTCTTCAGGGGCAGCTAATATTTTGTCAAAATATTATACGTTGTGCTTCTTCAGGGACAACAACAAATCATTATTCTAAAATAAAGATTTGCTCTTCATGAGCAATATTATAATATTCTAATAGAATATTATATCTTATAAAATTAGGCTCTTCGGGAGCAATTAAAATTCTACTGGAATATTAATGTAATAAAAATCTTTGCTTATTTTGAATCAACAATAAAATATTTTTCTAGAATATCTATATGTGAGGTTATGTTATATTCGAGAAAAGCAACAATGAAATATTCTTCTGGAATATTACCAGATTTGTGAAAAATAACACAATTAACAATTAATCTTGTTTAAGAATTGATAATACATTAGTAAACATGAAAATATAGTGCATGTATATTTAAAATAATAGGCTGTTGCAATCACATGTAAATTGTTTACTATAGAGTTGATGTGTGCATTGAACAACACTTATGCATGGTTAAAATATTCTTTTAAAAGAATAATTAGTAAAAGACAAATAATTATGTTTTTCTGGACTTTAATTATGTGATCATAATTTTACCACCTCATTAGTTAACTTCTCATCATAATATGAAATCCACATAGGTTAAAAAGAGAGATAAAGAGATGTATGTAAATTAAACCTCGTAATTGGCACCTTTCACCAATTGATCGTCTGAAAATTGTGAGATTGGATTCCAATTAATTTTCCACCAATATTTTCTGCCACAAAGAAAAATCACGTTAGTTTACTTAATTATTTAGAAGGTCGTGCTGATAACGTGTTATGAAACTAAAAAAATAGAGAGAAAAAGAGAAGAGAATAGAGATAGTCAAAACTTATGTATGTCCATTTACTATAACAATGACCCTTATTTATAGGGTCCAAAGGGAATTACAACTTGATTAGAATACACTCTTCTGAAGTAGTTAGATAACTACATAAACATCTAAATACAACTAAATAGTCATTCATCATTATCTATAATTTTATAACAATATATATATATATATATATTTATTCTCTAGTCTCCATAGCCACTATACAATTTGTTGTTCTTTCTGAATGCTACAATATATAGATACACGTATATATACACCCATATAATATAGATACATTTTTTTAGAGTAACACAAAACCGAAAAAGTACAGAGAAACAACACTTTATTTTCTGAACAAATGAAAGAAGCAAATTAAAAGTGAAATCCTAACCCAAATTTGAAAAACGTAAAGAATTTACCTTCAATTCGAGCCCTTACATGGTGATTGCGTAAATACCCCAAAGATTTGATGAGATTTCGAGTCTATTTCTGAGCCTCGTCAATTTGTGGTTTAGGATCTTCAAGGAACTGGAGAGGTTTTAGAGAAACTTTAGACAGGAGTTGGTGGAGAGAAACAGTGAGACGTGAAAAAAAAAGTCACCCAAAACTATGTCTTGAACAATGAACAAAATAAGACTCTTTATTATTGTAATGATATACATTATTATCTACGAACCTCTAACGCAAGAGGAACCCATACAAAGTGTATGGTAATTTAGCATACTGCTTATTTGAACTTTCTCGGCCCTTCTATTCAAAGAACTATTCACGGACCTTATAGGAGAAAAGTAGCAATCTCTACTCTATAGGTACTAGTAGAATATTTCTAGATTATTCACTAAGGACAATGTCTCTAGATCAATACCCAAATTCTGATCGTGGAATCTAAATATCTCCTCAATCACTAATGTCAATCTCAATTTGTACTTGTCCTAGTGTTGAGTGCACTCGATTGATGCGGTCTCCAATTTGGACAAAAAGACATGCTCGTTGGTTGTTGATGCTTCTCCGCCTCAACCAATTTTTGGACAACACTTGTTCCATTCAAAGAGTCCTGCGCCCACCACGACAATTCAACCCAATTATTAATGCCTACTCCAGCATTCCAAATCGAGCTTACTGTCCATCAAACTTAAACTATGGCTCAGAATTCTTATTGCACTCAACCTTCTAGATGATCTATACGTGTCCAATTTGTTGGATAGTTATAACCACATATCCGCCAATGTTAACAAATATGCGACCAGGATTTCATTGAATGCGGTTTTATGTTCGTCATCAAAATTCTTCAATACAAGATCGATATATTCAACTAAAATTATCCGTTGATTTTCCCTTCAAACCTCATGTCATTCATTCAATATTATGTAGAGAAAATCCATCTACAAAAGATATATAATTTTTAATCTCACGTAACAAACAACCATAACCAAGAATGAAATGAATTTATTTAGCAAATTTTGCCAAGAAATTTTATTCAATCATAATTCTAGAGGATATTTGACTCTCAAATTCCACAATTTGAATTGTCAAATTCAACAAATGAACTTCAACATCGCAATTAGAGTTGCAAGAATGGATTTAAAGCAGCCAAAACTGGCTCATCGAGCAGAGGCCACCCTTAAAACTTGACTGGGCTAGTTTTGTGTAGGCCAACCTACCCCATCGGACCAACCCGATCTTAATTTTATTTTTTTTATTTTTTTTAAATAAATTTTGTATACAATCTTAGATAAACTTAGACTATATATTTTGAGATTTTTTTAAAGAAATTAATTTATAAAATTGGGACTCTCAAGTATTAGTCAATAGATAAATATCAATTTTCTTTCAAAATAATAATATTTTTTTTTTTTGTTAATTGTAAACTATTTGTTGACACATTTAAAAAAATATCTATAAATAGTAAAAGCATGCTAGTCTTATTGCTTTGTAATATAAGCATGTTTGGCTTAATTTAAAAGTTTACTTGTAAGTAAATTTAAAATAAATAATTTATTTGTCACACTAAACATGATTTGAATTGACACTCAAATTAAACTAAATTTTAACTAAATCTAAATAATTTTATGTTGGAGTTTAGAATTCTTGGACTAATGTTTCAAAAAAAACATAATTTAAATTAGAGATTTGGACTTAGGCCATTTTAGATAGATATTATTTGAATTATGTATTGGAACTATTCATAAAATAAGTGATTAGTGTTAATGAGCAAAAAAAAAAAAAAAATTGCGGGCCAACCCAACTAGCTCGGCCGGGCTGAGCGGGTTGAATATATAGACCCCGGTTTTGTTTGGGCCAGAGCTAGCCCAATCCAAAATCCAATTATCTGTGAAATTTGGACCGGTTTTGCCACCTCTAATTGTGATTGTCGAATTCGACACTTCAACAATCTAAATTGGCACTCAAACATCCAAAAATCCGTTCAAAAAAATCAATTACACGAGAACATTCAACAAATGATTTCCGTAACAACAATCACAAAATGAGTCACAACAAAATGACTTTTTTCAACATATTCAAGCACAAGGTCTTCAAAAATCATATATGTATTGGCGAAACGTTCATAAAAAATGATAAAATCCATCAACAAAATCTAACTACCAACATAGAACAAAAACAAAACAAAAAATGGGAGCAAACTTACTTCAAACGTTATAGTGGTATTTTCTTGGAAGTCAGGCACAATTCTGGTGTCAACGGTGGGGTTGGAGAAGATCCGGCAGTTTTAAGAGGAAAGAAATAATATAATTTCAAATAGGTTTTGATTTTTAGGAGAAAGAACAAACTCACTTCCAACGTGAAAGTGGTATTTTTCTGTAAATTTCGACGCGATTTCGATAGCAATGCATTGGAGAAGAGCCGACAACTTTAAGAGAGAGACAATAATTGCATCTTTATTAGAGCCCAGGATTGCCCACAGAATAGTATTCCTGTTATTGGGCTGGACACTGAATAGTGTAACAAAAAATATGTTTATTCAGGGGCCAACATGAATGTGTTCAAGGTTTATTTATTTATTTATTTATTTTAATTGTCAAAAATTGAAGGTTTTCGACATACATGTTCAAATAAAAATCTTTACACGTGACTAAAGTATATGGCTATATGCTATTAAGCATTTAGTCTCTTTTATGTGTCATAAACGTTGATTCTTTTGCCATTTTGTTTTGTCAAACATGTAAACTTCATCAATTCTTTGTCACGTATTTACACTCACATCACTTGTTTATTAGGAAAAATTTTGACTTAATATTCTTGAGTTTCAAAGAAAGTTAATGAAGCTAGTATGATATGACCGGTTTTTACCAACTACTCAATTGTTATCAAATCTATTTAGTAGTCTACGCATAAGTTATAATAATATAGAATACATATTAAAAGAAATGAAAACTCATAAATGATTCATATTTATTTGAATAATGCTATTTAGTTCCAAAGAGTACTAAGTTGAGGTGGGCACGATTCGATTTGGTGCGATTCCTTAAAGTACTTAGAATACATGAGCAGATTTAGCGACTCAAAGCAAAGTAAGTCTTCTAGGGTTATCCTCTAAATTTGTAAGATATTATTATATTGTGTAGTTCGTACATCACAATAACTAAGAAAGAATCAAGAATCATTCGCGAGGGCAACCAGGTGGCTGATTTACTTCCTTTAGTGCGTTGAGATCGTCGTTGCTATTTCGAGTACAGTACTTTCGGAACTTACTGCATGACGTTAGAGCAAATTTTAGTTTAGATTGATAGACATGGAGTTCCTACAGTTAGGAGTTTATATAATTTTTTAGGACTACTTTTAATTGCTTTATTATTTATTCATTTATTTGTTTACTTTGGTTTTATGATTGATTTCAGGTTTTATGCTCCCCTCCATGTATTCTTTATAAGTTATTTATATATGGTTGGAGTATCCGAACTCCTCATCCTTCCTCGATGGAGGCTTGAAACCATATTGGAGATGTGATGGTGTCTTTGAATTAAAAAAAAAAAAAAAAAAAAAAAAACCATACTCGATTAAAAGAATCAAGAATCATTGTTTTTTCAATAGAACCGTCTCTAATTGTTGATTAAATTCCAACCCAATTCAAGTACTTTTACAACAACACTAAAATTGAATAGCATTATTCTATTTATTTATTTATTTATTAGTAAAGTTCAAATTATACGAAGAGTATATTTTTAGTTCACTAGTTCTAAGAATTGTTCATTTTTGAAATCCTGAATGACATAAATCATGCGGATACGCATAACAAAAATCTTGTACAATTTTTTAATTTCAACAATCAAGACTAATCATATGCACTATAACACTTACTAAATACATAAAGAAGAATTGTAAACAAACCTAGAAAATATATAATCGAATGTTATATACTTGCACATAATTGAACTCCATCTAAAAATTTAAACTACAAAACTCTAAAATCAATTACACAAATCTTTGTTTCTTCTTTCTTTTTTCAAGCAAAAGCTTTACCAGAAGTCAAAAGCTGGTTGAAGTAAAAGAAAATGCCAAATTATAGATCCTAGGAACTTGAAGTACATATATTACTTAATCATTTTTTTCCATAATTAAAATGGGATTAAAATTAGTAATAAATATAAAATTGACTGGGTCCAGTCCGTCCACGGCACGAAGGGCCCAAAATGGACCCATTTTATTTGACCCCTCTATCCTGCTCTAACTTTGTGTGTAACAAGCCACTTTTCATGCCTGTACATACATGGTTCAATCCACCCAACCACCACTCCCACTCCCACAAAACCCACTATAAATAATCCACACACTTGTCCCAAAGCCCACCACCACCACCACCACCACCACCACCACCCCCACCCTCCCTCTTTCACTCATACAATATTAGACACAAATACATACATATACACACATCACATGCCAAGAATGACTGGTTTTGGTAGAGTGGTGCTAGTAATGGTGGTGGCTACAGTCATGATGTTAAGCAGTGTTTCTGCTGATCCAGATTTGCTTCAAGATCTTTGTGTTGCTGATCTCACTTCTGGTATATATCCATCAATGCCCTCAACACTCAACCTCTCTCTCTCCCTTTGTGACTGTGTGTGCATTCTTGTAATTAATGATATTGAGGTTCTTTGATTCAATACTTCAGTGTTCTAAAAAATATAAAATGTGACTAGGCGTGGAGATCAAATTTTAAATTTTTCGAGTGTAGGCAAGGTGTGGATCCACATTTCACGTTTAGACAAGTTTTTTAGAACACTGATAAATACAAGAGTTGTGTCACTATATTCTACACTTACTCAACTTTATTTGCCTTCTAATTTTCTCATTACTTTGGAATGTGTGCACAAAGCTATTAGATGGGATACAAGTCTTGTCGTTACTCGTTTATAAGCATATTAGATCTTTTGTGAAAATATAAATTTGATTTTCAAGTGAGGAAGTTTGTCCAACTTTAAAAGATTAAGGTTTTAGTCGTCGCCCATCTATAAAATTATGAATGTATCAAATCTTTAATCGGGGTTTGTCTCGTTCTTGACTAGTTCACCCGCCTTTCACCCCTTTTCTTCAAAAATTGTGTACCTCTTTTAAATGTTTTAAGGGTTTTTAATTGTTGCTCGTTTATAAAAATTGTGAGGGTTTTTTTTTTGTTTAATGTTTAAGATTTTAGATGATGCGGTTATTGTTTTCCAATTTGATATCTGAAATAGGTGTCAAAGTGAATGGATTTGCTTGCAAGTCCAATGTGACAGCAGAGGACTTCTTTTTGCTGGCCTAGCCAATCCTGGCGCCACCAACACCACCACGGGATCACTTGTAACTGCCGCCAATGTCGAGAAAATCCCGGGCCTAAACACTCTAGGAGTGTCCCTTTCGCGCATCGACTATGCACCCGGTGGCCTAAATCCACCCCACACCCACCCACGCGCCACCGAGATAGTCTTCGTGCTCGAAGGGGAACTGGATGTTGGCTTCATAACCACAGCCAATGTCCTGATTTCCAAGTCTATCAAGAAAGGTGAAATTTTCACATTCCCTAAAGGCTTAGTCCATTTCCAGAAGAACAATGGCAAGGTTCCGGCTTCCGTGATTGCTGCATTCAATAGCCAACTGCCCGGAACTCAGTCGATCGCCGCCACATTGTTTGGCGCATCGCCACCAGTGCCAGATGATGTCTTGACAAAGGCATTCCAAGTTGATACCAAGGAAGTTCAGAAAATCAAGTCCAAGTTTGCACCCAAGAAGTAGACTCTTGGCACATAAAACTCTCGGAAATGTTTGATATACGGTATTGGATACGACTTGACAATATAATAAATAATATTTTAACTTATTTTTATTTTGTAATCTGACTATTGTTATCCAATTTACTCTACCATACATGCCACAGTCTTATTGTAATCTGATTTATATGGTTTTGGACATTGAAATAGTTGTAAAGTACAAAAAAAAAAAAAAAAGCTTTCTTTTGTTGTCAACAATAAGATTTACATTTTCAGACAATAATCTCTATTACACATACTTATCCCTAATTAATGAATACAAAATAAACTTTATTGACAATGAAATTCGAGTTTGTTACATGAATTCTTTCTTGTCACTTTGTTCGATAAATTACCGAAAGTTACTAAGTGAATGTTTGGTAAATATTTTTATAGATTATAAGCAGTGAGTCTTACGGAATGTGTGGATAAAAATTAGATAAAAGTTGTAGGTTTTACGAAATATGTAGATAAAAATAATGTTTGACAAACTTGTAAGTATTTATAAGAAATTAGATTTTTAACGACTTCAACAAATTGTGTTAATATTGATCTACATTTCAATTGCATGCTTCTTACACCTTCCGTAACCTTTGCTGCAATTTCTAGTGTTTTAAGAAGATAAAATTTGCACGAGGATGTTTGACAAACCTTTTTGATAAAAAAAAAAAAAAAAAAAAAAAGTTAATAAATTTTGATAAAAAAATGATAAAATGTGTAGTTGAAAAGTTAATAAAAGTTGCGAGTTTATGAAATGTAATATGTAGTTAAAATTAATTGTTGACTTTCAATTTAATTTTTCAACAACTTTTAAGCTAAAATATTGAAGACAATGAAGACAAGATCTTGTTTTAGACATAACTAAGTGCATGTTTTGACAACTCAACCAGAAATCCAAAAGTTAACTTGTTTTTAAAGGAATACAGTAGTCTAGAAAGGGTTATTTTCAATTGCCACCGAATTTTATATTTAGTGTCACTTGTACTATTGAACTTTAAATCATTTAATTTACCTTATTAAACTTTAAAATTCGTTTCAATTATACCACCATATTAGCTAGCCGACCATGGGAGACCACTACATAATATGGATTTGACCATTTGTTGCGTTTTTATACTATATAGCTTTATATGTTTTATTTACGGGTGGTCTGTTAGTTCATTTTTTTAATCGAAATATAACCACGTTTGTTCACTACTATTTTTTAGTCGCTACAATGTTTTAATATAACAACGTAAGACTCGCTAAAACAATTTCATATACACATTTCTTATTTAGAATAAAATTATGAATAAAAATGATAATGAACAATTTATAAATTACCAACTTCACTAGTTTAGTGAGATAAATAAAACGATTTAAAATTTAGTCATATAGTAATACTAAGTGTAAAGTTCGGTGATAATTGGTGTAAATAACACAGTTTAATGTGAGAGTTACATAAAAAAACTAACAGAACTTTAACGCCATATGATTTTTTGTTAAAAAAGTTAGATGACCGACTAATGTAGTGGTATAATTGAAGCGGGTGGTAAATGAAACAATTTAAAGTTCAATACTATAAGTGACACTGTGTACAAAGTTCAGTGGCAATTAATATAATTAACCCTCTGGACAGATAAAGACACACCAACTTTTGATGCTTGATTTGATGGAGGATTTGATATGACATCTACTCAAACCAATTACAATTATTTCTAATCATAGATCATTATGTGACTAATCAGTAGGTGAGTTTCCAAATCTTTGTCTACCTACTATTATTAGGACTTATATCCTAAGATAACAAAACTTAAATGAAATGTTTCATAAGTTGAACAAATTAAACATAAACACAAACACAAACAAAATGTCCAATATTTGTTTATTATAATGTTCATGTTCCATCTAATATATCAAGCATACTTCTAAAGATTATAAATTACACAAATAGTAACATAATCTTTGTTACAACACTATCATTTAAGTCTTCGATGTTATGCCCCCTTCATCAAAGTTCATTAATTAATCAAATATAAACGATAATATGACAATTGATGATTTTGTGTAGAGCACAAATTTAATCATACTATCAACATCCATCACAATTTTCCATTTGGCAAACCAATGGTGCTAAACGAAAACTTACCTTTGTTTGATTTTACTTAAAAAGTTGATAAAAAATTGAGTCAAAATCAACAATTAATTTTAACCACACAGTTTATAAGACCCACAATTTTTATCAATTTTGCAACTACACATTTTAGCAACATTTATCAAAATATGCTAAAATACTGAATTTTAACAATCAAACAGCACTTAATAAATAAAAGTATAAATTAAGTGACGCAATCAGTCAATTGTGATAAAATGAAGTAATATGACCCATTCAAAATTGAAACCCCTAAATTATTTTCCCAAATAAAATGGTTAAAAATTAACAAAACAAAGTGCAGTACAGCTTTTGTTACCCCTCCAGCTCAGTGAGACCTGAACAAAAGAATTGGTCAACCACATGTTAATCATTGCAATTAGGGTGAGATTAAGTACAGCTAATTGGGTTACTAATTCTACATTAAACACAGGATTATTGCTGATTAACTACTCAATAATATAATACTACTTCATAATATCACTTCCACCCAATGGATTCTTGTGTGTTTGAGTGATGATTCCTACTCCCATTTTCCATTTCTACAATCCCAAAGCCATTCTACAACTAAGCATGGCTCTCATCTTCTTTCAAGTAAAGATTATCATAAGAAAGAAAGTGTGTTTGTGTGACATTGACCCAATGGTTGGACCAGTGATCCAATACTTTGAACGAGTTAATGATAAGGTTAGGTTTGTAACTATGATATGTTCTCCTGTCTTCTTTGTACATGAACTCAAATGGAGAGGGCTTCCAGATATCGTACTAATGCTGTAATAAATCAACAACGATAATCTTGTAGTTCATATTTTCTATTCTAAGCCTTCAAGAAAAAGAATCTCTGCAGCAATAGCTTGAAGCAAGAATACCAAACAATATGGCTTCAAGAAATAAAAAGGACTAGTAATTACCTTCCAAAACATGCCACATGAAATAAAATATTGCAAACGCAGGAAAATTCATCAAGATTAAAACAAGTACATATCAAACAAACTGTTAAAAAAGACGTGAAAATATAAGTGTTAACACATGGAGAAATCCTATTTTTGCCCATTTCTAGTCAACTCCAAAATCATAGGTCGGACGTAATATTACTTCATTATTGTTTGCTGCTTGCCATCTGGAATGGCAAACAGAACTATAGGCTTAGAAGGTCGAATAAAAGGAACATCGCATTTGTAATACCCTTTTCTCTCAAGCTGTATGACGTCTCCACGCTTCAAGTTCCTCATATCTGATTCCCCAAGTGCTAGAGTCTCCTTCTTCGTACAGGGATTGACCACGTCAATGAAATCCTCATCTTCCTCAAGCTGCAATTATAAACAACCATACAATTTAGCAAACTACCATATTAGGATCTGAAATTTGATTATTCAGCTCAGAATGAGAGGAATTAAAATTTCGCCAGAAAACATCACCTTCTTCTTCGTAATCAGATAATCATAATCCACCAAATTGAGTCTGACAAGCTCATTGGTGTCCGGCAGCCAAGTGAGCTTCAACTTTGTCTTCTTAACATTTCCTTCAAGATGCAAAACTCCAACTAGCTCTGATACCTTTCCATCCTGGTCCTTCTTGATTTCCTTTACAATTGCATTACCCCAATCCTTCAGAGTTACTTCCTCACTGACCGAAATTGACTCAGCATCCACATAATCTAACCATATTCTGCTTGAATAAGTAACAGCTTTCTCTCCGGCACCTTCATATTTCTTGTGCTTCGTAAAATGCGCTTTAAAAGGATCTCTGGGACCATCAGATAGAATCAGCAATACGCGTCTTTCTTCAATAACAGCAGTATGCCTGGGACACACAGGATCAATGATCTTCTTATTGATGGCCCAGAGTTTGTCCCATTCCATGAGATTGAGATTCTTGGATGCCCCCTAAACAATTCAGAGAAGAGATTCAGATTCCCAGTAAAAAATAAATGCAGGGCCTTTCCTTGCACATTTTACTGAACGGTTATTTGCCGTACATGACGTAAAAATAAAAAACTCAAGAAGGAGGAGAAGAAAGCAGACACATGCAAGCATGCACATAGAGACGTCCTAAAGTAATGGCTACCTCGTTGATTGCTATGGTAATGGAGGTACGGTTCTGAAACATGTTATGGATCATGTCTCGAAAATAAACTTACTTGTTCCAAAATGAACTGTATCAGTGCTTCAATCTTCAGACCCCTGCGTACTATTCCTTGGACAGTAGGAAATCTTGGATCATCCCAACCTTCAACTTTTCCATTTTGAACAAACCAAAGCAGCTTGCGCTTGCTAAGAAGTGTATAAACCATATTAAGCCGACTAAATTCATATATATGAACCTTTTTGAAGCCCATATCCGTCTGAATTCTGTAATATTGATCGTTACGATCATGGTATTCACTAGATCGAAGTGCATGTGTAATACCTTCCACGGCATCAACGAACGGACAACAAAAGTCATATGTTGGGTATACTTTATATTTAGACCCAATCCTGTGGTGAGGAGTCAAATTGCAGCGATAATATACTGGATCCCTAAGTGACTTGTTTGGATCTTGCATGTCTAATTTTCCTCGGAGACAACACATCAAGCCCCTCTCAGAACCGGCAATCATTTCCTTCCACAACTTGAAGTTCTCCTCCACACTGTTATTCCTGCACCTTGATTCTATGCCTTCCATCCTTTCGTGCTGCATTTGCTCCCGTGGTGTATCATCGACATAGGCCTTACCCTCATGAATCAATCTCTCTGCCATTTCCATGATCTGGGAAAGTAGTCTGATGTGTGTTACAGCACTATACTTAATCCCCAAGGTTTCTATATCTTTCAGAAGATTATCCACAAACTCACTACTTTCTTTGTCAGGATTTGTGTCATCAAAGCGTACAATCACCTGACCTTTGTACCGCTCTGCAAAATACTGATTCAATAATGCAGCTTTTGAATGACCAATGTGAAGATAACCACTGGGTTCTGGAGCAAAACGCAACTTCACTTTTCCAACCTCAGCTTCCGGAAGATCTATCTCAGATGCAGATCGGCTTCCTGCCGTTTCATTTAAATTGACACCATTCTCCACAACAGTTGACTGAGTATTAGAAGCTTGTGGCTCTTTCAACTTAAATGTTACAGACTTCCCAGAGCCTCTTTTCCCAACATTTGCTGCAAGAACTTCACTCAATGCAGCATCATATTCAACAGATACTGAGTTGAACCACCGAACAAGGTTTTGGTACTTCTTAGATTTCCTTAAACTTTCCCATCTCACACCAGTTACTGCAAGAATATTCAGAAAAACATGTAAGTGTTGCATAGCAGACTACCAAAGCGTGCAAAAAGGTACATATTTAAGAGAATCATTGTCCTTGTGCAATAATATTGAATGGATTTAAAAACCAATGTGACAATCACAAGAAAAACTGGAGTATAAATTGGAAGATCAGGAACGAGTGACGTCTGTCAGGAAAAATCACCAGGCAAAAGGAAACAGACTTATATAAGATGCATCAACAACAACAAGAGACTCAATTAGGTAAATCAAAACACTTACCAGCAAGGCCAGCCCAAATTGCTATATCTGCAATTGACAAACTGTTACCAACTAGAAAAGTATGTTGCAATAAGTATTTATCCACATAGCTGCATGCTCCCTCAAATTCAGAGCCACTACCAAAAATGGGAGCATAGTCTAGCCACTCATCGATCTACAAGAGGGAAAATGACGATAACAAAGTTATCAAAATTTTAAGGGGGGAAAAACAGCTAGGACTAAAGAAAAAACTATAAATAGCATCGAGGAATCACTCTACAACAGAAAAATGAGAATAGTTGGATAAATAAGTTTAACAAACTTTTTTTTGAACCTTTTCAAGAAAGGAGAAAATGTGTAAAAAAAGGCACCTGGCTTGACTCATATGGATCCCGCTGGTAGAAACTTGGAATGCTGGCAACTCGACCAACATACCTCAGAAGCACATGTGCTCCCTGCAGCCTTTGTCTGAAAATTGATCCAGTTAGCATGCCAGAGCATTCTGTCTTTTTCTGTGTGATTAAAGGTAAAAAGGGAAATGTACAAGGCAAGACATATAGCAGATACTAAAATTCTCTAGAAGATAAGTCATCAAGAAAAGAATCTTCATTAAGAGTTTATAACAAAAAGATTGGACTGTTAAGGAAATAGACAAGAGTTCTGTTATCACCACCCCAATGTTCAACAGAATGTGGATATAAAGTGACCTATGTTGATGAGATTGCTTACTCTAAAATTAGGTTCAGTTGCAACCACAGTATTCACTGAAACCACTATATGGCACTACTTATAGATAAATCATAGAGTATTTGCACACGAGTTGCAACCCCTTGGTGCCCATTTAAACTATTCGTCTTCCTATTAATAAAAGACATTGTTAGGCACCAGTGGACTTGCTAAATATGTAAGTATTAAGGATTGCTATTTGTTTTATCACATGAATTTAAAAATAAATAAAAAAAAAAAAAGAGAGGCAGTCATCTTATGTCATTCAATGATGCTAGTTCAATACGATATTAAAAAACTCAGCATAACAATAACTAATTAGAAAAGGGTAATTAGCACATTTCGTCCCTATCATTTGAATTTTGGCATTTGGGCCCTTAAATCAACCATTCTTTGCGCAAAATGTCCTTACCGTCTGTTTTTGTTAACTTTTGGCGTTAAATCATTGCTTCATGTGCAATCTCTCATTTTATAAAGGATATTTTCGTCAAATCCATTTAATTACACCAGCAAAAATCATTAAAAAATTTAAAACCCCTCCCCAAACACTCTCTCTCTCTCTCTCCTTTGATTCTCCCTCTTCTCCACTACCTCTCTCATCCCGCTTCTCCATTTGTGCTTTCCATTTTGTTGTATGCAGACTGATGCCGAGAAGATTTACAATATGCTCAAGTCCAACACCATGGAGCAACATTATGGATCACGGCTGTTGAGATGTGGCTTTTGTGGAGGAACTGCAACGTCTTTTAAGATCCTTTCTCCTGAGCCTGGAAATGCTAGTACTACAAGCTGCCTTGACGGTACAGATTTAAGGAAAAAGGTCTGAATTACTATATATATTTGCAACCAAGATTAATTTCTTCTGCTTACTGATATCAACTACACTGTGCTTCTGCTAAATACTATATTATCCAGATTTTTCTTTAGTTCATTGTTAGGCTCTTTTGCACCTAATGGACAACATAGTGAGATCTGTACCAGCCCTTCCTGATTTGGATGTCTGAGAAATTTTTCTCGTGTTAAATTTATAATCAGGATAAAAATGTTATGTATGTTCCTCTATTTTTCTGCAGTAGTCTAACAGCATCTGTCCTTAAATTAATGCATATTGTCATAAATTCATTTATCCACCATCTAAAATTCAGTTCTGCCCTCTGTGATTTGTATGCCTTGGAAAATAATATCTTATTTGATTGCACCCGTTGCTTATGTGAAAATGTTCTATTGTCTAACTTCTGTATCCACTTATATTTGAAAGCACAAATGGAGAAGCCGGCGGATGAGAGAGGTGGTGGAGAAGAGGGAAAATCAAAGGAGAGAGACAGTGTGAGAGAGGTGGTGGAGAAGAGGGAGAATCAAAGAAGAGAGAGAGTATTTGGGGAGGAGTTTTAATTTTTTAATGATTTTTGCCAGACACGTGGCGTAATTAAATGAATTTGACGAAAATACCCTTTATATAATGAGAGATTGCACATAAAGCAATGATTTAAAGCCAAAAGTTAACAGAAATAGACGGTAAGGACCTTTTGCGCAAAGAATTGTTGATTTAAGGACCCCAAATGCCAAAATTCAAACGATAGGGACAATTTGCACAATATACTCAAAGGATAGAGACGAAATGATGCTAATTACCCAATTAGAAAATAAACAACAAACAAAAGAAAGAAGGCAGTCAACAATTAGGTAAGATACACATTTACAACCACAACAGGTAAAAATCCCAATCAAGGTCTTGCAATTATAGAAAGCTAGAATCCAAAGACAACAAGATGATGGGCGACACTTCAGAGATGAAATCGTCTCGTGCAATGTACCATGCAATAATTGAGAACTTGTGAAAAAGTTGAAAATGATGAGTTACAGAATAAGATGCTGATAAAACCCTAAACTCGTAGTCTCCTTCCTCTAAGGCTCTATTGCCTAAGAATCTGCAGACATCCATAGAAGAAGATCATGGCAATATGGCATTATCTTTGTACCATTACAACCAAAATCATGATTTATGTAAAAACAAAATCTAAATCTCATCATTTTCCATTGAAGATTAGTTATTTAAGTTTATGGGTAACATTCCTGGGAAGTTCAAGCCTTTGTGATAGATCGGGAAAATGAAAGGGAAAGACCACCTGATGGGCGAGAACTTATCATGTTTCCTGACATAAGTTGTCCACTCATTTTTTCTAGTTATTTCCAAATAGAATCCCAAAAGTGCCCAAGAATTACACCTTGAGACACACCTTGTACAAGGCGTTCATTAGGAATCTCAAAGCTTATGCTTTGAGTAAGCTTTGTCCAGAGTTAAGCCTTGACTAACTGAGGCATGCCTAAGGGAATAAGCCTAGAAGGCGGCTGAGCATGCACTTCTTAGTCTTTCCTTCTGGGACCCATTTTACAGGCCTCAGCTTTTGAAACTGTTTTTCAAGAGTCCAAAACATTTTCTTAGGTGTTTTTGGTTGTTTTAAACAAAACAAAAAAAGGCAACACCAAAAGGAAAATAATTGGAAATTAGAGAAAAGAACAAGTGAGGAGCCCATAAGGACTCTGTCTCTCCACTCCTACAGCAGGAATGCAATCACCCAAGTACTTTGCGGCGACTGACATTCAGTGACAGAAAATTTGGGACTTATAGTTCGAATTGTGGATTAGTTATCTTGTCTAAGTGGTCACTACTTTGTTTAAAATTTGCTGTCAACTCATTTAACATTAATATTCACAAATTAGACTTTCAATATTGTTAAAAATTTCTTCTATGAATCTTTTAGATGTTTTATGGTTTATTACGAGTATACTATGTAGTTAATAATTTTTTGAATTACTTCATTAGTTTATGTTGAGGCAGTCTCTTAAACCCCATATCTCAATCCCCTAACCATATCCTCAATGAAACATAAACCAAAAAATCTCACAAGCAACACATTCTCAACTAACACAATTCAGCATCATTATAAACAGCAGCACAAATAACAAAAACACATAATAACTAAAATAGAAGTAGAAAAAAAAATATAAGCTCAATAACAATAATACATCTAACAAATAACTATTATATTAATTAAATATGAGAGAAATGGGAGAGAAATACCCGTTGGATAAGAGAAGAGACGGCGGAGAGCCGGGGGCGAGAATTGAGTCGGCGGTGAGAGAAATCCCGGCGATTTTGGCGGCGGCAAGGACGGCGAGCGGTGGAGCATCGGCGGCGAATGATAGCTTGAGTTCCATTTCTGGTTGAGGGAGAGAGGGAGGGAGGGAGTGAAAGTTGAAACTACGGGCCGCCCCTAAGAAGCCTAAAGAGCAGAAAAGGTTACGCGTTACACTTAAGCAAATCCAGCCTAATTGTCAAATCGGATTATTTGACGGATCCTGTTAGATTATTCGAATATGGATAATTACATAACCGGATTCGCTTAAATTAATGAGATAATGGATTATTCTGGGCATAGGTTGGGTCGGTTCGATTTTGGACCCAACCCGAACCCAACCCAAAAAAATCCAAAAAAATCGGTTTGATGAAATCTCAACCCAACCCAAACCGCCCATGTGTTGGGTCGGATTGGCGGTTTCCTTGGCCCAATTCCCAGGTTTTTTTTAGCAGACTAACAGTAAGCAATAAAACAAACTTGTTATATAGTGAAAACACTTTAATTAATTTTAGTACAAAAATCAGTCCAGCAATTGAAAACATAATGTTTTTTGGGCTCAATTTTTCTTTCCAAAATCTGTCATATATTGAAAACCTAATCAATTTGAAGTCATATATACCATAAGAATTGAGGAGAAATTAACTATTTTCAAAATCACATTTGAATCGGGTTGGGTCGGTTGAAGGGTTCTTGCCTTGGTGGCGGCTTCAGCAGTTGGTGCTGGCGATTGAAGAGTGCGTGTGTGCTGGAGAGTACTGCATGCTGGAAAATGAAAATGGAAATATGGACTATGGAGTATGGAGTATAGAACCACGTTTGGCTGCTGCGTGCTGGAGAGTGGAGACTAATGCTGGTGCAAATTTGGTTTTTCTTATTTGGGCTTTTAGTCCCTTTGTGCAATTCATTTCCCATTTCATTTTCAGCATTTTTTTTTTTTTTAATGTTATATGGTTGGGTTGAGTTGGGTTGGGTTGGTTAGGTCGTTTTTTTATGCGTGTAACCCATAACCTGATCCAACTCGACTCAATTTCAATTTCAAACTCATCTTGAACCCGTTTAAGTGAAAAACCTCATACCCAACCCATTTAATAATTTATTATGTTGATATAAATTTTGAAATTATATCTTCAATTTTTATTCTCCATAACTCTTCAAATTTTTAACTTATAACGCTCTTAAATTTGTTAAAATTAATCTTAATATATACTAACACGTTTGTATAAATATTGAAATAGACTTATATACATTGTCAACATTTGTTAGTTGTCGAACTTTATGGGCAAATTTTTATAATGTAGTATGGAACGAACTAAAAATGTGATAATTAATTTTAAAAAAAAAAGAAACTTAATTTCTACGTGTGTTCTTAAAGATAAGTCTAGATCTACTGTTTCAAATATGTCTCTTTAACCGTCCTCCAATAAAAACTTTACATAATATCAAATAAATTAATTTAACAATAATGTGAATATATTAAATATTGTCATAATGATCCTCTCATCTATTTATTTAATGATGTATAAAAATTTTATTGGAAGAATATTTGAGAGAACATATATTTAGGATAGCAAATCTAAACTCTTCAAAGATATCTCTAAATTAAAAAAAAAAAAAAAAAAAAAAAAAAAAAGACGAATATAACATTTTATTTTAATAGCACATAATAGACAATTTGTTTGACAATTTTTTTTTTTTTTTGGTTATACGACATGAATTTATGTTATTTGCATGTTCTATTTTTTAATTTTTATTTTATTATAGAGAAAATAGTGAAATAATTAAGTCCCAATTGCTACAATATTCATATTAGTTGTTGAGCTTTTAGTCGAGTTTACTTGACTGATGGATTTTCTCAAATAGATTACTAATAAACTTTTACTGTCATTTATAAAAATTAAATGTCTGTTTCGTAAAATTTAGAAGTAGTTTTTAAAATTTCGACATGTGATGGCAAACAAGATGTAGACAAATTACCGTGCGCACACACCAAAAAAAAAAAAAAAAAAAAAAAAAAAAAAAAAGCACCATTGAGACATTAAAGTGTGTTTGATTGGAAGCATGGAAAATGGGTAGAAAGAAAATATTTTCCAGGAAATGATTTTTTAGAAAATATTTTCAGGGAATTGTAAATGTAGTGCGTTTGATTGGATGAAAATTCATCCTAGAAAATGTTGTAATTTTCCATCTTTTGGTGTTTGATTGTTTTTATTTTCCATGGAAAATGTAGTATTTTCAACTTTTGTTATTTGATAGCAACTATTTTCTAGGAAATTATCACATTTTCCATGACTAAAATATTGGGGAGAAAAATTGAAAGTTTACTATTGACAATTGTTAAATTATAATTTACTATTTTTTTATGCATATTTCCACCATACATTTTATATAATCTAATACAAATTTTGAAAAAATTCTATTATACGTTGAATTACCACAAGCATATGGGTTTGTTAAAAAGTAACTAAAAGTGAGTTAAATAGAAGCGTTCTCATGAGCGCCTACGATTTACACACTACGTAAACTAAAATAAAATGCCCTATATTTTGAATAAACACAATGGACTAACTTAGTTAACTACATTAAATTTACTTAATGATTTAGAGCAACTTAAATTTGCTTAAAAATTAATAATTTTGCCAACTTAAAAATTAATAATTTTGCTTAAAATTATTAATTTTAAGCAAAATTAATAATTTGCTTAAAAATTAGAGCAACTTAATGATTTAGAACATTTTATATAATTTGCTTAAAAATTAATAATTTTGCCAACTTAAAAATTATTATTTTAAGCAAAATTATTAATTTGCTTAAAAATTTAGAGCATTTTATATAATTTGCTTAAAAATTAATAAATGCTTCTTAATTTGTATTCTTGCCAATTTTCATTTGCCATGGAAAATTGATTCTACTCATTTGGCAAGAAAATGTTTTCATCATTTTCATGGAAAAACCATCACGTGCATGGAAAATGGAAAATTTTTTACCTAGAAAATTTAGACAATCAAACAGAGCAAAAGTTGAAAAATGGGTGGAAAATTTTGATTTTCCATGGCAAATTTAGGCAATCAAACATAGCCTAACAACAAAAATCAAGCACTTAAATCTTATTGTTTCACTCAAAAGAAAGTGCAAAAAACAGTAGTGTACATATATTTACAATGCAAAAGCAACTTGGCTTTGCCACACAGAAAAATCAGGTTTTTTTGTTGACAAATAATGCTATAAGCGATCGTAGACACTCATGCACTGGTTTTTAGCAACTGCAAGTTCAACAGATATGATGAAGGTCGATCTTCCGGCCTCCCTCAGGTACCGAACATCCCCATTCATGAGCCTCACCAGTTTTCTGCTGATCAGTAGGCTGATGCCCTCCTCGGATGCTTCTGCCTCAGTACCAAACATTTGGCTCAACAATTCTTGGTACTCCACCACCGTGTGTGTTATCCTACATCCAATTGCAATGCCAGCATAATATAAGTTCATATTATTGAAATGTCAGTCAAAACTTCCATTATCTCAATTCAGAAAGAACTAACAATAAACAAGTGGCATTTCATGTTCAAGACATAATTGAAATAAATAAGTTTATTCCATCTCTAACACACAGCTTTTAGAAGAACTGATTCAACATTGAAAACATAATTTACAAAAATAAGTTAGTTCCCTCACTATCATCTTAAGCTTTTAGAAGATATAGTTCAACATGGTTTCAGAACATGCAAATCTCCATATTCAAGTCTCAATGCCACCCAATTATGAAAATTGTTCATGTCAAGCCTTTGAGAGAAAAATGAAATTGTGCACGTGTGACATTAGGAGGTGTTAAAAACATAATTTAATAAATAAGTTTGTCCTCTCTCCAATACCTTAAGATTGTGGATGAGGTGGTACGTTTCGGGAAGGAACTAAAAAGAACTCCATATACAAGTGACTACAAAATTAACAGGCATTAACGTGTGACCTTAGTTACTCAGGACAAGCTATCATGAAGTTCACAGATGCTAAATTTGAGTAGCTGATCATATGACGAACCAATTCCGAGAAAGGCTTTTCTGGCCAGAAATTGAACAAAAAACTAGCCACTTTTCTCCTTTAATATATTTATTTCATGCATTTTTCCATTGATACTCATTTAAATTTGCTACTTATGACTCATTAATCATATACAAGGATGAAATGCCAATCAAACAATTGTTTTAACCTTAGTGTAGAAAAACAAACACCATAAGCTCGAATCTGACTGTACCTGAATTCCAAATGACCAAGCTGAACCGATTGTCCTAAACTATCTTTAGTCAAAGTGGCCTCAACACCAAGCTGGCCTCCACTTGGTGTGAAATTGACTGAAACTAACAAGAAATCTGCTAGGACTTGTTGTAGCCTCATACTGTCTCCATATAGCGTTTCTCTTAATTGATTTTGAGCCAAATCATCAACTACCGTAATACCCTTTCCATTGCTCTTCATCATGACTTGACTAATGGAAACAGCCAATATGTCATGCAGCTCAAATTCCGCCATTTCCAGATCCAAAAACCTGATGGTAGATCAGGGAGAATTCGATAGAGAAACTTAATAGTAAGAATAAGAATAATGAGGATTTGAAGAATGCAAATATGATATGCAGCTTAAGTATCCATTCAAACCACAAAAACACAGATTATGATGCTTCCAGGCATTAGAAAAAGTGTATACAAAATGAGGATATACAGTAAGATCTTCTCTAATTAACTTAATTGCAGGCTAGAACATGCTAAGATTTCAAACAAGCATGAAAATAAAACGGCCTAAAGTAAAAAAGACTGAATATGGCAGGAGCATAGTAGAATAGTTTTACTTTACCCGTCAATGATACTATCAAGATCTGTGTCGTCAAGAATCTTGTTGAGTTGATGTTGACACTGAGCACTGGTACGGAGTAGATTTTTCTGCTCAACGTCCAGATCAGTTTCTTCCATCATCTTCCATGAAAATATAATCCCGGAAAGAGGATTTCTGATTTCCCTTCTAATATAAGCTAAGATTTTTAATCTCTTCAGTGCAGTTTGCTCTGATAACCGTTGGATGTGAAGTGCTTGTTGCAATTCTGGACTTGCAAGTTGCAGGAAACAGAAAACGCCATTTACTGCACCCTCTCCATCGAACTTTCTGCTCACACATAGCAGGCATTCCACGTACTTCCCGCTCCTAGCAAAAAAACCAAACGGTATTTTTTCGGATTCTCGACCCATCACTGCATTGTTGAGTGCAATACCAAGATTCACATACGCCTCTTGATTCTTAAGGCGGCAGCAGGCATTATGTGTCCCAAAAACCTCGCCGAGAAGCATTTTATTGATCACGCCATCTCTATTCCATCCAGATAACTTTGTCATGGCTGAGTTCCACTCAGAACACCAATCATATTCGTCTGTGCCAAATATGGGCGGGATTAATGGGTTAGGATTTTGTACAATAGCTCTGTAATCTCCTTCAATTCTAGTGAACTTGTCCATGATACTCTTCTGGGCTGTTATATCCTGGGCTACAAAACATACCCCCACAACATTTTGCCTAACATCCCTACTTACACAAGCATTTACGACTAAGCTGATTGGGCCAGAATCACCCCTTGACCGGTGAGTTTTAATCTCAAACTGTACATTTTGTTCTTCTTTCCCTGATAAAAAAGAGAAAAGGTATAGTTTAGCACAAGTTTACAAGTCTAAGTTTTATCGGCTAACTGAAAAGGATAGTGGAAAGAAAGGGAAAAAAAAAAAAAAAGACAAATCCCTTCTTTATGGAATGCGAGCATGAACATACTCGTTTCCACACATTTATACATCTATCATGTAAGAACGTGTTATTTATTCTGTTTCAAAACATACCCTGCAGTGCCAATTCCAACATCCTACTCACTGTATCAGCTGAAGAATCCTCCACAAATGTTAGAAAATGCCTGCCAATTGCTTCATCAACAGGAAGGCCAGTTAACTCGGCAATTTTTGTGTTCCACCCATTCACCTGCCCATCCACATCAACGGCCAAGATTGGCACAGTGGCCGTTTCAATCAGTCGGACCATCTCAGTTGTCACTGCTTCTAATTCCTGCATTCCATCAATTCTGAGATCATTGAGTCCTGAATGGATTATTTGGGTTCTTGAATCCATACCCTCAGTCTCCTTAAATGCATTTCTCAGTATAAGTTGCAAAGAATGGATTGCATCCATCTCATAATCCTTCCAAGGTAAAGTCCGTGTTTTAACAACTTCCAAGAATGCTTTGAAAGATGACCTCGGGTGCATCTTCCGACCATCATCTTTCTCATCCAGATCATGTTTGGCTCCGCCTTCAAGCAATTTCAGCAGCAGTGTGCGACCTGAACCAGAAAAGCCAATCCTTTTCGGTTATTTTAACAACCGCCATCCCACATACAGCATCCCCAAGAGCAAGAGCCCCAGGAAAGCCAGCATCATATAAACTGTCTGTACTCAGACCTGTGGAATCCATATGGTATTCATTAAGCCACGAAAAAGTATATCACGCAGCTGAAAGTCAGTTGGAGTTAATCCCAACCTATATATCTTATTCCTGTATAGTAAACCAGCCCCATCACATTTCACAAGATCCATTATGTTGGGGCTTTGCGACACAATGCCTAAGGGTGCATTTCGCATCAGCATATCACACAAGAGTGTTTGAGTCCGCAGAATATTCTTCTCTAGAATCTGATTGTCCAATTCTATCACCTTGTTAACATGGATGGCAAATACTTGAGCAAGAAATTCACACGCATATCGGAGAGGAAAGGGAACAAACCTCGGAGTTGTGTTATGACATACCACTAATCCCCAAAGCCTTTTTCTCTTCTGTCCCGATGCAGAATCAGATCCCTCTTCTTCCCCTTCATTCACTACAACTGCCATTACCAAAGATGCAATCGAATTCATGTTTTCCATGTATTGTAAATGGCAACTGTGTGGGGCCCTCAGTGTCGAGCCACACAATGTAAGATCGAAAGGAAGATTTTCATCTTGAAGCACCTTCACGTGTTTTGCTCGGCAGTCACATATCATCCTGACCTTGTTCTTCATGAACAAAAAGCGGGCAGCCTGTGGTATATCCGTTGCTGGATAATGCAGACCCAGATAAGGATCAAGGCCGGGCTTCGTCATCTCAGATATTACCTCTCCATGATCATCATTGTGAAATTTATAAGTCATCACCCGGTCATAACCGGTGAGTTCAAAAACCTCTTCCACCATTGTGTCACAAAGCATTTCCATGCTCCCACAGGGTAGGGACTGCAAACGTGTAATAGCTTTAGCTGCGAGCTTATAAGATTGTAAGGCCCCAGCAGCAGTCATGGGGACTTCATAAGGTTTGACGGGCTCAAAGTCAATGATTAAACTGCCCGTGACTCTGTGGATTATAGCATAAAACGGTTTCCCAGAAGTTTTGCAGTGAACCAGTATAGGATTTAGTAGAGAAACCTCACCATATACCAAGGCCCTCTGCAATGCTGCAGCACTTGGGGCAGTAAAAATAGTTTTGATATCAGTTCCGATGCCAAGAATCGGGTGGTCACCAACACTCGGAACAGCATGATTGAACATTGTCAGCATATCGGGAGCATTCTCGCTGTAGGCTATTACCGGAATGTTTTCTCATCCAGGGCTAACAAACACCCAAATGGCTGGATCAGCTTGCCTTTCTGTATTTGATGTAGATAAGCTGTAGTTACTTTGTCGGATGTCGGTCTCTGCTCTCCACTATCCACATTCGTAACACGCACTGAACTCGAGTAGTCAAAGCGAACTACCCGACTCCTCAAAGGCTGTGTGGATCTTTGCATCTATGGACGTTTGTGCAACGACCGAGCACTGTGTCTAGATCTTGCTGAATTGGTAGAGGATTGGGCAGGTTGGGAAGAAGACATTTTATCACAACTCTGAACAAGAATGAAACTAAAACAAAGAAAGTGTATCAAAACATAATTATTGTGAAAACAGAGCAGCCTAATTTAGAACACATTTGATAAATACCGATAACTTTCGCATGGGGTAATTAATCGACGGGCGGGGAATCTTGAATAGTCAAAGCCATACCCAATCTTTTAAGCACAATAAACAGCATCAATAATAAAATTAGCTGTCGTGGCCGTCACTATCATAACATCCCATTAGTGTTTTGAATTTCTTGCATGAATATGCAACATCCAGGGACATAAATATCTAAACTGAATCTTCCTAAAAGCTTCGATCAACATCAGAATCTCATCGATAACATATTAGCCATCCACTCAGGTGCAGATACAAGATGCCCCAGTTTAAACAACGATTAAAGCACCATTATAACATATGAAAGTAAATCCTAACTCATTGCCAACCAAATGGTTTTTCTTTTCCTCATTGATCAGTAAGTGCAGCTTTAAAACCATGCTTCAAAGCCATAAGTGAATTTTTCGTTAGCAGCATTAGATCATACTGGATAACATAATGAACAAAAGTTTAAATACTTAATTCTTATTTAATATTGTACAGTAGTGTCTAATCCATCTTACCAAACATCCCATGAATTCACAAGACAAACATCAATCTAGCATCCCCTTTTACCTTAATTAATCAAAAACAGTAGCTGAACATTAACGATGACCAGATATTTGCCCTCGAAAGCAACAACCAGTATACCGCTTTAACATGTGTTCTTTGTTGTACCTTACTAAGAGCATGTTTGGCTAGCTTAAAAAGTTTACTAATAATTAAATAAATTCTTTTTATTGGTAAAAATTGAAAATAAGTAGGTTAAGGAAAGATTTATTTTCAAACATGTTTACAAACTAAACTTATAAGCTTAACCAAACATGTTCTAAATCAGTAACTTGCAATAACAGAAAGCAAAACAATAATTGAAAATCAAGAAATTTAGCATCCGAATACTACAAATAATGACATACATACAAACAATCACCTATATATATCCTTCAATGAAGTAGTGAAGTGATGAGAAGCAGAAAACTGACCCTTTAGTTGAACTTGCAGAAGCTTTAAAAACAGCGAACACCAGTTTTCACGGAAACCAAAATAAGACTGGAAATCCCAAATGAGCCCACAAAAATTGAACCCCACCATGGGAAAAAACCTACCCACTTCTGTACTAAACAAATATTTTCCGTACAAGAAGTTTTCATATAGTCAAATATGCTTACCAAAGTGGAAAGTGTGCGATCAAACATGTATAGTTGAATAATATTTTAAATATATGCGCAATAGTTAAAAGAGTGATTATTTTTCAAAAATAATTAATTTAGACTATTGTTTTAAAAAGTTCGTCTAAATAGTCTTGACCCTTCTTTTGTGAGGCCTCACTTACATCTCGCATAGATTTAAAAAGCTTGAAACTCGACCTCCACGTCTAACTAGATTTTTATATTTTTTAGAACATTAATTTTGATGCAGTTAAATCATTCTTGGAGTAGCATATGATGGTTAATTGAGAACAATAATAATTGAAAAAAAATATTCTAAGATAGAGTTACTAGAAAAATTAATTCTATTTATGAGTGATCACCAGATGATGATCCACAACAATTGATTGATTGAAGGAAATAACACAATTATGTTACACCAATAGCGATATCTTTGGTGCCCCGGAACACGACCCAAGTTGGCAAAGGGCCAGTATTGCGGGGCTGCAAACCTCGGTGATGGGAGTTCGATTCACCGGATGGAGCGGTGGTGATGTAATCTTTCGATTATGGGTGGAAGCGATTTGGTGATGTAATATCCATGGAGGAAGGCCCATTTGGATGAGGGATAATAAAGGGTCTTGCGAATCGCAGTAAGCTTGGGCGTATCTTTGCGATTTCTTTCCACCCATGAGGGCTGGGGATGGGTGGTCACAACGTTAATACGGTGTAAGCGGGATATCTGAAAAAAAAAAAAAAATAAAAAAAAAAAAAAATGTATACTGGTCTAGAATAGTACAAAAGAGTCACATCATGAATTTGAGGCCCACAAGAAAATACGCAGTTTTATTAATATTTAATAGTAAATAATACGATTTAAGTTGCCAAAAGAAATATAATATCTTATTATAAAATTCATAAAGCGTGTTAATACTTAATAGTGCATGCCAGCCAGTTTTGCAATTTTTATTTTTCTTTCCTTTTTTTTTCTACTGAAAAGTAATAAAATTTATGAAAATAATATTTTTATCTTAGTTTTAATTTAAAAAAATTACTTTTGTAAATGTAATTATTAGTTTGTGTCAATATAACTTATTTTTAACTTCGAATAACAAAAAAAATTATTTAATTTAAAATTTACTTAAGTATTTTTTACTAGAGGTGACAACGGACCGAGTCGAGCTCAAGTTCGACTTGTCCCTAAAAATGAAGCTCGGTTCGGCCCATTGGCTCATGGGCCGAACAAGCCTAGTCGAGCGATCCACAAGCTCAGCTCTTTTTTTTTTAATATTGTTTTAGAGAATTTAAAAATAAAAAATAATTAAAGGGTGAGAAATGTATTCTGTTAAAACTGAAAACCCTCATTTTTTCGAGTTTAGGATCGACTACTTTGAATGTAGACAGAATAAAAATTATACACGAACAAGTTACATGTACAATTTTTTGTTAAAATAAGGCGAATGAAATATCAAATATTTACGCAAATAACACTTAGTACAAATTCAAGTATTCTATATTCAAATCTTCAAGTTATTCGGACACCATTCTATCCACTTTATCTTAGATCTGAATTCGACATCATCCCAGTCATTCAAACACAATAAGCTTTCTAATATGTCGGCTTTAAGTCTTGACCTAAAATCATGCAGAACTCTGCCACCTATACTAAAAGTAGACTTTGGTGCTATAGTTGATACCGAAGGTGTTAGTAGATTGCGTGTCATACTTGAAAGAATTGAGTATTAATGTTCATTTTTTCTCCACCACTGTAATATAAAAAAAATTCTCTCTTCATCACCTAAAATACTAAGCATGTCGTGCACAAAATACTTAGCTAACTCTCAAGGTGTATCACTAGAACAGAAAAGGAAAGAAGCATAAGAAGAATCATTATCATGTTGACTGTCCCTAACTGAACAAAGTAATTTCATAAGTCATTGTCGTCAAGTGATGACGAAGTATGTATTGGAACAGGGGGTCATATGACGTTCTTACCGGCCTTTTCAGCGTTGACCTAATACATTTGTCATAATTTTTTTTCTAAATTACCATACGTTAGTGGATTTTCGTACGTTAATTTTTTTGAAATTGTCATTATGGTTACTTTCGTACCCTCTAAGTTAAGTTTGAAATCTATAATAGATGCTAATGGAAATAACATAGGCAACTCTTCTCAATATTTTTTAAATTTAGCCTCCGTCACATGTATAATATTAGAAAAAATAGCAAAATTCTTATACATATTAAAATTGTTAGCAATATAATATAAATGATTACTAACTAGTGGACTAGTCAGATAATATACACCTGAACATGCATTTGTTGCATCGAAAAAAACTTTCAAAAATTTTATAACATGAGCACATATTTTTCAGTCATATGTTTGCAAATCATATTATGGGCCGTGAGTGTCGACCGTTATAATATACAGTAATGCAATCTGTGTACCTTTCACAAGATTCAAACATGAGATATGTTGAATTCCACATATAGCCTAATCAATGCAAAAATATTTTTCGTAAAGTCCATTTTCAACACATAGAGTAATAAAAAGTTGTTTTTCTAGCTGTTGAGACCATAATATAATTAATATCGTATCTAAAAAAATTTGTTTTCTAGCTGGTAAGACCGTAATATAATTAATAGCGTATCTAATTTTTTTGTAATTGTACATCTATGAATATTAATCCATCTTTCCTCGTTATAATTATTAATATCACTTATAATAGCTTATTCTTTCCTATTAAATAAAATAATAGTGTCTTTCCGAAGAGTATTTCTATCAACAGATATGTACATTAGTTGGAGATATTTTGTATGAAATTCATGAAATGAGGATTTTCTACAAAGCTCGGTGGAAATTCGGCACTTGCTACCAATTGTGGCATTTTTTTGCAAAGCATGTTGTCTTGTGAATATACCAAATCATTTAGATCAGGAGGAGTACTACTGGAGCCGACTCCTAGATATCCAAACTAGAGTTGTGCCTCATTTGATTCCAACCCTCCATATTTGAACACACACTTTTTGAAGTGTTTGTTTAAATGGGTCGTGTCTATCCTCTTTTGCCCCGCTAACTTCTCTTTACAGTATTTACACTGTGCTTATTACTCAGGGACTCCGTCTATTAGTTTACCAATGGGCACCAACTTAAAATGCTGTCAACACCTAGCCTTTCGTTTTTTGGCTTTCGTATAGTGCAAGAATCAGTAGTTGTATCTATAGATGTGTCGACATCTTTTTGAATATCATTCAAATTAATCGGATTAGTGCTATCTCCAAACTCATCAACAATATCACAAGAAATTAGAATGTCATTAAGACCACTGAAATCATCATCACTTTGATTGTACGTTATTTCGAATAAATTATAAAGAGAATAGTAGAAGATGTAGTAGAAATTTAGAAATGTAGTAGAAGAAGTAGAAAATTTAAAATATAAACTAATATTTATGTAATGAGACTTTAGATAAATAATTATAAACTAATATTGAAAGATAATGAGATTTGATAATTATTGTTAAATTGAGTATATAATAGATTGAGAGATTGATGTGTGAAAAAATGAGTTTAAAGATAAATATTTATAGGAAAAAATTCTGAATTTGAAAAAAAAAAAAAAAAAAAAAAAAGTTCACTAAACAGTCACTTCTTGTGACCGTTGGATAGATCACAAAAAAGTGACTATTGGACACGAGCCACGAGTGTTCGTGGGCATTGACGAGCCGGCTCATTGGGCGACACAGCGAGCTCATCTTTTGCCGAGCACGATAGAGCATTGACGAACCGACTCTTTGGGCGACCACGAGCCAACTCGTCTTTATGACGAGCCAATCGAGACTCGGCCCTTTTTTGGCTCATCTCGCGACGAACTCGAGCCCATTATTGGCCGAGTTTAGGCAGGCCGAACTGGCAAGCCAACGAGCCACTCGACCCATTTGCCATCTCTATTTTTTACTTTATAAGTAAATTTATAATGAGTATTTTTTAAACATTATGTCACGTTCGGCCGTGATAAAATTAGACTTTCAACTCTCTTATTGTACCCGTTCATTCTTCTCCGTTCACTATCCTTCACTTCCCTTCTTCCTCCTCTACTCGAGAGTTTCTTAAGAACTCTTGAATGAAAAACTAAGCTTAGAAATAAGAGAAACATAAAATGGAAAGGAAATAACAGTCGAGAGAAAATGTGTAAAGGCAAGAGGGGAGCAATTGGAGGGTGCTACGAAGTGTTACAACAATTGAATTTGAAAATTTTAAGAATTTTATTTTTACAATTTTATTTCCGTACAGTAAACTTAAAAAAAAAATATAGTAGTACTTTTCATACATTTTCTTACCCATCCCCCCAATCTTATTCTAAGTTAACACATTTTGAACTTTATTTTTGTGATTCCATTTCCTAACTATATTAAGCCAATGTATAAAGACATTATTCATAAGATTTGGTCCTCCTATAATCCATAGATCCATAAACTTCCATCCATAGACAATAATAAAAGAGGCATGGGCTTGGATACTATTCATAATTCATATTTCACATCTAATCTAAACTACGGTTTTGTCCTAATGCCTACTGAGACACTTCTCTTATACTCATTGGATGAGTGTAAAGGGCTTTGGGCATTAGATCATGTCCCATCTAAACTATATTATAACAACCATGTTGATGGTTAATGTCCCCATAATGATGAATACATCGTAGTTTTGTGATCTTTTCATTTTTTTTTTCAATTTTATTCAGTCTGACACGCCTTATTTCTCTCTCCTTCACCTGACACACGCAATACTCCCCTCAGTCATTAGCCTATCTCTTTCATCTTCTCTCATTTTCTCTCTCTTTCTTCAAAGACACGCCAACACCTCCGCTCACCTTTCACATTCTCTCCTTTTTTCTCTCTTCCCTATTTTTTGCACAGATTAGGGTTTTTTTGTTTAATTTTGGACCTGGATTTTTTTGGGCTTTGGGTGTATTAAATCGTTCGAGCTTCTACGGTTAAATCAAATGATTTCTAGGTATGTTTTTCATTGGTTTTTGCACATATTAGGGTTTTTTCGGTTGAGTTTTGATCTTCTTCTTTTTTATTCATTTTAGTTTCTTTTGTTTTTTGAGCTTCAGTTATTGTGTTGTAGTGGAAAACGATTGCAGATCCATTTTCTCTCAAACGATTGCAAACTCATCTATCTCATTAACCATCAATTCATCCCAAATTTCATCTACCAACGAAATTCACTTTCAACAATTGCAAACGTTAGATTGTATGATTTGGGTTTCCTTCTCTAGCGATTGGAATCAATTGGGTTCATAGGGTTCTCTTTTTTTTCTTCAATTTTCAGCTATTTTGTTTGGTGAGCATTTGATTTAATTTCTTAATTTATTGTTTTTGTTTTTTATTCACTTTTGGTGTTCTCCAACGATTACAATCGGTTGAGTTCGTATGTTTCTCTTTTTGTGATTTTTTGCTATTTCATTTGGTGAACATTTCATTTAATTTATTATTCTTGTTCCTTAATCAACCACTTGTACTATATTGTAGGCTGATTTGGATCTACAAAGTTTTGCTGATGAAAAAAATGAACTTTGGTGTTTAGGCATTGTTCACTTTGGTTGCTAAGGTATGGTGTTTAGTGTTGTCTGGGTTCTACTCTTTAATGTTGTTAGAAAACATTTGCTATTTTCTTAGGATGTTTAGTTGTGCCTAAAATTTCATCGTAATGGATGGGGCATTCTACAAGGTAAATAGCCATCATGATTTTTCCACATCGTTCATGTCACCTTTTATTCTTTAAGTTTCGGATCACATGTGATAAAGAATAATCATATGTTTAATAGTCTTTGAAATTAAATTTTAAGTGCTTATATTATAAGTTGTGGATGAATGTGTGTGGATAAAAAGAGAGTTGTAAGTTGTAGGTCATATAAAATGTGTGGATAAAAAATATGTTTGACCAGTTTGACAAATTATAATTTAAGCAATGACAAACATGTGCTAAGTTGTATATGTTAACTTCGTTATTTTCATATGGGTGGATAATATGTTTCCTCTAAAATGAACATTCAAAACAATTGACCAGTTATTATCAAGTGTTCGATAACTTCTCTTTGTTTGCAACCTTCTAGCTAGGCAAGATTGGAGGTGCAACAAGTAGTCCACCATAAATAGATCGTGATATTATCCGACCGACAACCTCAAAAATTATAACTTAAACCAACTACTGTATTCCATATTTGAATATTGATGAGCAGGTACTTTACTCTTACAAAATATGTTATCAAATCTAGATTAATTTGAAAATTTCAATAAATGAAACTAAAAAGAATATCATTATCATAATTGAGTCAAAAATAAGTAATGATTGAAGTGCTTTCGTTCTCCTATCACGAACAAAAGAGAAAGAAAAGAAAAGTATTGCTCAAATTTAGTATGCTTGTTGGATATTGGTTGCTAGCCAAAATAAAGAAGTACTTGTAAGTTTCTAGATAAAGGAGCTATGCATTTCATAAAATAAAATATGTAATCCCATTGGTATGGATTCAACCTCAGGAGGCAATTCGATAAAAGCTCCCAATATTTAGGTTCAACAAAAAGAGGATTCTAACTTCATCTTAGCTAAATGGCATTATGAACTTACCTTTTTCAAATATAGAGTGTCCCTATATTCTTTAAAAGGTTGGTCATAAATAGCGGTAGTTAAATCACTTTTGAGTTGAAGGGTTTTATATATCCAATATCAATGATTGCTGAAAAATTTATTGGATATAATTCTTCGACTAAAGTTTATGGTTATTTAAATGTTGATTATTGTATTATTTTGTGCACATAATTCAACACGCTAGATTGCGACTATTAAGTATGGCACAATCTTCTTCATTTAGATTCATTTTTTCGAAATTCTATTATCTATAATGTGTACTTGTCTTCATCTTCTTCTTTTTGTGTCCCCATTTTGTGGTTTGTGTTTGATTTTTCGCTTCCTAATATTATGTTGATTTTATTTTTCATTTTTATCGGTCGCAATTAGTTCAAGCTAGGCAATAATAAAAATAAGTAAGAAAAGTAGTTAGGGAATTAAGTACTATACATCTCTCAAGTCAACAAATCATACTTTTTTTTTGTTGCTAGAATATAATTTTATGCCATCAGATTTAACCAAACTCATCGCATGTTCGGAAAAGAAAGCTTGATGCACCTTAAGTCAAATTCTATCCACCACGTAAGTCAAATTCTATCCACCACTTGGACTACAATTTCAATTTAATTTTTATAAGATTATCGTCATTAAAATTCACACAAGAAAAAGTTAGCATATGTTGAGAAGACTTGACATTTTTATTGATTTGATAGATATTATAACAACAAACAAAGTCGACCTTATATTCAATAAATATGAGATTTGTTACATTATTCTTCCTACATTCACATTGTGCTTGGTTAATTGCGGTATGAATTGTTTCAATAGGTATTAAGTCCATGATTCGTTTCAATAAATATTATGTCCACTTGGTTTAAAGTTTTCAAAAGGTGCAAATGATTGTACTAATTAGTTCACTTAAGTTACTTCTCTATAGTATAGAACATATATAAGTCTGATATGAATTTCTTTGCTTATATGTTGGACTTTGGCTCATAGTTCACTTAATATTTGGTAGAGATATGCACTTAAGGTTACTATTAGATTATCTTTCAATGGGGACATTGATATCCATTCTACTTTTGCCGCTTTCTTACCCGCCTTAGATCCCAATTTTGCTCTTCATAGACATCTCGAACTGTCTAACAGATGGAAGGCTCTACCTATTTCAAATGGGCCCGTTGAAATGTTTCTTTGGTAATCTTCGTTGAGGTAACCACTTTTCTGAAAGAATGGCCGTGACAAAATCTTCCATGCAGCATAGATTAATCAAATCTTCCAATGTTGATGATTATTTCTTTGTAGCACTGGTAAGTGAACTAAATGGTTACTTATTAAAATGCAACATTGTTACTACAAAAGTTATTGATTAGAAGAATATTGAGATCAACTCTAGAACTAAATCTTTCAATGGCATGTAAGAAAATAATTGAACAAGAAACCGAAAAACGAAGCTGAGTTTTTTCGAGACATTGTTATATTACCATACAATGACACCTTTGACCTTGTCATATTTGAAAACTATATCCATCCTTGTGGGGTGATTAGTGCTTTAATTGGCAAAGTTGAGGATTGAGATTGTAGCTTGACACCAATGGTGATTTTGGTTAATTATGGGTTTTCTTGGTTTGGTTGTACAGTCTTGAAGCATTCATTTAAGTGAAAAGTAATTTAGCTTATGTTGGTTTTTCACATTCCATTCTCTCTTACGTGTTGCTAAATGCTAACAGCCTAAATAAAGAATTTGAGTAATTTCATATTTCATCTCTCTTCTTTGTAGGGTGGGATTGCTACAACTATTGTTAATGACATAAACTACGAGTATAGCGTTGTTCTATTTTTCATCAATTATTGTAATTCATTCTTTTTATATTTTGATTAATTTTTCAATTAACGAACGTTGCCTATCAAAATGGTAACAAAAAGTTAGCCCAACTATAAGGAGCAATGCGATCTGCGTAGATCATTCAGAGGAGATCAACAAGCTTCCAAAGATAAGCTCAGATTTCATAAGGTAAAGGTTAATGATGGAATTACCAAATGTTTAATAATATATGCTAATGGTTATACTTTGAAAGACACAAGCTCATCACTTCAAAGTTCTAGCCAAAATTAATACAAGTAAGAAATCCAGTTTTCATGTTTTTATTGTATTATGTCTTTCTTTGGTCAATTTTGAACATCAATTTCTGCAAAATTTGATATGGTCTCATTAAAATCACAATTTTGAAATTAAATTATCTTTTTGTAAAAACAAAAGCAGGATGTCGCTTTTTATTAACAAGTAATGAATGTATATGTGAGGATGCAATATTATCAATGGCAACCTTCTTCCTGCTGTTGATTTCACCGCCATTGCAGACTCTTCTCTTTCTTCAATAACTGCTCCTTAGATTTCTCCAATGTATTCATCAATGTTAGCCTTATTTCCAAGTTTTATTACTTTTTAATTTTTCTTATTCATATTTCTCTGGCCTCCTGTTCATCAACCATACGGCTTCTGGATCATTTTTGGCATATTTCAAATTTCAAATTTTGAAAAACTCTAACTCAGGGCCGCCATTTTCAAAGCATTTAATTCATATATATATGTTATCTTGTCGTGATATCCATTCATCATTGTGTGATAATTGGTGACGATCTTTATCTACCATATGATTTAGTTCTTGACTTTGAATTGTCATACCTGGCTAGCTGATATATTGTCTTCAGACTTTGAACCATATAATCTGGCTTTATTATTGTGATTTCGTCATCTTATAGTCCAAGATGTCAACTCTTAGTTATAAATCTATTATGTAATCAAGTATTGATGTAAGATTAGAACATCAAGGTATGAGTTCGAATAATAAGCTACTTATAACTCTAATTGTTGCTTCCACAACTCTGGGAGCAATCATTTTGTTTCTTTTCTGTTTCTAGATTTATTATAGAAAGTGCACAAACAAATTACAGGAGAAAAATGACATGCTCAAGTACTCTCTTTTGGGATTAATTTCTTTTATGATTTCTAAGTTTTTAATTTGTCAATAGTTATCCTTTCATGATCTTTCTACGGAATTTTTCTACTCCGTTCTTGGGTATATACAATACTTTCAAGACAAGTTGTAGAAAGGGATGTGTAACTACAATGAAATATAAAATGTTAGAATCAGCTACCAAAAATTTAAGTGAAAGTGAAATCTTGGGTGTGTGGGGTTTGGATGTGTGTACAAGTCTAGATTAGAAGAGAATTTGTGCACGACTGTGAAGAGACTCCAAGGGGAAAATTCATACGCCATAAGAGAATTTGAGGTACCAATAAATTATCTTGAAAGTTTGTTTGTGCTTGTTCTTCTGTCCATTTGTACTGCAATTCTCATGATAGTAGCAAGCTTTTGCAAATCCAAATGAGAAAAATAGAAAGAGTGGCCGAAATTTTTTGTTATGCTATCAAGTAAGGAAAAAGAAGAAGATTTTATAGCTATGAAAGATTGTAAAGTGTCTTATAGGCCTAAGAAAAGGGCTAAGTTGATTCAAATAACTATTCTTGTAAGTTATTTGTATATATGTGAATTCAAATTATTGAAGCACTCGATAATTTTGTGATTATGGTTGTTTTAGTTAGCCATTCAGACATGAAAACACATTTTCTTATTTCTTTGTGTAGTTCACTTGAGCATGGTTGTTTGATTTATACCAAGAGATGCATGAAATGAGAGAAAAGAAGACTTCTAAGAAAGTCTTGATATTTTTTTCTATATTGTTTAGTTCTCCTACATTTTATACCAATTTCTTTCAATTTTGGCTCTAAAAATGCGTTTTTGAATGTTATTTAGTGCAGAAACCTAGAGGATTGAAAGCTATGGAAAGCATGGAAGGCGATTCAGAATATGGTAGCTTGGCACAGAAAGAGAGAATATGATAAGTTGCAGGTTCTAATAGTATCATAGTTTATAATTTGGAGTTCTTGGTTGGTTTTGCATAGTTGGTAGTTTTTGAGTCTAAATCTTCAAATATTATAGCGACGGTTTACAAATGTATTAACTACGAACTAGAAGATGATGATATTATTTTTATGTTGTTTAATATAACAATTTTACTATATTTAAACTTTAACTACTCTTTATTAAATATTTCTTTGCTGACATGTCAATTCGAGTTTCACAATCATAAAGTTCAATTTTTATTTAGAGATGGCAAAAGCGGTCCGATAACCCGGATTTTTGGTTGGGGTGGCTGACCAAACAAACCCGGCCTATATGGCCCGCCCTGTCTAGTCTAGCATTTTTTTTTTTTTGGCTCATTAACACTAATCACTCATTTTTTGAATAGCCCTAATACATAATCCAAATAATATCAATCTCAAATGACATAAGCTCAAGTCTCCAACTTAATTTTTTTTTTTTTTGAAACATTAGTCCAATAATCCCAAGCTCTTCCAATGATCCCAAGCTCCAACATAAAATTGTTTGATTTAGATTGTATAAAAAAAAATTTATACAACACTATATATTCTTGAAGCACTCAATTTCAAGTTCTCCACAAATTCTACCATCTTGGAAAATTTCAGGTTCTCCAAACCAGCCTATATATACACAATTTGTATATATATCTTGCAATATTCATTATCAGTTGTCATCCCATTAATTTATAAGAAACTCCTGAAATCCCATAGTCTGTTTGATAATTTGTTGCAATGAATTTGCTTCATGATTTCTTCTTTCCATTAATGGCTCATGGCCATATGATTCCAACCCTGGAAATGGCCAAGCTTTTCACTTCCCGGGGTGTGCAGACTACTATAATTGCCACTCCTGAATTTGTAAAACCAATAGAAAATGCCAAGAATTTAGGATTCAATATTGAGATTCTTTTGATGAAATTTCCACTGGAGAAATCTGAATTGCCTGATCGAATCACGAGTCTTGATAAAATATTTTCAGAGCAATGTATTAGATTGTAAAAAAAAATTATTTAAAAAAAAAAGAAAAAAAAATTACGATCGGATTTTCCCAATGGGCGGGCGACATATTTCTAGCCAGTATAAAACTAAAATTTGGGCCGGCAGGTCTAGTTTCAAGTGTGGCCTCTTTCTAGCGAGGCGGCCCGGCCCAACCCAAGTTTTAAATTTCTACCCGTACATTATAATTCTTTAAAGATAGAGTTAGCTTGAATTAAATTACTATAAATACTCAAACTCATTCTATATTACTAAATAGTCAATTAGGACTCTACGCACGCACATTCACTAGTTTATTCCAAAAGAGATAAATTGAGAGCTTTTTCTTTTTCCTTTAATATATTTTTATAAAAAAGTAGTTTTCCTAATTTAAATAAATTATTTTTTTATATCTAATGCAATAGCATGCGGTTCAAGGGTGTCACCTAAATTAGAGTAAGTGGTTGTTTAGTTTAGTATAAAAAGTTGTTAAAAAGTTGAGATTAAAATCAACAATTAATTTAACTATACATTTCATGACACCCACAACTTTTATCAATTTTTCAAATCAATATTTATTAAAATCTTCTAATTTTTTTTTTATCAAAAGTTTTGTTAAACGACCCTAACATTTTTACCCACTCACGCAGTAATAAAGAATCTATAGTTATGGGAAAATTACATAGAAGACTTGAGAATTTCATTGACAATTAATGTTTTGTTGAAATTGTTTTTATGCATTATTGAATTGTCTGATTCCTTCGTTATCTTAACTTAACTTCGTATGTTTGGGTGTCACGATCATTACAGTTAGAGTTTAAACTTTTCTCTTTCTAGTAAAATAAGTGAATGTTTTGCTTATAAGTAAAAAAGTAACTTATAAAACTTCCAAATTATTTGTGCAGGTATTTAGTATTTGTTTGGTAGAGTTTAAGAGAATTTGAAAAAAGTTAGTGAAATGTGTAATTGAAAAGTTGTGGGTCATAAAATATGTGATTGAAAATGAGTTTACAAAAAAAAAAAATTAAAAAAACTCTTCCAAACATGCACTTACTTATAAGCTAATCTAATCTAATCGACTTGTTTTGATACTACACTTTTCCCAATATTATTATTTTATCATTTTCCTTTCCTGCATATCATAATCTTATCTCATCCTCATTAAGATATTTCATTAAATTAAACAAGGTTAGTAAATGTTGACAACACAAGTGTTGACTTTGTCTTGAGACCCTTTCATATTTTTTTTCTGGTTATGAACTTCTTCAAATGTCAATAAATAGCAAATATGAAAATATTTATGTTACTTAGATGTCAATAGTAACGTTGCAAGTGTGTTAGATTATCGAGAGTCTAATTTGAGACTATATTATGGAGAATAATTGTTCGATTACCTATATTGCTTTAGAATTCTTGTCAAGGGCTGTTGTGAATGTGTTTGTTACATGTAGAATCGAATTTGAGATTGCATTATGGAGAACAATCGCTCGATTGTCTATATTGTTTTTGAATTCTTGTCAAGGGTCCTTTCGGTATAGTGGTTGTGACTTTTAACTCGGGCCACTTCAAATGATTGTATCTATTTGAAACAGTGTCTCGACTCTTCATCCAAACGACACAACCCTTTGTAACATTTTCATAGATTTTCAAATTGTGGAAAGAAGTAAATATAACTATAACAACAAACTAAATCCCGTCTTTAGTAAATTTGGAGCTAGTTGCATGAATCATTTTTTGTTGCTCGTCTTGATTCATTCCTAAATCTACCAGAACATCAAAAGCAACTAATTCTTTCACGACTATAAGCTCAACAATGTTATTCAAGAATAAAAAACGCGTATCTTCAAACTGAAGTTGACATTTATCTTATTTAGGATGTATGCTGCATAATGAGTCCCAGATTAGGTTGAAAGATAGACTTTGTTAACAGGCAAATGATAAACAAAAGATTGCCATGATCAAGTCAAGTAGTAAAGACCAAAAGCAGAATTGTTTAGAACCAGTCTCTGGCCCTCTGACCTCCTCTTCAGCTACCATTCCAATCATACAATGAATATTTATACATATCAATCCCATTCTGGCTGCCTAGATAAGAATCAAACACGAAATCAATCAGGCTGAGGTGCGGATAAGAATCAAACACAGAACCACTCAGGCTGAGGTACGAATATCTCAGCTCTGTTTAAGGAGATTTGAGGCCCTCTACGGTGGTGCAAAACTGCTCAAACTTCTTCTTACCATTGTTTTCAAAGAAAGTGAAGGTCTTGAATTCCCACATCAAATCTAGAATAGAATGAGAAGGGGAACCAAAATTTGGTGGGTGGTACCTTGCAGAAGCAAAAGATGTTTGAGAACAGAATCTGGAATGGATATAGACAAAATACTCAAGATGAAGCTGGAAACAATCAAAGAAGAACCAGATATAAGGGAGGAAAATGGAGTAGTAACAAAGCAAAGGAAGAAGATTTGTTTGCGGGTAAAGGTGGGACCACAATTGAGCCTTCAAAAATCTTATGTGCTATTCATGACTGGATTAGCCTCCAAAGGTCACTTGGGTGGACTTCCCAGGTACTAAATTATTTTCAAATGGATCACAGACTGTATGCAATAAAACGAATTCAACCTATTTCTTGTACCGAATCAGTCTTCTTGATTGATTTCTCCATCAAAACTACTATGTATATCTTGAGTTTTCGAGATTCCCCCTTCTTCCACTTTGTCCCGAGGAGTAACATGATTTATTTAGTATTAGTACTTGTGTGCTTGAGCATTCTGTAAATTATAATGTTTACAATGATCTGACAATATTTTCACCTGCCATTTATGTAAAAATCACCAACAAGTTGTGGGCTTTTATGGAAGGAGCCATATGAATCATAGGGATCTGGCTGAGGGAAGAACGACTTAATTGTGGCATGTCTTGCATAGACCAAAGATACTCTTATTCACAGGAGAGATGTGATATTGAGAACATGTTAAAACAAGGGGCGGATTTCAACTGACAGTATCCATTGTGGTTTCTAAGAATTTAATTGCTTCAAATCTTCAATGTAGCAGTTATCCGTAGAGTGGCCAAAAAGAATTCATGTAGACGACCCCAAATTTATTAGGAAAGAGTTGTCATCTGAAGACAGTATTTGCAGTGCAGAACATGTTATGGACTGCTTTTTATACTCAACCATGTCAAATTATAGAAATACCACAAGAATTTAGCAGATTTTGTTACTAAAGAATCAGAAATTTCTTTGACAAATTGGCATTCAAATCCTTGTAAAGTCCTCTAATAAGAAACCAACCTTTTTCTGCTGCTAACAGATGAATGTGAAAGAATAGGAAGTCCCCATTGACATGAAAAGACAATAGCAGGGCATATTTCATCCATCTTCATTCCTTTAACAATATCTGCATAAATCCTAGCAATCCTTCTTGATAATATAAGATTGATAGAAAATGGCTTCCAAATCAATTTTCTTGACTGTAATAGCCTCAGACCTTTAAGTTTTCCATTCATTTTCTTCATCCAGCACCATTTAGGCCTCCCCACCTTGTCATCATCACTTGTAAGCCTCTCATATCTTCGTCCCCGATGCCCCTCAAACACGTGTTGGAAATCCATCTGAACATATATTTGAGGTGTATGTTGTGGGGTTTATTTGAATTCACAGGTGCAAGTTTTCTCACAGCATTGAGTTTATATAGAGAAAGGATGTAAAAGAAAGGTTCAAAGAGTGAGAGAGCAATCTAAGCACATGGAGAATCTCATTTGGCTATTATTTCAAACACATACCAGTTAATGGTAAGAGTTTGCCAGTGTTTGGATTCCTCCATCACATGGCTAACATCATATTTTAATTAGGGTGTCAATCTGGGTGGGTCCCCAGCTCGGTTCTGCATTGCCCGACTGCGGCCCCACATCTGACATGAGCCAGGCCGCTCTTAAAAAACCCGGCCGCCGACATTGGCCACTTCATTAGTTTTTCAATAAAACATTTGTTGAGAATCAGCAACTCTAAGTTTAACTCGAAGCGATTTATACCTCTAATATTATTAACAAAGTACGCTCTCTCTCCTCTCTCTTAGAATTTGTTCTGCTGTTTTGATGATTGGATGGTGCAGGAATATAGAAGGCATGTGCAATGATTGATGTTTATATTAAAAACTCAAATTCTATGATTTCTTAAGGAGAAGGAGTGTGGTTAGATGGATAAAATGACAGACATCTACCTGTTTCTGTACCTTTAATGGAGATTAGATTGAATCCTTAGTCCAATTTGACAGATATTAGTCAAGCTGAGGAATACTTGTCCTAATGATTCAATTTGAAGCAAAACAACTTCTTAAGTACAATATGTTACTATTCTTTTTAAGTACAAATTATTATTATCAGTAAAAAAAAAAAAAAAAACATAGATCAGTCCACTTGGGCTGCTGATTTGACTTGGTGGTCAAGTTAATTTCACTATTTAAAAACACACGGTCACAATTAAATGATCAATTGTATTTTTTAAGCAAAAAAGCTAGCAGCCTAACCTAGTCTAATCTTGCCTAAGGCGCGCTTTTTTTTTTTTTGTTCATTTTTTAATTTAAAATAACAATAAAACTAACAAAACGCTTTTTTCGTCCTCGCCCCGTCTAGGTAGAAAAATTTGAAGTTCGACTTTCATACTTTACGCTTTTTAGAACATTGATTAATTTTTATTGTTTGTGAGATAATTTTAACACGTAAGTGGTAGCTTAAAATTTACAAGTGTAAAGTGCATGTTTGTTAAAGCTTAAATTATAATTTAAGTTAGTCAAATATAGTTTCTATTCATACATTTCGTATGATCTATTACTTACTACCCACTAATTATTCACATATTCAATAGAACTCACAATTTATAAGCACTTAAAAATTAATTTCAGCACTATCAAACATGCAGAGTTGGATTGTACTTTGGAGGCATGGTATGGGGTTTATATAAGTGAGAATACATGTAAATGCCCAGGTTTTTTTATTTTTTATTTTGGCCTTTGACTTGAAATATGTTGTTAAAAAAAAACCTTAAACAATTAAATGTTTATGATTTTCCCCAAGTATCATCATCTTCATAACACTCACCAAAGTCTCTAGTAAGAACATTTCCAAGAGCACATATAAATTTAGAGAATAAATTTTTTGAAGTACTCCAACAGCTTCTTTATTTTTAACATTTCATTGTACTTCTCCCAATAAATATTTATTATTTTTCTCTAAATTTTATTTTGACATACTTTCCTCCTAATTATTATATGATTTTCATCCTTTTTTAAAATTTATTTTATATATACTATTTAATTTAGTCAACATTTGAGTATTGAAAATTGAAATTTTTTAATACGTTTAATTATAGAGTGGGTTTGTTTCTTCAAATTTGGAGAGTCAAACTCTCTCTATTTTAAAAAGCTAATTTGAAAAGTCTCTTGAATTATAATTTTAAAAGTCGACTTTTTAAAATAAAGAGAATCTTATATTTAAAGAACCTCTTGGAGATGCTCCAACGGCTAATTCTCCAAATTGAGGAGGAACAACCATATCTCTCATAAGAAATCGTCCTCGACTAAAGCAATTTTTGATCAATTTGGGAAGGTCGTCAACTAGAAGCCCAAAGCCAAAGCGAAGGCCATCTCTCTCAAAGTGATTCAAACCCTTCTATTAAAATTGATAATACCGCTACGCTTTTACAGTGGGTGTAAAGGGTGAAATTTTTATCAAAATTTATCGGGCGTTGTTTGTGTGTTTTGGAATGTTGTATTACTTTTCAGTTTAGTTTAGTTCATATTACATGGGAGATAATGTTGAATTTTTTTTTTCAGATATCAGTTGTTTTTGTACAAGACCAAAGTCTTTCGAATAGATTGCAGTCATTTTTGGAGAACAACTAGAGTCATTCAAACAAAGCGCAATCTTTTTTTGAAAATGAACAATGACTTTCAAACAAATTGTAGTCGTTTTTAGAAAAATGACCAATCTTTCAAACAAAGCTGCGGTCATTTTTGGAAAAGCGAACAAAGTCTATCAAATAGTCCATACTCGATTTTTGCATATACAACTTATAATTGATTTCAATAAGTTTATCATGTATAACAAAACATGAAATGTCAATTAAATTTGTTACTAATATTGGTATCTATTTCTTCAACATTCAACTTATACATTAATATGTACTCGAGACGAACCTTGTTATATATAATTGCTTGTGCTCCGTTATACACCGTTTGAATAGATCGTTGTCGATTTTTGTATCTACGTCTTATAATTGATTTCAATAAGTTCATCATGTGTATAATGGAAGACGAGATGCCAATTAAATGCCAATTAAACTTGCAACTAATGTTGTTACCTATTTCTTCATCATTCAAATTATATGTTAAATGATACTCAAGACGAACCTTGCTATATATAATTCTTTGTGCTCAATTTATAATAGATCGTGATCGATTTTTGCATATATGACTTATAATTAATTTCAATAAGTTTGTCATGTATAACAGAACACGATATGCCCATTAAACTTGCAACTAATGTTGGCATCTATTTCTTCAACATTTAACTTATCTGTTAAAACGCATCAAGAGGCGAACCTTATTATATACTCTCTCTTTCCTATAAAGATATGCTTACTTTTTTTATTTACATGTCCTAAATTGTAGTCTATTTCCTTGTTGATGGTATAGTTAATTTCTTACTTTTTTAATATACTCCTATTCAATGTACCTTGTTATCAACAAATATATACTACTATTATATTAATGTAGGTGAACATTAGGAAAAATGTAAGTAAAATTAATTGTTCTAACTATAATAATTAATTTTTTTGTGTGAAAATGAAAGTAAGCATATCTTTGTGGGACAAATGGAGTATATAATTCAATGTGCTCCATTATAAACTATTTAAAATAGACAGCGATTGATTTTTGCATCTACGACTTATAATTGATTTCAATAAATTCATAATGTATAACGGAACACGAGATGCCAATTAAATTTGCAACTAATATTGTATCTATTTCTTCAACATTCAACTTATCTCATTAAAACGCACTCGAAGACAAATTTTGCTAAAAGCGTATTAGGTTCATCATGCTCCATTATGATTTAACTTATACAAGTTGATTAAGTTTAATAAAAATATCTTATTCATTATACATGATGAATTGACTTGTTTAAATCAATAATAAGAATATGCACAAAAATGGCTGCAATCAATTTGAAAGACTCAGGTCATTTACAAAAAATGACATCAATTTGTTTAAAAGACTATAGACATTTTTCAAAAAACGACTGCAATCTGTTTGAAAGAATCTGATAGTTCCAAAGAGGACTGCAATCTGTTTGAGAGACTATAGTTGTTTTTAAAAAAATCTGCAGTCTATTTGAAAGACTTCAGTTGTTTTTTAAAAAAACAACTATAGTCTGTTTCAAAGACTCTAGTCGTTAATGGACAAGATAGATTGTGAAAATAATGTATACTTCTCGAAAAAAAAAGAGGTATTATTGTCATTTCATGTTAAGGATGTTTAAGATATTTTTTAGATAAAGAAATGTGTAATTATATTTCTACTACATTTTTTGTTAACCATATAACATTGTATTTGCAATGAAAATGTCCAACTATTGCTCATATTTGTATTTATGTCATCAACAGTTTTTTTTATCACATTCTTATCATCTACCTAAAAATTTTCACATCTTATCTTTGTCATTGATGATAAATTCTATTCAAAACATTAATTAGGAAGGCATTATCGTATTTTTAGATAAGCAAAATAACAAATACAAAAGTTTTTCAAAATATTTGCTCCTCAACGCACATTTGCTGAATATTTGGACAAAAACCGATATCAGAGACAAGATGTGATAATTAATTGAAAAATAATGATAAAAATATAACCAAAAAAGATAGAAACATAAGTGCTAAAATATCAAAATTTAAGGGAACCTTCATTACAAGTAAAACGGTGTGTACATAATAAAAAATTTAGTGCGGAGTTTTGACATTTTAACATAAACTAGTGGTTGCACGTGCGATAGAGTAATAAATTTAAAACGTGGTAGAGTAATAAATTAAAATTAGTAATGTGAAAAATTTATAAAAGCAAAGAAAACATGATTTCAATTTTGTAGTAATAATCTATTTAATCAATATTTGGTAATAAATGCAATGATATAAAATACTGAAATTCAATAGTTGAACTATAAAAGAGCAAATTGGAGTCTCGAATATTGGATATGTTATAATTTAATGTAGTGAATAACATGAAAATGTCATAGTACACATAACAATAAATTAATAACATTAGAAGTAATAACATTATAAGAACAAGAAATAAACTACTAAACTAAGTAAGGATTAATATTCCACTTCCACGTTGTCAACAGTTAATAATTACAAAAATTACAACAGTTAAATGTTGCAGTACAATTGCTATAAAAAAAAACAAAAAACATTTGTCGAGCTACTCGACAAGTATGATTGTCGAGTTGATCGACTGAAATTTATTTCTAAGGTTTACATTATCTATCAAAGAGATGAATTTACAGACTTGAAGATTATGCAGAGCAGAGCTTTGTCAAATCTGAAGATTGAAGTCTTAATGGAATTCCACGGTGACAAATGCTTACGGGGAGAGGTCTTGGAGTGGGTGGGTGGGTGGGTGGGTGGGGAGGGGGTTGAGGGTAAAGAATGTGTGAGTGGGAAGGTTTTGATTTGAATGTTTTTGTTTTGAGATCCAACCACATTTCTGGCGTTCAAATCTCATGGAAAGATGGGAATTGGAATTCCATTCCACCTGGTGGGGGTGGGGGTGGAAGAAGTGGGTTTGGTTTTTTTTTTTTTTTTTTTTGAATAATTAAAAATAAAAAAATTAAAATTTATTTGTACTTTTAAAATGTTAGAGTCTCAATTGCATTTTTTCACCATTTTTTTTGTATCATTTAAATTTATTTAAGTCAGAGACAAAATTATCAAACAATTGTTAAAATAGTCATTTGAGGATAGTATGTGTGAATAAATAAATGAAATGATGGGAATGATATCTCGTTAAAAATTGAATGAGAATGACCATTAGTGTAATTAACCCTAATAATTAAGTAGTAAAAATTTCTACAATTTAAAATTAAGAATTACTTGACAAAAACGCGTTGTAAATTTGATTTTCTTTTATATGAATTTTCGTATTCCATCAATAATGATCCACTGAACAAATGAACATACCAAAACTTAAAATATAGCTAAAGACCAAAACTTAAAATTTAGCTAAAGATAAATTTAACTAATTTACGATCATGAAGATTTATCAAAAGTACCCAAAATGGACATCTCACTGATGAATGATGATGTTAATGGTGATCAAGGAATATTGATGAAGATATGAAAAAATTTGAAATTAAATTAATTTTAAAAACATAAAAAGCTTTTTGTTTAATTGCTAGGTTTGGTGTAAGCTTCATAAATCAGTATATTTTAAGTGTTCAAATAATATATTTGTATCATCTATATCATCTCCCAAATGGTCCAAAGAAAACAAACGTGGGACCTTCTTCTTGGAGAGCAAGGGGGAAGAAGTTCAGTACCCAATTTCCAATAAGCTATGTATTTATTGAGCTCAATTTAATAACAAATTCACTTGCTGATTAATTCTAAAGATAGTACATCCTATTTCAATAACATGTAGGATGGCAAAAAAAAAAAAACAAAGTTCTAAACTGGTCGGGGCTTCACTATCTGCACAATCTGAAACATTCCCAGCATCCCAGGAATACTTGCAGCCTGTATTGGTCGGGGCTTCACTATCTGCACAAAATATCTATAAAACTAAGTTTTAAACTGCTTGTCAATCAAAACCCCACAATAAAATAATAAAAAATCCAGAAAATAAAAAAATATATATAGAGATAAATCTGATCCAAAAGTTCGAATATCTGTGAAACGTGCAAACCTTCCCAGTTTTGATTGGGACAATGTCATCCATAGTTAGGGGCTCCCCAGTAATTGGACATTTTCCATAATCCTAATGAAAGTAAAGAGGAAAACACAAACAAACACACTCCTGTTAAAGAGAGGGGAAAAAAAGGTAATAACCAATAAATAGCAAAATAACAGTAATTAATATGATGATAATTAGAAAATAACAGAAACAGAGGTTTTTGTTTTCTACTACAAGAAAAATCCCATGATAGTGTTAAAGATATGGAAATAATTCCATATTATTCTCCATGATAGTTTTCGATTTTCAAATATTATTTTCTTTAATATTAATAGATGATTGTGTAATAATGTAGAACATTTCTTTTAGAGTTATCTGTTATGTATTTTATCTATGTAATTCTTGGACAAAACAATTGTACAAGATTTCATTATTCTTTCACATTCTGTCTCTATTATATTTGTTTCATGGTTTCTAACATGTTGAATATTAAATTTAATAAATAAGTAAATAACTATATCCCTCCTAACAACTTCAACTAAAGCTTTAAGTAAAGTAGTTCAACATGACCTTGATTTATGTCTTGCCGCCTCCGATCTATAAAAATCTTGAAATGTTGAAGATTAAATTAAATAAAAAAATGTGTCACCTCCCAATCCCTTAAGTTTAAGACAAGGTGGTTCAACAAAAAGTAAAAGCTTTTCAAAAGTTTCCACTTGAGTTCTCAAATTACGAACATCCACAGCACTTTCATGAGCTAAGCAAGACCATTTTTATTTTAATTCGTGTTCTTTGTTCAGAAAACTCTAACTATCAATCTTTTCATAAATTTTATATTATTACTGAGATTAAGCTACATAATGTTAAGTTTATTTCATAATTCCCACTTCAGACGGTCCCTAATTTTATATTCACATGCATATTTGTACACACACGCACAAAAGAAGGACTCAGATACACATCTGCAAAGGTTAGAGCAAATTCAAATTCAGAGAATTGATTTGCAATCCAAATGGAAACCAGTTGCAAACAAATGTCAAATTCGGAAAAGAAAAACAAAGACAAATTCATCATTTCCACAAATAAGACCAGCGAAAAAAAATTAAAAAAAGAACCAATAGATCAAAAAATTTAAAATTTTGCAAAATTGAAGAAATAACAAAAAAACAACTGAAGATTAAATAGAGGGCAAAAATTTCATAATGGAACTCTAAATTCATACCATAAAATCACCACTGATTCTTCGAGCTGTTGAGCTTCAACAATGATTCGATCGAACTGGGTTTCACCATAAATGGGCTCAAACTCCACTGATTGCATTAACATCCCGCCATTTAAAAACCCTCCTTCACAATCCGCATTCACAATTTTTAAAATTTAATTAAGCCAATAATCAGCACCATTAAAAGAATTCAAATTATATTTTGAATTAGTGCTTACCTTTGCTATTCTGGTACTGATTCTTCCAAGATGCCCGAAAAGAAACAGAACTGTGAACTTAAGCCAACAGCAAGAAATAAACCTTTAAATTTAAATAAATAAACAGAAAAATGCTTCATAAAAAATCCAAAAACAAAAATTATATCTCTTTGAATCTGTAAAATTTGGGCTCACACACAACGAAAAGGGGTATTTTGAGGGAGATACGACAGGAAAAAGAAAAAAAAAACTTTTAAAATAAAATACCTAGATCTCGAAGAAGACGGTGGCTGATAAAGTGGGAGAGAGCCAGACACAAGAGGCGGGAGCAGACACAGAATGAAAAATGGTAGTGTTTTTTGTGAAACCCAATTTTTGGATATGGACTTTGGGGCAGAAGGATAAACAGAGAAAAGGTAAAGAGAGAATATGTTAGAGAAAGAAAATGATGGTGAGATTATGAGAGAGAAATTGTATAGGTTGCGTGTGTGGCTCAAGAAAGATAGGAAATGATATTGCTTGTGTCATAAAAAGAGAAAAAAACTACTTGTGTCAGAAAAAGAGAGAAAAAAAAACACAACAAATTTAAAACTGCGTCGTATTCGTCATTTGAGGACGATGGCTTGTGAACAGCTTATGAATAGTAATGCATATTGGCTTTGCTTAGACGGCTTGAGATTCTGAGCAGACAGCTTAGACGGCTTATGAATAGTAACTTTATTCACTCTTATAATATAGTTTAGAAGAGGTCTCAAATCCTCTCGAAAACATTACATCCACTATTTACTATTATAATAATATTTCTATTTTTGCAAACTTAACTCTTTTATTTAGAAAAATACTATTTTATATTATTGTATTAATAAATAAAATAATAGTTTATAATCAAAACAAAATATAATTAATACCCAATCATTCCTATAACTGGAATTTGCGTTCTCAAATTAAGATAATCTCCTCCAAATCGAACACACCAAAATCTTTTAAAATCAACGCAAATCATCTCCAAAAATCTTCACAAAATATATGTAGTCCCAAATCTTCACGAAATCTCAATTCATTCTTCACGATTTTGTAACAGAATATAGATTACGTTATATCTCACCGATAACAAATGTTACACAATAAGTTATTATGACGATTGATTATTATGACTATTGTTACAGAATATAGATTGTTATGACGATTGATTATTATAGAATATAAATTGTTACAACGACTGATTATTATAGAATATACGTTATTATTATGATGATTGATTATTCCATAACAAATGTTACACAATAGGTTATTATATATCTTCGAATGATAAAGATGTTTACAATACTGTTTTTTTAACAACGATTTTATTTGATATTATGTAACAAATGTTACACAATAGGTTATTATGTAACACTAAATGATAAAGATGTTCAATCTGTTTGTTTTTTATGTATTTGATTTTTATGTGTTATTATGTAACACATATTACATGATTGGTTATTATGTAATAATAAATGATACAGATGATACTACTTGTTATTGGTACATTATTATTTAATATGATATTTGTAACATTGATATTTATATGATACATATGATACAATTGTTTATATCATAAGTTTTTTTTTTGTGAAAATTGGTATTATGTTTTACATTTTCTTGCCAAATTTTATATTCTAAAACATCAAATCGTCAAAGTAGAGAGAATTTACTATTTATTTATGGGTAATTTGTACTTTTGGTTCCCAACCTTTTAATCTGTTACTAATCTACATTTAACCAATTTTTTTAGTATTAGACATCTTCAACCTTTCAGTTTGTTGCAAATCATGTCCCTATTGACATATTTTGACGAATTTGTCCTCATCTTTAATTAAACAAAAAATAAATAAAAACTAAAAAAATAAAATAAAAGAAAATTTGCAAATAAATTCCCACAGCTTTTACAAAACACAAAATAACTCATCTTCCACAAAAACCTACCACACCCTACACCAAACACCCCCTTCATCTCAAAAGGGAGTAGATGTTTGTATTTTCTAAATTAACAATCTATCATCTCAAATCTCATCTCATTTACTCTGTGTTCTCTTTTACAAAATTTATCTGTTGGAAATAAAAAATCTAGGCTTCGTAAATGATCACTCCATCCTGAGGTCAAATCCCATTGCAGATAAGCATTATATATGAATGAGCATGCTTGGTAGGATTTAAAATAAACTTTTTTTTTCTTAAACTTAGTTTCAACCACATATTTCATGCACAACTTTTATCGACTTTTCAACCACACATTTCATCAACTTTTATCAAAATCTTCTAAAAACTACTTTTAAACACTACAAAATAAGCGAGGGTTAATTTCACCAACGGTCACTGATGTTATTTTAAAATTACAAAATGGTCACTGAAGTTTAAAAGTTTCAGTGGTGGTCACTGAAGTTAGAAATCATTTCACTAATGGTCACTCCATTAAATTTCTAATTTAAAATGGTGATGTAGCATGATGATGTGATATTTATTTATTGCATAGTAGTCTATGTACTTTATATAATATTCACTTTAGTCCCTATATTTCAATTAAGTCATTCAAAAATTGCGTCTTAGGTCTTTAATCTTTTACATCTTTACACTTTGGTTCCCAAATTTTCAATTATCTTTTAGTTAAGTCCTCCAAAAATTGTATCTCAGGTCCTTCAACTCTTTATATCTTTACACTTTCGTCCCCACATTTTTAATTATCTTTCAATTAAATCCTCTAAAAATTGCATTTTAGGTCCTTCAACTTTATACATCTTCAAACTTTGGTCCTCAAGATCCTTGATTTTAGTTGTCAAAATAAGTACAATTTTAGTAGTCAAAATAAGTGTACTTTCAATTAAATTATTTACTTTACAATTGAATTTTCACCTAAACGAATAAAATAATATAATTAAATAATAAACTATTTAGTAGTCAAAATAAGTATAAAATTTGCACTTATCACTTAGAGTTGACCACTAAAAGTAGACATTTTAGTGGTCAGACCCTATAATATTATTTTGTTCGTTTATGTGAAAATTCGAGTGTAAATTCAAGATTTAATTGAAAATGTACTTATTTTGACAACTAAAATTACACTTATTTTGGCCACTAAAATCAATGATTTGGGAGACCAAAGTTTGAAAAATATAAAGTTGAAGGACCTAAGATGCAATTTTAGAGAACTTAATTGAAAGATAATTAAAACTTGGGGACCAAAGTGTAAAGATGTAAAAAGTTGAAGGACCTAAGATACAATTTTTGAGGACTTAACTCAAAGATAATTGATAATTTGGAGACCAAAGTGTAAAGATGTAAAAAATTAAGAGCCTAAGATGTAATTTTTGAATGACTTAATTGAAATGTAGAGACTAAAGTGAATATTATATAAAATACGTGTCTTATCATCTGATAAATAAATCTTACATCACCCTTTTAAATTAGAAATTTAATAGAGTGACAATTAGTGAAAAGATTTCTAATTTCAGTGATCACCTCTGAGTGACTATTTTATAATTTGAAGATAATTTCACCGTTAGTAAAATTAACCCATGTGCTAAATATTTTATAGCCAAGATAATTTCACCGTTAGTAAAATTAACCCATCACGACATTTTCACCTACACTCACGATCAAAATAACACGATTTCAAAAACTTTTAGAAGAATTTTTTATCCATCAAATCTCATGACATTCTTCGTCTATACTAGTATCCCATTCCATTTCCCTCCCCGTCTCCCGCCGAGTTGGAACTTGATAATACCATACAAACAAACCTCCCACCCTTATCACCTCCTTCCACCCCCACCACCCCTCCACCGCCTCTGCCGCCAGCACGCCGCCGTAATATATAAAACCAATGGCTTCTTCATCAACAGTAGGGGTTTACTCTATATACCAAGCGAACCCGTCTCTTGACCACTCCAGGCGAAACACTTCCATTCCACCCTTATCCTTCCATTTCTCCGCCACTGAAAAGCCCTTCAGAGCCGCCCATTTTCGAGGCCTCAAGTCGACCGCTGAGAATTTGAATTTGAATTCTTTTGTTCCGTCTGCTTTGGTGACTCCCAACTCTTCGGTTTTGAGTGAGGAGGCCTTCAAGGGACTTGGTGGGTTTGGAGAAGGCTCGCTAGATGGTAGCGAGAGCGAATACGAAGAATCCGAAGGTGAAGTGTTTGAGAGTGAAGCTGGAAATGAGGAGGGTCAACTTGATATTTCGAAATTGGGGTTGCCTCAACGTCTTGTGGAGTCACTTGAAAAGCGTGGAATTACGCAGCTTTTTCCCATTCAAGTATGTTCCAATCCTCCTAACTGTTTCATTATTCTGTACCGAAAAAGATTGGTTTTTCCTCCTTGTTTTTTCTGAAATTAGGAGTTGATAGAGGATTTTGATAGGTGTGATTAGTAACAGGGGCGGATCCAGGAATAATTTGTTTGGGTGGCTTGTAAATTTTTTTTTAAAGAACTTCGAAAATATAAAATATATTAGTAGACAAAATGGAGGCATTGTGAGAACTTAAATATGAATATTTAATACAATACATCAAGTTAAAAGATGATAAATAAAAAAAAAAAAAAGTACCAAAACCTACGATACAAATACTTTAAAACACTACTTAAGTCGCACCCACGATTGACCAAACGATCAAACTTGTCGATAATGACCTCTCAGTATCAATACCGAGAGCAATCTCCCTGATAGATGATCATGGGTTTGCTAGAAATTCATTCTCCATTTTATTGCGAGCGATGTCTTTATAAGTTTCATTCTTGAAAAAGCTCGATTCTGTTGTTCTTTGTGAGAAAGCGGAAGAGTCAACACTAAGCGAATCAATCTATCAATCAAAAAATAATGGCGTGACTTCTTCGTTTCAACCAACATTCTACATAAGCGGGGTAGAGAATCAACATTACGAAATTGCGGGTTCTGAAGTACATCACACTTGTAATGATCGATTGTCTTCTCAAATCGTTTATCTCTTCCATAGTAAAATCCGAGGATAAAATTTCTCGACTAAAGAACAAATATCATCTTTGAGAGAATGATTGGAAGCTATCGATAGGATTCAAAGCCTCGCACAACTTAAGAAGTTCCATTATTTTTTCTCAAATCTATTATTCAATTCCATCAATGAAAATCTATTACGATTATTGAATATATGAAAGTGATAGTAGTCCTCCACTGTAATATTATTTTTACATTGACAAGATCGTCTTGTACCTTCCATATAACGATCACTAAATCAGGCGCATCAATATTATAAGTATCACAAAACTCCATCACACTCCAAATAAAACGCTGATGATCATCCCGCATTTCTTGAAGAAGTATCTTTGTAGTTGAGATTAAATTCATTGCATTCAAAATATCTTGATCTTTCATTTGCAATGCTTGACATAACAAATCTTTTTTCAAAACTTCATACATCAATAACAAGATAAATGCAAACTCAAATGATTTCATAGCTTTGTACGCATCTTTAGCCTCCCCACGTATATTATTGTTAGATCCTCCGTCAATAAGATTCTCAAGAAGCGAACAAGTGGAACCAAACATCTGAATCAATCTTGTAACAGAAGAAAAATGTGAACTCCAACGAGTAACCAGTCTGAAGTTCTCCTATTGTTATCAATTCAACAATTTCATCCTCTTGAATTGATTTTAATTGAGAATGATGCTTAGTAGAAGTACTAACAAAGTTGACAATAGAACCCAATGATTGAAAAAATAGCCATACATCATGTATATCTTTAGCCACTGCTACTAAAGCTAGCTGTAGTCGGTGAGCAAAACAATAAACGTAATAAGCAGATGGACAATCTTTAAAGAATAAAGCTTGTAATCCATTCCATTCACCTCGCATGTTGCTAGAACCATCGTATTCTTGACCTCGTAAATCTTTGAGTAAGAGCTTGTATTGGTTTAATACATTACAAATCTCTTTTTTCAAAGTCAAAGCATTTGTGTTTGCAACACTCACAACATCAAAAAATCGTTCTCTAACAAATCCATCACCATCAACATATCTTAAAATAATAGCTATTTGTTCTTTATGAGATTCATCAACTGCTTCATCAACAAGAATACAAAACTTGGCATCCCCAATTTCTTCACATATTTTAAGTCGCACACAATCAACAATAATTTTTAATATCTCCTTTTGAATCGATGGTGATGTATAGTTGGCATTTTTAGCCGCATTTTCTAGAACAACATCATCAATTTCTTTGTTCGCCCTTCCATGCAATTTGATCAATTCAACATAATTTCTCCCGGTTAGTAGAGCCAGCGGATTCATCATGACCTCTAAAAGCGCATCCTTGCAATGCTAGCCAGCCGCACTTTCTACAGAGGTGCGAATGAGTAAACGATTCTGTTTGACTTCTTTTGAAGTGCATTGATGTATCATTACGTCAATATGTTGAGGTAGGTTTTTCAAGTTTTTCCATTTTGCATTTGCAAAGCCATGTAGTGAATTACCATCCCTTCATGTTTTTCGGTTGGACAATTGTCACAATTGACTCTCTTCTAATTATTAAACCCGCAGCGGTAAAGTTCATGATGTGATGTATTACTTTCAAATAGATAACAAGGAAAACAAAATGCACTTTGTTTCTCGATTGAAACTTCAAGCCATGGATGTTTTGTGAACCGAGATGATTGAAATCGCCGATTTTGAGCCCCAAATCTAGAAAAGGATAATCATAGATTGGTTGAAATGGTCCCATTTCGACATATGCTCTTCGAACCTCATCTTGTTTGACAATTGGATACTACGATATTGGGATACGTTTTCCAGGATCCCGTTCATAATATAAAGTATTACTTTCAAATGGTAGAACATTAGGAGTATCTTGTGGTTCAACAGTAGGAGTATCTTGTGGAGCATTAATATCCTCTAATACATTTGGGTTACTTGATGATTGATTGCCATCTTTCTTATTGAAGTAATGGAAGGTGTTTTTTTTTCATTTTAATCCACTTTGTTAGCAAGATGTGTAGTCGATTACACAATATACCCAATTGAACAATATTCAAATTCCCAATTGACAAATATTCAAATTCCCAATATTCAAATTCAAAAATTCGATTCACAAATAACAATATATAAATTCAAATTTACAATTCACACGTTAAATCATAAACTCCCAATTCACAAATAACAAATACAATTACAAAAGTATAAGTTAGCCAACTCATATCTTCAAACAATAGTAGAGATTCTGCCAAACGAATAGCAGGCTGGGAAAGAGGGTAAATCCAAGTCCAAAAAAAATTTGCAAAGAACCTGTAGTTAACAAAGAACTTGTATTTCAATCATTTAAATCATTAACTCTTTACATATTTATTATCAATTTATTTCAAATAAATTAACAAAAACTATATCACATTCACAACAACAAGCAGGTAGGCACAACAACACCACCAATAACATTTAAAATTTAATAATTAATACATTAACATTTCAATCCTTCTTGTTCCAAGAAATTAACATAATTGAAAAAATTAATAGCAAATATTTAACATTTAATAAATTAACATAATAACATTTCAATCATTCTCGTCTCGTCCGAGAAATTAACAAAATTGAAAAAATTAACAACAACACTATAAGTGACCAAACACGAGGGACGAGTGTCCGCAAAGGAGAACAACGAACTTCTGAGGGACGATTGATGAACGACGTCGAAATGAGAAGGATTAGGATTGAGATTTTATTTTTTTTCATTTTACTCCACCTTTGGCTTGTTTTTCGGTTGCGGGAATGCGGGGTAATGGAAAAGGATTGAGATTTTGACTTATGAGGACAGAGGGAGGAATGAGAGTCGACGGAACACGGAAGCGAGAGTTTGCAATTTTGAAGATTGAGACTACGAAATGGTGGATGAATTGCCAACATTCTGGTAATGGGAAATGGAAAATGGGATTAAATGTTAAATTGGTTTCCTTGGACTTTGGGCTTTGGGCTATGTGTAAATTTTTTCAATTTTTTTGGGGCTGGCATGAGGTTCATTTAATTGCTCCCAAAAAAAAAAATTTAGACCCCTGGGTTGGATCCTTATTTGATTAGTAAGCTTCAATTTCTCTCATGTATTAAAAGCGAAATGAAAATGTGGAGAAGTTTTATAATAAACTGTAGAAAAAAGAAAGTATGTTAAAATTCATGTGCTTCTTGTTGTTAATTTTCTTGGTGTCTGTATTTGTTAAGACTAGTTAGGTGGACTTTGAAATTAAAAGACTTTGAGAACTAATACTTGTAGCCAATTTCATGGAAAACAAAAAACTAGCCTTGTTTCTGTTCAAACATTAAATATGCCTGTAATTTGAACTGTGTAACTGTATGGAGGGAACCCTGCACAGAAATTATGGTGGTGCTGGAGGAAATATGAGAGGGCCCATGAGTAACCCTTGGTTGCAACAGAAGCTGGAGGAGTATATTGCAGCTTGCGTTTTTAAACTTTCTACTTATGATGTCCTTTGCTTTGATTTACTATTATGAAGAGTTGGCCAACCAAATTTCTAAAGAGCTGCTGTTTGATGGTCTTTGTATATTGCTTACTGAGATTCTAAGTACCATTGTACAGAATAGCTATTCAATGAACTTTATCTCTTTATCCCAAGTGTTTGAACCCATCTTTACGTTCCCCAAAATCCTCATTTAGAAATTTAGCGCTCCCTTTCTTGTGATAAAGGATTGTCATTGTTTCTGCCCCAGTTAAACTACAATTTTAAGCAACAAGAAATGTCTCTTGACACAAATCAGTTAGTTCGGTTATATGGATTTTGATCAATTTCTGTCTCACATTTCGCTTGCACAGAGAGCTGTATTAACGCCAGCATTGGAAGGACGAGATATAATTGCTCGTGCAAAGACTGGGACGGGAAAGACGTTAGCATTTGGTATTCCAATAATCAAAGGACTCAGTGAAAGTGAACAAGAAAGAGGTTCTGTGAGGTAAATATTATGAAAAACATGTAAAAGCACAGTTATCACTTGGTTTTATATGAGTTGCAATGATGTCTCTTTTCTTGTTTTAAGGCGGGCGGCTTCCCAATCTTGGTCCTTGCACCTACTAGAGAGTTAGCCAAACAAGTGGAGAAGGAATTCAAAGAGTCTGCACTATACTTGAACACCGTCTGCATCTACGGAGGAGTTTCATATATCGGCGGGAAAGTTCGCTTTCCGTGGAGTTGATGTTGTGGTTGGAACTCTGGCGGGTATTGATCGATCAACAATAACGATGCGAAATTGGGGAAGTTCAATATTTGGTCCTTGATGAAGCGGATCAAATGCTTGCAGTTGGATTTGAGGAAGGCGTGGAGGTCATTCTCGCAAAACCTTCCTTGAGAGGCAGAGCATGCTTTTTCGGCAACCATGCTGGTGGGTAAAGAAATTGGCCGAAGTACTGAATAATCCTCGGCGATTGATTTGGTAAGTTTTCACGCTCTGTATATACATTCCTCCGAATCATGCCTCGTCAGTACATTATATTGATGAACAACTCTTATTTTTCTATTATGAGTTAAGAGCAAATGACATTTGCAATATATATACTGTGAGTTCGAAATGTTTTTATTCATCATGCTTATGTTAGCTTTTCTATAGAAAGTTTATATAGATTTCTTGTTCACGTAATATTGGGAAATAATACCTATTGAGTCTGAGCATCTTTTCCTAGCATGCAGATATTATTAGTTTCTCTATTTTTTTTGTTATCCCCGTTAGGTTGGCGACCAAGATGAGAAGTTGGCCGAAGGGATCAAGTTGTATGCTATACCAACTACAGCAACATCTAAACGAACTATTCTCAGTGATCTTGTGACGGTATGAGTTAGAAAATTGTTCACAGTTATTCATATTCAGTAGATTGAGTTCCAGTTTAACTCTTGAATGGAAGGACTTGCAGACAGATGCTCATATGGATTTTTAACCTTTTGTTTCAGGTCTATGCAAAGGGTGGAAAGGCCATTGTTTTCACACAAACTAAACGAGACGCTGACGAAGTCTCATTGGCATTAACAAATAGCATTCCATCAGAGGCTCTGCATGGTGACATTTCTCAACACCAGAGGGAAAGAACGCTAAATGGTTTTAGACAAGGGAGATTTACAGTCCTTGTGGCCACTGATGTTGCAGCTCGTGGGCTTGATATCCCAAATGTTGATCTAGTAAGTTCATATGGACATGCATGATCCACTTCAGAATTCTTGTTACTTTTGTAATTGGGTGTTCATTTTTCTTTTATCACTGGATGGTGCGAAATGAGGTGTCTGGCTGATGACAAATGATAATTTCATTAATTACTTCTTCCATGATTAAGCTTAAAATTTTTCATGTTTGTTGTATGGAATACTGAAGAATTTGTATATGATTGATCAAGATGTGTTTTACTACATGTTACAATTGCGTCATGCCTTGAGCTGTTATTTGTTCACAATGAAAATGTGTTTAAACAATGTTTAAAATTTGTATTTATGTAATGCTGCTTCGCATTATGGTGTGACAGGCTATAGCTTTGTGCATACGTTAAGCTTTGTGTTTGAATGAGAGGTCACCAAGCTTTGCATCACAATATAATTTAGTTTATTTGTTTTAAATTTTTTTTAGGGGTGGCTGTTAAAAGTTATTGTTTCTGTACACAGTTTCAGCTTGTTTTTGAAGTACATACTGCTTCACAATTTCAGTTGGTATTTAATATGAACAAGGGGGGATAATTGATAGGCGTAGGAGTATTAGTATAAGCTAATCATTTTAGTTGTATGCACTAGCTGATTCTTTAGTGCATGTCAGTGCATTAATAACTCAGAGTAGTACAAGTATTAGTGAGTTCAAAGAATTTGGACAGAAAATTCTGGGTTTCTGTAAATTGACAATGGAGATGGATCGAGCTAGGGAAGATAACTCGCCCCAGGTGGACCAGTTTTTTATTTTATTTTATTTTATTTTTTTAAATTCTATCTCCAAAGACTCCAACGATCGATCTTGCTGATAAGTAGTATTTTGGGAGTACACAGAACTTTGATAGAAAAGTTTGGGTTTCTCAATTAGCAATTAACAGCCATCTTCCTTTTAGTCTTTAGAATGATGGAGACACAAAAGAAATTTTGTTAGCAAGATAACATGATATATAAAATAAAAAGGTTGAATATATTACTGATTTTTATTTCTAACTTATAGGTTAGTGCTTTCATCATTTCATCTGGGTGTCTCATCCACTCAAGGCCTATGGACTCGTTGGACTAGGGATGGCAAAAATATTTGATCCGCCTCAAACCCGATGGATACTCGATCCGAATGGAGCGAAAATTTTCCGATTCGCGGATCAGCGGGGCAAATCGGATCATGTGTGATTCGATCCGATCCGCCCCGTTTGAAAAATAAAGAAAGAAAAAATTAGAATAAAGTAGTAAAGTTTGTTTCAATATTTGTTTAATTTTTTGAATGACAATTGACTAAAAAAAAAAAATTTATACGCGGATCAGAGCAGTGACCCACCCCGATCTGGATCCGATACGCCCCAAAAAATGGCAGATCAATTCGCAAATTTGGATCTTCTAAAATTTGATCCGGGACAGATAAGGGTCAGGCCGTTCCAATCCGAATCCATCCTGTTGCCATCACTACTTTGGACTGTGGTAGATTAGTTACATGGACATTCAATTAACTATTCTTGTAAACTGCTGTTGGAAACTTTGCTGATTTTGAGTTACTTAGTAACAAAATGCCTTGGAACCCTTTGAATAATAAATTTTGAATGGGCGAGTCAACTTTGGTGCCCTTGTAAACTACAACTTTCAAACTTTTACTAGTTGAAAACTGAGGTCATTCATTACTTCTGATGAAGCAAACTTCTGTAATTATTTAATTTCCTACAATTGTTCTGCAGGTCTATCAGACAGATCACTATATTCTCCTAGAATTTAGTATCTCCCCTCTGGCTGCACTAGTTGATCATATGCTTTCTTTTGTTCTATGGCTTTTAATTTGGTTAATGTTTTCTGTAGCAGTTTGAAACATGTTCTATGGATTGCATACAGTTAAATATTGCATCTTGAATAACTTGGATATACCTTTGAGAACTCGTGTAAATTTTAGTGCTACTTTCTTTTATTATTTAGATTATCCATTACGAGCTTCCAAACGACCCGGAAACGTTTGTGCATCGTTCTGGCCGGACAGGACGTGCTGGAAAAGAAGGCAAAGCTGTTTTGATGTTCACTAGCAGCCAGAGGCGGACAGTCAGGTCTCTTGAGCGTGATGTTGGTTGCAAATTTGAATTTATTAGTCCGCCATCAATTCAAGAGGTTCTGGAGTCATCGGCTGAGCAAGTGGTGGCTACCCTTAGGGAGTTCATCCTGAGTCTGTAGAGTACTTCACCACAACTGCACAAAACTGATGGAACAACGAGGGTAGATGCTCTTGCTGCTGCCCTTGCAACTTTGAGTGGTTTTCCCAACCTCCATCATCTCGATCTCTTATAACTCACGAACAGGTACATGATGGGACCACAAGTTTTGACCTCTGTTGTCTTAACTCATAATACCCAACTGCTTTTTCTTGAATTTAATTGCTCAGGCAAGTATGTCCAAAAAGTTCACATTGAAATTTCCTTCTAGATTGTTGAACAGATTGGCCTACTAATGTAGTAGTGCTGAGAGTAGACTTTTACTCTCCTTTTAATTTTGTTTCCCTTTCTGTTAATCCTTTTGCCTCTGGTTGTTCATAGAAGCATGCTTCCTTAAAAGATGGGTATTGATGTCCCAGCTACTCACTTCACCAATTAATCATGTGTTCTTTATTATTACTTTGTGCTTCTTTGTTCTCTACTTAATAGTGAATTTAAACTATATATTTGCTTTTTAGGGACTGGTTAGCCTACAGTTGACACGTGACACTGGTTATTCTAGAGGATACCTATCTGCTAGATCTGTCACTGGGTTTCTGTCTGATGTTTATTCTGCGGCTGCTGATGAAGTAGGAAAAATACACCTAATTGCAGATGAAAAGGTGTGTATGCCACAGATACCAAGTCAATTTTATTCCTTTACTGTTTGTTCCATTGGATCATTGGCTATATGCTGCCAGGTTCAAGGAGCAGTTTTTGATCTTCCAGAGGAGATTGCTAAAGAGTTGCTGAACAAAGAACTACCACCTGGAAATACTATTGCCAAGATCACCAAGGTGAGTTCTGATTAGGCTGACCATTCTCGATATGCCTTCTACCTTTTGCGTTATGGCAAGTATACCAAAATTTAGTTTGCATACAATTCTCGTGTGTGTGTGTGTATTTTGATGAAGAAAAAGTGTTGAAATCGAATTAAAAAAAATTCGGACATTCAACAATGGGTTTTATGCTTGAATGTTATACAATTTTGACAAAAACGGTGGCAATTCGGTATTGAACTTCCAATATGATTGTTCAAATGTGTTATCATAACTCCAAATTGGTTTAAATGGTTTTATAAAAGCATTTTGATGATTAATACATAATGAAATCAAATTAAATAATATGTTTAGAACATCTGGGTTATACTCGTGAATTTTGTCAATATATATATATATATATATATATATATATATATATATATATATATATATATATATGTATGTTCTCATAGTTGTATGTTGTCTTTTGTGTGTATGTAGTTGCCTGCTTTGCAAGAAGATGGACCTCCAAGTGATTACTATGGCAAGTTTTCTAACAGCGACAGGCGCTCACAAAGAGGGTCTAGGGACCAGGGAGGTTTTAGATCTTCCCGGGATTGGTTGGATGGTGATGACAATGACTTTAGGCGAGGTGGTCGTGGTGGCAGAAGTGGAAGTGGTTGGTCTAAGAACTCTAGAAGCAATAGGAGTGATTGGCTAATTGGTGATAGGCCAAGCCGGTCATCATCTTTTGGAAGCAGGGACAGGTATATTTTATTTGTTTCCATGATTCCTACTATATTTTGTTTGGATTAAGAATCCAACCCTTCTTTTAAAAGTGAAAGAAAATGTTGTCTATTATGCTGTAATTCAGAAAAGAATAGGAAAAGATATAGGATAGGAAAAATAAGACAAACAAAAAGGGATTGCTTTTTATCCTTATTTCAAGTAATCAGTTTAGGCTTTGTTTAGTACGTGGGAATGCTCATACTTCCACCCGGGTGGACATAGATTTACGTACTTCTGTGTCTGTTGGTGACTACTGAACTATAGTTACACGGTAACAATGTTATTGCTTATGATTGCAACAGAAACTTTAGTGATTTCACGTGCTAATCGTAGAATGATGTCAATAATAAGGAGACAAATCGATAGCCTTTTATCAGAATGACACTTGTCTTTACTGTTATCATGTCTCCCATGTTTTTAGAATCTGCATTCATAATAATTACTAACTAGGAATTTAGGTTGCATTTCCAATCACTTTGGCTTTGTTCTTAAATTTTGGTTTCTTTAGTGCCGAATTGTTGGAAGATGTGTTCACTGCGAATCAGATTTTGTGATCGGCTGAGTCTATTGTGTATATTTTACCAATTTATCCCGTATTTGATGTGCATCCCCATGTATTTGACAGAAGTTTCGGGGTGCATGTTTCAACTCTGGACGGACTGGCCACAGGGCATCAGAATGCCCTACCAAGAAAGGCTACTAGTTTCATTGCTAATCGTGTCATCATACCATCACTGCTTTTAGACAGGTGAAGACTTTTGCTCTTGCCAAATAGAGCCTTAGGCTTACTGGCTTCTCAAGACAGTTCTAAAGATTCCGGTACTGTGGAAAGTACACCCAGCTATTGCAACCTGCAACTTTCACCTTGTGGCATCAAATTCTAAGCTGAATCTATGACTCGCTCAGCCTTTTTTTGGTCGGCCAATTGTAACTTTGTGTTAATGCATTACTCCTCCTGGAAGGCGTCGTGATGATTTTGGGTAACCAGAACTGATTTGTGTTGTAAGTTATGGGAAATGCAGACAGAAACCTTGTATATATGGTTTGTTCATGTCGATGCAGGATCGATTTACTATCCTAGGCTTTGTATTAAATGACTTGATAAAAAGACGTGGTTTGACTGTAGAATCAGTGCATATTTGACATCCATTATTTTCTTGTTTTCTACTTTACTTGTACCTTTTAAGCAAAATTTGTCCCTTTTAAACAAACTTGTTTGTACAATGTAGCATCATAAATGAGTTGATCATGTGTGGCTAAGCATAAATTCTTTTACTTATTAATGATTATTTTGTTGGTTAAAGCTAAGTGTAGGTTGAGTATTTGTAACTCATAAATACTATCAAAATAGAATGAATCGCTTATAACCACTGTTCTAAAAAACTCGTTTAGGCGGCGCCTACTCATGAGGTGGCGGTGCGGCTTCTACGTTTAGTTCTCGTTTTGATCTTACATCGCACTAGTCTAGGTTTCGTGTAGATCTGAAAAGTTTGAAACTCGATTTTTATGTCTAATCGTGATTTACATTTTTTAGAATACTGTTTAGAACTCGTGTAAGTTTTATGAAAATTACAGGGACAATTCTCGCCTTTTTTAAAAATCACACAAACCTCCATTATTACTATAATTTTTTCATTTTGCCCTTCTATCCATTTATATTGTTTCTTAGTTGTCTTTTTCTTAATTTTAACTTACAAACAAATAAATTGTTTCATTTTATAAACGTTTATTTTTTTTTTTCCCTCTTTTTACAAAGTGATTTATTCTTCATCATATTTTTGTGAATAACGATTTTTCAGTTTAAAAAAAAAATGAACAAACTAAAATAGACCTAAAATATTTTCTACAAAAAGGAACTAAAAAGAAATAAAAGCTTTAAACCTAATGCCATTTTTTTTTTTTTTTTCATTTTCAATGTCATGATAATATTGCTTTATTTTTCTAAACTTAATATAGTATAAGTATCAAGATTATAGAAAAATAAAAAATAGGCAAAATGCTACTAAATCAAATAATTTTCAATTACCTTTACTAAATTATTCTAACTTTTAATAATTTGTCAATCATTTAAAAAAAAAAAAAAAAAAAAAATCACATTTGTATCTAAAATAGTTTGTAACTTTCTTTGAAACCCTATAAATATGGGTCCATAGTTATAATAAAATTATACAAATTCATTCTCCTCTCTTATATTTTTCTATCTTCTTCCTTTAATTTATCAGCATCAATGCTTTAAACCAATTATTGAGTTTTCGTAATTATTGAACCCACTTTCAAAGTTCATCCCAGCAACCGATTTCATAGTGTTCAATTTCAGATTTCATTGTTAGTAAGTAATTCTACATTTCATTCTAAATAAAAGGTTAGTATTGGTTAGTTATCTGTTGGTTGCATTAAACATTAACATTAGATGATATATTATAGTTTTTTTCCCTTCTTAAACTATGGTATGTGTAATATTCAAAAACTTGAAATGTATATTTCTGGCATCTAGTAAAGATTGACAATGAATATGCTTTGGCCGACTTATGCAAATATTTTTTGCACTAAATCGTGGTAGTTTAGAGATGAGCATAAGCCATAAGAGCATATATCTTATTCATGTTAGGGAATGATACTGTATATATATTTGAATCGTCATGCACGTATTACATTTTTGAATCAACTGTTTTGTTATTTTCTATCTTTTCTTTCATGCGTAGTTATGAATATATGTTAATATGAAATTATTGTGAGAAGCTATCAATTCTTTAACAAGATTTGTTTATTCTTTTAATTGTGCTTTCTTGCACAACATTATATTAATATTCTGACAGAATATTATTTACTCTCGAAAAACGTAATTTATTAGATTTAACATTAAATTATTTGTTTTTGAAGAACAAATTTCTATAAAGTTTAATATTTTAAAATAATTTGTTATTGCTCATGAAGAAACACAACGTTATATTAATATTATAACAGAATGCTATTTGCTCCTGAAAATCGTAATTTATTATATTTAACATTAAACTATTTGTTTCTGAAGAACAAATTTTTATAAAGTTTAATATTTTAAAATAATTTATTGTTGTTTGTGAAAAAGCACAACGTTATATTAATATTCTATCAGAATATTACTTGTTCTCGAAGAACATAATTTATAAGATTTAATATTAAATCATTGTTCATTAAAAGTAAATCTTTATAAAGCTTAATATTATAAAATAATTTGTTGTCGCTATTGAAGAAGCACAACGTTGTGTTAATATTCTAGTAGAATATCACTTACTCTCGAATAACATATTTGTATAAGATATAATATTTATTATGTTTTTATTCATAAAGAGTAATTTTTATATAATTTAATATTTCAAAATAATAATATATTGTTGCTCCCAAATTAGGACAACATTAAATTAATATTCTAGAATAATATTACTTGCTCTTGAAGAATATGATGTTATAATTTTAATATTCTAGAAGAATATTGAGCGATAGTAAATAATATTTTATTATGCTCTATAAGAAGTACATAACTCGAAGAATACCAAATCACTTAATCAAATGGAAAAATAAATACTTTGTGATATATATCGTAATTTATAAACTAATGCTTATCCCCGAAGGAAAGCATACAAATTATGTCATTTAGATATTGATTATTGTGACTTATAGGTCGGTTGCTAAACTATTTCATAGTTCATTAATGTATTGTTTTATGTTTAACTCATTTTAAATATCTATTTGGTCATGTTTATATATTTATGATGAAGCTGTCAAGATATATGTTTAATGATGCATGCATACTATTTTTCAAGACAAAAAGTATTTTTAGATTTAACATTATCGAGAAAATTATGTTAATATGATATCATGTACATCGAATATCATTGAAGGTTCCGAAAGAGCTAATATTATCTTACTAAATAATACAAAATTACATATAAATGATGTACTTCATTCTAGCAAATCTAGAAGAAAATTGCTTAGTTTTAAAGATTTCCGCTGGTACGAATACCACATTGAGAGGATGCAAGAAAATAATAATGAATATATTTGCATAAATTCTTTTATATCGACTGAGCGAGATAAAAGAAAAATTCACGGCACTCCCATCGACATGTAATATGCATTCGTAAAAACAATTGAATTAAACAATGTCACAAACCAGAAGATTGTTGAACCAAAAAGCTTTATGCTTTGGCATGATCGACTTGGACATCCATGAGCAATAATGTGTTGTTGAATAATTAACAACTCACATGGACATCCTCTAAACAACTAGAAGATCGTTTACCTAATAATTATCCATGCCCTGCTTATTCACAAGACAAGTTACTCATAAGACCTTCTAGTACAAATGTTAATGTTGAATATCCAGGTCTTCTTAGAAAGGATCCATGAAGATATATGTAGTCCGATATACCCACCATGTGGACCATTTTGTTATTTTATGGTATTATTTGATTCTTCTACTAGATTGTCACATGTCTGCTTGCTTTCTACTAGAAATACAGTTTTTGCTAGACTACTTGCTCAAATCATAAAACTACGAGTTCAATTCCCCGATTACTCAATCAAGACAATCCGTCTTGATAATGCTGGTGAATTTAGATCACAAGCATTCAATGATTATTGTATGTCAGTCGATATTGTCATTGAACATTCGGTTGCCCATGTACATACACAAAATAGTTTAGCAGAGTCGTTTATCAAACGTCTTCAATTGATTACTAGACCATTACTTATGCAAAACTCTAGTTTCTATTTGAAGTCATGCTATATTACATGCTGCATTATTGGTTCGTATAAGACCGGTGACCTATCATGGATACTCACCTTTACAATTTACATTTGGCCATGAACCTAATATTTCTCATTTACGGGTTTTCGGTTATCTTGTCCAAGTCCCAATTTCACCCCTTAACGTACCAAAATAGGTCCTCAACAAAAACTTGGAATTTATGTTGGTTTTGATTCACCATCCATTATTATGTACTTTGAACTTTTAATTGGTGATTTATTTACTGCACGTTTTGCATATTGTCATTTTTTATGAAATAACTTTCCTAACTTTAGGAGGAAAAACTACATCCTAAAAAACAAGGTAAAATTTCTTGGAATGAAACAATTCTATCTCATTTTGATCTCCATAATAATCAATGTGAGTAAAAGTTGAGAAAATCATTCACTTGCAAAGAAATGCACGCCGATTACCTGATATATTCGTTGATATAAGGAAAATGACAAAGTCATATCTACTAGCAGAAAATATTCATTCAAAAATTGATGTCCATATAGGACAATCTACTATAGCAAATGAATCTCAAATACGCTAGAAGCGTGGTCGATTAGTTGATGCCAAAGACTCTGTACCTCGAAAGAAAAATATACAAGAGAAAATCCAACTAAAAACTTTTAATGAAACAATTGTAGAAACGATTGATGAATCAAATACTAATAAAGTAATTTTCGAAGCATCACAAGTGTCCAAAAATTTCAATAAATTATTTATTATCTCGTAAATTATGGGAACGAAATATTATTGTCATGGACAATATCTTCGCCTTTAATGTAGTATTTGATACCATGCAAAATAAGGATCATGAACCACAATATATTAAAGATTATCAAATAGAAATGATTGGCCAAAATGGAAAGAAGCCATACAGACAAAGTTGAATTCCTTAGAAAAACGTAAAGTGTTTGGACCTGTAGTTCGAACCTCTGAAAATGTAATCTCCGTATGATACAATTGGGTCTTTTGAAGAAAGATGAATGAAATTAGTGAAATTATAAGATACAAAATCGACTCGTAGCCTAAGACTTCTCACAAAGACTTGGGATTAATTATGAAGAAACATATTTTCCAGTAATGGATACTATCACATTTAGATTTTTAATAAGTTTGACTGTGTCACAAATGTTCGATATGCGTCTTATGGATGTAGTAACTGCATATCTGTATGGTTCACTTGATAGTGACATATACATAAAAATTCATGAAGGATTTAAAGTACTAGAAACAAATAATTCATTCCTCAGAACTATGCCCTCAATTAAATTGCAAACATCATTATATGGATTAAAACAATCCGGACGAATATGGTATAATCGTCTTAGCAAATATTTTTTGAAAGAAGGTTATCAAAATGACGATGTATTCCACGTGTTTTCATAAAGAAAGCAGATATTGGATTTATAATTGTGGCGGTTTACATTGATGATTAAATCTTATAGAACTCCTGAAGAGCTCAACAAAACTGCGGATTATTTAAAAAATGAATTTGAGATGAATGATTTGGGAAAAACATCATGGATTGCAAATTGAACATTTTTTAGAAAAATTATCTGTTCATCAATCTTCTTATATAAAAAAAGTCTCAAAACGGTTTTATATAGATAAAACATATCCATTGGAATCGCCTATGACTGTTCGATCACTTGATGTGGAAAAAAAATCCCTTTCGTCCATTTGAAGATAGAGAAAAAATTATTGAACCTAAAATTCCATACCTAAATACAATTGGAGCATTAACATATCTTGCAAATTGTACTCGACCAAACATAGATTTTTCTGTAAATCTCCTTACAAGATGTAACTCTGTACCCACTCAAAGACATTGGATGGTGTTAAACACATTCTTCGTTACCTAAAACGAATAGCTATACCATGGATCTGTGAAGCAAACCTTGACAACATCTTCAAATTATTCTAAAATTATTGTAATCTACGAAGCAAGTCGAGAATGTGCATGGTTGAGGAATATGACACATCATATCCAAGCATCATGTTGATTAACTTTAACAAAGAATAGTCCAACAATATTGTATAAAGACAATACAATTTGTATTGCACAACTCTAAGGAGGCTACATCAAAAGGACAAGACAAAACATATTTCTCCAAAGTTCTTCTATACACATGAGTTTCAGAAAAATGGTGACATCAATGTTAACAAATTCGGTGAGTGACAATTTGGCTGACTTATTCATAAAAGCATTGTCAATATCCACATTCAAGAAATTTGTGCATGAGATTGAGATGCGTCGGCTCAAAGATCTTCAGTGATTAACATCAGAGAAGTAGTTGTACTCTTTTTCCTTAGTCCAGATTTTGTCCCACTGTATTTTCCTAGCAAGATTTTAATGAGGCAACATTTTCTTAATACTCCAAAACTTTAACAATGAACTATACTCGTTTTTTCTTTCGTTTGATATTTTAATTTGTCCAATTAGATTTTTGTCAAACAAAGTTTTTAACGATGCAGTTATTTTAGAAATAATTATCAAATGAGGAGTATTATAAAATTATGGGATAATTATTGATGACTATTTAGTCTTATCATGATACTTAGGTAAATATTATTTGCTTGTATCTAAATCAATGGGTAATTATATTCATACTACACTTTTTATTATCTACACTACGTTTTAATTGCAATAAAGGTCTCCAACTTTTGATATTTAAACACTTATATCTCTAACTTTTTTTATCGTATTTTTATCATTAAATTTCATTTACTTTTCACATCTTGTCTCCAATGAAGATTTTTGTCTAAATATTCTACTAATGTACATTGAAATGAGGGAAAAATATTTTGTCAAACTTACGTATTTGTTATTTATTTTAATTATGTAAAAATATTAGAAGCAAAAAAAAATTTATGCCATCCTAATTAACTTTTTGAACAAAAATATCATCAAAGACAAATATAAGACATGCAAATTAATAGGTTTGATGATAAAAATTTGCTAAAAAAAAGTTTTGGTAATATAATTACCCTAAATCAATTTATAACTCTCTTTGGAATCCTATAAATATGGGTTCATAGTTACAATAAAATTACATTATTCATTTTCCTCTCTTATATTTATCTCTCTTCTTCCTTTAATTTCATAACAATTTTATAATTTTTAAAATTTTATAACAATATTTATAATTGTACTATTTTAAACTAAACTAATCTCATCTAAATCAAAAGTATGAAAAAGTATATCTTAAGAAATAATAAGAAAGAAAAAAACATATAGTTTAAATAAAATAAAATAATACTTTCAACTAGTATAAAGGGAATAAAATGGATTATATAAATTAACTTTTTGATGACTCAAAATAAGTAAAAGGTTAATCTATTTTTTGTTAGGGAATAAAATGGATAATATAAATTAACTTTTTGATAACTCAAAATAAATACTCCCTCTGTCCTATTTATATAGACTGATTTTTCATTATTTATCCGCCCCAAATTATAATCAATTTACTTCGTTGAAGATGTATTTGATTTTTTCATTTCCTAATATACCTCTATTGAATATATTTTGTTATCTATACAAATAAATTTGTACTCTTTCAAATGTATTGAGAATTGATAGGAATTAAATAAAGATAAACTAGAAAAATTCTTTACAAATTTTTTTTTTCAATAACATTAATTAATATTTCTTACTCCATGTGAAAAACGAAATCAGCTTATCTTATATAAATAAAACAGGTGAGTAAAAGGTAATCTATTTTTCTTTTTAAACATGTTTACATTTACAAGTTATTTTTTCTATTAAAGTACAATAAATAATTACTTATTTTACTTAAAATAATTCTTATCTTACTGCAGTAACTTGCTGAATTCCATGTCTAACCAATCAAAAAGTTAATTATTTTTAAACTAATTTACTTGTAAGTAAACTAGTAACTAAACTTTTCAAGCTTAGCCAAACATTAGCAGATAAACAATAGATCAATGCAAGAAGAAGAATCATTTAATAACTTTCGGGTATGAAGGAATAACAAATACAAGTACATATTTGATTCACAATACTAGACACGACAATATGCATCATACATGACGGCATAGTTTGATCAGTTTCCTCACAATACAACTGCAAAATCTTAGATCATTTCAATGTCATCAACTCGGCTTTAACACAAACAAGCTACAAAAAAAAAACCAGTGAAAAAATTGATGACAAATCCAAAACAATGGAACAAATGCACCTCAGACGATAGGGACAGCAATGCACAGACTAGGAAAGGATAGGAAATGAGATCATCTACATCAGAGTGCAACTGCAGAACCGGTATTCCAAAGTCGAGATGTTGCAATGCTTCTCATGATACAAGAATGCAACTTCCTCCCACGTGTGTCGACATATATTTGTAATATATCCTTTTGCAAAAGTTTTAGATTTCCATAGAGACAATCGGTAAAACACCTGACATACTGCAGCGTCAATGTTTGCTTGTCAACTGAAGTCAATCAATGAAAGTTCAGGACGAACAGCTGTCGCTTGGTTATCTGGTTGCTTCGGGACATCATGAACCGTGGTTGGTCCAGGCGGAGGACTCTTGGATGCTGGTGGGAAACTTTCCTCGGTTGCATTAGGTTCTGAAACACTTGGTGATGTCTGGTTCTGATTTTCTGAAGTTTTATCATTCACATCGGGAGGAGCTGGAGCACTCGACTCTGAGACTGGGGAACTGAAGCATCTGGTTCTGATTGTGCTGGAGCTCCTGAATCTGGAGTCGAAGCAGCAGGTTCAGGTGTAGGTGGAGCACCTGATTCTGGTGTAGCTGGAGCCCCTGATTCTGGTGTAGCTGGAGCCCCGATTCTGAATTCTGTGGAGCATCTGATTCTGTAGTGGGTGCAGCACCCGGCTCTGGTGGAGTGGATGCATTTGGTTGTGTGGTCGTAGGCCCTTCCAATAGCAACTGTTTTCCAGGTTGCTGCTGCAAACTCTGCATGGCAGGACCAGGTTTTTTCAGGTTAGATTGACCCGGATTCGGACCATATAACGACGCCATGCCAGGAGGTAGAATTTCAATTGGTGGCTTTTTTGCTGCATCTTGCAAGCTCGTGAGATTGGATTCCTCGAGGGAAGCCAAAAATGCAGCCGCAGCATCCATTTTGGTGGACGGAGTGTGCTCCATCTCTTTTGCAGTATCTTGTTCCATGCCTGAACTAAGTTCCTCAATGAAGGTCGACCATGAGCCTGAAGAGAAAGAGGCTGGTCAGATTGTATACTTTATTATTTAGAAACATAAACGAAATAAGGTTAACCACATGGTCCACATCATACATGAGCATGGAGCACAGCTTCTGCAAGCATCCCGGTCTCCTGCCATGCTTTCTCCATGAGAACATTGTCTCCCAACAGAGCAGCTGCAAAGGCAGCTTCCGTCCCGAACCAACTGAAATCAAATTGTTCACCATATTCTGCAAAAGATGCATGTATATAGTCACCAGAGGTCGAAAGAAAGAGAGATAAGAAGTTACACAGAGATATTCACAGCAATACTTATCATGCAACCAACAGATCAACAAAATTCAGATGCAGAAACTTCCAGTATCGTTTACGTAACAAATTAATAAACATCTAACAAGCTTCTTATGTCTTAGACTTGGTGCAAGTTTCTTTCTTCGTTCTTATACATTTCTTTTTAGTTTTCCTTCTCATTTCTCTTTCTTGCTGCTACTTCCCTTCCCTTCCTCACTTTTTCTCATTCAGCCACACGAGATAATATGGATAATAATAGGTGAACCTCTAACTGTCAACTCATACTTCCAGCTTTCTATTGGCTGCATACTTGTAGCACTTCCTTCAAGAGATACAATTCAACGACAATCTTTCTGTAATCACAAGTGCAATACACTTGTCACCAAGGCACCAATAAAACTATCAAAAATTTCCCTTTGCTTTTAGTCCCCTTCTGATCTTGGCGAGAGATTTTAGATCAACCCAAAAGCGTAACCTTCAATTTGGTTAAGAATCCACAATTGATTTGACAAAAGAACTAGCAATAAACACACGAGTACAGAGATTCATTCATGCAAATATCAAAGACAAGTTTCATAGGATGGCAATATCAAGACATACTGCGGTAAAACCTTCATTTATTTTCACTGAAAGCATATATTAAGTCCAATCCAAAATAATGGGACAAAAATTGGGTACGTGTAAAAGGATATATTTTGGACTGCACATCTTAAATGGGCGATAGGCAAGTGAGAGCATCAATGATCATTGGTTAAGGTGTTGTCATATCCAGTGAAGACCATTAATAGCGTCAATGAGAATACAAAGATCACAGTGGACAGAGACATTAAAGATACTAGGGATACCTACTCGTATTAAAAGTAACTAAAAAATGGATAGATGAAATTTGACTGGAATCAATAAAGATAAAGCTGAATACGGAATAGGATTTACTAGCTGATCAAAATCATATTAGGCTCGTTTGGATTGAGTTACATACATAGAGGGTTTTATGTTGTTTTCAGACAGTTAATAAAAATAGTTAGCAGCAAGATATAGAGGTTTAAAAATTTTGTACACATCAAAGACAATATACAAACAGCACTGAGCGAAAAAATTAAACATTAATACATACACTGAGCCGTGTCAACTCCCGTGATTTGCAAAGCGTAAAGCAAGTCCTCTTAACTCGTGACCTCTTAAAGCTCCTTTTACTGAACCTGCAGCAGCTAGCCTCTTAGTAGCTTCACGAGCAATGTCAGCTTGTCCAGTAGCATCTGCAGCATCAATAAGATCCATAAACTCCTTCGCAAATTTAACTACTCCTTGAACAGCATCCACAATATTTTCCTTCTTTGAAGATAAATTCATAATGTCATTCAAGTCCAACCCTAGAGCTTCTTGTCCAATATCCCTGCTGTTGCTCATCGTAAGGAGGCACTGAAGGGCTCTTTTTAAATCATTACTCTGCATTGCCAGGTCAAACTCCAATCTCTTGGATATGCCAGGCAAGTGAAGTGCTTGAGTAGCATAACCCATCCCAAGCATAAATTGTGCTAAATCATCGTGATGCTCTCTACCAAGCCTACTTGCCCATTTTACTGCACTAACAGCATCTCCATAGGCTGCAAGACACCGACAACGGATACCAGGATGGCTGAGCGATATTGCATGAGCACACATGTATCTATCAATTAGCCATAGAACACCATCTTTTACCCCCGCAACAACGAGTGGTCCAACAGGTCGTTTCTGCTCTGCTGGAAATCTAGTAACAGCCACCGCAACCCCCCCACCACCAACAGCAACCTCATTGACTTTCCTTTCTTCCATCTCTTTTGGTATTGACGAATCATCACCGTCACCTTTAGATTGTTTAGGCAATGTTAAAAATGGAGGTATGGAGGGAGCATACTGAAAAGAAGCTAATCTGACAACCTGCAACATCGGGGGTCTCAATGTTATCCTCTCTTGTGAGTTGGTTTGTTGGCTATCAACTGCTATCAATGCTAATTCTCCATGTTCTACAACTGCTCTCGATTGTGCTTCTTTAAGTTTCATCTCTTCTTTTCTTCTTTTTGTTTCAATGTCAATAGGTGCAATACCAGCATCCACAAAAACACACTCGATGGTGGTTGGGGTAGCAACAAATAACTGCCTTCGGTGCCAAACAGCCCCGGTAGCATAAGGAATTGCCACGTCTCCCAAGTATCGAAACTGAGGGCGCAAGGAAGATATGACAATATATTGTTGATAGGCAAAAGCACAATACTCAACAGTTTGGTCCCATGCTGTCCATTCTGGTTGAGGCAGAAGACCTCCCACCGGTTGAAAGGTTTCCCAGCTGTATAATTGAAAGTTCTGAGGTGCCACTTCAGCAGAAGATTTTTGTGAAGAAAATCCATCGTCCACGGAGCTAAAAGAAGAAATGGTGCTATTTCCAAATCCTGATAAGGGCATAGACTGAATTGTTGAAATAGCTGTGGCTGCAACTGGGCCAATCCTTCGTGATGTTCGATAAGCAACACCTAGTAGTGCTCCCCCGTGCAAACCAATAACTGGTTCATTGCGGCTACCAACTGACCTCATTAATATATTTGAGGTTCCATCGTCAAGCAGAATACGAACTTGAACACTGGCAGATGAAGCTGCAGTAGCCGCAGCAGCAGCAGCTTGCGCGGCAGCTGCTGCAGCTTCCTTTGCTTTTCTTGATGAGCTGCCTTTTGGGATTATCGGCATTCTGGGAGGTAATGCAGATTCCAGCAGAGCAAACCGGTCCCTACAAGTGTCCCAAGCCAAAAGCCTTGCACTGCCTGAATCAACAATAGACCAATCACTGACCTTGTAAACTGAGAAGTACGGAATATCAGGCCATACAACGGCAAGGAACCTGCAACAATGAGAGAGAAAAGCAATCAAATTACTTTGATGGTACAATTGCAAATTCCAAACATTTTAATGAAAAAGCAAATCTTGAAAACGTCAAAGAAACTTAAAACAGCCAAACAAATAGGAGAACACAATGGCTAAGATACATTTGAAGGTCCTACGATAATGTTAACACTAAAATAAATCTGAAAGGAAAAAAAGTTTGATCTGTGTGCTCAATACTAGGTAGATAAGTACAATGATACTTACTTCCTGAACTGCTCACAGAAAGAACTGAGTATGACTCATGTGGAACAGGAGTACTGATATGCTTTTTTATTTGCTTGACATTGAGTTGTTCTGATGTTTCCCCCCTAAATCTTCCACCATCATTCAAGGAGCCATTACTTCCAAGAACTGGGTTAGCAGTGTTAGACAATTGAAACTGTAGCAGTTTCAATTCCCGTTCAACTACAAATACAGCAGCGTGTTCTCGGCTTCCTGGTGGTGTTGGCAGTGGAGCTACAGGTGGAAGTGATTTTGCATCGAATTCACATACAAGGACGCCAATATTGGTTCCAGTAGCAACAAGATGGGGCTGCAGAGGATGTGCAACCATGGAATACACCTACATATATATTCGAAGAAAATCAACCACGTGGCCAATATGAATTATCTTCGACTAATCACTCACTGTAGATGAAATTCAACACACTGAAAATAGATAATATTACATTCATACCCTAAGCTTCTTGTGAGATGCAAGTAGTTGGGGTGGGACCAGTGACGAGAGTTCACATAATGGCCTTGTAAGAGCTGAATAAGTGGGATGCTCAATAGCCCTGTAAAAGATTCAATAGAACATTCACATTCCCCTCAAACAAGGATATGCAAGATAGATTCTTGAGTTATGTCAAGCTTGTTTCAAACTTGTGTCCTTCAGTTTAAAGTAGCTCGTTACTCGATTCCAAGATAATCAGAATAAGTGGATGGACAATATGTAAAACTTGCATGTGGTGCTACAGTGGAGAGAAAGTATACATACCATATATGGGAATCTTTAACACATGTCAAGATGTCAAGATTTGGTGCTCGAGGGTGGCACCAAGATGCCACACTATGACAAGCTAATTTCGAAACAGGTTTTATTCGACGCAGTTCCTAGAGTGAGAAGAAAGAGGTTAAAAGACAGGTTCATTATTGATTTAATAAATTAATTCAGAATTATATCAGGAACCTTGAATGAAATTGTGTCCCAGATGGCTAAAGTCTTGTCTGCACCAATTGTAATAAGCTGGGGTGCAGCACCAACCACTCGAGAAAGCTCGACAGCAACAACCCCACCGTCATGTGCCTTATAATATCATTGGAAGGACAAACAGCCATTGAAGTTACCATCAAAATAAACGGAATAATGCCGAGGAAGAAATGCTTTTATTTTAGCATAACTAAGTGCTTACAAATATGTCATAAGAGGTAAAAGTAAAGGGTACACAGAAATATTGAACAAACATGAAGATAGTTACTTTTAAGCTCAGCTTAGGAACAAGTTCTCGAGAATCTTGACCATGGTCTGCACTCCAAAGTACAAGCAAGCCATCACTACCACCAGAAACCAGGAGTGCCTGTGACAAATTCACAGAAGAAAGTGAATGGTGAATGAGTGGCAGAAAGAGGAAAGGGAGGGAGGGGGGGAGAACAAAGAAATTAATTATATACCTAAATTTTTCCATATAAATATATCTGCAGTTTGGGGCCAAAGAGATTTCACTATATTGAGGAATTCAACGATATACCCTAGATATGAGAGTATCTTCCATTCTATTGTTATCATCTATTTCAGCAAGGTGCAAATGATGTCACATAGCATGCAACTCATGAAAGAAATAAAAAAGACTTGAAAAGGCAACGAGAATTGAACCGAAGTACAGTAGGGACAGGCAATGATAATGAGGAATTATTATATACTTGCATTCGAGCAATTGTACTTGTGATCATAGAAGCCACATTCGGTACATGACGTGAGATTTTATAACCATTAACAATTCAATAATAAATTGACTGTAATTGATAAAATTATGAAATATGAAACTTGTTCTCATCCTGAACCTCCTACATCTTGAACTTCCATTTGTTACCACCAGATTTCGGTAACGCTTCCACGTTAGCAAAGGCCCCACAAAAGCCCAATAAAAGCAATTTAGGCCTCGTAGGCCCAGTGAGGGCCTTTCAGATTCGTAAAAGCCTCATGTACCGGACGAGGGCCTTGCAAATGCATTTAAGGCCACGGAACACGAGTGGCACCCTCGAATTAAATATAGCGAAGTCCATGAAAAACCTCGACATTCATGTGGGCGACCCCGGGCGCTTCACCGACAACCGAATCCATTACAGATCCGCTGGCATTATGATATTTTAGAATAACCAGATATATGTTAGACTGTGTTTGATTGGCACACAGATTCTCACAAGAAAACTAAATATTAATTTCTTAAAGATTAGGCAACGTGATAATAGAAATCGGAATCTAGGAGATTGTATTGCCAACCGATTGTCCTTATCCCATAAGAAAAGAGAATCCAATCAAATATCTAATTAATCGTTTTCCTAAATCAATTAGAATTCTGAAGCTATAAATACAACACATCCTGTTGTTCTAAAGTGCGCATTATTCTGACATTTAAACTCTGTTCAAATTTTTGCATGCTTGTCCCTCCCACACCCATTTTATTATTCTTCCGTATATTGTTATCCCTTTACATATACCGACAATTGACTTGATCGTCAGAGTATCAACGATCGTCGGACCTTTTTTCCCTAGTAATCTTGGTGCCTAACGATCGTCCTAGTGTGCAGGTGTAACATACGGGTTGGCGAGATAATTAATCGGAAAAGCTGCTGACACGTGGATAGTTCGATTAAGCGTCAACACCATTATTACTGAGTGGCTATCAAAACCAAAAATATTAGCAATACATTGGTCACCACCTTAGATTTAAGTAGCCAACAATAATTTAATATCGTGCCATTTTTCCTTTTCTCCACTAGGTGTCATGGCTAACATAAGTTTGATTTGACTTTATTTGGAACAAAGAGCTGAGCACACACTTAAAAGAAAAAATCATAGCTTTGAGAAGAGGGTGGCAGTGAATCCATTGCTTCTTTGCAGGGACATTCATTTTCATACTACTCCTATAAGTTTCATAGGAACCCTAGTACAAAACTGAATTCTAATGCAATTGGTATCTTCGAAAAAGTTAATTGGTTTGGTAAAAAGCAATCTGGTAGAGGACTGTACACCCAAAAAAAAAAAAAAAAAAAAAAAAAAAACCCTATCATAGCATAGGTCACTAAATCAGGCAAGTATGCTTATCTGCAATTAGTCATGACAAGAGAAATCTCTTTTAAGCATAATTGGTTCATACTCTTTTCATCCATGAGTATAGGAGCAACCACTTTTCTTTAATATATTTAATATGTCATCTTTGCCTAGTTACGTAGATGATTACTACATTAAAAGAAAGAAGAATAGATGATTCTCATCCTTCAGTGTGCCAGTAAGTTTTATTGCTAAGAGATCCAGTTTCTAGCCAAATGAGAACATTATAAGGGGTCTCCAGATACAATACCTTGAGGATAAATACATAATCTCCAACAAGTTTTTGATAAACAACCTTGACTTTATCACAGATCATAAGAAAAACGACTCCAATTCTCTTGCTAAAATCCATAATTTTCATGACATTATGAAGAATTTTTTAAGAAATATTTTGCTTTCTACAGATAACTAACTATAAAGTCACCAAGCAAATTGCAAAGCTTGTATGAGGAAGCACACAAATTATAAATGATGAATCAACATTCAAAACATGGTTGAATTAACACAGTGTCTATCACGTGTATACTATTTGCTCAACTCTCAAAATCATTGACAAGATACAAATTTTTCTTAATAAACAGTTTTGGAAAAATATGATATCGAAAAATGGTGTAGCCTCTTCATCTATGTTATAACATCTTTCAAGTTTCATTCAGTTGTCAACCATGTGTTATAAAATCAATCTAATAGCCTCTTCGTCCATTTCTCTCATTCCAGGCTGTAGCCTCTGCTTGAAACAGAAAACCAGCCTGTCCGCTATCCATTTATGAGACCTAGATAATGTGAATAGCACAAGGAGATGGAAAAGAAATGAAGAAGTGCCCCTTAGCATACTAAACAAAAATATCCTAGTCCTATGTTAACTAAGACCAAATTTATAATATCAAGCTAATCATCAAATTATGGTGCTTACAGGCACTTTTGAATCCCACCCACTAGGCACTTTATGTTCCTTCTAGACATCTTAATTGATATTGGGCCACAACAAAACCCTCCACAGCACCATATAATTCCCTAAAACCAACCACTCCTAACTTATACACCAAGCATTCAGCCAGTTATCAACCATTTTTGCTTTTTCATCACAAGGCAAAGGAAGTTTCCCCGTTTTCTCAACAAGCACCTAACCATTCAAGCCAACTAATTCATTATCAAAACTACAATGTCACTTAGAATCAATAATAATCATTTTGAGTTAGATTTTGAATCTTTCTAGTCCCAAAAAAACTAGAAGAGAAAGACACTAGCTTGCAATTGATGGGCATGCCAAACACATTTCACATGCAAACAGATGGAATGTAGTATTAATAACTCGGGAACTACCTCGCCAGTAGAAGCCATGAATGTCATTAAACAAGAAATTGATCCCTTATGACCTCCTGTATACCTTGAGCAAGCTGCAGTCATAAAATGGAAGCTTTCCTTATTTCTGTTGGTTGGAATTTGAGGTCTAACTTGAGGAATAAAATTATAGACACAAGATTATAAACTCCAAAATACTATAAATAGGAGACCTTCCAAGTTATCATTGAAAGAACTCTAATCACACCATCTGATCCACCAAATGCCACAAGAGGACCATCGCTAACAGCTGATCTGCACAGGAACTCCATGCTGCAGGTATAATAAATGACTTGGTCAAGGCAATTGATCCTCTTTAAAAAGTAATTAAAATATGATAATATTTTTAGTACCACATAAAGTCAAAACCTACTACAGAAACTCATATATATGCTTTCATCTCCACCAACAGCCAGATGAACAATAGTCTTTACAGTTTCTTCGGACACTATAAGCATTTAAAATAAGTTTTTCATCTTGCAGGCCATAATTATTGAAAAACCAACAGCAAAAAAACTGCAGTCAATATTTTCAAACTAGATCCTATGGTTAAGAAAACAAATCCAAACTACTTTTGGGAGGTGGGCCACAGCAACAATGACTATTTTAATACATTTGCTTTCTCTTTCTGCATCTAAATGGCCATGACCCAGGGGATCTATTTCCACCCTAGACATAATCATTTATCATGTCACTTCTAGATGCAGTAAACCAGAAACGACATATGTTTGGTAGTGCTGAAATTATTTTTAAGTGCTTATATTTTAAGTTATTGGTGAATGTGTGGTTAGAAAGTAGGTTATAAGTTGTGGGCCCTAAAAATGTATGGATAAAAAGTATGTTTGACCCAGCTGAAATTATAATTTAAGCATTGCCAAACATATGCAAAACAATATTTCAAAGGCCAAGTTATTTAAAACTTCAGGCCAATTCCAGAACTAACAACCCAATCTCTTATATGATAAATTCAATATTAATGAATAATGACACCAGCTGACTTGTTGTAAATATGTTTGGGAAATATAAAACAAGTATGGGAAGAGCCAATACTCATGAAGTAAATCCACTTTAGGCATCAATGTCATTAAATTTTTAAAGTAAACTACTCTGTTAGAACTCTATTCAACAATCTATGATTGAACAGCAGAAGGAATCTCCATCTTAACCAAACAGTGGAAGCTCAATCACCATTATCAGATGGCAAGGAGCACTACCTAACAGGCTAGTATTTCATAGAATTTTCGTTTCGAGCAGTCTTGGGAGAAATTATAAACAGGACATTTTTATACACACAGGAACACACACATGAAGTAAGCACTAGGAAAAAGTAATTTGTATACAAAAGCATAAAAATTAACTCAAAAGGCAGATAGATTCAAGACTTGCCACAGAAGTGATCTATTGTCCAGGTCCTGCTTTGGTACATCACGGCCACGCATTGTTACTAAATCTAGAAAAATAGCTTTATTCTCACAACATATGACCAGAAAATGGCGTCCTTTTGTTGATGGAGCAGGAGAACTAAAAGCTGAGGTGACATTATTGACAGCTGGTGGAGCTTCAGAAGCAGCAGAACGATTACGCCAAAGTTGCCAATAGCGTACGTCGTCGTCATAAAAGCTAACCTGTTTAACACTAGAACCATGTGCCATAAACCAGTCTCAGGTTTAACAAAAAGAAGTAATGAAGGTTGCAAATATGTCAAAAGGCAAGGATGTAGTTATACCTCCCACCCCGTATAGCTTCAGTGGGTTTTCCTCTCGGCTCTTATAAACAAAAGAAAGGACAACAGATATAATATTAGCAATGCCTCCACTACCAGAAAGAATTAATTCAGACAGTACAAATAAATATATTTTTCTGGCAATGACTGCAGCTCTAAAGTAATTGCCCTTTGGTAAGTAGACCCGAGTAAAAACAGCACGCTAAGATTTCCTTCACAAAGTAAACAGTTTCCTAATACATAATGTAAACAATCAGGTTACTCTAGAAGCATGAAACTGATGGCACTCCCTCACATCCAAAAAAGAGCTAAGGTTTCCCTACTCGAAGAAACACCATCACAAAGTTGCCTCTCCAAGCAGAGTACATACCCTAGTAATCAGGACACTAGGGCTGAAGGAATCCATTAACAACCCGACTGTAGGGAGATTTACTTCGCTACAACCACAAAAAAAGTGCTTCTTTGTCCATCACCACGTCTTCATCCCCTCAAACCAAAACCCATGTCTCTCTCAATTCCTCCATTTCTCCATTTCACCATATTCTTCTCCATATTCATCAAAATCAAACTCCCTTCAAACAAAACTCTCTCTCTCTCTCATTCTTCTCAACTCCTCAATCCATTAAAATCCTCTATGGTAAGATTCCACCGCAAAGAAAAGCAGTGTATACTAGTCTATAGCAGATGTGCAAATTGGTGAAAATACATAGATACACAAATTTAACAAGCATATTGGCCCACGCATGTGTAGTTTTGCTAACTACAGTAGTTACCTGACTCGCCCTCCGCTAGCTTCTCTAACTTAGCACCAACCAAACGCCTCTCATCTACGCCCCCAGCTTTCAACTCATAAATCACCTGAAAAACCCATTATAAACAGAAAATATCAATCCAGTGCCGAAACAGCATTCCAAAAATACAAAACCAACTAATTTCCAACAAATCCAGAAACCAATCAAACAATTCAAAACCCAAAAAATGTATAAAATTGAAGTAAAAAATACAACCTGGCGATGTTCCCAATTCCAAACGGAAACATGATCCGATGCATCGGCTGTAACAAGCCACGGGTGCGTCGGGTGGAATTGAATCTTCACGATCTTATCATTCGTCGGACGAAACGCTCTTAACCTCAGCATTTTTCTGAAACTTCCAATCTAATGCTAGTGACTAGCAATGGATCTGATATAGAAAAATCAGAAATTCAAAACAACTTCACTAACTGATTCTGCCAACAAGAAATGCTGTGCAAAAAAGGGTCGGGCTTTTCGTTCGAATCGGCCTGAATTCCGAGCATTCCAATGGATCCGGTATAAATTTAAGCTCTGCAAATCAAGGGTTTGTTAAGTCAATTAAATACTACAATTGAATTTACTAAATGAATGTTATGTTCAGGAGAGAGAGCTTCGTCTTCCCTTTTTACTTTCCGCTTCGTTTTTTCTGGTTCTACCGTATAAAATTTTTCAGGAAATTCTATTTTAGTCCCTCTAACTTCAGGGTAAATTCAAACACACACTTGAAGTTTTAAAAGTAAGCTGATTGGAGTTAGAGCATGTTTGAATCAATTTTTTTTAATATTTTTTCTAAATTCATTGTCAACCACATGTTCATCGATGGAAAGTGAGAGTGCTAACCCGAAACACCATCCCCCTACTATCCCAATTGAATTACAAGTGCTCGATAAGGATTCCTATATTAGAACCTAAGAGACTGAAGATGAGAATTTAGAAATCACTTACCATCCTAGTTCTAGGAATACAAGTTTCTAATTTTTACCACTTTATTTGAAAAAAGTATTGTGTTAAGTGTGATAATTTACGAGAGGTGTAAGGAATAAATGACTACAAAGAGTTCGGGGTTGTAAAAGTATCAACAACACAATATTGGTCGTGGTCTAGTACATGTGTAAGTTCAACTTTTGGCTAATCACACACTCACTATAGGTCGAGCATTGGATAAGTGAAAATATTTTGTGTTGTTTGATCTCTTTCTAAACGTATTACTTTATTTTTCAAACTTGAGGCATTCAGTAAGAAACTTAACATTAACTACATTCCTGTTCATTCTTTTAGCTTAGTTTAAAGTTCTAGTTTATTTTTATTTTTGTTCGAGGGCGAACAAAGGTTTAGTTTGGGGTGTTTGATAAGTGCATTTTGTGCACTTATTAGGACCTTTAAACTAAGTTTTATTCCATCATTTTATTGAATTATTACTTAATTTTGTGTTTTAATCTTCATATTTCGAGTTTTGGACTGTTTAATAGCAATTGGAGAAGAATGGACGGAAAGAGCAACAACTTGGTGAAATCGACAAGTAAATGGAGTTTTCAAGTGAATATTAAGAGCCAAACATTGGAGCATGAGGAAGAAGATAAAATCAATAAGTTTAAGGTGTTTTGGGTGACAATGAAAAGTTGAATCAATGGATGAAACACCGGAAAGCTAAAGAACCGAATTGAGAAACTACCTACAATGAAGATGTGGGGAAATTTGAGCACAATTTTTATATAGAAATCTCCAAAATACAAATGATATACCATTGGAAAGATAATTGAATTACGAGTCTAACACTTTTACAGATTTCAATTTGGAGTTTCCTACAAGAAGTTATGGCAATTTGAAAAACAAGTAGTCAAAGGAGAAAATCAGCTTAAGTATGGGCGATCGCCCAACACCCTTTTTCAACGATAGAATGCAAAAGAACATGCAGGCAATCGCCGGGTTTGATCGGCGATCGCCCGGTGTAAAAAATGGCTGCGGGAGTTTTTTTTTTTTTTCCTTTTTCGATTCGACTCAATTAGGTAACTTTTTGGCCCACTATTTTAGGTCTTTTTGGCATATTTTTGGGCACCATTAGGAGAGGGTTTTAGAAGCGGAATTTGGGGAGAAGAGCGAGAGACAAATCAAGAATGAAGATCAAGATTTCATCTTTCAAGAACTCAACGAAGATCAAGTTCAAGATTTCTCTCAATTATTTCTTCATATCCGGGTTATGAATTCCATTTTTTCTTCTTTTCTTTATTTTGTATTATTAGTATGTTAGGTTAATTCTTTTAGTGCTAGGATCATGATAAAGTTTGTATCATGAATCTTTAATTCTTGAACCTAGTTTTTGATATTTAAGCATGTTTTTATTTTTGAACAATTGATATTGATTTTCTCTTAATCTATAATTATATGCATAATAGTTGTATGATTCTTGTGGCTTATTTTACCTTGAGAGAAGGAAAATAGGTTATACATATATTCATTGTCGTGAGAGTCAGATGGGGATAGAAATATACCGCTATGCTTTACGTGATCTCTAAGTATTTACAAATTTAATGCATTATTGTATGCTCGCATTAAATCATAGAAATATAGTCGGGTTCCATATAAGAATAGGTTTAATTCTACTCGAGAGAGATTGTTAAATTAAATTAGGAATATTGATCTTCATAAGTAAATCATGTTATCAAATTTAATGGTTCGGGTTAAAGATAATTGATATAAGTGGATTCGAGATCCTAGTACACTTTTCTTTTCTTTTCTTTTTCCAATTTTAAAGTATTTCTTATTTAGTTTAATTTCTTATTTGTTTGATTTATAATTAGTTAATTAATTTTAGTTCATGTTTTAATTAGTTTAAGAAACAAACATTCAAAAGTTCATTAGATTCGATTAAGGTTAGTATAATTGAATTAAACTATCTAAATCTTTGTGGGAACGATACTTGGACTCAACATCTACTTTATTACTTGAGCAATCCGTGCACTTGCAAAATTATTAAAGATATAAAATCGCTGACAAGTTTTTAGCGCCGTTGCCGGGGATTTAGTTTTAGTTCTTTTCAATTATATTAGCACTAATTCGAACTTTATTTAATTAATTTCTTTATTATTATATTTTTCTAGTTTATTTTAGTGTTCAACTTGTCTCGTTTCAGACCACAACACAAGATGGAAGACCATGAGATTGATGAAGACAACATGCTTGTTGGAGATTTCTTCGCAATGACAAGGCTAATGTCATGAGATAAGACGCAATTTACGAGATCGATGAAGACAACATGCTTGTTGGAGATTTTATCGCAATGAAGGCTAACGTCATGAGATATGACGCAATTCGAGATCGATGAAGACAACATGCTCGTTGGAGATTTTATCGCAATGCAAAGTGAGCTAATGTCATGAGATATGACGCAATTTCGAGATTGATGAAGACAACATGCTCGTTGGAGATTTTATCGCAATGCAAAGAAAGCTAAAGAGATTTATGAAGAAGTAGACATTATCAAGGTGTTATTTGTAAAAATAGATTCTTTGGCACATAAAATAGAGAACATGTCACAATCGGCCTATGTGATGAAAATGAAGAAATCAACTTGTGAAGAGTGTGGGGCAAATCACTACACATCGAATGCCATATTCTATTACTGACCAACCCATGCAAGTTTGAATATGTTCAAGGTGGCCATTATCGCCAAAATTATGCTTTCTCCAACACATATAATATAGGGTGGCGAAACCATCCAAATTTCTCTTAGAAATATAATCGAGAATAATTTTGGACCACAATTTCAAAGACCCGGAAAAGAGTACATCATTAGAAGACTCAATCAATAAATTTATCGAGAGAATCGATCAATTCATGCATAAGACGATACCTCTTTTCAAAATCAAAGCGCTTCAATAAAGAATCTCGAGGTACAAGTGGATCAAATAGCAATTGCTTTATCACCCGAGAGTATGTAATATACATTGCCAATTAATGCGGAGGTGAATCCCAAGGAAAGTGTTACATATTATTACTATTAGACGTGATGTTCAATTACCAGAAATTCATGTGAATAGGCCTGTTGCAAATAAAAAAAATGAACCATCCACTGATGAGGAGCACGTGGAACGGACTGAACAGACAACAGATATTAAAGAGAGTTCAGATACACCACAAGTTAACACAACTGTTCCTATCAAACCATATGAGTCTCCGATCCTACTCCCTCATAGATTACATAAGCACGAGTCAGACAAGCAGTTCTCCTACTCTTCTATTTCTTCTAAAATTGATTTTGTGATCAAGGTCGACGAAGAAGTTGAAATTTTTTGTGGTTGTGTTCGAGTAAGATGCTACACTAAAATCATATTTTTATGGGGCACAAATTCAAAATTTTGAGGATAAATGAAAAATGGTGCAAAGTCAACGAGATGCAAGCAAAGCAAGTCCTCAAAAGCATTATACAAAGTGCCGTGAGCAATCGAGACAATAAGTCAAGCTAAGGACTATAAATAAGCGCTTAATGGAGGCAACCCATTTTCTAACCCTTTTATTTACTTGCTTTATATGTAGTAGTTTTAATCGGTTTAAATAAATTATTAGTTTTATTTCATTTATCTATGCTCTTAAAAGCTTTACTATGTCAATCGCAGGATGTCCTACTTTGTAAGAGTCCTAACTCCACATCGATTCCACTTCAATGGGACTTTGTTGACCCGGATCCATCTTCTTCATATCTATCTCCGGGTAGTAATTGATCTTTTCCCTCCTCTATTTGTTTTATTTTGTTATTACATTGGGGACAATGTAATGTTTTAGTTTGAGGTGGGTTAAGTATCGGGATACTTAATTATTTGCATGTTATACGGGTCTAAAAAAAATTTTTTTTTTATTATTACAAAAAAAAAAAATCTTTCATAGTTATTGTTGAATATCTTTGCGCTAATGATGAGATTTGTTTGAAGTCGAGTACATTTTAATAGAATATTGGACAACACTTGAACACATGCTTTTATATGAATACTTATCCATGTTAGACTAGATTTGAAGCACGTGGCCTTTGTTGACTTATCACTTATTGAAAACATGACTTGAGTGTATGTATTGATATTATTGACTTAGATCATTATAAAAAAAAAATTCGTTCCTAAATCTTTAGACTAGTAACCAAACTGTTTGAGAACGGTTTGGGGTGTTAAAGTTAGTACATGCTTTTGTGGAATTTTGATGGTTTGGGTTTTCGGATCTCAACTTTGGTTGAATAGGTTGTAGTCGAGGAATCAATCGAGCAATACTCACTTTCTTTGGAAAAAAAAAATTCGACTCGAGTAATTAAGCCTGTTAGGGTATTTTAAAACCTGATGCCCTAAAGTCATCTGACTTGGGAGTCATTGGCCCAAAGCTCGTTACATGAGTCACCAAAAAAAATTAAAAATAAAAATTAAAAATAAAAACAAATTTACATCTTTACTTCTCTTATAGCCTATGGGACTCGAGCAATTAAATCTGTTAGGGTATTTCAAAACCTGGTGTCCTATGGTCATCTGACTTGGAAGTCATCGGCCCAAAGCTCGCTACAAGGGTCACATAGAAAGCTAGTGAGAGAGAAGTATTGCACAAGATGTAAGATCATTTATATTGGTTGAATAAAATAAAAGAAGTTAAAGTGCTCGGTAAGGATTGCTAGATTAGAACCTAAGAGGCGAAGATGAGCATTTAGAAATCACTCACCATCCTAGTTCTAGGAATACAAGTTTCTAATTTTACCACTTTATTTGAAAAAAGCATTGTGTTAATCAATAGGAACCAAATTTGCTAGAACACCTCGGGATTGAAGAGAAAAGTTTTAGAAGTGTGATAATTTACGAGAGGTGTAAGGAATAAATGACTACAAAGGGTTCGGGGTTGTAAAAGTATCAACAACACAATATTGGTCGTGGTCTAGTACATGTGTAAGTTCAACTTTTGGCTAATCACACACTCACTATAGGTTGAGCATTGGATAAGTGAAAATATTTTGTGTTGTTTGATCTCTTTCTAAACGTGTTACTTTATTTTTCAAACTTGAGGCATTCAGTAAGAAACTTAACATTAACTACATTCCTGTTCATTCTTTTAGCTTAGTTTAAAGTTCTAGTTTATTTTTATTTTTGTTCGAGGACAAACAAAGGTTTAGTTTGGGGATGTTTGATAAGTGCATTTTGTGCACTTATTAGGACCTTTAAACTAAGTTTTTATTCCGTCATTTTATTGAATTATTACTTAATTTTGTGTTTTAATCTTTATATTTCAGTTTTGGACCTGTTTAATAGCAATTGGAGAAGAATGGACGGAAAGAGCAACAACTTGGTGAAATCGACAAGTAAATGGAATTTTTGAAGTGAATATTAAGAGCCAAACATTGGAGCATGAGAAAGAAGATAAAATCAATAAGTTTAAGGTGTTTTGGAGTGACAATGAAGAGTTGAATCAATGGATGAAACACCAGAAAGCTAAAGAACCGAATTGAGAAACTACTTACAATGACATGTGGGAAAATTCGAGCACAATTTTTGATATAGAAATCTCCAAAATACAAATGATATACCATTGGAAAGATAATTGAATTACGAGTTTAACACTTTTACGGATTTCAATTTTGAGTTTTCCTACAAGAAGTTATGGCAATTTGAAAAACAGTAGTCGTAGAGGAAAAAGCGTAACTGGTCGGGCGATCGCCCAACACCCTTTTTCAGCGGCAGAATGCAAAAGAACATGCCCGGCGATCGCCGGGTTTGCTTTGGGCGATCGCAATGAAAAATGTGGTGAGGAGTTTTTTTTTTCCTTTTTCGATTCGACTCCAATTAGGTAACCTTTGGCCCACGATTTTTAGGTCTTTTTGGCATATTTTGGGGCACCATTAAGAGGGTTTTTAGAAGCGGAATTTGGAGAGAAGAACGGGAGACAAATCAAGAATGAAGATCAAGATTTCATCTTTCAAGAACTCAACGAAGATCAAGTTCAAGATTTCTCTCAATTATTTCTTCATATCCGGGTTATGAATTCCATTTTTTTTCTTCTTTTCTTTATTTTCGTATTATTAGTATGTTAGGTTAATTCTTTTAGTGCTAGGATCATGATGAAACTTGTATTATGAATCTTTAATTCTTCGAACCTAGTTTTTGATATTTAAGCATGTTTTTATTTTTGAACAATTGATATTGATTTTCTCTTCATCTACAATTATATGCGCATAATAGTTGTATGATTCTTGTGGCTTGTTTTACCTTCGAGAGAAGGAAAATAGGTTATACATATATTAATTGTCGTAGAGTCAGATGGGGATAGAAATATACCGCTATGCTTTTACGTGATCTCTAAGTATTTACAAATTTTAATGCATTCTTGTATGCTCGCATTCGTCATAGAAATATAGTCCGGGTATATATAGAATAGGTTTAATTCTACTCAAAAGAGATTGTTAAATTAAATTAGGAATATTGATCTTCATAAGTAAATCATGTTATCAAATTTAATGGTTCGGGTTAAAGATAATTGATATAAGTGGATTCGAGATCCTAGTACACTTTTCTTTTCTTTTCTTTTCTTTTCCAATTTTAAAGTATTTCTTATTTAGTTTAATTTCTTATTTGTTTGATTTATAATTAGTTAATTAATTTTAGTTCATGTTTTAATTAGTTTAAGAAACAAACATTCAAAAGTTCATTAGATTCGGTTAAGGTTAGTATAATTGAATTGAACTATCTAAATCTTCGTGGGAACGATACTTGGACTCAACATCCACTTTATTACTTGAGCGATCCGTGCACTTGCGGAATTATTAAAGATATAAAATCGCTGACAGTTTGCTAAAAGTTGTAATACTCAACATTGTTGTACATTTGTTCCGGTTGGTTGATTATCGATGCTTAGAACATATTCCACATTGTGGATGCTCAACAGAGGATGTAGGTGTTAGATTTGGTTACCGAACCTCGGGTTTAGATCGAAACAAATCTTTTGTTTTTTACGATTTTTTATTTGTTATTATTTAAATTTGTTGAATGTTTTAACCTTCTTGAATGTTCTTGAGTTTTGGGCCTTACACAACATCAAGTTGGAACACAAACATTTAAAGAGAAGTCATGGCACCTATACAAAAGAACATTCTAATGGGATATTTGAAAAATATCTCGGGATGTCGGAATATTGTGTAAAGCAATAGCTAGCGCCAACTTCAACCCAACGTAAGACGCCGAGAGATGTGAACAAACAAGCGACATGAGTGTTCGTAATTAGTTAAACCATGGTCTTTCAAAAGCGAAAGTCTAACAATCCCTAGATAAATAATCTTGCACGAAAAGTGGCAAATAGGAATTATTCCATTCAACATCTATACCACATAATTCATTGAATTAAAGATTTTTTCAATATTTTATTGAATATATATTGGTGTCACACGCCCAATTAACAATTAATACACCAATATATGAAACAACAAATTTTTTTTTATAGTTAACATTAATTCCGCCTAGAATCACCATTTTTGAGTTCAGAACTTAGATGCACATAATGAAAAACCTTCGAAAGGTCACTTTTCATACTTGTGCACATAAATCAGAAATCCATTTCACTGGTTTAGCAACAATGAAAGACTGCGCAGGCGTTCACATAACCCATAGAAGAATAAAAACCTACAAATCAATCTGAATAAACAAATCCATATATAATTAAGAAGGCAAAAAAATCATTTTTCGACATTCCTTTAAAGCCCCAAAATGTTAAAATATATATATATATAAAGAATCCGTCTATTTTATTAAGAACCCATGTGAAAATGAAAAAGAATTTATTATTTGGCTGTGTTTTAGTGGTAAAAGTTCGATATTGGTCTTTTCATGATTGGGTTCCATTCTCCTAACAACTCAAACTATTATTTTACTTTTTGCCTTAAAAATTTGTACAATTAGTATTAACTTTTAAAATTAAGATTTTTCAGTACCTAACCTTTAGTTCAATTAGCATATTATGCCATTTTTACATAATTCCATTGACATTAATTTCCTCATGCGAGATGCACAAACTAATTTTATTAGAGTAATGGTATTTATAGTCCTTCACTACCGATGTTGAGTTTACGTGACATTATTTAATTAGAGTAATTATTCATAATTGTTGAATATAAATAACATTACTCCAATTGAGTAATGTCACATGGGCTCACTACCGATAGTGATCGACTATGAATAACATTATTCATTTTATTAAGGATGACCAAACTCTATACATAACACCCCATCTAATTTTTCAAACCTAATTTTTTTTTTTTTCATTTTCAATTCCATAATCATTTCAAACATAAGCGTTCTACATTTTTTTAAAATGGTTTATATTGCTTTAACTTTATACTACTTAAATACAACCTTTAACATCTAATTTTAATATTAAGTTTTATTGGTCGAGTTAGTCTCGGTCTCTCTTGTGTGGCTCCAAATAAAGGAGGTTGGAGCCATTTTTTCCTTGCATTTTCTCAATTAGTTTTGTTTATGTGGTAAATCCCTCTAGTTTTTTTTTTTTGGTTTTTTTATTTTTTTTACACTTTTTAAAAAAGATTCTAGCAAGGACTTTTGCAACTGTGGGAATTTTGCTAGAGCACTTGAATCCATAGTTATCGGACCTAGCACGAACATCGATTCGAACAAGGAGGTGGGTCCCTGGGTTGCTGGTTCTATCGGTGACCCAATAATTCAATCCGTGGGTCAATTCATGTCGAACATATATGTCAATTTTTGTCAAATATTATGCAAGTCCAAATCAAACAAAACACTACATTTATGAAAAAACTAGAATTTTTATATTACCTCTTCTTTTTTTCACCCAATATACTTTGAAATTGGAGGCCCAAACTTGTGAGTTGAATGTAAGAGAAATTAATAGAAGGAAATTTTTTATATTGAGCATTCAATTGGGACTTTAAATTAGGCCTGGATAAGATTCTTCATTGAGGAGAAGTACTTAGTAGCTCGAGCATTTTTTTGGGGGTAGAATAGAGTAATAAAAAATTGAAGTATTCCAATATATAATGAGTAGGATGGGTCATAAAATTATGGGTCACTAGGTTACTTAAAAAATCGACAGTTTTTTCGGGTCGTAATCGGTCGATTCGTTGAGTAGTCAAATTAAGAGAATCGGATCAATTGGGCACCGGGTCATCGTTTTTTTTTTGGATCGGAAGGCCAAGGCGGTCTGAATTTAATAACACTGCTTGAATCAACTTCTTACTTACTGCACTAATTTCATTGGAGACGCAAAGGAACATGTGGAATATCTATTTACTGAACTTGACTCTTTTAAAGGCTTCATCAAGGATCAGACTGAAAAAACAGCATGGGTTCTATAAAAACAATGCTTAGCCAGACAACGTGGTTTAGAGTAGAAACAAATAGTAAAGTTGTAATAAGCTAAAACACGATTTTCTTTTTCCCATGTAGCTGAATTGTTAGATTATCCAGTAAACCCATTGCTATTTTGCTCTGCGAAAGTTTTATATAAAAGATCATCCATTGATTCTTCTTCATCCCCATTCATTTAATTTTTTTTTTCCCATCAACTAAGTCAAAATTACACTCGATTTGTTGTTGATCTCACTAGTTTTGGTTGGAATTTTAGTTGAAAATCCTTAATCCTTACAAATTTCTCCATACAAATTATTTACTATGTCAACTTGTTTGCATATGAGGTTCAATTGCCCTGTATTTAAGTATTAATAGTTAACACTTCTTAAAATAGAGGGTGTAGATTAATTTGATAATATCAAATTATTTACTATGTCTTATTTCCATATTTCCATTGACCTCTATTTAAGTATTTATAGTCACACCTTCTTAAAATGGAGGGTGTAGATTAATTTGATTATATGATTGAGAGACACATTGTAGTCTCTTTTACCTAAATTATGTTGACATATTTTTTTGAAAGTTCTGTTAGATATTTATAAGCCTCCTTAAAGATTGTCTATGTAACATTCTTCAAAATTTATATTATCTTCCACATAAAAACATTGTATAATATTGTTGTTACCACTATATTCCTACATTTTCCTATTAGATTGTAAAATATTTTAATAAGACTCTTCCACTACATCTAGGACTTGTCAAAAATTCTTGACAATCTAAAATATTCTAGCCTTTCACATGTGAGAAACCCACAAATGCTTTTATTTTTCTAAAAGTTTGGTTTGATTGAACTTTAGGAAATTTATTAATGTAATTCTCAAATTTCCCTTCAATACTAAAATGAATTGAAGTTAAAAACATTGTAGATCCCCAAAAATGGAGTTAAATTGCTCCAAAAATATAGAATTAGTATTAGGACTAGGACTACAAATTTTAAAACAAAAAAATAAGGTTTTCTTTGGAACAATTTTGGTAAAAGTTGACTCAAAGATATATATTTTCTTGAAACATGTCTTGGTTTCAACATTAGCTTCCAATTTAGCATATTTTGATAAAAATTGATAAAATTTGTGGTTGAAAAGTTAATAAAATGTATAGTTAAAATTAATTGTTGATTTTGACTTTAATTTTTAGCAACTTTTCAATCTTTACCAAACAAAAGCTTAGACAATACAACATATTTTCAAGTTTAGAGAAAAGGTCAAAATGATATTGCAATCACGGGAAAAAATTAAGAATCCCAAAACGGGTTTCTTGAATTAAATGAAATAATATATGAAAAAATGAAACTATGAAGAGCATATAAATTCATAAGATAATATTGAAAATAAGATGTAAATCAACACTGGCGCCAACGTAAAATAATTTACTTTGTTGATGCTTTAATTTTCAAATGTGATATTGTAGAGTAAGGACCATGGATTGCAAACAAAGAAAGAGTAGTTGATTGAATTGGAACATAAACGGATGCTATGAGTAGGCTGTCATTTAGGCCTCGACCCCTTGACAGCCACAAGAAGCTTCGCATTGTAAAATTTGTTAAGGACTTGGAGGATGACGAGCTCCCAACTTCTACTCGTAACTCCCATGACGTTTGTGTCAATCTTTTTTTCCACTGATGTAGACGTACATAGCCTAAAACTTGAAAAAGTGGCGACACTCATCTCCCTGGTGACCACTCCAGTGCAAGAATTAGAAGGAGGAGAAAATATATATAGGGAGGGTATACTAAAAATGCTCTTCTAGAAAAAAAATATTTGAAATAGAATGGATTTCTATTTATAGGCGTTTTCTCCGATCCACGTGGCACCTTTCTCGTCAAATTAAGAAGACATACATCTCCATCCCTGATATTGTAGCATGTAGCAAAAATATCTTTATGTCGATTTCCCTACCTCTCCCAACTTTTCAACCTTTTAGCTCATAGTCTAGGTATTTCTCTTCTAGGTGATAGGCGGGGTGCCTGTCGATTTTTGCCATGTCTCAAATAACTTGAACGATAGCCCTGACCAAGAAGAAGTTCAACGTTGTCGAAGTTCCTCTATTCTACCTGAGCTTGCTTTGTTTCACTCGATTAGCATCATAAGCCCCCTACTCAAAGCAGTGATATTATCTCTAGTGAGTATTAACACTCGCTTCTTTACAAATTCAGACTTATCGAACTTTGATTTGGGACATTCACTATTTCTCAACAGCGATCATTTCCTCGAAAATATTTGGGCGTGCACCTCACACTCTTCATCGCATGAAGTAGTTAACTTACTTCATTTTTTGCTATTATTATCGTTGTATATGTATATGTAATTGTAATTTAATTTTTTTTACATATGCATTTATATATGTATATACACATATGTATTTCCAAAATTTTGGAATTTTTGTTTTCCCGCCATGGGGAAGGGCCTTATCACTTTTGGGTTCACTCTTAAAATCTCTTAACTCTCTAGACGACCGACCAATCTCTTTGCCTCGCTGCTGACTGAACCAAAATCCAGTCGACCAGCTACCTCCAGCCATTGATCGATTGTCTCCAGCTGTTGATCGACTGCCTCACTTTGTCAATTGAGTCAAAAAATGTCAACCTCTTCGGGCTCGATTGGCTCTTACCCCAACTCGTCGATCATCCGATCCATTGCATCACCAACTGACTTTACCATAGTTGACCAAAACAAAATCATCCATCTTCTACCAAAATTGCTCGCTCAAACTCTAAAGAAAACCACTCTACCCATTACCAACCAACATTTAAATTTTGTCAATCGACTTTCTAAAAATTGTCTTCGTCAACCGATCGCCTATGAAATCCAATCTCACCGCCTTTCTAATCTTGGGACTGTTCTACTTATTGGATTCCTCTTTCAAATAACCTTGAGCGCATTTCCACCATGCATCGGGTAGTGCTTTCATCTAGTAACGAGTTTAGTACTAAACCTTCATCAGGTTCTAGCAAGGAGACCTCTAGCGTCAAGTAGTTAGTCGAGCAATCATAGCAACTCCGAGAAATCAGTCAACTGACTATCTCCTTTGGCGTCAATCGACCTTCAAAAGGAAGAAGGTCGATCTGCATTAGAGGTCACCCGACAATCGACTGATTACTTGGAGTCGATTGATTGATCAACTAGTACCAGACTCGCTGGGGGTTGGATGAATCCCATTAGATCATCTTCTATGAATATTCAAATTGATAGGTCTCCACTCTCCGTCTGGAAAGGTGGTGATGCTTGGCGTGTTTTATTACTCAAGACGTTCGAGTTATCTCAGTAACCACTTGACCAGTCGATGTCTTTGTAGTCGTTAAATTTTAGAGATATTTGGCTTATTCGAGATGTAATTATTTGACCGAGTTAAGTATGTAATTTTCGTCTATAAATAGATGAACATCCATAAACTAAAACAGAATTCTTTTCTTTGACTTGAAATCTTTTTTCTAAACATCGAATAATCTTACACAAATTCACACCACGATCAATTGGCGCCGTCTGTGAGAAAGATTTTTTCTTTTCCCAAGAAGAAGAACAAAGAGTCATGTCAGGTAGAACTAGAGGAATGCCAATAATAGATCGTCCGGATGCTCCATTAAAAGAAACTACAGAAGACCTTCATCACAATTCGCCACAATCCAGCAATTCACAGTTTTGCAGGAACAAATGTCAAATATCATAGATAACAATATAGAATGACCGCTCCACTACCTACAATGAAAATTCCAACCACATAGGAAGTTGAACCGGTAGCGGATATTCCACCAGCAACTAAGTTCTACCAGTAGTTAAGTTCCACCAACAGTTGAAGTTCTCCCATCTGAGACTATGCAAACACGAGAAATGACTTCAACCAGCCAACTGGGAAAGCATTTTAAATGAAAAAGTTAATGAGACGATCGTCCAGGATGAAGAATAGACGGCGACCGATTTCTATAAAAGAGGATTTATTTACTGAAAAAGTAATGAACGTACCTTTGCCGCTCAAGTTCAAAGAACCAACTAGAGATTTTGATGGCACAATATATCCCATTGATCATATCCGAACTTTCCAAGATCGAGTAAGATTGCATGGTTGGCCAGACGCTATAGCGTGCAAGGCGTTTCTTATAACGTTGCAGAAAGACACTAGAGAGTGGTTTGACACTTTGCCACCACGGTCGATTTCTTCATTTTTAGATTTTGTTAAAATTTCCCAATTTGTTTTTCTAGCGGTACTTAGAAAATGAAGGCGGTTATGGGGCTTATGCAAGTAACACAAGAGGAAGGAGAATCTCTACGATATACATGTCACGATTCAATCGTGCCACGTTAGGTATAAAAAATTTGTAGATGCCATTAGTTTTAACTGTCCTACTTAGCGGATTGAGAAACCCTGGCTTCAGGGCTAGCCTCTCAAAGAAACCGCCCGAGTCTATGTGAACTCCTTAGATGAGGAGAGAAGTATATCGATCAAGAAAAAGTCTTCGAAAGCAACAAGAAGCAACCGAGACATATATGATGGAGGAAGTAAGAAAGACGACGTGAAGAACCTTCGACAAGCAAGCAAAACATCCAAGCATGATCGAGTACAAATATCGACCGAGAGCAGAGGTAGTTAATGCAATATCTCAAACTCAATTAACTGCTCCGTTATCCACTATACTCCGCAAGATAAGCATGTTAAAAGATATACAATGGCTAGAGATTGAGATCTAATCCTTCCATTTGAGATCCCAACCGCAGATGCGAATTTCACAAAGATCGTGGCCATACCACCGATCAATGTCGACGCTACTGAAATGAGGTCGAGAGGTTGATTTACGAGGATCGATAAAAACTTCGAAAGAAAATCTTGGCGGCAACCCAAAACGATAAAGAGAAGAATAGAGAAGAAAGAGGAGAGTCCGAGTGATACACGTCATTGTTAGAAGGTCAGCTGCATGAGGAGATTAAAAAAACTCTAGAAAAGGCTATGCACAGTCGCTACAGGTAAACTCGATTGGTGTGTCAAGCAGGTTCAGCCTATCAATAACCTCTAACGACAAGGATCTAGATGGTGTATCTTTCCCACACGATGATGCACTAGTAATTACAGGCGATATAGCAAACTTTAATGTAAAGCAGGTGCTAGTAGATACTGAGCGGTCTTTGCTAACATATTAAGCTGGGAAGCTTTCAAAGCTTTAAAAATACTGACCAACCATCTAAAATACATAAATACTCATTTACAGGGTTTTGGAGGAGGAACTGTGATACCCGAAGGAGTAGTTGATCTCCTAGTTGTCTTGGAAAAACATCCCTATTGTGTGACATTGATAACCCCTTTTCTGATAGTGCGGACACATATGGCTTATAATTCTATCTATGGACGCCCAATTATCAACTCGGTTAGAGCCATCATATCCACTCAACATCAATCAATAAAAATTTTAACTAGTCAAAAAATTGGGGTAGTAAGAGGAGATCAATTAATTTCCCGAATATGCTACATGGATAGTATACGAGTTGAAGCTAACCCAATTGTGTTAACAATTGATAAAGATGACTATTAGCAAACACATCGTTTTGAACCGGTGAGGAAGAGGTAGAGGTAGAGGTAGTAGAATTAGAAGAAAACAAAAAAGTCACAATTGGCCAATCTCTAAGTGAGGAAGACAAAAAAATTGTGAAAATGCTTCGAGAAAACCTTGACGTATTTGTATGGACTACTGATGACTTGTCGGGTATTGACCCCTTGATCGCCCAAAATCGGTTAAACAACATGGTTGGTTACAAACCCGTGAAGCAGCGAAAAAGACAATTTGCACCCGAAAGACAACAAGCCATAAAAGAAGAGTTATAAAAACTACTCAAAGTAGGATTTTATAAGAGAGGTGAAGTATCCACAATGGTTGGCCAATGTAGTTCTGGTAAAAAAAATTGATCGGGAAGTGGAGGATGTGTATCGATTTAGAAGAGATGAAAAAGAGAAAATTTAGACGAGGTTTGAATTGAGGAACTCTCAATTAGTGGTGTCAATCCGGGTTAGCCCGCCTCCGATGAGGTCTTGTGAACGCCCGCTGTTCGAAAAAGCCCGCCATCATGCGGGTTGCGGGTCGGTCAGGTCATTGACCTAATTTTTTCAAAAGCCCGGCCCACCCATTGGCCCATACGGGTCGAGCCCATATGGGCCGCGGTTCGATCCGGTTCGGCCCGTATGAATAAAAAATTAATTTTTTTTGAAATTACTAAAAAAATTTAGTTACTTATTGTAATTAAAAAAAAAAAATGTTTACATATATAACAAAAAAAGTGTTAAATTACTAAATAAAAAATAAATAACAATGATAAATTCACATTTGTTAATTTTTTAATTCAATTTCTATTTTTTATTTATATATTTAAAGACTAAAACGTGAATGCATCTCGGTCACATCTTTCACTTTAAAATGACTCTCCGCCATTTGTTTTTTCATTTTTTAAAATATCATTTCAAATATGAAAGTTTGAATTTTTACGCCCATTTTTTTTTTTAAAAATCAAAGCGGTTCACTGGGTCGGCCCGTGGTTGGCCTCTTTCGCCCGTGAACGGCCCGCTGGTTGGCCTTCTCGGCTCGTGAACGCCCGCTTGGGCTCACGGGCCGCCCGCGGTTCGGGTCGAGGCGGGTGTGGGCGATGCTTGGGTTCGGTCGGTTCGCCTGTCTTGACACCTCTACTCTCAATAGAGACGTCTAATGTCGGTTTTAATATTATTATTTTAGATTTGTTGATCGATTTTCTCTTGCAATATTAAGAGTTACGTTTTACTTTTTATTTTTAAAATTGGTTCAACATGACTTTACTCACTATTTTAGTTTGATATTTTGGTTTGAATTTGATAATTACTTTTTTCATTCAACATCAATTACAAAAAAAGACAAGTATAGAAATATATTATTTATTTATTTTTATCTATTTTAGGCCAACCTAATAATACCTAAATCTCTTATTCTTTCAAGCGATGGCAAATTTTCTCTTCTTCTTCCAAGCGAAGGCAAAATTTTCAAAGATAAAGTGGAAGGTCCGATAGTGAAGTCATTGTCACAAACACGTTGGGAAAGTCATGTTGAAAGTGTCAAACCTATAAAAGAACAAACTGTACAAATAAAAGACGATTTACTTGGATTGAATTGGCAGATACTAGTGATCCTAAAACAAAGAGTGAAGCTGAGTCTTTAGCAACATATGAACTTAAGAATTTTGAATTCTTGCTTGGCATAGTAATCTGGTATAGGTTGTTCCATGCAATCACTAATGTGAGTAAATTTCTTCATGTCGAAAATATGGATATTGATGGTTCTATCAACCTCTTAAAAGGACTTGATACCTTTCTCAAAGATTATAGAGAAACTGGTTTTACTATTGCCATGGATGAAGGAAAAAGGCAAGTGAAATGGAAACCGAACTCGTATTTTGAGAAAACGCACTATTCGAAAGAAAATGTAGTTTGATGAAAGTGGCGAGAATGAGGTAAAGCATTCGGTGAAGAATTTTTCACGAGTTTATTACTTCCTCTTTATAATTGATCAAGCTTGGTCTTCGCTTTAAACCCGATTTGAACAATTTAAACAATATGAAGAGACATTTGGATTTTTGTTTAATTTTGAGCTGTTAAAGCGTGTGTGACTGTTTTAAATTTGTTGAAATCTTGTATGAATCTTGAGTAGTATCTAGAACATAATGGCCGTTTAGATATTAATGGAGTTGACAGTGTTGAGATGATATTTACCAAGTGAAACCAAGATAGCAATTGAAGTGCTACAACATTTGAAGACATTGGATACTTGTTTCTCAAATGCTTATACTACTTACAATATTTTGCTAACCTTACCAATTACAGTTGCATCTGCAGAAAGAAGTTTCTCCAAGTTGAAGTTGACCAAGACTATCTCCGATCAACTTTTTCACACGAAAATTTGAATAGATTGCCCATGTTATCAATTGAGAAAGAAATTGCTGAACAATTAGATTATTCAATTTTGATTAATATTTTTGCTTCTAAAACTACGAGACGAGTAGTTAAAACTATGAGACAAGTAGTATTTAAGTGATCATTTGAAACATTTTTTGTATTATTATTTGATTATAACATAAATATTTGTATAATATATTTTGTTTGTAGTTTAATTATTGAGTTTTAAATTAACAATTAATTCAGTAAAAATCTTATGAATTTTGAATACATATTATGATTTGAGACTCACAAGGAGCCCAATTTATGAAGTTTACCTCATGCCTTTAATTCAAGTCAAGGAAAAATGCATTAGCTTGTTGGATTTAAAGGTCATTGATCTAAACAAAGTTATGTAAATATTTATGTAAATCAACACTCCTCCAAATAAATGTTATGTCGTTTTTTTCATAATTGATTTTTGTCACTTTTAACTTTATTAGTCATAGTTCAACGTGTATTGCATGTTATTCAAAAATGTTTTATAAGTGTTATAAAATAATATTTGAAGATGTTATTTTAATATAAAAAATAGTCAATACAATTTGTTTATGCAGAATGGATTTTTTATTCAATGAGAATCTCTTTATACACAATATTTTTTGTGTCTGACTTGACCAAAGTCGTTGCATAGAATTTCCTCTTGAAAGTGCAACGTATAAATGTCCGTGACGAGAATACATGTTGTGGAAGATATATTCCGATGTGATGTATTGTTTGTCTTTGTACCTTGTTGATTGTCCCTCAAATTCATTTGTAATTAAAATAATTAAAATAACTTGTAAAATTACAAACGTCACGAATTTGGTGAGATTTCAAAATACTATTCCATGGTTTCTCCCTCTCTCACTCATCCTTCTCTTTTTGCTAATTGATTCTTTCGCACCTCATCTTCCTTCTTCTTTGTTGAATTTTAAATTGTTTATTAAGAACAGAGTAATTTATTTATATTTAATTTTAAATTGTAAAAATAGAGAGTAGTTTATTAGCATAATTTTCTCAAACTTCGTTCCATCAGGTTAGGTTCAATTTTTGTTCCAATTGATTTATTCAATACATGTTAAGATGTACATAGGGTAAATTGAGGGACATATTTCGTATAATTTTTAATGATTCCAATTGATATATTCAATGAATTTTAAGTTAAGATGAACAAATGGTAATGGTAAATGGAAAGACATATTGAGTATAATTTTAAATAATTATAATTGATGTAAAATTAATGATGGTATTCATTACAAACATCTTCCACTCCCATCATTAAGTGGCATATCAAAATGAGTACATGCAAGAATTCTATTAAAAATAGTTAAACAGATAACAAATGCATAACAAAGTAAAAAATTGTATAAAATCAATCAAAGTACAAACTTTAATATCATTCATCAGTCATCACTATAAAAACTATAAAAGTAACAAACACAAAGAAAAACAAAAGTATACTTACATAAAACATAATCAATTAACTGAACAAAATCTACCATTTGATAAAAAATAAAACTTATGTCACACAACAAAAGTGTTTCTTTCACTTATAAGACCTTACAGTCAAACTCAATTTATATAAAAATATTTAAAATTTATTTATTTACTTACATTTAAACTTTTAATAGGCTTGGACGTCGGGTGAGTCGGTGCAGGTATTTCAATACCCGAAACCACCCGTTATAGTTCGGGTATTTCGTAAATGGAACCATTCGGTTTTACGTAATTATTGAACCAAACCCGAATCGGGCGCCGGTTCCGGTTCGAGATTGGTTCTACCCATAACATTTTTTTTAAAAATATTGAGTTGACAACATGTTTTGAAAAAAAATTAAAATTGCAAACTTGTTAACATTAAAGTACGTTAGATATTAAAACAATTTATGAAAAATATAAATATTAACTAGAAGAATAGACACCAAAATTACAAACTCATAAATTAAAGTTAGAAAAAGGAAAATTACTTTTCAAAATTGAGTATTCGTTTCGGTTATAAAGGAGTTTCGCCTTTCACTGCCTCAATCGTGTGTTGAGCAGTAAAGAGATAAGCGAAAGTGGCGATAATGTTTGTATTGAATATCTGACCAAATATCGATTAAGAATTTGAGCTTTGGGTAATTGGAATTGGGTCAATTAAGTTTGATTTTAAGAGTGATGAGTTTTGTACTTTTAGTTTGGATCTTGGATAGTTGGACTATTATCTTTGGTACCGTGGTGTTGAGTTGTGGGTTATTGATTTAGGGTGAATAAATTGTAAAAAATAAAAAATTATAAAAAATGACAAATTCAGTTCCAATCGGGTACCCACGGTTCTAATTCAAGAACCAAGAACCGACTCGATCAGTTCTCGATTTCAGTTTCTAATTTTATTTTTTTGGAACCAGACCAAAACCTCCAGTTTCGGTTCTGGTTAAAATGTCCACCCCTACTTTTCAAGCTTAGCCAAACATGATGCATATTTTTTTTTTGTTTTTGTTTATTTTTTTTTTTTCATTTTATTTAGTAATAGAAGGCCATCCACGTATCGCCTCATTTTGTTTTTCCGATCGACTTCTTGATTCAAAATATTAAACTCAAATTATCAAACATTCTTTTCTACATAATACATTAGATGAATGATTAACATGTTGTGCATTCGTAATTTATCTTTTTCAATCGAAAACAATTGAACACAAAACATGATCAAACCTCGAAGTTGATGGATAATAATTCAAAATACATACAAATGCATTTGACATCCATATCATCAAACCAATAAAGGTAATGACGGTAAATGAATTTTTGAGTTTGGAGTATAGAAAATTTTGGTTATCGAAAAGTTATGATTACTTATTTATTTATTTGATTTGATTTCTAATATTTGTTAACTGGTAAATAAGTTCAAATAATTCATGTAATTAAATTATTTATTATACTTGATAAATGACAAAAAATTATGTTGAGTACTTGAAGTTGGTTTGTTATTTCCTATGAAGAGATTTTAATATCGAAATGTAGCTTGATTTTGATTTTGTTTTTCCTGATTCCAAGATGTCTTTCGTTGTGGAGTTTCTAAAAATTTTAGTTTCTTATTCAAAGGACCAAAACCATTTTACTTTATATCCCTATATTTTTTTTAATTAACACAAATAGTGATGTAGAAACTAGATGATTGAATAAAGAGTTGAAACAAAATTGCCTTTATCCCCTAGATATGTATTTGAGATGAAATAAATTAGATTCAATTTTGAAAAGAAGCAAAACTAACTCTCTCTTTACACTCACTATATAGCACATTCACTCACTTGTTGTGTTAACTCCAATATCGTCTAGCAATAGTTTCATTTAAAGAAAATGACAAACCATAAAATTATATACCTCAAACAGAAAGAGAGAGAAAAAAAGAATAGTGTCTCGACATTCAAATGTAATCTCATTGAATCAGTGAAATTTAATCCCCAAGTTGCATTAGTCCAAAAGCAATATGTGTGCTAAACCTCTTGATTATGCGGTGTAGACTTTCTTCTTCCTCACCCACAATTGGCCTCAAGAAGCACTACAAGAAAAATAGCATTTTGCAACTGACAGAAAATGTTGTCATAGGTCTTTCGCAACAAGCATTCTCATCTTGCGTCCTTTTATGTTGTTGAAAAGTAGATGTCTGTGGCAATAGGTAATGTCTGTTGCTAAAGATAAAAAGCTTGTTGTCATTTATATTTTAGTAACATACATATGAGTTTTAACTACGCATATTTGCTTGTTGTGGTAAGAGTTGACGTGTGGTCTTTTAACAACGTGAAATTGAACGTTGTCGTTGGTTTTTAAAAATAGTAAATGCATGTTGTCGTTTATTGATGTGTTGTCTTTTCACAACTTTCCACTGCATGTTGTCAAATCTTTTTAACAATGTTCCAATGTGATAAGTATATTTTGTGTACTTATTCAGGCTTTTAAACTAAACTTTTATCCTATTATTTTATAGATCGTCTACTTAATTTATTGTCTTTTCTTTCCTATTTCAGTTTCGAACCCATTTATGAGCAATTAGAGAAGAATGAACGAAAAAGAGCAACAATTGGGCGAATGTTTAGAGAGTATGGGAACTCAATTGCATTTAATTGGAACTTGAACGACCATTTTGGAAGCTATTGGAATGTTTGAGGACTAAAATGATCAAAATCTAAAGTTGAAGGATTAAAGGCACAAATTTGAAGTATTTAAGCTGGGTGACCACCCAGAACCTAAAACGACAAGTAAAAGCTAAATCTTTGAATTGGGCGATCGCCCAGTGTAAAACGTTTACCTGTGAATTTTTCTTACCTTTTAGAGTTTCCAATTTGAAAATTTTTTTGGACGTAATTTTAATGATTTTTTTGAGATCCTTTTGGGTACTATTACGGAACTATAAATATGGATTCTAAACTCATAATAAGGGAGTCGAATTTTGAGAGAAAAATAAGAGACGGAACAAGAAATAGATATCAATATTTATTCTTTCAATAATTCAACGAAGATCAAGATCAAGATTTCATATTTTGAATTTTCTTTTTCTCCCAGTGATGAATCATATATATATATTTTTTCTTTTTCTTTTCTTCTTCTTAATATGTTATGCTAAATCCTTTTTGTTATAGGATTATGATGAAACTTGTAGTTTAATTCTTCTATTTGGAAACTAGATTTTTGACGATTTGCATCAATATAGTTTTGAATAATTAATTTTGATTTCTTTTTATCTACAATTATATACGCAGTAATTGTATGATTCTATTGGTTTATTTTACTATTGAGAAATTGAAAACAAGCTAGACATAATTTTAATTATCTTAAAGTCCAATATGTGATAGAAATATACCGCTATGCTTTATGTGATATTTAATTATCTATTGCAACCTAATGCATTCTTGTGTATTCGCATTCGTGATAGAGATATAGTCGGGTCATACATGAGAATATGTTTCATTTTATTCGAGAGAAATTGTTAAATAATTTATGGATATTGATCATCATAACTAATGTATTTTGTAAAAATCAAGAATCAAGATTGATGAATTAACAACTATAAGTGGATTCGGGATTCTAGTACTTTTCTTTTCTAAAATTAAAGCAATTCTTATCAAACTTAATCTCTTATTTGGTTGAATTATAATTATTTAATTATTTTTAGTTAATATTTTAATTAGTTTAAGAAACCAAATATCAAAAGTTAAATAAATTCGGTTAATATTAAATTAATTGTCTAGAACTATGTAAATCATTGTGAGTACGATACTTGGACTCAAAATCTATTATATCACTTGTTCGATCTGTACACTTGCGATACAAAATAAATTGCTAACACAATGTATATTATTAAATCTTTTTAACAAACATAATCAGTGTGTGTGTGTGTTTTGTGTGTGTGTGTGTGTGTGTGTGTGTGTGTGGTTGTATTTAAAATTTTGTATGCTAAATACATTTGGATGTATATGTGATAAAATAGTGGAGACACGTCTGGGTTTCAACGTAGAATTTGAATAGACTTGAAGTTGATTGTGTGGTAAAGGTGAATTTAATAATGATGACATGTATATTATAATTCAAATACGTACGTTGGTGAATGCATGTATATATATGCATAAAAATATGTATAAGAGTTCAATGATAAATTAAATACGTATTGAAAAAAAAAATAAAGATATTATTGATATAATTTAAGTATAGTAGGGGTTGAATCGTCAAAAAATAATTCTCGCTTCATGTGATATTTAATATATTATAGATTATAGATAGTGATAATTTCACTATATACTATCAAATATAAAATAATTTAGAAAATACTATTTAACTTTTTTTATTCTACAAATACTGTTTTTTATTTTTGTAACACTTGTTGTTACATTAGTTATAATAAATGTGTTATATTTGTTATTAACAAATATAACAAATGTAACAACAAGTGTTACAAAAAAAAAAAATTAAAAATTAAAAAAATATAACAGTATTTTAAGAAATATTTTATTTATTGTGGTTATTTCTGAAAAAACCCTTATAAATATATAGAGTAAACTTTTACGTCTAATTTTTAAATTAGTTTGTAGATTGAGTTCAATGAAAACAAATTAACAATTTCACATGGATATTAAGCGCATGTTTGAGAGTGTTGAAATTTTTTTTAAGTATTTATAAGTTGTGGTTCTTATAAAATGTGTTGAAATTATTATTTAAGATACTTATAAATTGTAAATTTTATATAATTTATATATAATAAGTGAAGTAAAGACGTTGTGGATTTTACAAAATGTGTGAATATAAAGTATGCTTGACTAATTTAATCAATTTAAATTATAATTTAAATATCGACATACAGGCACTTATTAGATCAAGTGATAATTTCACTATATACTACAAAATATAAAATAATTTAAAAAATACAATATAACTTTTTTTTATTTTAAAAATATTATTTTCTATTTTTGTAACACTTGTTGTTATCTTTGTTATGTTTGTTACAAACATAACAAACATAACAAATATAACAACAAGCGTTACAAAAATAAAAATAAAATATTATTTTTAGAATAAAAAAATATGACATAATTTTAAAAAATATTTTTTTTATTGTGATTATTTCTGAAAAAATCCGGTGATCAACCTACAAAATGAAGTTGGGCCTACCCATGCTCTTGGTATCTTGACCCATAGAATCGGGTCCATTTTCAGTAACAAATTATCCGGGTTTGGAGCAGTCCGAATTCCCCCATTTCCATCATCCAAACACCCCACCCCAACCTCCATCCCAATTCTGCAGGACTTTGCAAAACCTAATTTTCTCTCTCCCACATCCTTCTATCTCTAAGCAATTATTCATCGACACAGCGTCTAACACAATTTTGCTTCTCTCTTTTGCTGGTATTCCCGTAATTCTTATTTTACTTTTGTACACACGTGCGCTTGTATTTTTAATCCTAGGGTTTGGGAAGCACGCTCAGGCGCGAATTTTCAATTTAAACTAAAACAATAATTCGGGTTTGTAACAACAAAATACACCTCTAGTACTCAATTGCACTGATTTTGTTTGCCTATGAAATGTTGATTATTGCCAACTGTATTGAATTTTGTTTCTATGTACTTTCTTGAGGCTTTAATTTTCAAATGCGATATTGTAGAATAAGGACTAAGGATTGCAAACAGAGAAAGAGTAGTTGATTGAATTGGGAAATGAGCTGATGCTATGAGTAGGCTGTCATTTAGGCCTCGACCCTCGACATCCACAAGAAGCTTCCCATTGTAAAATCTGTTAAGGACTTCGAGGATGACGAGGTCCCAACTTCTACCCAGAACTCCCAGATGCTCCGTATCGCCTCAGAGGCCGATAATGAGGTGAGGTATTTGCTTGGAGCACAATATAAAATTTTCTGCAGATTGACTATATTGCTGTTTTTTTTTTCCTTTCTAATTATACACGTGGTGTTTGAAGTATACCATTTATTTGCTTGATATTTTTCAAAAAAGGCAATTTCTTTCCCATGGCCCTTTCAAGAATGAATCTTGCATAAAGCAGTTATATAATAACTATTGTGCATTTGGTTACCTCTAAAGGCAAGCTTTCTGCATTCAATCTTATTGTCATATGATCCTTCAGTATGTCTGTCACAATAATTTATTATCATTTTACCACCAATGACTAGGAACAACATGGACTAAGTCATCCCAATACCTGATTACTGAATCCAAGTGCAGACTTTGTAATTTTGGATGATTGGTACTTAGAGCCCATAGTAACAAGGACATGCTAATAGGTTATCAAGGACGTAGGTATAAATGAGGTAAATGGCCTTGTAAAATAAAACAAACTATATGCATTTTATAATTGTGTGCATTTACCTGACTGAACTGCAGTGGGAACTAATTTCAAAATTTTGATCTTCGAGTATCTTTTTATCCTTATTAGAACTATAAAGAAATATCGTACGGATGTGGCAATATGGGTTATTTATCTGTAGTATCGTGGCCCCTGTTCTTGCCTAAAAATACCATAGTTTTGTTTGTTTTCTATTTCTGAAGCCTTTACCAGGTCACACGTCATGTTCTCTTGCTGCTAAAGTTTTCATGCATACTGCTTCCACAAGACCAGTAAATATCTATGTGAAACAAAGAGTATTTACTTCCTATCATGTTATAAGGACCTGTACATGCCGTTTAAATGATGTAGTACAATTGGGCAGATGAATTTACTTGGTTGTGAATTATGATATACATGGATTAACTAATGCCATGATCAATTTTTCTTCAGGTACAACAAGCTCCTAGCAAAAGACTTGCTTCAGAAATACCCACTCCTGAGTTCGTGGTAGTGGATACGTATGAAAGAGACTATTCCCGTACTTTCACTCAACCAACATCATATCTTCGCGCAAGGGGAGGTGAGGCAATTAAATAGACTGCTGATTAATTGTTATATTTTGTTGTAATTATGTGTTAAAATTTTGTCATATTATTGATAGCTCGGGCTGAGATTGGAGAATTTATTGAGTACGATCTTGACAATGAAGATGAAGATTGGCTTCAAGAGTTCAACACAGAAAGAAAAACTCTTGCAGCTGAAAAGTAATATTCTCTCTAACTTGTATAAATCCTTGTGTAATAAAATTGTCTTTGATATCCTTCTTTATCTTTTTACTTTATCCTTTGCCGACCTACAACATGTTAAATCCTATTTTATCAATATCAATTATGCACGTCATTGTCTGGAAATCAGCTTATGGTTCTAATTTTAGAATTGAAGGTTCGTTAAATTGTTACTTAATTGTTTCTCTTCTGACATGGAAGTGATAATTTCTAGTATCTAACTCAAGCGTGAGTAAATTGTTCTGAGATGCTTGTATATCTTGATTTTTGACAGCCTTATCAATCAAATATTCACTGCTATAATTGCGGAAGCGATGTTGAACTGATTGCGTGATGGGGTTATTGAATGATTTTTCAAGCTATCTTAGTATCTGTTGGGAAGTCTAAGACTTTCTTCAGTTCCTACTGAAACTTTATGAAACTTTAAAAGTTGATTCTATAGCACGTTTGGCGGTGATGAAATTATTTTTGAAATGCTTATAAGTTGTGTGTCCTATAGAATGTGTGGATAATAAGTGAGTAGTATGAATGTCTAGATAAAAAGTATGTTTGACTAGGTTACTTTATAATTTAAGCTTTGGCAAACAAGCAAAAAGTCTACCCTATTGTTGCGTATTAGGGTGCCTTTTCGTCCAATCTCTATCCCACATTATGTGATTATTGTTGATGCTGCACTCCCCTAAACCAGGGGTGTGGAAGAGGATTGAAGAGGAGGCTCTTTATGACATTTGGGTTTATTCTTAAATTCTTTATTCCACTGCTTGTACTCATGTTGTTTGATTGTTGATGCAGGCTTGAGACAATTCTGTTTAAATTGGAGGTTTTAGATCACAAGGCTCGGAAAGAGCAGGAATTATCGCCCAATACTTGGCTCATCGATTCCCGTAATTTTGACTTTCGATGCTGCTGTTGAGGTGAAAATATTACTTTTCTGATTGCAGTTTACAAATTTGTGCATTGTTGTGACTAAGTGTATGCTTCTAGTTGTGTGCTGTTCTACTTTTCTCTTGCTATGAAGTTTCATTCTTTGCGAAGTGATTTTAGTGATTAAGTTACTTGATTTTGCTGGCGTTTTGTAATCAACCAATGAATCACTTTTTAGTTGATGTTTGGACCCGCTTCTTACAATAGCTTGAACAAACCACTTCAAAACTGTTGAGTTAGTTCCTCTTTTCTTGTTTCAAGATGTTTTTGATATTTATTATGTATACAATTAGATGGATCAATTATATAAATGTAAATTGATGTCTTTGATAGTGAATGCTGAATAGCAGTTCAAAATCCATTACCACGGTTAATGAAGTAAATAGCATCATGGTGAAAAGGTTGTGTTCATCTCCTCAAGGTGACCAAAAAACTAGGTCTTGGGCCTTTTCCAGCAAGGACATTGGAAAATTCAAGACCTTGTTGGAGACAATATATTCTGACCGTAATCTCTTCCCGTGGGTTGATTAATTTATTTCCTCCTTTTACCTCCTTCCCTGAGAATTGGAAGCTTGGTGAAAATTGGGTGAATTATGATTATATATTATAAAATGGGTGGAACATACTCTTGAAAGACAATGGGTCGAGGTAACTTAACTGGTCCAATGCAAGGAAATGGAGTTTGATTCCACGAGTATCAGCTGTTATAGTTGTGAAAGTTGCTTCAGTTTTCCTTTATTGATTTGTATTTATTGTAGATGTGGGAAAATTGTTTCACCTCATTGATCTATCATCTGTGGTTACAACTTACAAGAGGAGTGCCAAAAATTTTGAAGCCAGTAGTCAAAGTCCTGGAAATTTAGAAAATGCGCACATGCTTTTGGCTTCTTTTGTGGATACAAGTTAGCTGAAGAAGCTAATGACTAAACATTAAGAACAATTCAAGAATTTCTCTAAAAATACATGCCATGATATGCACCTCAACCTCATGACCTTGGTTTTAGAGATTTCTGCCTTCATCGGCTATTGTTATTTGTTAATACCAGTATTAAAGATGCCCAAGTTCAATAAGTGTAGATCTAAGCATTGGATTTTAGGAACTGGATTTGCCCTGTTAATGTTTTCAATATAAGTAGAATTTAATTTGCTGCTTGTCAAAGAGTTAGATTTAGTAGGAGTTGTGTAAAAGGTGCTTTGCTAAAAGTTTAAACTTAATGTTGTCAAATTTGGACCTGACTAGTGTCACGTGTTCAAAAGCTTATCAGGTAATGTGAAGATCCATTATTGATGAGTGCAGGTTAAAGTGAAGATTACTTAGGAGCTGGTCCATTCATTCAAATTCTAAACCTGTAAAATATCAGACTTTAAGGGCGTTAATGAAGATGAGTCACTGGTTTGACAAAGGATTAGTGGAAAGCTTTTGTCACAGCTCGAGTCAGGGCTGTTTTGATGTGTAGTCGCTCATGTCACAAATTTATTTTGGTGGTTGCTTCGTCCTGCTTTTGTTTGACTATTACATATTTAGAGTTTGGACTATACATCATGATTTCACTTATATTGGAACTGCATTGTTCTTCTGGATACTTTTCCTTGTTTTTTCTCCCTTAAGAATTTTGGGTCTTCTCAAGTAATTAATTTTGGATAATTTTATAATAATTTGTCATTCACATTTTAGGCCTTGCAAGCTCTTTCCATCAAATATGGGATTTTTCAATCTATCTATAGTTACTGGAAAGAAAAGGTACGTGTCAGCCACCATTTGATATTCTTGTATAGGATGTCTCTCATATGGATTACCTTTACTAGAAATGTATGCACAAGATATGCAGTGTTCCAATCTCTGGTCTTCTTTTTGTGGTGAGTACTTGATCATCTATGAACATGCTGTTGTGCTGAAAAATGAAACAGAAACTTTATTGTGGAGTTAGGTTGCTGGATGTTAACTAATTGGTGTGTATGGTAGGCATTATTGCTGTGATGGGCACAATGACTATGCCATGGAACATATTCTCTCTAGCTTTTGTAGAAAATTGAAATTTCATAATTTCACATCCTTAGCCTCAATAAAGGGTAAGTATGCATTAAATACAAGTAAATGACTCAAAATGGTTTGACATGGGGACAAGTTAGGGTAATAATTTGGAAAATAATTTTTTTATTAATTCTATATTAATGTTCAGAAAATAAGTTGATTTAACTCTTAACATGAAAAATACTCTTCCCTATCTATGTTGGTTCACTCACGTTCCACATCTGGATGTCTCGTGTAACCACCAAAATTGAGGCACATTTATATCAAGTTCTTCCTGAATTGCCCATTCACGGTTAGCAATGGAAAGAATGATGGCTGCATATTCAAACACAGTGGGAAAAAAGACCTAAAAAGGGAAGAGTGGATAAGAGATTTAAAGTAGTGGTTGTGAGGTGTCAATGACTTTTTAGAACTTTGTGTGGAGAGGTGGTGTGACAAACAAGATGGGTCGGGGTGTATGTTCTAAGTTCAGTTGTAATGCCGTGGTGTGACAAACAAGTTGGTGGCGGGTGTATGTTCTACGTTCAGTTGTAATGTCTTCTTTCTAACTTGCAGCCTTTCATGCTTGTCACATTCAGCATGAGTTGAATATATTTTGACTAGGATAAGAAATAGTGTTTACATATGGTGTTTTTTAGTATAGTTGCAAATTGGCTTTGTGATTTACAACCAACTTTAGCTTATCATAAATAAACTGATTTTTCTGAGATGAAATCTCACATTTTTTTGCCTTCTTTTGTCTTTCATTTTTGCGCACCAGCGGAACGATGGCAAAAACCAATTCTTCGACGCTTGCAGGTAGTTTTGTCACTTCATTTGTTGGTGTCACCTTCTTGAATTCTGGGCCAGATACATAAGATTATAGGGAATTTTATGCTCTAAGGAATCACAGCTTTCCTGATAAATAAGCAGGACCAGATTCTTACTTCCATCCCCTGCATGCATGATTCATGAACAATAAAATTCTGTGAATTGGCATTCATTTTCTGAACCTTTATCTCTTATTTTCTGACAGAATTGCTATAGATTTAAGTTCAAGAACTATTGGCATTCATTCTCCGAAGCTTTATCTCTTCATTTCTGATAGAATTCCTATAGATTTAAGTTTGACAAAGTATTGGCATTTTCTCCTTCCTCTCAACAGTTTAGTTTTACGGATGGAACTTCTTGTCTCAAGTTAATATATCATGTTGTGCAATAACTATTCTCTATGCGCATCCAGCTTCTTAGCATTTCAATTAGGATCAATTTGACTTTACATTTTGATAGATCGCTAGAGTTTCATTTTACAATCGTGCAAATGTTCTGCCTTTCCTCCAATTCACGTAGCATGATTTTTTTTTTCTCTTGGATTGTGCACTGCACTTGCATGTGCTAATTTCTGTTTTGCAATTTTTTTACAGCCACCTCCACCAGTCAATGATACCAATCCGTACAATGTATTCAGGCCAAGGGAGAAAGCTCATAGGCTTCACACTAGGAGAGTAAGTTGTTACTTGATTCATTTGTTATCATGTATATTTTTAAGTGGCACTACTATTTGTGGTATATTACTTACATGCTTGCACTTTTTACAAATAGATGCAAAGGAGGGAAAACAATGTGCAGTCCTTTGAAAAGCTTCGTCAGGTGAGCATTATTTTATTCCAGCCCTTGAATTTTGTTATACTTTGTTTTTATGTGCTTAGTATTGTGTAGTGGACTTCGAATTTAGTGCTTACTTGATTCTGCAGCATCAACTGTCAATACTTATAATTCTTTTTGCCCGTCTTTTACTGATTTCGTTTGGCACAAGCGATGTCAAGTCCTAATTGTAGTTTGAACATATCGTGTTTGTGATATAAAACTAGTGCAACATCATGCCTCATGCTCAGATTGGTCATCTTTTATTGATTGATGTTTGCATTCACTGTTTGTCTTCTGTTCAATAAATTGAAGTTTGTTGTAGTATAGTGGGGACATATCGCAGACTAACTATCAATTTTGTATATTGGCCTTAATGCGGCCTTTAGAATTATTGGGCTTATTGTTGACCTCTTTCTATTCCCTTTAGGAATAAGAGCAACTTGTTGTCACATCAATGGTTCAATATCTTGATGATATATAATCTTTCAGAAGGATTGAAAAATTTATTCCAGCACAAAATGAGATTACCTCCATTTGCAAGTTTGCATTTCCCCAAGCAATTAACTGGCCAAGAAAGTTTAGCAAATTTATTTTGATCCTAATCTGAGCCATGAAGCACATTGGATTTGATAGTACAGTAGGTATTTCAGCTGTTATACTGGATCTAGTTTGTGAAATAATTTGGCATTTAGTCTGAATATTTGAGTTTGTTTAGTAAGAATGTAATTTTCTGGGCTTCCATAGACCCCTCACTTTCCCTGAAAACAAGATGTTGTGAAGCCAAGGTGCGCTTGAGGAGGACATACATTACTTTTTTGAGCTCACTACTCGCTTCATGTTCATGTTTGCCAAAGCAACTTTGCTTGCACACGTAATCATATGATTATCTTCTGCTAGTTATTGCTGATCGCCAACTTCAGTTCTCATCTCAAGTAACTGATCTTTCAATCGTCACATGTGATTGTTGACTTCAGTCTCTCATTCCTGGTCATTAATCCATTTGAGAAGTGACATTCAACAGGCTGATGAGCCACGGGTTTTGAGGCAATTAATCACCGATCGAAGGGAGGTTTTTTTCACCAGGCAAAAAAAAGTAGTATGTATGTCAAGATGTCTTCATCCCTCTCAAATCAAAACCCACATCTCTCTCTCAATTTCTCCATATTCTTCAAAATCAAACCCCCCTCAAACTCTCTCTCAGATTCTTCTCAACCCTCGATCCATTAAATTCCTCTACTACAGTCGGATCTCACCGCAAAGAAAAGCGGTATACTAGTTAATAATCAGGTCATAGCTTAGAAAGTAGAAGTGAGCATGTTCACATCATATTTTTGTTTGTGCTCCCTTTATGATTCTATTTTGTAATTTATGATTAACGACTTAGTTCCCTTTCGTTTCGATTTCCATCTTCAGGTCAGGCGCAACCTCGATCAGGCGAAAACCATTATTGAGGCTCTGATCAAGGTATTTGCCCTTATGATTCGAAAAGTTCAAAAATTTCCAGGAAGCTTTATGTTCCACATGGTGCTGGAGCTCTTGCAATGATGTTTACTGTTCATTCCTTCATCATGATTTTATGCAGAGGGAAGAGAAAAAACGAGAACTTGTGGAGAGTGAGGTTAGCCTTCAAAGAATTCAAATGAAGTATAAGGTATGCATGATTATTCTGTGCTATTGAATTATTAGTAATTCTGAAATTGCCTTTTTTTGTGTAATCACTTCTCTTTATAGCCCATAAAAAGCCAAAATGACGCTGGCATTTGCAGTGAAGCACAATGTTGCATGCGATTTCTTCATCTGTCTTGCAAAATAAACAATAATTCACGTAAATCACGAAAAGAAAGCAACAGTCGAGAGTCCTTGTTATCCAGATTCGCAACCACTGAAAGAATTCCCAATTTTCCATTAGACTCTTTACCCTGACATTTCAACTGTTTAATTTAATCATCATATGTAATAGTCAACAAATTCCCAGCTTCATTGTTTCGCTTCTGATTTTTTATTCTGCCGTTTCTCATAGTTTATAGAGAACTATAAGTGCCTCAAGTCTCTTCAGCCTCTCAAATTGCTCCCCCCACACTTCTGTCTTCCCTGACTATGCCCTGGTTTCCATCTTAGCTCCATGCGCAATAGGAGATCAAATATTCTCTGCTCAAACCCTTCATGTGTACTCCTTAAGATTGTCCAATGTCTTTTTATCTTCTGTCGACTCATAGTGGTGATTCTCTGGTTAGTGCCTGTATGATAATCCTTTTGTGACATCATCATCGCCAATAGGGTCTCCATTGGGGAGATTTATTTTTCATCTGCATACTTTCTTTCTTGCTCTAGTCAAAAGAAGATCCCACTTATGTTTCCCTCTGAGATTACCCTGAACATACTTCCCCTATGAAATCACATTTAGGAATTTCTTTTCAAACCATACCAATTTATGCTGTAATTGTTTTTTTCCCGTCTCAATAAAACAAAACCACTTTCAATGGTATAATCTGTTGAGTGCCATTGTGTTCGGTGTTCAAATTCTATCAGGCCATGAGCTACAATAGATACTTTTAAGGATTGATGGTAAATGAATTTATATGGATTTTCCAGCATGAAACTGAGCTCCTTGAAGATAGCTTGGCACTTCCTGGTTTGCCGTCCTTCCCCAGCAAGCTTGGTTCAAGCGAAGACGAGTTTGTCGATTCCGATGACGTGGCAAATAGCCGCCCAACCCCTCGACCTGCTTTGGTGCAAAACCCATCTTTTGCGGAAAACGGTTGCTGGTGATGGCTTCTGCAGGAAGCATGAGGCGAGAGGCCAGACGGCGTCATGTTCCACATAGTTGGCTTCGTAAACTGGTACTTATGTCGAGCTCATTCCTAACTAAATTTACACACTTCATTTTTATTTTGTCTCTATAATGTTCGGGGAAGACATGACAATACATCTGAAGAGTTGACAATTTTGGCTGGTGCAACCTAGAGGATTGGTATAGTTTGTTGGATGCACATTCCGTCTCTACAATATCCTTTTTACAGACACGTAACGTGACATTCTACGTGTTTATGCAGGATCCAAATGAACCAGTCTTGCTGTTCACCAAACCACTAGATCCAGATAAACTAGCAGCTGCTGGCATTATACCTCCATCAGATTCGTCAACCCCAAATGGCACGTCTGCACGCTCGTTTAATTATCGTGGAAGGATGGGCAGAGGGGGCAGAATAGTGTTTGACCGATGGAATCCTTTAACACATACTCCAATTGATTGTGGTGATACATTATATGTACCACCAAAACCCCAGCATTCAGCACATCATTAATTTCATTGCCATTTCACAAGCTTTTTTCGGGAACGAAGCTCTTCAAATTCTTCAAATTATTCCATTGTCGTTTCTGTTTGGATGAAGGCGGGCTCAAGAAAATTTGCAGTTATGGATGTGACAGAAATGAAAGCTACTCATAGGGGTTTGCTGAATTCTTCGAGTAAGCCCTATTGCTTTTCTTTCTGCCCTAGCACAATTATTTTTGTTCTGTTGGGGTAGACAGGAAAAAGCAGCTCACCGTCTTTGGTTGATGGCGTAGGTTTATCTGGAAGGCCACATTAGTTGCTTTTACTTTGTATCTCTACTGTAAATGGAACAAACTCGGGCAAATTGTGCTTGCCAAAAGAAAAAAGAAGAGGGGTGCAGTGTAATTCCATCTCTGTAGCAAAACTAAGTACTGAATTTAAATGAGTCGAATGCTGCAAGAGATGGTTTGTGTGTAAATGCCAGGTCTTCCACTATTTATTCTTGTTTGTATACTTCCATTTTCTTTCTTCACCCCTCTTCCTGAATTTAGTCAACGAAAATAGAATGGATCATGTAGTAATTTTAAGTTTTACGAGATTTGTTCTGTTATTAACTATTTTGGTCAGGATGTATGGGACTCTTTCGACTCAACCAATTTTGCATAGATTAGTCTCGTGTTTTGGCCTACGCTAACTTCAAGCCCAGACACAATACTGGTTTCTAAAGAATGAGCTCACTATATTAAGAAGAGGAGAGGCTGTGGTTTCATTGAATCAGTGCCATCTTTTGATTCACTTAGTGCTTCACTTGTTGATGTCAACATGTTTAAAAGCACTTATAAGTTGGTTAAACACTATTTTTATACACATTCTTTAAGATCTACAATTTTTATCTATTTTTCATCTACAGATTCTGTGATTTCTACTTCTTATAATCTACAAAAAATTGTATCAAACTAGATTATAGTAGTGTAACACTTGTCATTGTTCCTGTCTTGTTCTAAGGTAAGAGACATCAAAAGAAGGGGAAAAAAGGCTCGAAATTCATTTCAAATTCACCAAAAAAAAGAGAGAAGTTGAGGAGAGATCAACATTCATTTCCAAATTACAAGGGAAAATACATTTCCATTTCCTCTCAAGATCAACAATATTATTTTTGTCATATATTTTTCCAGTCACAGTATCAAAACCATAAAAAATAGAACCTTCATAGATGCCAATTATTTACATTATAAGGTTCAAACTAAACCTAATCTATGACAAGGGCGATGAAAAGCTAAGATGCTAGGGCTTTTCAAGTGGAAGTTTATTGAGCTCGAAATTGCTCTTTCCTGCGTCTTCACCGTTGGCCTCCAGATCCTTTAATGTTCTCTTTGCATAGATTGTGAAAGCAACAGTCGTGATTATAGCAATGATAAAGGAAATGACGTTGTAGATGATTTCGACTGGGGTAAGGTGATGGTTTCCGTACTTGACATCTGCCAATGTTCTAATGAGTCGACCGCTGTACACAGAACCAGATGACAAAACCAAAAGTGAAGTCAGCCAAAAGTAGAAAAAAGTCGTTGCTCTGAAAATAAGCTATTGAACAACTCCGGTTCTAATGACAACACAAATAACTCATCCTCGAATAGAAAACAAATGCATTAACTAAAGACCATGTCCTTATTGATGGGAACTTTAATTGTTGCCCTATCGAATAGGGAGTAAGCTAATTCTAGTAACAACCCGACTGGAATATTTACCTGTTGGTTTGAGAGAGAGAGAGAGAGAGAGAGAGAGAGCTGACCTGTAGATGTAGATGAAGGCTTCAGGAATCATTCCTGCAACTGATCCACACAAATAGGGCCAGAATGTCATACTCGTCACCACTATTGCATAATTAAAAATCGTGTACGGAAATGGCGAAATCCTAAAAAGTGCAACCACTTTAAATTGATGGAACCAACTTCCTTCTCCAGCCAATCGAATCATAGCAGCTTTTTGAGGCCATCTTTTAACCATTGCTACATAGCGCATTAAGAAATTAAGATTATTAGTATACAAACAAATGGCCAACGTCAGTTATACAAAGTCGCAGAATTTAAAAAAGAGAATGGTAAATTATACAATATCATATCCTGAAGTTGCTCATGTCTTACATGAATTCGATCACGAAAGAGTAAACCAATCAAGTATGGCAGGATCATTCCAATAGTTGTTCCAACCATGATTATGACAAACCCCAGGCCATAACCAAAAATCATCCCCGCTAGCCACATGGAAGGACCAGAAGGAATTAGAAACACTGGGAAAAGCGCCAAAGAAGCTACAAGTACGAGTGCAAGCACAGGACGACCAAATGCAGTAGCTTCCCATTTCAGGATCGGGAAAAGAACCTAAGCACAATCATTGAAGTAAGAGGTCAGGTTTTCATTTTGTTAATCGGGGGCACAATATCCTACATGATGAGGAACTTCAATGTCATGTAGAGACATGCTTTTTATGAACAAATATAGCATTGTAATGCAGTTTTAAGCTAAGTCTAGAATTTCTTGGCTCTTGTTAATTTCTTGGTATTATGGCATCTAATTATCATTTAAAAACATTGTGGCATAAACTTCAGATAATCACCATCTCAGTATCATTTGCTTAATAAGTTGAGCAACAAGCATCCCCCTCCCCCCAATTATCAAAAAGTAGCTAAAATATGTCCATTTCTGTAAAAGGTTCAGCAGAAGAAATTACGAAAGCAAAGAGTAAGAAGTACGTACATAGTAAACACAAGAAACAAAATACCTTCTCTAGAAGAAAGGGAACCCCCATTTTAAAAAATAAGAACAGAAACGATAGTGATTGAACACCATGTTATGGCCTTGATCCACCATATAAGAGACTTTTTCTTCCTTCTGCTTGAGATTCCAAAGTATCGGGTTCAGATATCCTTAGTTCATTTGGTATGACCAATCTCACGTACTCACTGTCTTCCCTCACTTGACCCCCATTGTTAACATGGTTTCCCTCAGACTCCTTAGCTGAATCTGACATCTTGGTAGAGACACCAGATGTCTGTCAAATGAAACAGGATATGCATTAATATGAAGCAAGACATTTATACAAGGCATATATAAAAAATATTCAGGCAAAAAAATAAAATTGATAAATATTCATAAAATTATACAGAAATTTCAGATGCTTTGCACCATATACTTAATTCTCAGCAGAACATGTAATGTGATTGTGCACATTGCCATAGAACACAAAAACATACTCATTTTGTATTATAGGAACACAATTAATTTGAACACTGATTTTAGGCTACTTTCTCTGGAACACCCGTTTGCTTACTTTCATCAGAGCTGGACTTCAGCTAGAAAGAACAGAGTTCGTTGGAACCTTCTTCTAGGGGTCTTTTCTCTCTCTCTCTCTCTCTCTCTCTCTCTCTCTCTCTCTCTCTCTCTCTCTCTCTCTCTCTCTCTCTCTCTCACTCGCACACATATAATCTACCATGTTTAATGAAAACATTAATCTAATTTCAGACACATAACATACTTGTCGTCCATTATCAAATCCACATAATATATAGTGAGAACTAAGAACAACTGATTCCATGCAGGAATGACATTTTCTTTATCAAGTAATCTACTATGTGATAACCACATGTAATGCGCAAACATGCTAAGTATTGCTGAGTGTCAAAACGTGAAACCACCATGGATGTCTGATTAAACACAATCAACTGGATGTAGCTGAACAGAAAATGTTGAAAATATGCAAATGAGCTCTTTCTGCCGGCAGCATGTATCAACTAGAGCCGTATGAACGAGGTCTAAAAACTGTATTGTTTGAAGCAACATGCGAGGAATCAATTTCATCAATTAACTAAGAGGAAAGGACAATGGATTTGTTGGTTCTTCACATGGTAATCGTAGTCTAAATGCAGATGATGCATACCCTAATGAGTTTAAGTCACAGCTCTTACAAATAATATTGGGGAAAACATAGAGTAGAATATCAATAAAAGGATATTAGCTAGAAATAACAAATAACTTAACTAATATGCAAAAAAAAAAAATGCATCACAAAAGCCCTAATGAAACACGTATCCGAGCACACAAAATCTCGACTAATTTACAATCAATAATAATTATCCAAACTTAAAACTAAATGGAAGCCTTCTCCTGTTCTTATTTTTCTGGGCAATTAATAATGATTACCGTTTACATAAATGTTAATTGATCTCGCTCTTTCATCAGATGAAACCCTAAAACACCTCAAATTTATCAAGAAATGCAGAACAAAGGAAAATTTAAAGAAAAAACAGTTAAAGAATACTTGCACCACAAAGTATAAATTTCTTCCAACTCCAGGATACCCAAAGATATTTTAAAAATCTGTAATTCTGGAGCTCCTTCTTGCACACAAATATTTGAAAATTACTGTTTATCTTTAGCATCCTCAAGCTGAAAAACGTATACTTACATATATATATGTACACACATAATATACACACGCTACATATGTACATAATCAAATTCTGAAAAATCTGAACTACGAAAATCAGAAAAAGAATAAAGCTTGAAACTTCAAAAAATCAAAAGCATAAAAAAAAAAAATCACTTCAAATGCTTTCGGAGAAGAATAAATCTTTAAACTTCAAGAAAACAAAGCATTTAACTAAAGATTATATTTTGAATAAATCCCACAAAAAATTAAACCTCTATACCTTCAACAAACAAATCCCCACAAAAATATCTCAGAATACTTACTCGAGCGAGAATCGAATTGCTATATTTTCCAAGATTTTCAGGTGGGTTCTTGTTGGGTTTCTTCTCCGTCTTGGAAGAAGTAATCTAACGGTTAGAGAGTTGGAGAAAAGGGGGAAAATAGTGGTGTGTTTCCGTGATTTTCACTCCTTTTCTGCTGAATTTCTTTGTTTCTTTTTGCCTTTAAAGATTTAAAATCAAACACATAAATTGAGTGAAATACACCGCCTACTTGCTTGACTATTCACCTTCCTTCTTTTTTCCCTTGACAGTTAATTATGCTTTTTCTTGTTTCATTACTGGCTAATTATAAATAATCATGAGCACTCTTGTTTCTTATTTAAGTTACTTTTTTTAATTGGATGTCAAATTCAGTAAATATAAATCTTCATATTTAGAGTCCGTTTGAGAGATTATAAACTAGTTTATAAACCAATATTAATTTATTTGAGTTGAAATTGTTGATTTTTTACGTGAAAAGTGGGTTGAAAAATAAAAAACGATTTGAAATAAACTAAGGGTGTGTTTGATTGGTAGTATGGAAAAATGGTGGAAAATAAAAATATTTTTCATGAAAGTGGGAAAATAAATTCCACTATCTGTGCAAGAAAATTTTTTCAAGAAAAAGAAATAAATCTACGCTTTAAATCGTCATACAGAAAATGATTGCTTTTTCGTATGCCAATCAAACAACAAAGTGGAAAAATAAAAGTGTTTGATTTGACAAGATTTTCCATTGAAGTGACATTTTCCATGGAAAATGTTTCAATCAAATACACCCTAAAACAGCTTTTTAAACCATGCCAAACAAGCTCTCAATTTTGTTTGTGCTTTTTGAGTTTTTTTTTTTTTTATTTATTTTAGACGTCAAATTTAGTAATTGAACAAAATATCAAAAACCTTTTTTATTATATTGTTGGGGTGTATATAATTACAAGCAATATCTCTCTCTCTCTCTCTCTCTCTCACATTTTTCATAATCTGGATTTAGGTATTATTAGGTTAGGTTGGCCCTGAAGGGATAAAAAGAAATAAATAATATCTTTCTATACTCGTATTTTTTTGTAATTGATGTTGAATAAAAAAAGTAATTATCAAATTCAAACTCAAATATCGAACCAAAATAGTGAGTTAATTATTTTAAAAAAATAACCTTTATTATTTCGAATCTACAATAACAATATTAAAATTGACATTAGCCGTCACTCTCAAGAGTTCCTCAATTCAAACCCACGATTTCTCTTTTCTTATCTCTTTTAAATCAAATTAAAAAGGTGTGGAGGTTTGAAGCTTGACCCACACCATTTTTATACCAATTATCTCGTCTTAGAAAAATTCAAACTTCAAAGGATTGAATATGCATTTTCATTGTTGACTTATGCTTCATTCTAGAACACGTTGACCAACAAGAAACAACACGTCAATTATCCCACAATTTTTTTTAAATTTTTTTTTTTTTTATTTGAAAGATCTATCCAATAATGCCCAATTTTAACTATAATTTGAATAGAAACCATCCTTCATCCTTCAAAACCACGGCCACAGGGCATAAAATTGAAAGGTTGAGGACTCAAAATTTAAAAATTCCATTTTGAAGGTTGAAAAACAAAGATACAACACATAAAACAGGTTGGGGATCTCCGCTGCAAGTTTTACAAAGATTCAAGATGGCAGAACTAACCCAACTATAAAATATTAACAGAAAAATCATTTGGGAAACACACACGGGTATAATTATTTGAACTTATAAATTCAGGCCGAAACGCATTTTTTTCAGAGAGCGGGACAGCAGAAAAATGCTGCCAATTCAACTCATTTTACACCTCCACATATAATACAATCATTTCCAAGTATACACATTTTCATTCATTGACACCTCATCTCAATCTTCAAGCTCTCAGAATTAACTATGGCTCTAATCAAGAAAAGAAAGCTGTACTTCTAAAACTTAATTTATGAACCAAACCTTCTGATAATTAATTTGATACAACACAACAATAACCAGATATTAATTTGTACAATATTTGAAACTGACAGCAGAGAACAAAACCTGGATGAATCTTGAGCCACATCTAAGCCTCCACAAAACAACTGATTTACTGATACAGCCAATTTCCTGCCAGCAAAATTGTTGAACAAACTCTTGGCAAAGTAGTAGTACTAGATGAACCCAAGGCGGACAAAGTAAGTTATATTGTGAGGCTCAACAATGGAAAAATGGAAGAATCTAGCTTCAAAGACTGCTACAACGCGGTTTTGAGAACTGGAGAAGACCGAACATCGTCTGAATCCACTTTCAGCTGAAATTTTTAAGGAAACCAAAAAGAATAATGATGGTTAGTGTCATTGTTATCCAATTTGGTTGGTTGGAGGAAAAGAGTCAAGAGAAGCAATGTACCAGATTGAGATGGTTCAACAGCACGCCTTGCAACAATTTTTTCAGCTTTTCGGACTGATTGATCCTGTGGCCCAATCTGATAGATTCCTCAAGAAGGCACCACAATCGTTCGATTGTAGTATAAGGAAACCAAACTGCAAATTGTTCTTTTCGACGAATAACATCTGCTGGTCGCTGCAGATAATGGTCAAGCTCTTCAGTTCCCAGCCAATAAAATAAGAACATGGAACAAAGGCAATACATCCATAGAATGTTTGGTAGGGAGGATTGGATAGCGTTCGACAATACTAAGAAAGAATGAGAAGATAAAATCTTGTTCATTATAATGTCCAGTCCTCTCCAATATTCTGTATCAAACATGCACTCGTAGCTTCTGACAGTACTACCAGAACTCCAAGGGTCTAAATGCTGAGCAGGTGAGAAGAAAGAAAGAACTTACTGATGCCAAGGATTCAATGTACTCAATTAGTAAATTAGTAGCTTCTGCATATCGGCCATAGTCAACATATAGGCGGAACAAGGATGCTGGATCCGACTCATTTCCAGTCATTCCTAAGTTTCTTTCCTTTCTAACACCCTGTCACAGACCATGAAAAATTAGGGAAGCGGTAAACAAGTGGCTGCAATTAAAACAAAGCAAATATAACAGGCATGTTAAGCTATATGATATGGTGTTAAAACCAACTCCTGTAAAAAATAAGAAACTATGCTTCAACAAAATGAAATTTATTTGATCCTTGGTTCCCAGTAAAATTGAATTGAGGGTGTTCTGAAGCTAGACTAGGAACTACATAATATAAGGCATCATTATTTAAAATTGGCTCCTGAGTTAAAGCTACATAACTTCAATCCTTGCAGGTGCTGATTAGTTAAAAGAGTATACTGTCTACTTATGCAACATTCAAATAATTAATTCGTGGGCCCCAAATTTTATGTATGTGTGCATACATCGAGTATTCTGCTCCTTGGACTATTGCTCATTCGATGTGTATATACGCTGTGTTGGGAGTACAATGAGGTGACCTAGGAGATGACTAGGAATGCACAAGAGTAGGTAAATACTTGATGGCATATGTTAAGCGGGATGTTGAGGGACATGATAAAGGTATTCAGTATTAGCCAGTGCATATACAAGAGCTCTCAGTGTACAAAACTGATAGTTCGTGGGGTCCAAATTAAGCGATGGACAAACAAAGTCGTGGGGCCCAAATGCTATAATGTACACATGCCTACATCCACTATTCTGATCACTGGACTATTGCTCATTTGATGTGTCTTTGCATTTTAGATAACCATGCCAACCATATTTGAAGAAGTCTCTAGTGGCCGGTGGGAGCTGACAGACGCCAGATTGGAATTAAGTTGGATTACCACCGTGGACATGTGATCCTATTTTGAGCACACATATACATACATACGTAATTCTGAGGTTTAGGAAGGAAGGGCTGACCTTTCGAGGAGGAAATCTATACAGCATGTACATATACTAACTACTATCTCCCTAACCGCTCAGTCCTTTTTGTCAAATGGTCTCATGGCACCTTGGTAGTATATTTTTCCACAGGCAGTTTAGATGTTAGGTCTCCCCCAAGAGTGTCTTTTGTAGGGTGAAAGCCCAGTAGGGCAGTACTAGAATATTAACAACAATATACACTTTATGAAATTATAATGAAAATGAAATATTTATGCTGCTCACTTAGAAAGAGGTTATATATATATATATTGACTTCGAAATCTTTTGTTCCCTCCTCTTGTCTCCCAATCTAATTGCATTCAAATTCAAAAAAATTTCACATAATGCCCATGTCCAAAAGTATGTATCACGATCAGCAACCCCTAAACTCACAAATGCATATACAATACCACTGTGACACACACGTGCACACTGATAGAAACCGAGATCATTTTTCACTTTCACTGGTACGGTTGCGCCTTTTAAGCATTGTAAAAGGTGCCATCAACCACAAGTCAGATTACTTTCAACTCATTCTTAATGCTTATTTTGAGAAATATGCAGTGCAGTATGAAGGTCAAGTTTCTAAGATATGGTCTCATAAAAGAAAGTTAAAATTTAAAAATCGAATCAAGGTAGTATAAAACAATCATTAAATTTAGCTACAGGATGTATTTCAAAAGAATTACCTTGAAAATTCGAACCAACCACAGAGGTAACTCAATCTGAGGATCAGCAGAAAGAAGAGTTTCAGCAACAATTACTGGTAATCTGGGATGAAATGCTTTATATTTATCCTGTATTAGAAGATGCAAGAAAAAGTTTTAAGTCTATCTTCAACAAAATAATAAATTCAGATATAGCTCATTCATATTTCGGACAGAACAGATCACACCTCAAACCTATGCACACGTGCAAACTAAGCAATAGGTAATCTATACTACCTCCGTCCCATAAAAATAGGCTTAATTTTTTATTCATCCGTCCCAAATTATAGTCCACTTTCCTCGTTGATAACATAGTTAATTTATTAGTTTTCTAATATGTCTTGTTATCGACAAATATGAACTACCATTATATTAATGTAGGGGTATATTAGAAAAACGAACTAAGTTTTCTTAATCTATGTGAAAAATGAAAATAGAATTAAACCTATCTTTATGGGACGAAGAGAGTATAAAATTTGAAAAACAATGAAGAGTAAAAAAAAAGAAAGAAACAAGAAGAAAAAAAATTAGGCGTAATTATAAAGAAAGATATCCTAGAGAGAACTTCAATATAGTCCACAACGAGAAATTTGTGAGGACATGCTATAGTGAAGTCCACATAAAAGCATATAAAGAACCATACAGCATTTGGGAAACTGCAAATTCCAAATAAAAGATTGAAGCTTTTCACTCAAGACATCAAAATACACCATTTAAGAGGAAAATCTTTTGAGGTCAGACTCTTTACTCGGGAAGACTGAGAGATCGGATTATAAAGTATCTCAGGTTGTTTGAGGAGTATTTAAATCACAAAACATTAAGTACAATATATCTTAGCCTATCAGTATGTTGAAAGGGCCCAAGACGAAAAATTTACTTCTCTTAAGGCAGACTTAAAAACCAAGGGCAGAACATAAGCCTCGTGAATATCAATTTTTTATTAAAGGCTGAAATGCTTGAAAATTATGTTAATATTATAAAACCATATAGGAGCAAAAAAATAATTAAAGCGCCCTGTGAATTGTAGATGTTTAAATTAAATAATGCAAATGCATGGCATAGCATCATCCGCGAAGGAAATACAAAGAAGCTAACAGTATATGGAGCATCAGAAAACATAAAGGTACATGAAGCAAATTGATCTTCCGGAAATACATTGGAAAAGAAATAAAACAGGAGCCAAATAGTGTAGAACACAAATGTGCCGCATTTCATGACTGCCGTCCCTCACCGGAGACAAACATACAATTGCTCCGATCCAAGACAAACATACTATTGCAAAGAAGTCAACAGGTTTAAAAGAAATACGAACAAGATAGACTTCAAGTGTTTCCCACTGGCCATTGCCCATAGATTGTTGCGCTGTTGTACCCACATCAAGTGAACCATGAACAACTACCTCATCTTGTGATGAAGTCAACAGAAGACCATTTGTTTTACGATCATTCCTGCAATGCAATTAACTATTTCAATGATCCACTAATGAATGCCAAATGAGAAAACAATTAAAACAAGAAGCTTCAATAACACAGCAAGTAAATGTACGTTTAATATATTTACCCAAAAGACGGGGGAAATGGTCTGCTAGGACAGCATTTCAATGACATTGCAGTGAAGACTCTTTCAAGTTCCCTGAACAACCATATCATGTATAAAAAAGCACATCAAAGAAATTCGGGAACTGCAGCAGCTTATGGGAACACAAGATACGAGATGCAGATGGAGTAATACCTTTTTAGTCTAGAACCCTTCCAAAACATAAGGATCACAGTAAAGGCCATATCATATAAATTTGATTCTACCAGCAGATCAATTAGGTCAGATGATGGTCCAGCATTTCCTGAAAGAGAAGCTGTAAAGATAGCAACAACTAAGTGACTAAAATAGCTGGCCTTGGGTGTCGGATTAAAAGCCTCAATATATCTAGGCTGAAAATGCTGTTACGTGTTATGATTTGGATTGAGAAAAGAAAATATCGGTCCATAAGAGTCCACAGATAGGATATATAATGCAAGGATTCAAACTCCATATTCAAGCAGCTAAAAAGAAAAAGTTGATCAAAAGTAGCACTCATTTATTAAAAGTAGGCAAACATATTCACTGTTAACATCATAGAAGGAAACTAATCAACCAATAATTTTTCTGTTTTTTTCGAAATAGTAACCATGCACAGTCTTACCAGTAAAAGTCCACTTGATGTTCGCCAAAGAAAGGAAATATTCTGCTGATGTTATAACAAACTCATTTTCAAGTTTCTCAACATCCAAATAAGATTCCAGCTTTTGAGGCTGAGCATCATCATCAAGAGCTGAAACAGGAGAGGAAAGAAAACAAATGACAGTCAACTGAGTAAACATTTGAGAGGAGGAACAGAAGGATGAATATCAGAATAAACATAGCAACATTGACAATTTCCTAAAGTTCATTGCGAAGGATAATATACATTTTTCTTCCATGATTATCCTCGCCTTTTTATTAGGGTAATTTTCTTTATATAGAGAAGTTTCTTCAACTGGAGCTTCAATCCAAGCATACGCAGGATGAACAAGTTGCAGAGCATTAATAGCAGCAGATAGCCCGTTCAGCCTCTCTTGCAGAGCCAAAGACCTAGGCTGGTGATCTTTTGATGCAGCTACAGCTCTCATCTGCATAGAGTAAAGGTACATACAACTTGCAGCTTTACGCCAGTTATGTTTGTGCATCTCGAATGCATAAAGTAATTTGAATGGGTTTGGCTTGGCTGAAGAATCTGAACGCTCTGCCTGCAGAAGAAATATGTCAACAATATTAGTCTGTCAAGAAAGAACTTGAAAGATAGACGATTTCAGCCTTTGTGAAGTAATCAAATACCTTCCACACAAGCTCCCGCTCTACCTTATCCACTAAACCAATCAAAGGTAACTGGCCATCACAAAGTATCTGCAATCAATATAAACACAAAAACACCCAAAGAGGCTTCAGGAAGCTTAACTACTTCAAAGTAATAGTAGTCAACAAAACCTAATCTCTAAGTAAAATTTATTGTAATACAATGTCAATGTACAGCACTGCACAAGCAATGCAAAGAACTGTAATTGATAGATTTGAGAAAGGTTTTGAGACCGTGAGAAGTGAGAACGGTATGCAAATCTTGTGCAATGGGATTAAAAATATTAAGAAAATGAAAAGAAAGAAAAAAGAAAACCACTGTAGACAACAACGTTGCAAAGACAATATAGTCGAAACAGTATTTTAATAATTATAGATGGTTCATTGAGCACAACTGAAAAGAACTAGGATTTAATATAGGTCTCCACTAAATAGCTTCTCTTACACTCAAAATTTGGAAAGTCACTCTACAAACAGAAAATCTATGGCAAGGGGAACAAACAGGCCCAGGGAAGAAAATAGAAATAAGACAGAAAGGTAAGAATGGCCACAAAACCTTTACTGCACCACGCTCATAAAGAACGATTATGAAACGCCTCAAACAAATATTCTTGCTCTCCTCGTCAGGATTTGAAATTATCGCACAATATGCATCGTGGTAATAATTAAGATCCAAAGTGAACTTGAAGACATTTGCCCAAAGTCGGCCTTTTACAGCAGTCGCTGATTCCCCAAGTAAAGCTTCCCTGGAGCTGCTATCTATAGGACTAAGAGCTTCGTCAACTTGCTCAAGTGCAGCCAAAGCAAATTGGCAAGCAGATTCACTCATATTATATTGTTCAAATATCTGCATCACCCATTGATAATATAGAAGCTTCCATGCTGCAGATGAGAGAGAACCAGCTGGAAGGAAATACATGAATAAATAAAGAAGTACCATCTAAGATCATGAAAAATGAAAAGAAAGTATTTAACTGTTTAACACACTGAAACCAACACACAGCCATCCTGCTTCATGAGGCAAACTTTGCAAAGCCTGGGAAGCTCCTTCCAGAGATGCAGCTCTGTACAAAAAAAACATTAATAGCAGATAACTGGAACCTCCTTTTCTTCCACAAATGTAGCTTAAGACTGCAGTTCTAAATTAGACCTTCAAAGAGAGGTTTGTGCAAAGATCAATCTGACAACCGCTTGAATGAAATTGAAACAAGGACTTCAATAAATAAATAAAAAATGGATTTATAATAGTAAATATAATGGCTATTTATCATTACAGATAACTAAGCAAGATACAGAAAAGAAGTCCCAAGCAAAAAAATCTTGCATAAGGGAGGAAACCAACCACAGAAAGACCTATGTTTTTAGTTCTCGAATTTGTTTTTCTATTTAATATCAAGTGGATTACCAAGAACTTTAAATACCTGAAAAAGCAGCGAACGGCTTCACTAAGTTTCCTGTCTTTAAGTGGGCCATGCAATCCATGTTGTGTCTGAGCAATGAGACAACATCCAAGAAGATGGAGGAGTGTGGGCAATTTCCCACCCACATCCTGAAGGCTCTCAAATATTTTCTCCTTGTGTGAATGTGCATCCACCAAAGTAAGCAAGTACTAGATGAAACAAGAAATTGTTGGAGAACCATTCCCAAATTTATAATATTCAGAGATTGTATAGTATGACAATATAGGAAATCAAAAGGAACAAACCTCGGCAGCATTGTACTGGCCATGTCTAAGTAAGATCACTGCAAGATCAATTGAATGGCTGAAAGATACAGAAGATTCTTCTCCAGCTCTTCCCCATATTATCCAACTAGTGAACTCCCGACTTAAACTAATTAAGCTGCTGGGATTGGAAAACCGTCTGAAAGAGAGGTGGCCCAGATCTCCAGAGGAACTTCGCATACTCAATAATAGGATAAAAGCTAAAGGAAAATCACACTTCCCAAGCCTCTCATTCCACGATCTTTTATCATCGTTGCCATCTGACCATGATCGAAAGTGCAAAGCATCAAACAATACAATTCTGGATTATAAATCAATAATCTGAAAAGCAATGCAAGAAAGTTCAGTTGAAGAAACCCCAACTATACATGTCCATGCTGATTTGCTATATTTTATATCATTGAAGACTCTGTTTTATACCATAAAGCTAAGCACTAATTAGATCAATAAACTAACCACAAAAGAAACATCGTAATATCTCTATTAATATTTAATGTTTACCAAGATAATTTGATAAACAATCACATAATGTCAGTCATAACTTGAGAGAAGCAGAGCAACTAAAAATCAAAGTGTGAAAGTTAGGACCGTCGTACCGATTTGTAAAGATGAAAGTTGAGAGCTAAAATCTTCAATTGCAGGAGATTCAGATGGTGTGGTCCCAAAGAAATGGATAATATGCCACTCAGTAAGACTTTCTTGAATCATAGGAATTAACTCAAGTTTTACTCTTGAAACATCGTCATGTGACATATTAATCTGTAAAAGTAAAGAGCAAGTTAGAATTTCTCGTATAATGTATGAAACGTCGTCATGTGACATATTAATCTGTTGAAGTAAAGAATGAGTTAGAATTTTTCATATGATAATTAAATTACTTCCAGCTTCCTAGCACACAGAGATGTGTGCAGTCTAGTATAAAACTGTTACCCAAAAGTTCTGAAAATTCTAGGTGGAAACAGCTCAACTTCCTGAAACCTTAACGCCGACGTACATTCACACACACACACATAGAGAGAGAGAAAGAGATGCAACCACACTATGGTTTATATAATCAGGATCCCATCTTGAGTCCTTCAGGAGGATTTGGAGAACCGGAGGACAATAAGATCCTAACATTATTAGAAACATTTTTTACACCTGTAGCATCCATAATGAAATGAAACTCCCAATAACATGGTTCTCCAATGATGAAGAACAAAATTCAAGACAAATAAAAACAAGGGGCAAAGTTTTAACAAAATAGTTACATAGGATTTATTTATTTATTGTTTTGAGTGATGGGGATTCAATGTGTAAAATTTGCATCATCTGATATGCATGTAGACACAGAATAGTGAATACTTTATGGATATGCATTATAGTAAGAAGCTGAGTATCTGGCTCAGCATAATGCTCCCTTATTTCTCCTCCCGTTATATATATACAACACAGTTGTGGCACCATATCTTAGAGGGATCTCACTCTCCTTGACACGAATTTAAATTATTAAGAATTTCTAAGGCCAAAAATATGTTGACAAACTTCAGAACTCTTTTGGCACCTAACAATGAAGACTTAGGTGCTTCACTTTATTCTGAATTTTCATACACACAACATTCTGATCTTGTCAACAAAAACTGTAGATTCAAAATCCGTTCTCATCCAAAGAGAGCCTTTTAAAAGAAATCTATCAACATGCCTTACCATTTTTGTTTTGATTTTGATCAATCGATTAGAAAATTAATCTCAGGTTTTGCATTGAACTTCATTGCCCTTTTCCTAAATTGGTACATTTAGGCCAAGCAGATCCCTCGTATATTACAGGCTCGTAAACTGAACAAGATTATACATTTCCACTGGATTTTAACAACATAAAATGAAATGCGAAAGCATTTCTCCCTCAACATTTCACGTGATTATGTAGGCAGAGTATGCATTTACTCCCACAAGTAGCAAATAAATTAGTAAGACACGAACACTATTTCGTGCAACTATAGAAAATAAGCAAAACTTCCTAGATAACTAGATGTGTTAATCGAGAAAGAGGATAAAAATGATAATTATCCCATTAAATATGAAATCAACAAGTCTAACGAGTATTGTCCGCATCAGAGTAAATGTGGACTTTTCACAAAGATTTTTGGTATAGTTGAGTTTTGAACTTTTTTAGGTGTTTTATACTGTTTTAACACTTGATGTCAATGGTTGTGTCACCCATTTGACACATTGTTATAAAAAAATTACTAGTTCAAAAAATGAAAATGAAATATTTTAGTAAATAAAATCATACTGTATGATATGTTGATTGTAATACCAAACATGCACAGTACAAGGAAAATAATTTCTAAGAGATATGAAGCCAAATAAAAAAGTGTGAGATATCATCATTGCACTTTTAGATACCTAGTGTAGTTGTTGTGAAACTAACCTGCCCACTGATGCTAACCATATAGCTTAGCAGCATAAGAACATCCAATGCAGATTCAAACATAACTTTGGCAATTTGGGAAGTAGCCTGCACTATTGCAGAACCATTAACATTGAAGACTGCTTCAGAACCGAAATTGAGTACAATTTTACGAGGCACTAGAAACCTTAAGTAGCTCTCGGTAACATCCAAAACTTTGCTCCAGGAGTTAGCTCTATTGCACAAAGAATGTAGGGACAAAAACATATCCGTTGAAAATTTTCTTAAACTTCTATGATTTGACACTTCCTTCTCCCATGCAATATCAGCTCCCAATTCTGATATTTGTAGAGTTGCAATTGATGAACTATATCCTGTTTGTAGAATCTTCATAAAGCGAGGTACAACCTCCTCAGAGGAGATATGGGGTGTGCTAAGAAGGGACTCGTAAAATATAGCTGAAGAGGCTTTGCCAAACTGCTGGCTCACACAACTAACACACTGGAGTAACTCAAAAGAATCTCCCGGTCAAGCTCGTCACCAGAAATTTGCAATCCAGAGCTTGTATTATTGCTAAGTTCATTAAAAGAACCTGATAGCATAAGAATCATAGAAGTGTTTGCATTAGAAACAATTGTGGTCAATTGATAAAAGAAGCGCATTCAAAAGCTCATGCGTAGGATTTTGTTTATCAGTATGAAGTTTGACATACCATAGATAAGATGCTCTCGTCCTCCAAACCACGGCATAGAGAGATAGTATTTTTTCTGATTAAACCAACAGTGCCTGTGACTGAATCCAGTAGTAGACCACAAGCTGCATTGTTTTTACACCAATTATTGACATAGCGGGCACAAAAAGTTTTCCAACATTGAAGCATTGAAACTGGATTTTCACAGCCACCCTACAATAGAACACGCAGTTATCAAGTCCCTTTAACTTCTTGAACTCACCCTTTCCAATAAAAAAAAAACAAACAAATGTGTATGTACACATGGATGTCGTGTATGCATGTGTGTATTGGTATGTATGCATGGTTTGAAAAGGCGCTGGTAAGGCACGCCTCACCATGAGGCACATCATCCACGCCTTGAGGTTAAGCTTATTGCGCCTCTCTATGTGAGGTGTACGCCTCACGCAATAGCGCCTCAAAAGCGTGAGGCGTACACCTCATATCTAACTTAATTTTCAGTTGGGCTTTTAGTTAATTGAGCCAATTTTCTTAATTTTAACAGTTGGGCTTTTAATTAATTTTCAATTAGGCTTTTAGTTAATTAATTTGAATCCAATAATATAAGTACATAACATATAATATCAAAAGATTTGGGCTTTTTTACAATTCAAAATAAAAGCCCCAAAGGTTGCTTGGTATAGCAACAGACAAGTCACTAAGTCAGACATGAGGAGCGGATCATGTTTTTGAAAGGAGTAAAATTTGTCAACAAGCACATCATGTTTTTGATAGTATACTTAAGAAATTTTAATTAAGCTTCTACTCTTTACTTGTTAAAATAGACTATTTTATATCAATTTATAGTCTTTTGACTAATTTTTTAGTTCGTGGTAAGGCTTACGCCTCAAACCGCCTCGAGGCTTACGCTTTGTCTCACAACTGAAAAGCGCCTCAGGACCTATTTGCGCCTTTTTAAACATTGTATGTATGTAGACACGCAATTACCTGTGTATTGCTGGGTTCAAAATTTGGTAGCCTTTAGAAAATTATGTTCGAATTCAATTTAAAGAATAGAAACTGGGCAATCATAAGGCTCCCGTTCATATTCAACTGGAGATAATGTTGTCCATGTGATTTGACATGATCTATAGGAAAGTTGAGAAAGTGAACATATGTGACTTGAAGTTCAAAGTGGACATCTAAATTAAATTATCTAAATATGTAAACAAGGACAATGTATATGGGGAGGAGGATACGAAAAATACAAGAGAAAGAGGAAAAATATCTAATTGTTGAAAAGAAAAATGCTTTTTCTAAAAGGCCAAAGGGAATCAAGAAAATACCTGATGCTCAAACAAGAAAAGAATTTCATTTTTAGTCCATCAACAGTAAAGGAATCAAACTCAGAGTCAGTGAAGTGCTTGTTATATTCTTGTAAGGTTTTCCTGAGCACTGTAGTATGATGAACCCCAGGAAAAAGCAGCCTACGTAAGAAAATGGAAGACAAAAATGGAGCAATTTCATCCTGCAAAATTAGCAGTATTTTGTCAACCTGCTTACAAGATTGCAGAAAATACTTCAGCTGTCATAAAAAATTAACAAAATTATACCCTCGCAATCCAAATACTCGTCTCACTTTTTCATATAAAAATATACAATCATAGAGAACCCCAAATTCAAAGCAAAACCATCTCCTCAACATGCCCTTGGGATATTTGACACATTGTCAGCAACTTCAATAAATGAATTTTTTAACGGTCATGTTTTAAAATGTTTCTTGATATAACCTCAATTAAATGCACATAACATTTGTCATTGTATATTCAAAAGATCCTAAGGAACTTTGCACTGAAATAGATAAAAAAAAAAAAAAAAAAATCCTTTGCAGCCGAGAGAACAGTGTTAAAGAAACTAAGAATCGTTAATGAAGAACTTTTGTCAATTTAGAATCGTGTCATCTCTCCAACACAAGGACCTTCTAATTGGTTCTACCTTCAACCATCACTTACACATCTAAAACTACACTCTACCAATCTATCCTTTATTAACACACCACAAGGAAAGAGATAATTCACTTCAAGTGCAGAAGTATGGAGACGTGCCTGCAAGTCTAACTTCAGCCTTAAAAGAAAAACCAGAAGCTTCCATAACAGGGAAGTTTACTTCTATTGTAATACTACATTCATCTAGTACTTAGATAGATGCTAGAATCTCAATCAAAGTACAGAAACATATAGTTTAACATAAAGTATAAACAATCCAATATTCATCAAAATATGTGTGGATGTGCACGCGCGAACACTGCTGAATTATTTACATCCAAAACATAGCAACCGTTAAAAGAGAAGTAAAATATCAAGAAGTTAAACAACAATAATGAACTAAGCCTTATTCAAACGAGATGTCTCTGTTCACTAGAAATATATCCTCCAATTATTTTTTCAAAGGATGTGTCCCAAATTCATTGGATATCACTAAGCTATGAGCAGGATGGTGCATTATTTAAACTAAGGCAATAAATAACGAACAACGTGTCCCAAATTCATTGGATATCACTAAGCTATGAGCATGGACGGTGCATTATTTAAACTAAGGCAATAAATAACGAACAAAATTAAATAAAAAATTGTTTAAAACCACCTTGGAAGATGAAAATGCTGCATAGGCAAGCCAAAGAAGATCATCTGAAGAATGATCAGAACCTTGAAATAGCAGGTCTGCGACAGACAGTTCCCGCGAAGCATAATAATGTGCTAATCCCCTAACATAAAGAAGTGCAGTGTTAGCTAAACTCAAGCAGAGAACAGCTGAATCTAACTCTCCACAAATTCAAAGGGGTAAAGAAAGATAAAATTCTATGCACTTGTTCGTATTTAGTCACAATTCAAACTGCACACAGCCATAAGTAAGGCCCCAACAAATAGCAATTGATTCTCAATGGTCTACAGACAATAATCCAGACCATGAAAAAAGATCCCCAGAGACAAAACAAAATGGAGCATCTCGAATCCACTTGGATCTCTTCAAGTAAGAGAAGAAAAAAGGAATTTGCCCAGAGGAAAAAATAGTTCAGTCTAAAGTCAAATGAATAGAACTCAACAGATCATGAGCACAGAGTAACTTACTCCTTCATGCCATTAAACAAGTCCTGTGTTATCAGTCCTTCTTCTGTAAGTATGCAAACTCTGTTTGAAGTAAGTCTAACATCAATTGGTCCACCCTGACAGGATTCGAGAGGTAGATATAGCATGCCATATTTAGAAAGGGATTAATTATAAATGGAAAACATTAGAGATTAAAAAAAGGTAACAAAATGATTACCTCCCCTAAAGAGATGTTTTTTAACGATGGCTCCAGCATCAACACTCTCCCATCCCCCGGATTATATCGAAGGCTATACAAAAAGATGGTATCCCCGCTAACGTCCTTAAAGTTTAACCAAAAGAAATGAGTAAATATAAATGTCCAGACATATGTTTTTAGCATAAAAGTAAAGCTATAGAATCTGCAGAGAAGTCTTTTCAGAGACTCCAATCAAGTCAGATACAATGCACTAAATATTGTTTTATCAAAATTTCAGAAAAGATGATCAAAGTAATATGCTATTTTCTGGAAATGCAACACCAATATAATATATGAACTGAATAACAAATGTATTATTTTTTTGGACGTGCAACACGAATCTGCCATATATGAATCCAACATCAGTTAAACCATATTCAACATGTTTATCAAGCCTGCATGATATATTTAGACTACCACAGACTCCTCAGAAATGGGTAGTACTACCTGCAAGAGTAGCAACCATAGTGCAGATAAAACAGCACAAAAGCTTGATGCAAAACCCAACCTACTTGGACTCAAGACATTAAATTCTTATTCTGGAATTCAAAAATCTTCATATTCTAACGAAAGCTGACTTCGAGCCATTGCACCCTCACAGTGAACATGACCATTATTCAGCCTCACATTCTTGAACTCCTTCAACATCATTACCCATGGACTCTTCTGCAATTCTCATTTGAACCTAATACATGGCACCCAGAAACATGTACAGATGGATCCATCCCCATCCTCCCTTTTTGTCTTGTAAGGTTAAAATAGCAGAAGGAATGCATTATTACATAACTTGTAGCACATTTCATTACTCACAAGCACATCATTTAGAGAGCTCAAGACTCGCAATTATTGGTGCAACTCAATATTAGGACAGATAAAATCCTTCAAAGTTAAAGTTTTGAACAGAAACAGCCACGACAAAAACTCAAAAAGCAATATAGGATGGTTTGCAAATCGCCATTTAGTGTCTTGAAGAAAAGTCATTCGGCGTACTCATTGAATGAGAACAAGAAGTTTCCATCAAATTTATATAGCATATAATTTGTCAAACAATTATATAGCATTTAAAAGGTACTTAAATAATGAATTCCTAAGGGTCTGCTTGAGATTTTTTTTCCACTTGTTTTGACCGGTTTTGGGTGACACCATTTATGAGAGATTGGAAAAGCTGGTTATTGTTAGTTTTTTGGGGCAAAACTAGTGTAGTGTAATTTGGAGTGTATTTCTCAACTCCCAAATCAATGATTTTTGGCCGTTTTTCAAAATTTCTTCTAATTTTACCCTCTAAAACAATTATTTTCAAATCCACCATAAACTTAAAATACAAACTTCATTCTTCATCTTCTCTCCTAATGTATATTTTGCCTCTTTTCTCCAAACGATAATTCTTTTATGTGCTATTAAATTATTTTTGAAAATTTTTGCAGCCAAATATATGTTTTATTTTCATTTCCAAATATTAATGACTCAAATTTGAATTTTTTAATAAACTTTGTTGTAAGTAATTAATGAGCAAAATAGGAGAAAAATAAGAAAAGTTAGTCCAAATGTGAGTCCATACACAATAAAAAATGATTGGGTAAACTATGTAAAATCATACTGAATTGTAAAAGTGACATACACATTTACTCCATATTGTTTACACACACCTACATTTTTTAATATATATTTAATATATAGACATATATGTAATTTTATTCTTTTTGAAAACTTTCGGAACCACTAGATAATAAACTCTCAAACATGGGTTTTGACTGTTATAAAAATCGCTACTAAAAACCACCCAAAACCAGAAAATTCATAAATGTCCAAAACCAATACTTTAAAAAACTCTCATAATCGGTACCCCAAAACTCCCAAGCAAACTAAAGGACAAGGGTTCCAAGCATGGATGCATAAGCTTTCAATAGCAAGAGGGATTGGTTTATCCATAGAACATATCAGCCATTTGTTCATTCTTTCATAATAGATGACAAGCAAGGAGGCTGGAAGATGGAAAAATTCGTTCAAAAAATAGTGTCGAGTTTTCCCTGCGAAGCTTAGCCTTCCACCTCATATTCAGATACTTCACGCAACAACCTTCTCACTCCACCAACCCACCCCCAACCCCAACCCCAACCCCAACCCCAACCCCAACCCCAACCCCAACCCCAACCCCAACCTCAACCTCAACCTCAACATCCCTTTCGTCGGGGAAGCTTCCATTCAAGTAGTCTATATGAGACAAAACTCCGCGTCTCCACCTATGATTTCCTTTTCCAAGGATTATAACTTCACAAAAATGGCGGTAAGTCGAGTAAATTGCGACCTGAGGAGCACGTTTTCCTCTTTCTAGTTGGGGATAAATTAGCCACAACAAAGTTGATGCACAATTCCATTATTAATACAGTTATAAGTTCCAGAACTACTAATACAGAACCAGATTCATACACCTCAGGAGCTCATTACCAAGAAAGGGTCCAAAATTTCAGGTACTCTTATTCCACAAAATCAATTCGGTAGAAATGAAAAGAGCTCTGATTCCTAAGGAGGTTAAACTAGGAAAAACATTAGCCACGTAATTATATAGCACTATTACAGACAAACATATATATGTAAGGCATCGAGTGCTTAATTTTCATGATATCCATATTGAATTCTTTGTAAGTCATAATATAACTATTCTCATTCACATACGCAAATTACCATGAGCTGGTGCTTTATTCACGACTACTACGTGAAGTGATAACCATCTGTAATTCCCCGTAGTCTGCTATTTTGAATAGTTAGATGTTAGAGATCATAAAGAGGCATTTCACATAACAATAGGAAAATCAAATTAGCAAATCACAGATGTACACAAAAAAAAATAATAATAATAAATTAAATAAATTATACATTACATATTATTGCATGTTTAGCACATGTACAGATTTAGCTAAAACATGGTGTTGGGTTATCACAAAAGGCATGACTCAAACTTTGCATCACATGGTTTTCAATGAATAAAAGATTAAAGAAACAAAAAAATATAAATCGAGATTCACAAGAAAAAGAAAGAGTAAAAGGGAATGCAAACAGAAGAATATGTATAACAGATCAAAATGCAATTCTAAATCTCCATTGCTGTTTCAAGAGCCTCCTACCAAGTTCTGTTCATGCAGCATTGCCAGAGGAATTATGCCAGTATCATGATTAGCTTCTCCCACCCACAACCTTACAAATGTACCTGAAACTTCAGACATGAAGCCTAGGCAAATCATCAAAATGAAACAGATACTAGAGGATCAAGGTTTACATAGACCACAAACTGATGAAAATTAAATCTAACTGCAGAAAGCTATTTCGCAACCCAATTTTGCAAACATCAAGAAAATTAGATAATACCATTATAACTTCAATTCAAAAACTAGCTTCATGAAGTACACGGGCCAATCATTACTTCTCCAAATTTTCAGAAATATACTAAATATATCTCCTCTGATACTTCCGCCTTATAATGATGCAGCAAGTAAATCATACTCTTTTTCTTTTTGGAGCCTTTCACAAGTACACTTGACTCTAATAAATAGTCTATCAAGACAAGAAATTATCAATTTAAAGTTTCCAAATATTCCATGGACAAAAAATGATCGTTACATCTACATCACATCATATTTAGTAGAATAATTTTCAACAATTCCTTTTCGTTTCAACTTTAAATAATTATGAAGGTAAGGTCTTATCTCCACTTTGTACTTTTTTAGTAAAACTGGTGGGGACCATTGCCTAACCTACCACCAGTACAAGGTGGATATTCTTTCTCGTACGAACTCTACTAAGGGCATTAAAATAAGTTGACCAAATTTAACTTAGCCTGTGTTAATTGTTTTAGATCTCCTAGTTGATCTAGAAACGAACATAACGGAAAGGCAAAAAAAGATTCATTTAGCCAACCCCAAATTTATGGAGATAAGGCTTAGTTTGTTTATGTTGTAGACAATCACGTCAAGGTAAGATCTAATAAGCAAACAATATCCTGGTGCATAGCATACTAAGTCAAATGCTGTTTCATATATTTGAATTTCTAGGATGACCAAATGAAGTCTTAATAACTGATTAAATCACGATAAAATTCTAATTCAGAGAAAGACGGTACACTTGCCTGACGATGTTGGGGTTGCCACTGCCTGACTGAAAATTTTACTACTGCTAAAAAGGTCCCAGACTCGGAAGCTCCCATCGGAATGAAGCACAAAAAGATGCTTTTTATTGGACACCTCTGATATTACTAAATCCTGTACAGCAGCTACTGTCCGACTCCTTGATTATAATTGGCATATAATAGAAAGAAAATAAACAATCGAGTAAGATACAGATACAGAAAACCATAGTAATTTAATTCTTTGTCAACACGAACCATCAATAAAAATTTGCCACAAGTCAAATCGTTGTCAATCGAAAAGAACAAAGTCAGCATTGGAATTGCTTTCTATTTCTAATTTTTATGAGCAATTTTCTAAAACTTGATTGTCATAATTTATAATGTTTGTCTATCAGGATAACAAATTTTTGTTTGGTGGTCCTACACTCCTATTTTATTTATTTTACAGAAACAGTAGAGTGGAACTAGCCAATAATAAAGTTTGTCCTCATAAGGAAAAAAAAAAATGTAACACGAGTGTAATAAAATGCATGGCATCAGATGAAATGATGGATCTATAGCTATACATCATTGAACTTGCTTCATTGATGGAAACTGATATTTGATTCAATACAATGCAGCATTTTTGACCAATCAAAATTATCTAGATCAAATTCTTGCTTAATATCAAACTATGTAGTCGACAGTTTACGTGCAGACCGAACAGTGACCAAACTGCACAGAATTTTTGCACAATCAATATAATTTGAAGACAAAGTGCATAGCATGATTTTATTTTTTTCAGATAATCAAAAAATTAATACCAAAATATGGACAAAAATTTAACGTGTGTAAATGAAGATGTGGCAGGTGAGAAGACAAATGGGAGATGAGTAAGTGCTTTATTGATAGTGGGCACTAAAACTTCTCCCTTTATTGCTGTGGAACCCCTAAAAAATATATAATTGAAAACAAAAAATTTAACTTCTAAAGATTTTGAAAATTTGGAAAGTACATTAAAAAGTAAAAGTATAAACAGTTTTAACAAGGCCTTCTCCATAGACTTTTTCTTTTTCTTTTTTTCTTTTTTATTTGTAAGTGAAAAAGCTAAAGTTAAAGAGTCTACCAAATAACACATAACATGGTGTATGTGCCTTGAAAAATGAGAAAATAGTTTCTTCAAACAATAACCTATTCTACAGTTAGTTCTGCGCCAAAAATATCAAGGACAGCAATAATGAGCTGGCAATGAGGGCTCCCAACAGGGGACAACAACAGTTGTCAGTATCCAGGTCTATTATTTACCCATTGGAGCTTGGACAGGTGATCTATGATACTTGACACTAGTTGCTTGAGCAGGGAGGGGGGGATAGAGAGAGAGAGCAACAAATAGGAAGTCATTTTCAATTTTAATTCTGTCAAAATACCCAAAAGGAAAGAATGCAAAGAAATCTAGATCAAACCTACAACCACAAAAACCCCTATATCTAAAAGCTTTAGCTTTTAGAGAGGTCACATGTATATCATTTAAATTGTCTTCAACGGAGTGCAAGGAAAATATGCAGTTAACCTCAAACATCACATAGATATTAAGTGCGCTCGAGAGTTATTGAACTCATGGACCTTGTTTGACAACTAACCACCATTGTAAATGCACGAGTAAAATATTTTGGCTATGTATGATATGTAAAAGCTTCTCTATAAAGGTTGTTTACCTCATGAAATATCAGTCAAACACCTGGGCAAGAATTTAAAACACGTCTCCGATACCACTTGGGTTTGTTAAGAACAGAGATAAAAAAATCAAATCTTAATCTAAATTGAGGAAGCACCAGAAACAAGAATATAGAATCGCTTACTATCTGACCTTCATCAATAAGTATTGAACTCATGAACCTTGTTTGACACTAACCACCATTGTAAATGCACGAGTAAAATATTTTGGCTATGTATGATATGTAAAAGGTTCTCCATAAAGGTTGTTTACCTCATGAAATATCAGTCAAACACCTGGGCAAGAATTTAAAACACGTGTCTTTGATACCACTTGGGTTTGTTAAGAACAGAGAAGAAAAATCAAATACTCCCTCCGTCCCACAAAGATAGACCCACTTTTTTTTCCACACAGATTAAGAAAACTCATTTAATGTAATTGAAATTATAAAAATTTCACACAATTCTCCCATTATACCCCTATTTAAGTTAAATAGAAATAAAAAAAATAGATATGTATGTATATATATATATATATAAAGAGAGAGAGAGAGAGTTAAGTTAAAAAAAAAAACATTAATGAAGGTTTAGAGAGAGAAAGTTATATAAATAGAGAGAGAATTACATTGGAAAAAGAAAAAAAGTAAATGAAAGTTTTAGAGAGATATATTTTGGTTGATAACAATGTAAATTAAATAGGGGTATATTAGGAAAAATAAAAATTTAATATATCTCCTAGATATAAAGTAAGTAGCCTATAATTTAGGACAGATAAATAAGGAAAACGGGTCTATCTTAGGTGGGACGGAGGAGTATTAATCTAAATTGAGGAAGCACCAGAAACAAGAAAATAGAATCGCTTACTATCTGACTTTCATCAATAAGTATTGCTAAATATAGCATTAACTCACATCCATGAATATTTTTATCATCTCGATTCTTTATCATGCGAAAATTTCTTTAAGCCAGTTGGTCATCTTACAACAAAGCATAAACAGCAGATTACATGCAAGTAACAAAAAGAAAAAACGAGAAATAACAGAAATGAGAGGAGTTTTGAGAGAGAATTTTTTATCATTTTAAAAGTGAAAACAGATACCTTGACATTATGCCCCACAACCGACCAAAACCAGCATCATCTCGTAGTTCAGACACAAAACCTAAAAATTAGATTAGATAAGGATTAGGAACGATACTTGAGAGAAACATAACCATAACTTCGAAATGATGCAGAACTGAATGAGAACTGTGGAGACAAAACTTTTAGCAGTCTACTTAAACAACCAAGCCACTAATTCATACATTATCGTCTATTTTTAAAAGCATCGTCAATTTATTGAAAATAATAAGGACAAGAGGATAAGGAACCCTACATCAATAAAGTGAAAACCAATCAACAATATAATACATCTTACCTACCAAGAGGAATCAAAGAAACAAGATAAATGTTTAAATTCCTTAGTTATGAAAGCCCATAAAGAGCTAAAAACTTAGCCCTTCCCATAAATGAAATATTTCTTGTTCCTTCTTTTCAAAAATTCTGCTATTCCACAAGTCCATCTCACATCTCCCAACCTTTCCGACATAAAACCAACCATTGTTTGTTTTTTTTCAAAACTACAAGCGTTTTTCCAAAGGAAAACCAACAGAAAACCAGCATATATTTGTAACGTGCTCCACAAAAATCTCGCAATATCACAATGCAACAAGTGGACAATGATTTCCACATCCTTCCTAGAGCTCACACGCCAGAAAGAAGAAAGAAAAAGATGAGGTCTTTTCTTTTGCACGACTACATGTTGATTATCCTATGAAAATCCAGTAGTGCAAACACCTTGACCCTGTAAGAAGAACTAGACATCCAAGTAAAAGAAAGCTTGGAATATCAACAAAAACATAAAAACACGATTCAGAGGAAAAAGATACCAGAGGAATACAAAGATTATGATTTCCTGTTCGAACATAAGGGCTTGAGCAATTTCAAATAAGAAAGATAAATCCGAAAGGTCGCATCTCTCAGATTGACACAGAAATGCAAATTCCATTAAATGGAATTATTATCTGAGAGTATACAAAATGAGTTAACTAAGGCATTCTTCAACTTGGAAAGATTACACAATCTCAGAAAAGATACAGCAAAAGAAAGAGACCTCTCCGACCATCCTCCCAAAAACAATTTTTGTCTCCCAGAACCACGTCACTCTTAGCAAAATTTATGAAAGAGAAATTCCCTGATCAAACTTCCTAGGATTCCTAAATGAACCTCTTGCAGCCATTTTCAGGTCTGAACCACTTTGGTTTAGCCCATATTTACAATTTACCTCACAACATGTCCTATGAAAAAGCTTGTTCCAAAAGAAAATCTCCAGAAGTCATTTACCTAGTAGAGGCAAGTTTTTCATTTTTACATTACTCACTTCATTCTTCGCTCCTAATCACAAAACCAATTCTACAAAATAATCTAAACTCCCTCACTCCCCTCCCATAAAAATTCTTCCGTTAACATCTCTAGCATCAGAAGTCAGTCAACTGAGCAAGAAATTTTAGTAGCTGATCAGAGGAAACGAAACATTGAAACATATAAAAATGAAATGAAGACACAACATTATTATAGACCTGGAGCACTCGGGTCAAGTATGCCAAGTTGGAAATAACCAATAGATCCATCACTCCTTCCAACAACGAGACATCCTGCTCTTGCTGCAACTGCTGTTATTGCTCCATGATGTGGTTGAATTTGTGTGTTATACTCAAGAATATCGGTAGCTGGGAAAAGAGAAAATGTATAGTCATAAATATTCCTTAATCTGATCAGGTAAGCAACCCCTGAGATTGTCAAAGCATAAAGCACAAATTGATTTCCGGAAGCAAAATTGGCCTGCATACAAAAGAAAGCATTACAGCACAGCTTGGTCATATAGAGGAAGAAACGAAAAGGCAGTAACAGATGCAAATTATTGAAAACTTGCAGACCTCATCTTTGCATATAAACGCAAAGGGAAAAAGAGAATCAGGAAATATGATTCGGATTCCAATCCTTGGTATTTCTTTATAACTAGAGAGCTCTAAAATCTCGAGCATATTTGACTGAATCTTGCATGTTTTCCTGTAGCAATTAAATTATTGGACGTCAACCCTGTGTAATGTAGAAGGAGAACAGCATACAACAGTGTGCATAGGGAAATAGAGAACTTAAGAAATTAAAGCAATCAATTGATAATGTTCAAAGAGAGAAAGCAGTCCAGCAATTCCAACAGACTAAACCAAAAGTGGGTGTCAATAACTGAGCTACAGTTCACAATATCATCATTTACAAAGAATTCAAAAGTCATAGAGTACCATATCCTACCAACAATCCTTCTTATCATGACAGACCAGGGCAACTAATGTTGGTGTCCACAATTTGTTCCTGAACTTATATCCGGAACTACTGCAATTTCAAATCTATTGGCTTATAAGGAAACCTTAAGATCATTTTCCACATTGTATGTCTCCCAGTATCAAATCTAAATATATAATTTGGCATGTTTAACAAGGCAAGATAATTTAAAAGCTGATTCAATTGTCAGACAAATGACTAGCATGATTGGAACTCAAAACCCATAAGTCAGAAAAGTTGATGTGTCAAGAACTCTGTGCTTGCCATTTTCTCATGAAAATATATTATAATATCCTGTCTAGTAAGGAATAGAGTCAACTGAATCTTGGGTCAATAATAAACAAAAACAGAAAAGTATTCTTCAATTTCCTTTTGGGAATCTAAACACCATTTGAAGTCCTCCAAATATTTTCACATGACCACAGAAAGAAGGCAGCCTCCTGGTTTAAGAAGCCGCTAGAGTATTAAGAAACTCAGTTCACCATTTCAAGCAAAACCTTGAATCATGATGAATATATAACAACAAGAAATAAAAAATATTAATAATAAACACACAAAGAATGGGGGAGACTTCATTTCAGCTCTCTTTCAGTTACAAAACTCTATGCAATCGAATCACAATGTACCGAAGCCCTCATTTTCCTTTCAATTAAAATTGTTTGAAGTTTATTAAGATACAATCCCTTAACAAATACAATATAACTAGAGAAAGTTCCAATAAAAAACAGAAACCCAGAAACTAAAATCCTCCAGCTTAGAAAAACAAATAAATAGCCGGAGCAAGTAATCCAGAGTCCTCGTAACATAAACATACACTAATAGCAAATACAATAATATCAGCGCAAGTGTATACATAAACTAAAACATAAAAAAAGTTCAAGTACATGTGCAGGGGCTCACCAGATAAAATAGGTAGGGGGGTCTCCCACAGTACAGCAGGAGGCGAAATCCTTAGCAAGTGAGTTGGGAGGAGTAGTGGTAGTAGAATTTGAAGAAGAAGAGACAGAAACTTGATGCCACTTGATGGAATCGGTGCCGAGTATTGGAACCTCCATCCCCGCCATGCGCCACCCGCTTGTGCTCCCCATTGCAGCCGCTGCTGATTTGAGGCCTTCGAGAGTTGAAATTGAAACCCACTCGGGATCCAAAAAATGAGTGTGTATGCGTGGGTTCTGGGTTTTAGGAGGAGAATTAGGGGTTTTTTTTCCACTGGTGAGTGTATAATTTGAGGTAATTTTGGGTTGCGACTGGACTGGTACTGGCACGGTCCGTATGGGCCAATTTTATGTGGTTCGATGCGGTCCGTGTTGGGTTGGTCGAGCTGCGGGTGCAGACTTTAAGGGAAATTGGCACAAATGGTCCTTAACCTTTGTCATTAGTGTAGAAATGATACCTAACATTTTTTTGTCATATAAGTCCCTAACCTATGTGTTTTGTTACGTAATTGGTCCTTATTTGATGAAAAAAAAAAATATACCCTTACTTTTAATTAAATAAACTTGTAATTTGATTCCTAACATTTGTAAAAAGAGCAAATAGGTCCGATATTTTAATTTTTTTATAAAAAATTAATAGAAACTAAAGAGTTCTTTTTTTTTAATTAACAATTTATTGACCAAAAATAAAAGATTGTTGTTGTTTTAAATTATGAAGATCAAGAAAATATTTAATAAGCAACTATACAACCTCTGGGACAATTCATTCGACATGGATACTGTTATTACTAAAAGCAATAGCATGTTGAATCCGACGATGTAGTGAGCCTCATACCTTTGGAGACACGGAGTCATCATTGCTATTTTTTACACACTCTATGAGTATCTCACCATCAAAACCAATGGTGTAAGGTTTGTCGCACTCTCGTTATTGGTGAACTTGAGTGCATAAACTTGTAACTATAGACACGGAAAATAAGAAATTTATTGGATCAAGTAATGTTAATTTCAAATTGTGAAAATTAAATAACTAAGATATTGTTTGGTGTAGCTTTTTAGTAGTTTTTATAATAAAAAAATGATAAAATGTGTTGTTGAAATGTTGATACAAGTTGTAAGTTTCATTAAATGTGTTATTATAATTAATTGTTGACTTTGACTTTTAATTTTTATTAGTTTTTAAACTTCACCAAATAAGCTCTAAGATAGAATAGTATAAAAATAAAGACAATTCGCTAGAATAAATGATTACTCACTTACATTAAGTCGATTGAAAATATATTTCTCCAAATTCAGCTTTAGAAAAGTTCTCACGTTAGAATTCTAAATTAGAATGCTTGGACAATAACCATCGGCTTTGTTACAAATCTTCGCTTCTAATATTGGGATAGTTTCAGAGATTCATATTTGAGGCGATTAAAAATCATCGAGACTATAAGTCATTTAAGGTCTCACATCCCTTTATTCCTAAGATCGCTTTTGAAAGATGAAAGGATAATCTTAAACGACTCATTATCTATGCATATGAATTCGCCTTATCCGGATCTACTAGCACCATCAATGAATTTTTGAAATATTTCTTATATGTTGTGGTGAACATAAGAGAAGTCAACAAAAAAGGATTCCAACATATACTACGCCTCAATCACTAACATTAGCCTTGTTCAAAAAAAACAATGTACACATCCGAAGTTGAAATGCTAGGTAGATGATTAAAGTATTTTATGTTTGATCCTACAACATCTTGAATCAAACTTTGAACATTTATCATCGCCAAAATATCGTAAACCAGTGGTCAAGCAAAAGTTCTCCATAGTAAAACTTACAAGACTATCCCGATCTTGAACAACATCTCATTGGCACTGGGCTGCTTGACTTTCCTAAGAAGCACTTGGTGAATGAGCTGGTGATGTAATACATTTTTGTGTGCATTCAGGAAATGACCAGAGCATATATCTCTAGAGATTTTCTAGTAAACATTCGACGCTGTTCTATACAAGGTGCTAAAATTTTTAGCCCTGGACGAGGAATTTACTTTTACCAAGTGACCATTGGTCGGAGTGCATCAAATAGTCCCACTCTTGGAAAATAAGACAAGATAGGTTCCGCGTTATAACAAGGATATGAGATTATTGTATTAAAAGATTGAAGGAATCACTGTCTAGTGACACTCATATGCAAGAATTCACATTAAGAAAGTATTATCAACAACAATTGAGAAATATAAATAGACAATATAAGCTAAGTTATTTAATTTGTAATGCAACTCATATACATTTTTCACAAAATAGGTTGTTCAACAATTAAATTAACAATGAGTTTGTTGGTAGTAGCCATAGACGTTATGGACATAGATGTCAAATCTATCATAAAAAGTTTCAAGGTGTGAGTTTTGAGTAACGTTGAGAGACAGTAACACCATCAATAAATGGTGACAAACGCAGACGGATTTACTTGAAGCCAAGAGGGGTCCAGGCCCCTCTCAATTTCACACCACTTGAGCCCAATGAAGGCCCATTCTCCATTTCCGTCTCTATCTCTATGACCCTCTCAAATTTCCACCATAATTGATTATTGCTGAAAGTGGTTTGTTCAAATATATGCATTGGATTTACATTGATGTTGGAAAATAGTATATTATGATCCAATAATAGACAATAGCTTCCAAACACATTAATATGTTGAAAATCGATTTTGCAAAAATCCAATATTGTAATGTACTACACGAGATATTATGTTGAAAAAGCACATTATATTTCATCTACAACACTGATAGAATGCCCACCATATTTTATATATCATATTGATTTTGCTTGAAATTTTGTTCCTTATTATTTACGTAGTGCTCCCCTCGAACAAAAGTCTATGTCCGCCACTGGTGACAAAGATAAATGACAATGTAGATGTTCAACATGCAACACACAAAAGACTTGATTTCTGTATATGCATACATTATGTATACAAAGATTACATCTTTGATTAGTTTTGCAATTATAGCATATTAAAAACCATATAAATTTTGCAGAAACATTAGAACGGTAACATTGTTAAATAAAATTTTGATCATATATATAGAGCAAGAGGGATTTTGGGGCTTTTACACTTATCTAGTGAAGAAGTGACAAGTGTCCCGGTGAGCATTATAACAATGTCCATCGGGAGTATTAGATCAAAACCATATAGAGCAGACTATAAATTAGCTATGGAGGTAGTAATTTTTAGATGATGTTAAAATAGAGTATCAATCAACACCTTAAAGAATGAACACGAAGGAAGTGAAGGTGTATAATAAAAGACTAAGAAGAAGATTTTTGAAATTGTCGTGAACTACTCAATCACTTAAGGAAGGATTCAATTTGGTCTATGTAAAAAGGAATATTTCCATTATAGATAGGTTTCATTACATTTTAATTAAGAAATAATTTTTTATAAATACAGTAATTATAAAAGATAATAAATAATGGTGAAAATAAAATCTTATCTGGTATATTTGAAAATATTGTAAAAAAAATAGAGATCCTAATTTTCACGATGTAAAAAAAGCTTTTTTCATAGGTTTAAATTAGCACATATTTGGTAGTATTGAAATTATTTTTTAAGTGCATATAAATTGTGGGTTTTATTGAATTTGTGGATGATAAATGGGTAACAAGTTGTGTGTCCTTCGAAATGTATGGATAAAAAGTATGTCTGATCATTTTGACCGGCTTAAATTATAATTTAAGCTTTGACAAATATGGTGTTAGGTAAAAGAATTTGTAAATTATAAGCAGTGGTCTTACAAAATGTGTAGATAAAAAATAGATAAAAGTTATGGATCTTACAAAATGTGTGAATAAAAATAATATTTGACCAACATATAAGTACTTATAAATACCCACAAACATACTCTAAGGTTTATTGGTCGTCTTTAGAGGCCATCCACCAAAATCAGAAAAAAAGAGAGATAAAAACTTATTTTTGTGGAAATCTAATAAGAGTTAGGTTCCGCGTTTTAGAATTTTTCTCCAAGTTGCATGCATGCTCATATACTAACAATATATATATAAGAGTCCCTGTTAAAGCGATTTAAATCTCCCAAGTGGACGGATCGCTTACAAGTAATAAAGTGATAAATAGAGTGTCGAACCCACGAGGACCAGATATTAATTTAACCAATTAATTTATAATTTAAACTTTAACAATATAAACAAACACATATTTGAATTGTGGTTTTGTGATTCTAATACTATTTTAATGAAACCTAAATTATCAAACAATTAACTTTAAAATAGAGAGAACGAATTCAAGCTTTACTAACACTAGGATTTGCGAATCCACCAACAATTTCCTTAATCAAATATCCGTTTAACCACTTTAGCTTATAATTACCTTAGATTGAAAATCAACGTTCCTAAATTAATCAAAAACCTCTCTCGATGGTCAATCAATTCTATATGTTATGTGAACTTCATTATCTCTAATTAAGCTTCGAACATAAACACATGCATTAAAATCTCAAGAACACCTAAATGGATTTCATAAAGTATAATAATAATCTCTATCTATTATTGGACCCTATGTTATTCAATACCACGTGCTTAATCTATATTGAATATCTCGACTTCAATATAGATCACAATATATTCTAATGGTGATCAGGCATTAAAATGATAAACAAACTGAATAAAGAATAATCAACCCAAAAGCAATTAATCACTAAAACATAAAAACTTCTAATTAATTAAAAATCATGAGGTTTCATCGCTCATCCTAGAAAAATTAGAATTAGCCGGCCATGATTTCGCCAATTATGACAATAATTGATTTCATCATGATCCCGCAAAAGAAAAAGAAGAAGAAATAAATACAACCCGTGATTCAGGCTGAAGAATCTTCAATCCCGTGCCTTGATCTTTGATTCTCCTCTTCTATCTTGTTTCCAAATTCGTCTCCTCTTCTGGCTATTATCTGTCTTATTTATAATGTTCTCCAACCCTCTAAAACGTGTGTTTAAGTTGTTGTTTTATCTTAGAGTTGTAGAGTTCTAGTCCCATCAGAAAACTGCCAAAACTGGTGCCCGTTATGCCCTTCAAGTCTCTTTTCGTCTTTTTGTTAGATTGATACTTGAATTTGATTATTTCCTAAAATAATAAGAAAACAACATGCAATTAAACTGAAAACAACTAATAGTACTCATAATCGTCCCTTTTTGTGAGCCCAGATAAGTACAAAATTGTACTTATCAAATCCCGCCATTGGCATCAATCTCTCAGACCGCCTCTTTCTTTTGCGTAAACCGAATTTTTAAGATCAACTTCAACTTTTTATATATTTAATTAATAGGTAAGGTGCTACGTGTACATAGTATGTTTTCAACACCGCTCATGATTTGATATTATGTTTTAGACTAAATTTCAAGTGCTACTCGTAAATAATCATGAGTTAGACTTAGTTTAAAACCCTGGGTTTCAATTTTAGCCCACGGATTAATTGTAGTGCTTTGCACGAATCGAGTTCTTTTGCACAAATGATCCATATCATTTGCTTATGTTATGGGTTGATGATCTATCTTTTATTTTTGGCAATAACATCCCTGCTTTCAACCTTTTATGGCACAAATGGTCATTGCCGTCTACTTTCATCCATTTTCTCCGTTAAGCGCGCAAGCGATAGTGCACACAATTTATTTTACAAGTGTAATTTCGTCTTTTTACTATTTTGGAAATTAAAAATAAGATAGATAAAAATTTGCAAAAGATAGATCCCAACCTTAAGAGGGGAAAAAAAAGAAAATAATTTAAAAATAGTCTTCTTTCTAAGCACCCAACCCACCCGAGCATCCGACCATGGAATAATGGGTATGGGAATTAAAAACATTAAAGAAGAAGATTGAATCCAATTTTGTGTGCAAATGGTGTTGCGGTGGTGGTTGTGAAGATGGTTTTGGCTTTGGGGATGAAAAAAATTTGTCGTGGAGATCACCATTTTCGCCTTCTTGTTGATTTCCTTGGAGTATGTCAGTAAAATTACTTGTGGAATGTTGAATCCGTGCTTAGATGCACAAAAGGGATTAAGATTGAATCCATGCTCAGATGCTGGGGTGGGGTGTTTTTTTAATTATTTTCTTTCTTTTTCTCTCTCTTAAGTTTGGGACATCTGCTGCAAATTTTTATCTATCCTACTTTTGATGCCCAAAATAATAAAAGGACGAAATTATCTTTGTGAAATAAATCATGTGCACACGCACGCCTTTAACGGAGAAAATGGATGGAAATAGACGACAAGACCATTTGTGCCATGAATAGTTGAAATAGGGTTGTCGCTGTCAAAAATAGAAAGATGGATCATCAACTCACAAAGATAGGCAAATGATAGTGATCATTTGTGCAAAAAAGCTCGCATTTAATTGTGATTTTTTTGTGATGGGATATTTTCATTCGCTTTTGGTAAGAGAATTTTGTAATAATATAATTATTGAAGTAAATTGCAAGCATATCATGAGTATTTTGTAGAATGCTCATTACTCCTTATTTACAAATATTAGTAACTTTCGGCTTAGATGGTGGTAGATGATGTGTGTGTCGACGGATCACAAATCATATTCTCAAGATTTAAAATGGACGCCTAAGTATTCCTTATACAACATATAGTAGCTTAGGATTTAATTTTTATGTTATAATTAACAATTAGTTGATTTTGGAAGATGAATTTGATTTAACATTGATTTTTATTACATGAATAATTTCGAAGTTCAATTAGTCTCATTAAAATTAATCATATAATTAAATTCAAAATTAATCATGTAATTAAAATCAAATTTCGAATCAATATTCATCATCCAAAATCAGCTAATTGCCAACTATAACATGAAAATTAAACCTTAAACTACTACGGGGTGGGTAAGCAAGCATCCATTTGAATCTTGAGAATATGATATGTGATCTACCGACATGCACAACCATCAACCACCATCCAAACTACTCATTACCGGAAGTTTGTAATTAAGAAACATCAGTATTCAAGAAAATACTCAATGAGATTATATTACGTAGTCATCATATCAAACTGAAGTGAGAATTATCACACCATGTAATTAATTCATAGAAGCGCTGCAATTAACCCGAATGTTTAAACTGAAACTGATTCATAATTTCTCTCGAATGAGCACTGAATAACTAATAATTAAATCTAAATATGATATTAAATCAAGAACGGCGTGGAATAACTACTGTTGCACGTAGCACCTCAACTTTTAAATAAAAATCTAAAATTTGAAATTGAACTTGAAAATTCGAATTTGTACGAAAACGTCCGAAAACTTGATCAAAACTCCAAATTTCTTGCCTTGTATAAGAAAAATATGCCCTTTTACCATGTATCCCAGCTTTTTTATACAAGTTTTGTTCATCTTCTTATTTTTTACAGCTAGATGTCAGGCTTTGCGTTTGTCTTTTACTTTGATGGAAATTTAATTATTTTAAAACTTACATAGAATTAACATTTTTAAGCTTAGCCGAACATGAGTGTTACAAGTCATTATAAGTATAAATTAATGATTTAAAACGACATTGACTCGAAAATGGGTAAATTTCAAGATAAAAAAGGCCAATCAGCCACTGTCGGCTCAAATCACGTACGAGCTGACGTCGGTCACATAATGATTTATAAGCACTTGTAAATTAATCAAATTTTCATTTCTATTTAAATTTTTATAAATTCATAATTTTTATTTATTTGTTATTCGTGGCATTCTCAGAGAACCCACCGTAAAAGCATTACTTAAACTATAAAGAAATTCACTTACTATCATGTATTGAATAATTCAAGAAAGATAAATATATACAAACATAGGAATCTATTCTAAGAAAGTTGTCTGATTTCTATATTCAATGATATAATATGGCAGAATAAATACAGATCATATTTTTAAACATATAACCGAATAATTAAGTTTATCCAGATGTACAGTAAACTCTAATCATATCATTCATATTCTCCAATACTCCTAGCTGGTTGGTAAAGATCTGTCATTCCCTGCTTGTCTAGCATATTTTTGAATGTAGGATTAGAGAGTCCCTTTGTGAGGATGTCAACAAATTGTCTACCAGTTGGGACATAAGGAGTACAAATCAGTCCACTGTCGAATTTCTCCTTTATGAAATGTTTGTCCACCTCAACGTATTTCGTTCGATCATGTTGCACTGGATTGTGTGCAATACTGATTGCAAATTTATTGTTACAATATAACCACATAGGTCCTTCCCACATCACTTTTAGATCTTCTAGGATAATCTTAAGCCACAAGAGCTCACAAATCCCTAATGCCATTGATCCGAATTCAAACCGTGACTGACCTCGATATTACAGCTTTTGTTTTTACATATCCATGTCACCAAGTTTCCTCTCAATAGAGTACAATACCCTAAGGTAGACCTTATATCCAACACTGCACTTGCCCAGTCCACTTTTGTATAGCCTTTAGTTTCAGAGTTTCATTTATTCTATAAAGAATTCCCTTACATTGAGTTGCTTTCAAGTATTTGATTACTCTATAGGTTGATTGGAGATGAGAGTTCTTGAGATTGTGCATAAACTGGCTTATCACGCTTACTGCAAAAACTATGTTTGGCCGTGTATATGAGAGACAAATAAGTTTACCAACCAACTTCTGATATTGGCCTTGTCTATTCCTTATTCTTCTTCATTAATGTCAAGTTTATGTCCTGGTTGAATTGGAGCGTCACATGGCTCGCAGTCCATCATGCTGGTCTCTTTCAGCTCACATTTATAAAGAACATAAAGATGAAAATCCAAACATTAATAGATCATTGCTCATAAGAATCAAATCTTCACATAGTAAGTGCAATAAATAAAGTTCAATTATTTTGCAACATTTTTAAGCATCTTCATTAACCAGTTTTCATGACGGTGCACCGAGAATGAGTAAAATATCTGCAACTTTGTAGGATAATAAAGAAGAAAAGTCTGAGCATTAGGCAACTCATCATCATCTTCAACCCCAATCTCAACTAAATGCTCCAACAATTCATTGTCCTTTGAAGAAGATTGGTTCTCACACTGCGACAACACTTCAGCCAAACGATTTGGTGCCTTGTCAATTACACCAACAACCTCTTTGAATGAGTTGTTATCCTCACTAACTTTACGTCTATTTCTTGCACTTTTTTGATGCACCGCCATCTTCGGATTGGCAACCTGAAAATTTTAAATCTTTCTCATGTGCTTTAACATTAACAGCTTCCAATGTAACTTCATTTTGTTATGTCATCTCATCAATTTCATCAACCGAGTTCATTGCATTTTTTTGAGCTAAATGAGCTCTTTGTCCACTTGATCTCCCTAGGGGTATCACTTTCATCCCCATTTGCCCTATCTTTAACGAAAAAACTCAGATAACTTGTCAAAATTATATACATGCTTGTTCTTCTATTGTGCAACATTTGGATTCAACTGCAAAAAATCCATGAAATGATGTCTTCTTATGAAAAAGAGTCTTATGACACTACAACATAAAATTAAATTTATGTTACTAAGAGAAGAGGAGTATAGTTTATGCAAACCTCAATAAGTTTGACCAAGACTTCAAGTTCGGCAAGCCATGTTGAAGTAGTTTGATCATATGAAAACCACTTAATCCATCCTTAAACACATCATGGCAAGCCGACCAAGATTTCTCGAGTATGCCAAATATTCTCTATTGCATTGCATAATAAAGAGTGTCGATGATTGAAAAGCTCACGAAGATTTCTAGGCGTGTTTCACAGAAGGCGTGTTTCGTCGTGAGTACTCTTTAATGAGGTGACGCTCTCTCCTCAGAAGGTATGATAAGACCACGCCTATGCATGAAACTCACACAACAAGATAAAATTTTCCTATATTAGAACACATACCGTCAAGATACTAGTGTCAAACATTACGAAAAAAATATGCGAGTTTGTAATCACCGTTGGAATATGAGTGGATAATCACGTGAGGGCATTATTCATTGTTCTAGAGCTAGAGACGGTTCCTTCCCACCCAACAACACATACGTGAATTTCAAGTCAAACGCAATCAATCAAAACATTCGTAGTTGAATATTCCTTTCTACCATTGTACTTAGCAAAGATGTTCACTTCGGATTTTAACATGAATATGTGTAACATCAATTGCCCCAATACAAATTCCCGCATTATTTATTTACTTATCAAAGTGTCACTATGTAATTGTATAATTGTATTCAAAGTTTTTATTATTGACAATGCTTACCTTAAAGTAGGGGGAGAATTTGGTGTAATGATGTATTTTGGGTGGCACTCGATTTCCATTTGGTTGTACAATGAACTTATCATCTCACTCTATAATTGCTTCCACCACTCTATTAAAGTGAAGACTAATCGTCTCACCAAAGTGATGAAAAACACCGAACATACACTATGCTTTGTGTTTTACCCAAAAAATCCAAAGGAGTTTAGCAATTTGTTCTTTAATTGTGGCTTGTTGAATTGCACGAAGTCCCCGCTCTTTACTAAACTAATACAAAATCCTACAAATACTACATGACTCATTCGAATCAAATATTGACTACTTGGTCCCGCAACACGTTGCATTACTTCATCTCGCCCTCGTTCACTATACAAACGTATTGCATGATTGATTCGATTCAAACTTGAACTATTTCGTGCCGTAGACCATCGCCGCATTAATATAAGTTCAAGAAGAGAGTAATCATCGACAGATACAACGACGATATGTAGATGTACATGATAAGATCACTATTATTGAAATCGTCATGATCGACCATCTATAACAGAATTATAGATATGTAAGGAAATCACTCAAAATTAAGATTCTTTCAACTTAAAATATTGTTGGTAAAGTAAGTACTTTTTTCCAAAATTCAACAATATAAATGACAAAAAACTTTAGAAAACACTAAACCCAACACAAAACACACGCTGACACGGGGCATTTATGTTGCCGAGTCGGGCACATGTCTGATTCTCATAGGGTGCGCCCCCACGATTCGGGCAACTTATATTTTCCATATAACGAAATCCCTCCATCTTTTATTTGCGCTCTTCCTATGATCATGGTAAATTTTTCGAATTTAATTCCGGTATATTATCAGCTTTATATTTTGTTTCGATGGAATTAAACATTTCGTATTAATTTTTAGGCAAGTGGAACAGGTGAGAATTCAAAGAAGCTGAAGCTCTATTCCTACTGGCAGAGCTCTTGTTCTTGCCGCGTTCGAATTGCACTCAAATTAAAAGGTCTGGTTTTTCTATTCGTCAATTGAATTCTCGATTTTATTAATAATTTTGCTTAATTTCAAAAATTCTTTATTAATTTTTTATTTTTGATAATTAACGAAACAAATGCAACCTTGAATTGAATAAACAGGGTTAGACTACGAGTACATAGCAATTAACTTGCTCAAAGGGGACCAGAAATCTCCTGGTTTGACTCCTTCCCCTCACACCCTCTTCATTTTTTCTTTTCAATTGTATATATATTTTGAGATATAGCATGTTTGGCTAAGCTCTAATTTACTGGTAAGTAAATGAGTAAATTTTAAAATAAATACTTTAATTATTGGTGAAGGTTGGAAATAAGTAATGTACTTATTTTGACTGTATTGTTATCTATTAAAATTATATGTAGCTTCAATGGATTATTATCAAATGGAATTTTTTATTACATTTTTGTGTCTTCTTGGGATTGTAGAGTTTTTGAAGCTTAATCCACTTGGATATGTGCCCGTACTTGTGGATGGTGACATTGTAGTTGCAGACTCTTTTGCTATCTTGATGGTGAATTTGTACATTGATATTATAAAATATAGAATTGATTAACAGTGAATTTCGCATAATTCAACCTTACGATCAAATAATACTGTTGATGACTGGAGACTGTAATGGTGCAGTATCTAGAAGAGAAGTATCCTCAGCATCCATTGTTTCCAAATGATCTTCAGAATAGGGCTCTCAATTACCAGGTGAGAAATTGCGTTTTAATTATTAGTGTTCTTTAGCTCATCTGATACAATTCCCTCTCAGCGTAAATTGCAGTTTTAGGATCCAACGTTTATTAAACATTCTACTAAAAGGTTAGGGATCAGGTCATCTTTGTAATCCAAATGTTCGTTGTAGCAGTTATTCCCCTGGGACGTGCTCCATGAGGAGATGCAAGGCCCAATCGACTTGACTATACAATTTTAAAAGAGAACGATAACATGAAGCTTTTGGTGAACATTTTTGTATGGTGTGTCTCATCTATTGGATGTTGAGTCATTACTCCACATTAATGGGTGTTGCACATATATATAAATATTTCATGCAAGCATGCGTTATTGAATAAAATGCTGACTTAAAAATTTACAGTCTGAAAATTGCAGCTTCCAAATAAATTGCACACAATTATTTTTCTTTTTTCTTCTTAGGGTTTGAATCTAACTTCACTTCTTCATGTTTATTCATCGCAGGCTGCAACTCTGGTTTCTTCAAACATACAGCCTCTTCAGAATTTACCTTTCCTTTTGAGTGTAAAGTTGCCCTTTTGATTCAAATTCACGTTCCTCACTGTAAAATTACCGATTTATATATGTATGATATGTTTCAATAGGATATATTGAATAACTTTTTGATTTTTAATGTGCAGCGTTATAATCAAGAAAATCTTGGTCCTGACGAGAAGGTTGTTTGGGATCAAACTCATATACCAAAAGGCTTTGCAGGTAAGCTTTGACCTTAATGCCCTTTCTATGAAGAACAGAAAATAATGCGTGGAGGAGCAACCATTTTTAATAGAAGTTATGATCCAATTGCATATAGATATACAGACAACTTGATTTGAGCCTCATACCAGCTCAATTTATATAGTTGAATGAATATAATATATTCTCTTCTCCTGTATTTCTAAACAAAATTCTAATAGTAACTGAAGCATGATAGTAGGGGATGATAGTTTGATTTAAAATAAATTGATGACGGTATGCTAGTTGTACATTTGTTAGTTGCATTAATTTATTTCAGAATGAGAAGATAATTATCCATTGCCAAAATATATAAAATGAATCATTTGTTATGTTCATATCAACATATGGTTTTATAGCTTTTCACTGGAACTAAAATTGTATAATTTGTGCCTGTGAAGACGCTTTTCCAATTCAAAAATGGAGACTTATGATGCTTTCCAAACACACGTGTGGTCAATGATAGATATCTTGTGTGCAAGTGCAACTTTTTTTCCATAATTATCTGGGAGTAGTTTCTGTGTTATACAGTGCATTTATGTAATATCCTTGTCTTGGGATTCTTCTAACACTTTCCATCAGTTTTAGCAGGCTGCGCCTTAAAGTTATAGATATAAAAGAAATATTAATGCCTTTTCCCTGAATGAGCTAGACTCGCCTTTGTGTCATGTATCTCCTCTCTGAATCCCCAAACTATGCAAACTATTATTGTACACCCAGCATTCAGACAAATGAAAAATTTATGTGTCCTTCGATTTGATACTTATTTCACTATATGATGAAATAGTTATGTAATTCTTCAACTTTGGTAGCAGTGACAGACTCTTTTAGTTACGGCTCACATGCTGATTTTCATCAAGCTTAAGTCAAGTATTTTCTGATATCATAGCTCCTTCTTTGTGCATCTACTTCCTGCATTGATTTTATTTATTGATTGATTTAAGTTCATGCCATTTACAGCTAGATAAACACAATTAACTTTGAGTATTTGATGTCCTTAACCTGGTTAGTTAATAAATATTTAGAAATTAAGCTATTTGCTACGATATGTCATGCATAAAATCATATTTCATTGAATTTTCAAACTCTCGTATTCTCCAAAATTGTTTCATCTTCATGCGGTCCTCTGTCGGTACACACCATTACGACCTACCTGCCATTGGCCACATAATTTGAAGTATTCTAGAAGAAACATGAACTGCTCTAGAAAAATAAATTAACTCTGAATATGTTAGATGGTTAATTCATATATAATATAGTTTCTCTGTCAATTTTACCATCCAAAGATTTGTTACTATGGAGACACAAGTTATTTTTATGACATCCTCAGAGGTCTAGATTCACCAATGATCGACAATTAAGTCAAATTTATCTCTCTCCTTAAAGTACCTATTACTCCTTTGCCTCTGTGTTCTTCAATTTTCGAAAGTTTCCTGTTTATACATGTACTTTAGGCTAAGTTGATTAGCACATGTAACTTGGATAATTCAGACTTGAAGAATGAACTTGAAACAGTGGTTGTGTTTTCGATCATGGTTTCTGAAAGTTATAAGGCCTACCATCCTCCTTGTTACTAAACGGTTGTATATCATTCTCGTAACATTTTTAAAGAGTTTAAGCACATTGTTTTAGTCTCACGGGAATTAAGTGTTTGGGTTGAATATTTTGTCGGTGAATCTAATATTAATTAGTTGTAAGTTGTGCTTTGTGTGTTTTACATGTTGGGAATTGAGTTTAATTCCTCTATTGTTTACAAGATAATAGTTTAGAGAAAAATAACGAGACAAAAAAAATAAAATAAAATAAAAAGATAGAATAAAATTTATAGATTATTAAAGCTTTTCACTATATGAAAAATTGTTACAATCATATAGAATTTTACTCACCCAAATCATCCAAGTATTGTAGGAAAAATAATATTAACCTTTACCACACCCACCAATTTTTACTTTTTATACAACCCACAAAGAGAACATGAAAAACTAGAATGCTAGACTTATAATTTTTTCTCTCAAAACCCTCAAGTCACATACACAAAAGAAGAATAAACTACGTCAGTTTATAGATATTGCTCGTTGAATATTTGCCTAATTTTTCTCCAAAAATCAGCTACCAAAAAACATGCCAAATTTGGAAAGTCTTCCAGTTTCCAATCCATTCAAAATTGGGTTACACATTTCAAGGTATTTTTTCTCCATTTAAAAGGAATATACGGATTTTCTTAGAGGAAACCATTCTACATTTTTATTTCAATTCCTTTTAAAAATTTCTCTTGACATGTTTTTGGCAACAATCTCAATACTACTTCCGGAAAGGTAGTCTATCGTTGATATGGTTATCATCTAAGTATCCTAGTAACTATATGTTTGTGTAGCTGCAATTCCATTTTTTTCTATCTAAATACATTCCACTTGTCTGATTCCAAGTGAATATGCAGCTCTGGAGAAGCTATTAGAAAATTATGCAGGAAAATATGCCACAGGGAATGAAGTTTTCCTGGTTCGATCGTTTATTTCCTTGTACATATTTTTAGCTCATTATTAATGTATGCATGTTTCACACTTGAAAATTACTGGTCAAAACGTATCGGTTTGATGGCTTGACCAGGTCCAAATTTGTTCCAATTACTTATGATGATTACAAGTTTGAATTTGAGTTACAACTGTGTCCTTAATCAAAATTGCATTCTATTATATCCTCAGATATCCTAAAATACTTGGGCCACAAGCAAATTAAATTACTCTAATTTGACAACTTGATATAATCTAATGATGATATAATTACAGTATAATCCTGGAAAATGTAACCTGTTCAATATGTTTCATCACTTACCATTGAAGTGTGCAAAATTAGTTTAGTCTGCCTTACTCTTAAAGTGGATTGATTCATGTTGTAATGTTTGATTAGCCTGCTATAAACTTGCAGGCTGATTTGTTTCTGGCGCCACAGATTGATGCTGCAGTCAGAAGATTCAATGTTGACATGGTAGGCCCTCCATTGAAATCGCATCACATCACATACAAGTTTATACTTGTTGAAGTGATCAAGCAATTCAAACACTTAAACTTCCATCTTCATGAAGAAATTTTGATCAATTGTATGATATATATTTGATTTTCTTACAAGTTCATGAATGGAATAGTCCCAAGGTTCATGCAACATCATTTCATGTACACAGAATTATCCTAAAAATTACAGCCATGAAATTCAAAATTCAATCATCTTTTCTTTTGGGGAGAGTGAAAAGAAGATGTTATCCTGTAGGTTTGACTTTAGAAATGTGTGCACTAATTATCTTCTCAATTCTGTCAAATTTATATTCGGATAAAAAATAGAGAGAGGGAAGAAAAATGGGCCTTGTTTTTGAATTTATCCCATTTAGGCTTTACTGCATCATATGTTTAGTCGATTTCATGCGTTTAACATCTACAACATTCAGTATGTTGGATAATTTTTCATTGATAAGTTGAACCTCAATGTATGGGCAGAATGAATTTCCCTCCTGTCAAGGATTAACAAGGCATACAAAGAACTCCCTGCTTTTCAAGATGCTATGCCAGTAAAGCAGCCTGATACGCCGCCAAAAGCTAAATCCTGAGGTAAATCATTTCACGTCATCTTTTTTGATAATAATAGTTTATCAGTTAGCATTACTTTTCTTATTGTTCTCAAAATTTTGAATGACTTACTCTTCTTCTGATTCTTCTTATGTTGTTTTGTTCAAAACATTCGTGGTGCTCAATACTGCAGCACTTAGTTGTGTCCGAGGATCGTATGATGGAGCACACTTATTGAGCTGGCAGAAAAGAGTGACAGTAATATTAAGGAAAGAAATAAGATAATATATTCTTCGTTATATTGTCTAGTCATTTTAAATATGACGTAAACAGTATTTTAAGTGCTGGCTTTATGTGAATATATGTTACTGCTTATTTCAATGAATGATTCTCTTTAAGATGTATTATCCTATGCTCGTCAGAATGAAAACATGTGCTGCACAAGTGTCCAAATTTGCTTTTTGTTAATCAAATATATTTTTGTCTATTTTTGTCCTAATTGATAAGTGCGGGTTTTGCACTTAGTTTGACTTCTAAAAGTAGACATTTGTGAGTTCTATTAAGTGGTTTATTATTTGTCAAGTAATTTATTATTTAATTATGTTATTTTGTTCGTTTAAGTGAAAATTCGAGAGTAAAGTCAAAAATAATTGAATTTTAGCCACTAAAATAAAATCAAGGATTTGAGAGATCAGTGTAAATATCTAAAAATTTGAAGGACCTAAGCTGCAATTTTAGAAGACTTAATTGAAAGGTAATTGAAAATTTGATGACCAAAGTGTAAAGATGTAAAATGATTAAGGTTCTAAAATACAATTTTTGGAGGACTTAATTAAAAGATAATTAAAAATATAAGGACTTAAGTGAATATTACATAAAGTACAAGGAATGTCATACAATAAATAACGGCCTATTGTGTACCACGTATGGTGCCATGTCACTTTTTCAAGTTGGGAACTTGAGAAAGGGTAATATACTTTAAGGTTCAGATATGATCGATTTTGAAATCAACTTTTCATCGTTAAACAATCGTTGTTTTATGTGTTTAGTAGAATTTTTAAAAGCGATTTAAAAAAGAATCAGATGATCTAAAGAAGATTTCGGATATAAAAAAAGTTATGAACTTTTTATATTTTGCTTTTTTAACTTTTCTATCTATCCATTATTAAAATATCAATTTTGACATTAATTAATTAAAACAATTCTTTTTATGTTACAAATTTATTAGTATTCTAATTATAATGTATTTTCAAAAATAATTTAAATTTAAATTTAATTAATTTTTGTACAATATTAGTATGTTTTTATTTTTAATATTTTAAAGTTTTAAGATTTAATAGATATATATATTTTAAAATAATTATTATAATATATTGTCTTGAAAAATATTTGATACATTACATATTGTTATAGAAATAAAATAAATTTTACAATACTACCATGATGATGATAATAATACAAAATAATATAATTATAATCAACGATATTTTAGTAATGTTATACAATCACATTAATAAATTTTTTTTCGTTATTAAACGTTAACATCGATTTTAAACATACAATAATTATGAACACAGCCACCAAATATTTAGCTATTTTTTCAATCATAATGATGATGAAGAAGACAACAAAGTTGATTATCTTAAAAGACGCAATACCAAATCAAGACTTAAGAGAATTGTTGCGCTTTTAAGAGAATCATCTTCGCTACCGCAGAAAGTTAATCACCGCGAATCTAATCATATAAATATTTGGAGAACTCTCGTTTATAATTTGTCAGATGTTACAAAATCAAGATTTAAGTTGGTTTGATAACAAAAGTCTATGATATATAAAATCACTAAATGGACATTGATTATAATAATATATTTATATTATTATTATGAGTAGTATTGTAAAATTTATTTTTACTTATAACAATATGTAATATTATCAAATATTTTTTCAAGACAATATATTTACCATAATTATTTTAAAATAAAAAAAAATTATATCTATTAAATCTTAAAATTTTAAAACATTGAAAAATAAATACATACTAATATTATATAAAAAATCAATTAAATTTAAATTTAAATTATTTGTGGAGATGCTTTATAATTAGAATACTAATAAATTTGTGGCATAAAAAGAATTACATTAATTAATTAAGGTCAAAATTGATATTTTAATAATAGATAGATAGATAGAAAAGTTAAAAGCAAAATTTGAAAAGCTATCATTTTGCTACTTCTCAAAATCATCGCTAGATGACATGACATTTCTGTAAACGCTTTTAAAAATTTACCAAACGCCTAAAACAACTTCTAATTGTTTGACAATCAGAAGTTGAACTCTAAAATCAATATCAAACGAGCCCTATTCGACCCAAACCCGCGCTAAAGTCGGGCCACACTTGAAATTGTTTCGGACCGACCCAGCCTAGCCCAGCGGGTCAACCTGGCCCTAATTTTATTTTTTTATTTTTTAAATAATTTTATGTTTAAAGGATATTTTTTTAATGCCGAAAAATTCGATCAAATATATCATCTTTTATAGTGTCGACTTATGTGTACTAAACTAGTTTTTAAAACGTCTTGAATTGAAAAACCAATTAACATTCAAGTTAAAAATCTTCTACTAAAATATTGAAAGATTCTGGGCTAACTTGGACTATATATTCTCACTCTACGACAAATTTTTTTTTTTTTTTTTTTTTTTTTTAATGAAATAGGTCTTTGTTGTTGATTTTAAGCATATTTTTTGAAAGATTTGATAGATTGAAACCCATTTCAAACATTACAAATTTTGGAACATAGGCACACAAAAGTTGAAAACTATGCATAAAAATAGTTACATTCTTCCTTCGTGTGCTATTTCAATTTTATCCCTCATTTGACCGCTTTCAATTGAAACAAGAGGCAATTTTTTTCATTAAAAAATAGTAAAATTATGGGCTAGCTCGGGCTAATCCCGACCTACCGCAGTCCGCTGGGTCGGTCATATGGGCCTCTGGTTTTGTTCTCGACTGTAATTTTAATGAGCCACCCCAACCCGAAACTGGGTTATATGGGTTTAATTTGTTTTGCCACTTCTATACTTTTTAGTGACCAGGTACCGCAATTTTTGAATTTTAGTGACCGTTTTGAAATTTTAAGATAACTTCAGTGACCATTAGTGAAATTAACCTATTTTAGAGTATTTGTATACAAAAACGGATCACATAAAGTATTTTTAAATTGTTCAATTAAGCTTATAACTTGTATTTTAAAACTACTCATTTTAATATTAAAAGCTTATTATTATTTAAGAAAGATAATTATTTATCTATAATTTTTCTTCTCGCTTAATAAGAAAAGTTTGTCCCTCTCCGGTGGAGAAAAACTGCCACATTTAATCGCAAAGATTGAATTTTCAAAAAAAAAAACGAATTTTAGGAATTAAATTGCCAAGAAATTGTTTTTATGTAATGGACAAAATGCAAAAGCAAAATTTATTGAATAATGACACAATATGCTAGTGACTTGCGCGTCTTTTTGGATTTTAGTCATAAAAGGATTTGGGATCAACTAGATATTTTAATTTTAAAGATCCAGGTGAATTTTTGAGAAAATTAAATAGAACACAAAATTTAAGTGTCATTGTTTAAGTGGTTAAGCATGCCACTTTAACTGTATTAAGATTCTATCAAAAATTCTAATTACCGAGATCCCAACCCTAAGTATTTTATATAGCGTAGTGAGAAAATGAGGATTTTTCGTCACAACTAAAACGATTCTAAATTCAAATTCAAATTGAATTCGTGAAGCATTGTTTAACAATAAAAGTATCATTACCATTGTTCTAAATAGGCGGCCTAGGCTTCGCCGCCTCCACACATAGTCACGCCTCACATTTTGTATTCGTCTTGCTATTGTCTCACCCTCGCCTAGGTCTTACTTGGGTCCAAAAATTTTGAAGTTCGGTCTTTACGTCTAGCCACACTTTGCACTTTTTAGAACACTGATCATTACAGATGTTGCTACTGGAATTTGAAACTGGAGTGAATAACATCTTGTTTGAATATCAAAGGTAAAAATATATATTCTGTAAATTAACTTTTTGTTTAAATATTGAGTTGAATAAATCCATGTTAAATAACAATACTTCTGTAATATTTGACATTTTCTCTCTAAATTCCAGAAGCAATTTGCCATTTATGATGCATGATTATATAAGTTTTTCCACAAGTAACTGTATCATTGAAGTGTTATTTATCCTCATTCATTTAGTTTGTTTTTGAATAAATTGATTTCTTTCACTGTCTAATTTGGTGGGTTCAAGATGTTTGATAATTTGCCACAATGGTAAATTTTTCCATTCTTTGTAGCATATTCTATTTGAAATCTCCATTTACAGTATTCAATGGAAGACATTCCGGTGAAAAAAGAATTGTTACATACCTTGAGACTTATTAGAGTGATTTGGTTTTCACAAAATTTCATGAGACATTATATATGATGGTACCATGCAATGAATGAAGCAAAAATTTAGATGCAGTTTATCAACATGATGCTAAGTTGGGTGTCTCGATGATTTATCATTGTAAATATGAAATATACAATTTGTAACTTTATTTGAAACGTGCTTTTGTAAGTATGGACGCTATTAATGTTTTTTCAATCACGGGTTGAGATGGTTGGAATACTCTTACCAATGGGATGTACCTATGATAGACTTGTTGAAATGATAATGTCAAACTGAAGCTCGAGTGTAGGAGGGATAATGTCATGATACAATATGATGTCGATAAGAATGTGACCCCAATTTAGATTACAAGACAGCTCGTTAGTGCTCTACATGGAGCTAAAGCAAAAGGATCAACATGTTAAAACATATCCACTACGTTTATGTTACTCACGTGACAGTAGATGTTTCATCACTGCAAGATGCCTGGCCAGATGGTTTTGAAGTTGGTGAATATCCCCAGATGCAAATCATTGAAACTCAGATATCTGCAATGCATCCTAGCACGTTAGTTTCTACTATTGAGAGCTTTGCTTCTAGTGTTTACGATGCCATGCCAGAACTGAAAGATGATGTATTGAGCAAAACTGGACGTTGTTACACAACCTGTAGTCGAACGTGTTGTACCGTGATCGATATTCAAGATTAAAAATTGCTGATGAAGATAGTAACATTACATATTATTTATAACAACTACCAGTTTAAAGTTTGCAAAACGGACAAAAGCTTAGTATGGCTAAAGTGTGTATATGAAAGTTACAAGTGGCATTTTAGAGTTATCAAAGTTATATCCGATACAATCATAGTTGCTCAATTGATGTTATTTTATGAGATCACATACAAGCAAAAGTACATTAATAGGAGATTGTATCAAACATAAATAGATACCAAACTAAGAATGTTTACACTCCAATAAATATTGTAAAAGACATGAGGAAGATTTACAAATTAACATTAAGTTATCGAGAAGGTTTGAGGCCGGTGAACATGTGTTGGAGACAAGTATGAGTGACCCCAAAGAATCATATGCTAAACTGCTCAATCTTTATTCACATGCTACAAGAAAAGAATCTTGGGTCAATAACACCTAATTGAGATGGATAACAAATTTATATATGTGTTCATGTACTTGGGACTTTTATTCGTGTTTGGAAATATTGTAAGTTTATAGTGGTAGTTGATGAGCATTCCTCATTGGACGTTACGATGGGACTTTATTCATAGCTTGCACACAAGACGCAATCAAGAATATTTTTATCCTTGTGTTCAGTGTCGGTAACGAGAATGACTATTCATAGGGATGGTTCTTAATGAGGTTCAAAGAAGTTTACAATGAGAACAAGACGTGTGTATTGATTCTGATGGTCACCAAACCATAAAAAACGCAATTGAAAGTGTATATCTCAATGTAATGCACGGATTGTGTACATACCACCTGTTACACAACTCAACGACGAGGTTCAAGAAAAGAAGAAGTGACAAGACCATTTAATGTAGTTGTCATGGCCTACACAATTCCAAAGATTCGACATAAGATGAATCAACTCGACCAAATATATCTAGAAATTGAGAGTATGTGGTAAGTTTGATAAGAAAAATTTTCACTTTTGATCTCCAATTTTGAAAAATGTAACAAATTTACCATGAACTTTTTTTTATAACAAAATCCATGTCCAATCTTTCAATTATGTAACAAAACTCGATTTCCTTCTATTGTGGCTATTAAATGACTAATTTTCCATCCTCTTTAAATAAACAAAAATAAAATAAAGCAATAAAATAAAATAAAATAAGAGAAAATTTTGAAGAAAGTCTCATAATTTTTTTAAAAATACAAATATATCCCACCTAAAATAATTAAATACATATTAACCCAAAAAAATATAGAAAATGTAAATATTTCATCATTCCTAGCCAAGCTCACCCGTCAATCCACTCCCTATCCCCACACCCACCTGTAACATCACATCCATAAATACAATCATAGCGTCGGCGGCACCACATCCACCTTAGAAAAATTAATTCAAAAAAAAAATAAAAATAAAAATTGATTGGATAAAAATTTGATAGTAGGCACCTCGCCAGTCCTCCACCATCCTTTTGTAAGATTGCATAACTCAAATCGCGACTGTCGATTTTTTATCCACTCATTTTTTGTTTTTGTTTTTCTGAATTAATTTTTCTAAGGTGGTGGTGTCACACTGACGTGATTGTATTTGTGGAGATGATGTTTAGCCACCGAGTGGATGGGGTGGGCTTGGATGGAAAAGATGAAATATTTACTTTTTCTAATTTTTGTGTGTGTTAATATGTATTAAATTCCTTTAAGTGAGATTTATTTGTACTTTTTTAAAAGTTGTGGAACTTGTTTGCATTTTTTTAAATATGTGTTAAATTCCTTTAAGTGAGATTTATATGTACTTTTTGCAAAGTTGTGGAACTTGTTTTGCATTTTTTTTTGTTTTTTGGTTTTATTGCTTTCTTTTATTTTTGTTTATTTAAAGAGGAGGGCAAACATATTATTTTATCGCCAAAGTAGAGAAAATGATGAGTTTTGCTACATAATTGAAAGGATGGAGATGAATTATACTAAAAAAAGTTGAAGGTGGATTTGTCACATTTTATAAAGGTTGATGATTCCCTTTAGATAATTACTTTGTATACATTTTCATGATTAGGTTTATTGATTTTGTGTTAACTTAGTAACTTACTTCATTTAGAATCACGCCGCTCCAATAAGTGGTTGAGATCACATATGCCAAATAATAGATATTTAGCGATGACATCGAATATAGCGTAATCATTCAATGCAACAACAAAAATAGTGAATTTTTTGGAGACTTGAGGAAGTTCAAGTGAAAATTGGTTTTCTTGATCAAGCATCATGTCAAAGTGACTCAATAATAAAAATTTCAGTGACATGCTACTCAAAGAAATGTTATTGGGGTCAAACAAGTCTTCTCTTTCAAGAGTCAAAACAACCAAAGGGAGGACTAGCAAAATTGCGTAATAGTATTACAAAAGTTTATAATCTGAAAATTGGCAAGGCAACTAAGAACTAGTAGTCCAAGGTTGATTAGAGAATTCGTGAAAATATGAACAAAACAAGAATAATATAACTGCTCATCTAACACACTAAAGCAAGAGTTTCTAAATTATGCTTTTGAATACACATGGCGGATTTAGGTCTTACGTATGGATAATTAATTATGGACAAAATTGAGCATTATATTAGGAGGATATCGAATACAACAATAACTATGACTATAAGCTCGAAACACATCTTAAACGACGCATGACAATGCAAGGCATAACGGGTCTCCTAACATAAATTTGGTCATTTTACCATGAATTCCTCTAAAAAACTTATTATTTTCTTATTTTTGTTATAGTGGGACTTCTGACTTTTATGTTTCATCAATCATTTGTTAAAGTAATAAAAAATTAATATAAAACATGTTATAAATCTTTAAAAAGAATTTTTAAATTATACAAATTATTGTAATATTTGATTTGTAAGATAATTTTGTTAATTTAAAAGTTTCATTAAATGTCAATTTAAACTTCTCTAAAATAATTTTAAAAAGTTATTTTCTTAGTCAATAAGTACTTTTAAATTTTGATCAAATATCCATTATTTTAACTAAATAGTTTTCGTTTTTTAACTTTGTTGAGTTTATTTAAAATATAAGTTTTGGTTAACTATTATTTTTATCAGATATTCCATAAAATCTATTATTTATAATCTAAAAATAAATAAAAATAATTTAAAATTTAAAACGGTCGCATAAATTAACTGGAAAAGGTCAAATATCAAGGTCAAAATGTAGAATTTTTTAAAAAAATAAGTAAAGGAACGGCCAATCAGCTACTGCCGGCTGAAACCACGTACGAGCTGAATATATATAACAAAATCCACCATCAATCCGGAATTTGCACGGAGCTTCCTCTGATCATGGTGAATTTTTCGAATTTAATTCCAGTATATTTTCAGCTTTAATTTTTGTTTTGAATGGAATTAACCATTTCGTAATTATATTTAGGCAAGTGTCACTGGTGAGGATTCAAAGAAGCTGAAGCTCTATTCCTACTGGCGGAGCTCTTGTTCTTGCCGCGTTCGAATTGCACTCAAATTAAAAGGTCTCGTTTTATTTTTTATTTTTTAATTCATGAATTGACATCTTCAATTGTTTTTACTTGGTTCTTAAAAATTCTTTATTAATTTTTTTTTCTTTTTGATAATTAACGAAACAAATGCATCCTTGAAATGAATAAACAGGGTTAGATTACGAGTACATAGCAATTAACTTGCTCAAAGGGGACCAGAAATCTCCTGGTTTGACTCCTTCCCTTCACACCATCTTCATTTTTCTTTTCAATTGTATATATATATTGATATATAGCATCTTTGGCTAAGCTCTAGTTTATAAATAAATAAAAAAAAAATTTAATTGGGTCAAAATTGAAAATAAGGAAATTAAGCCTTGCATTTCAGTTTCCAGATTTCATTTTCAGTTTCTTGTTCTTAGATCTGTTTTAAAAAAAAAAATTAATTTTAACAGTGCTGAAAACGTGACTAAAAACTTTTTCTCAAAAAAGAGGCTCACTTAATCTGAAAGAAAGTTTTATTCGGCTCTATGAATAGGAACATGCGAAAACTAGCACCTGTGAGAACCTTCATCAATCTCCTTTCCTACCTTTGGGAACTTCACTTAAACCTTCCTTCCCCCTCGACAGTTTATTCAGCTGCTCTTGCACCATCCTTTTGTGTTTTTTAAGGAACCAACCCAACAACAAAAGTCCTCGGCTTTGAAAGCGGATTGATCCTGTGCATAATTCAAAGAAAGGCTTTCTCAGTAGGGATCATGGAAAGAAACCTTATGTGATCCCTTGATTCTTGCCAGTGCTCCGATCTCCGACACAGATTTGGCGATAGATACACAACATTGAATGAAGGAAGGTGGCCGCCCTCATGCTCGAAGCCTATGGGTCGTTATAACCCATGCCAGCTATTTCCCAACGACTGTCGCTCACTTTGTAAAGACACTACAACTGAGCACTCAAGCGGAAGGAAAGGGCCATTTACTACCTAAGTAAGAAAATGATTGACTAAGAAACCTTTAGATGGGGAAAGAGAATCCATAGAGACTCCTTGAAACTCTGAGTAGAACCCTGTTTTGGTTGAAAACTCTTGGTTTGAAATTTTGAGAAATTATTTTTATGAAATCTTATTCAATAAATTTGATTATGTAGTAAAATAGAATTTTATGTTAATATATTATCAAAAAATATATACATTTTAAAGTTGGTAAATCTTTAATTTTTTCTTCTCTACAAAATAAAATACAACTAAATAATAAATTGACTTGGCAAAAAATAGGAAATAAAAAAATAAAAATTAATGAAATAGACTCAGAAATTGTCTATTTTCATTTAAATAAATTTTTAAAGAATTTTTATTTAAATAACTAATAAGGGTTTGAACTCTTTTATTTTTTAGAATTTTAGAATTTTTATTTTTTAAAATTTTATTTTGTTATAATTTTTATTTAGACGCTTATAGTTTTGAAGTTATAAGTTTAGCTTTGTTTTCAAAAAGTACATTTTAAAAATACTAAATGAAACAAGTTTTTGGTGTTTTACAAAACCGAAAATTGAAAACAAAGATCAAAACAAAGAAACCAACAGGCCTCGATATTTTAAAGGTTACAATAAAATTAACTGCTTTCACTTAAAAGTAAAAAATAAATCGAAGTTATCCACAAAAAGTTACTTAAAAGTTAATTCATTTTTTATGTTTGGCCAAACATGCTACCATGTTATCTTCATTACTAAATTATATGTAGCTTCAATTGATGTTATCATATGGAATTTTTTCTTACATTTTTGTATCTTCTTGGTATTGTAGAGTTTTTGAAGCTTAATCCACTTGGATGTGTCCCAGTACTTGTAGACGGTGACATTGTAGTTGCGGACTCTTTTGCTATCTTATTGGTGAATATCTTCGTTCACTATAACAATATAGAATTGATTAATCGTGAATTTGGCATAATTTGACCTTCCGATCAAATAATATTGTTGATGACTGGAGATGTAATGGTGCAGTATCTAGAAGAGAAGTATCCTTAGCATCCATTGTTGCCAAAAGATCTTCAAAAAAGGGCTCTCAATTATCAGGTGAAAATTTGCCATTTAGAGCATGTCTGGTATAGTTATTTTTAAACCCCCTTTCAAACTTATTTTCAATCATATATTTTATAGGACTCATAACTTTTATCAACTTTTCCACCATACATTTCACCAACTATTTTCAAAATCTTCTAGAAAACTACTTTTAAACTCCACCAAAAGGTACTTAATTATGCTTAGAATTTGTGTTCTTTTGTTGGAAAATGTGCACTTGTGCTATCGATAACTATTTTTGTTTCCCTCATGTGCTCGTTGGATTAAAATATCTTTGCGAGTTCACCCTAACAATAGGTTAATAAATTGTTGTAAGATCAAAGTGAAACAACTCATGACTATTCCCGAGTTATCTTGCGGTGAACATTCTAATTATAGTGGCTCTCATTTTCTATTGGATGTAGAATCATTACTCAACATTAACGGTTGTATCTGCACATATACATAAATATTTCGGTGTTGGGGATATTGAATAAAATGCCGACTTCAAAAATTTACAGTCTGAAATGCAGCTTCCAAATAAATTGCACACAATTATTTTTCTTTTCTTCTTAGGGTTTGAATCTAACTTCACTTCTGCATGTTTTACTCATCACAGGCTGCAAATCTGGTTTCTTCAAACATACAGCCTCTTCAGAATTTACCTGTCCTTGTGAGTGTAAAGTTTTCCTTTGATTCCAATTCACGCTCCTCATTGTAAAATTGCCAATTTATGTGAGTGTGATACGCTTTCAATTTGACATATTGAATTTTTATTTGATTTAATGCAGGGATATATTCAGGAAAAACTTGGTGCTGACGAGGAGGTTGTTTGGGCTCGAACTCATATACTGAAAAGGCTTTGCAGGTAAGCTTTTACCTCAATGCCCTTTCTATGAAGAAAAGAATAGAAATGCCTGGAGGTGTAACGATTTCTAGTAGGAGTTATGATTCAATTGCATATATATACAGACAACTAGATTACAGCCTCGCATCAACTCGATTTATATAGTTAATTGATATAATATATTCTCTTATTCTGTACTTCTAAACAAAATTCTAATAGTAACTGATGGAAGATAGTAGGGGCTGATAGTCTGATTTAAAATAAATGGATGACGGATGCTGGCTGTACATTTGTTCCTTGCATTAATTCCTGTACAGAATGAGATGATAATTGATCAATCGCCATAATTTATTTAAATGGATCATTTATTATGTTCATATGATTTTAAGGCTTTTGACTGGAACTAAAATTGTATAAATTGTGCCTTTGAAGACATGTTTCTATTCAAATATGGAGATCTTGTGTATGTGCTCCAAACACATGAATTCAATGACAGATATCTTGTGTTCATGTGCAACTTTCTTTTCCAATAATTTTCTGGGAGTAGTTTCTGCGCCAAAACAATGCATTTCTCCAAATGTCCTTGTCTTGGGATTTTTCTATCACTTTCCATCAGTTTTAGTAGCCTTCTCACTCTTAAAGTTATAGATGTAATAGAAATATTGATGCATTTCCTAATGAGGTAGACAGGCCTCGTGTCATGGATCTCTTCTCTGAATCCCCAAACTGCACTGGAGTCACTATTATTGTACCCCAACATTCGCACTAATGAAAATTTAGAAATTATTGGATCTCGTTAACCTGATTAGTCATTATATATTTAGAAATTATGCTATTTGCTAAGGCATGTCTTATGAAAATCATATTTAATTGGATTTCCAACTCTCATACACTACATAATTGCTTAATCCTCATGTGGTCCTCTATCAGTGCACAATCACGATCTGCCTGCCTGTGGCCACTGAATTTGAAGTATTCTAGAAGAAACATGAACTGCTGTAGAAAAATAAATTAATTCTAAAATTTGTAGATGGTTAATTTATATATAACAGTTAGTCTTTTAATTTTTAGCATCCAAAGATTTGTTACTATGGACTATGGAGACACTATTTTTCTGACATCCTCGTAGGCGTAGATTCACCAATGATTAAAAATGAAGTTAACTTAAATGAGTTATGTGATGGACACGATTCTTTCTCCTTGAAGTACCTGTTACTCCTTTGACTCTATCTTCTTTAATTGTTGAAATTTTCTGCTATTTATTTAAATGTTCTGTTTATACATGTAATTTATACTCAAGTTGATTAGCACATGTAACTTGGATAAGTCATTTTAGTAGATGAACTTGATTGACAAGAAGTTCCTAGTGCATTTTGACAGTAATTATTCCTCACTTAAGTTTGGAACTGGTTGTCTTTTCAGTCACTGATTTCTGAAAGTTATAAGGCCTACCATCCTCTGTGTTACTGAAGGGTTGTATATCATTCTTGGAGATATGAATTTTTTTAAATTTTTTTTACAGAGTTTAAGCAGATCGCGTTAGTCAGATGGGGTAATAAGTGTTACAGTTGAAAATTTTGCTGTGAATCTTATATTAATTCAGTTGTAAGTTGTGCTTGTGTGACATACTTCTGAAAAGATAGTCTATGTAACCATATCGTTTGTGTTGCTACAATTCCATTTTTGTCTATCAAAATACATTCCACTTGTCTGATTCCAAGTGAATATGCAGCTCTGGAGAAGCTATTAGAAAATTATGCTGGAAAATATGCCACGGGGAATGAAGTTTTCCTGGTGCGTTTATTTCCCCATACATATTTTTAGCTTATTATTAATGCATGTTTCACACTTGAAAATTACCAGTCAAAATGTATGGGGTTGATGGCCTGGCCAGGTCCAAATTTGTTCCAATTACTTGCAATGAATACAAGTTGGAATTCGAAGTTACAACTGTGTCCTTAATCAAAATTGCATTCTATTGTATCCTCTGACATCTTATAATACTTGGCCACAAGCAAATGTAAATTACTCTAATTTGACAATTTAATAAGATGATATAAGTGTAGTATCATCTTGCAAAATGTATCCTGTTCAATATGTTTCATCACTTTCCATTGAAGTGTGCAAAATTAGTTTAGTCGGCCTTACCTCTTACAGTGGATTGATTTATGTTATGTGGAATATTTTGTAAATGTTTGATTAATTGGCTATAAACTTGCAGGCTGATTTGTTTCTGGCGCCCAGATTGATGGTGGAGTCAGAAGATTCAATGTTGACATGGTATGCCCTCCATTGAAATCCCATCACATATAAGGAAGTTTTGAAGTGATCGTGCAATTCAATACTTAAACTTCCATCTTCTTGAAGAAATTTCGATCAATTGTACGACATATATTTGCTTTTCTTACAAGTTCATGAATGAAATAGTCCCCGAGGTTCATGCTACATCGTTTCATGTACATATAATTATCCTAATATAACAGCCATGAAATTCAATCATCTTTTTTTGTGGGGAGTGAAAAACAAGATGTTTCCCAGTAGGTTTTAGAGTACAGACTGTTAGAAATGTGTGAGCTAATTATCTTTCTTTTCATATAGACTGCATGGCATACCTTTTCTACCTTGCCTCGTTGCATTTAATTCCTAAATGTAGGTTCATGTATCTACACATCAGATTTTGTATATGTTGGATAATTTTTCATTGATAAGTTGAACCGCAATGTACGAGCAGAATGAATTTCCTCTCCTGTCAAGGATTTACGAGGCGTACAAAGAACTCCCTGCTTTTGAAGATGCTATGCCAGAAAGGCAGCCTGATGCGCCACCAGAGGCTAGAGCCTGAGGTAAATCATTAGTGTAAAAAATCATCGTTTACCATGTTCTTTATCATGGTCAACTCCGTTGAAACGAATGCCCTCCATGTAAAAAATTACCTCTCTTATTGTTCTCAAAATTTTGAATGACACACTTCTGATTCTTACTTGTTATGTTGTCTTGTTTGAATATTGCAGCAAGTTGTGTCTGGATCATTTGATGGACCACAATCTTATTGACCTGGCAGAGCAAAAAGAGTGAACGGTCGTATTAACAAAATAAATAAGTTAATACCTTGTTAATTATATTGTCTTTTCCTTTTAAATATTATACGAGGCACATGCTCTTATGGTCCGACTGGAGCATTTTAACTACTGAAAGATGCTTTATATAAGTATGTTACTGCTCAATTTCGTGATTGCTTCTCTTTAAGATGCGTTACTAGTGATATTCATTTTTTGGGTTTTCCACATTAGTGCGACAAATTCTCTAGCCTCTGTGAGGCAGTCAACTAACTAAAGAAGTGTAAAATTAAGAATAGAAGTTTTTTTTGTGCGTACTGCAACTCTTACTCTGTGAACTATCCCATTGCGTTGTAGATTTTAAACTCATTGTCGCTTGGACATCGTAAAAAGTGGCAACATTCTGTACTATTCTTGGACCCAAAATCCTTTGTCGTTAATGGGGTGAAGGTTGAAGTTGTGAATGTAGTTAGTACATAATAGTTTTAGATCTCTATGTTGCCCGAGTAAGATTAAAACAAGGGAAAACGGTAAGCCTAAGAGCATGTTTAGTAGCGTTAAAATTATTTTTTAAGTGTTGAAATTATAAGAATTGGTGAACGCATGAATAAAAAATGGGTTATAAGTTGCGTAGTTTTATGAAACGTGTGGATAAAAGTATGTTTTACCAATTGAAAATATAATTTAAACAATCCCAAACATGTGCTAACACTTTTATTAATGACTTTGATATTGGGTACGTTGAATTGACTTAATCTTACTATTCAAACAACTCAAAACAATATTTGATATTGGGTACATTGAATTGACTTAATCTTACTATTCAAACAACTCAAAACAATATAGGAAGTAGTGGTGTCAATCAGACCAGATCGGTTGTGAAGTGGCCCAAAACAGTCCACTTATGGGTGTAAACCAGTCGAGTTCGTGTTCATCTAGGACCGTCCCAAGACAGCCCGCTAGTGCAGCAAATTGTTATGACTAAACTCACTCATGATTATACAAAAGTGTTTGTATTCTTTGATACTCTAAAAATGCGAATAAAGCTATCTTAGAATCAGCATTTACGGATACCAGCAGGGAAATTGCAAGATCATCCAGACATTTAAAGAGAAGAAACAATACCCACTCAACAACATTTTCAAACACGAAAAAAACCCACAAAAAGATGACTTTAATTAGAGAGAAATATCATCTATCATACCAAATCTTGTTTTCAAAATATAAACATGTGCACAATTGCAGGTATGAACTGATACAAATTTTTATCAAGCTGCCAAACACCTGATAGTTAATCTACAACCAAAGTGCATAAATCATGCTTCACTTTGTTTCTATAATTAAATATCTGCAATGGATAGCTTAATCCTCTTATTTTTTCCATTTCTTTTTGGTCTCATATTAGCAGCTGTAACAAGTTTATAATCAGAGGGGGACATTTCACTTAGCTTTCCCAACCATTCCTCATAGAACTGCCACACTTCTGACCTGTCCAAAAGAAAGCCAGCTAGAAAACTTAACCCAAATTCAAATTGCAGAAATAAAGGCTTGAAACAAAGAAATTGTTTATAACGACATACCAATAAGCGAGAAACTGAAATGGTGCATATTTTCCATAAATTACTTCAACATCTCTTTGAACTGTCCGAATCATTGAGCTTTTGGCATGAACCTGTGCAATTATTCACAGAGGCCCTAAAGCATAACTTTAGGAAGATGGGAACGAATGAACTAGACGGAAACGGCTATTATTATAGAAAAAGAAATAGACCTGTTCTAGATGCCTAATAGTTTCTGAATCAGTTGGAATGACATGGTAAAATCCCATGCACATGAGAACATTAGCGCAAGTAAATGGTCCAAATCCATCTATAACTTTCAGCTTTTCGCCAACTTATCATACTCAGGCAAGCTTAGCGTACACATATATCTTCAAGTTCTCTTAGTCGAACCCTTCCATCAACTATCTCCCGAGCAAGATTCATTATACGACCTGCTCTATAGCCTAGATTGCACCACAGCAGCTAAAAACTTCTCATCAAGGCTAGCCAGTTCTCTTGGGCTCAGGAAATATCCAATCTTAGTGCAGGAGGAAACTTCTTTCCTTCTAAAGGCTGAAAATCAGGAAAACAACAGCAATCAGCTTTATAGCAATCAGATGTTTGACACAAATCACAACACTGAAAAAAATCCTCCTTTACGTCTAATGAGAAGACAGTGGATTTTGGCTAAGCTTAAAAAGAAATGAAAGTAACTCTAAACTTCTTGTTTTACTAAACATAATTTAGAAGTTACTTTTTGTATTAATAAAACGTGCTTCCCAGAAAAGTAATGCCTAAGCTTAGCCAAACATGCTCTAAAATTCCTGGTTACCTGGAAACAGTATGATATTTGGACACTTCTTTCCAAGTTAGCATTTTCTTCCGTTTCTTTAACCTCTGCAAATCTGTTCGCTAAGTTAATTGAAGATTTGCGAACTCCAGGGTTTTTCTTCGACTCTTTCCCTGCAGGTGTTTTTGGAACAAACTGGTTTTCAACTGTTTGACACCCGGAAATAGTATTGTTAGCAGCATTTGCAAGAGATTCATTAGACAAGGGAAGCTGCAGTTCTAACTGAACTCACAAAGTGCTTTAGCCATACTCAATGTCCTTGACCACCTGCAAAAGAGAAGTTCAAATAACACAAAATTAGAGAGTAGATATTTTCTATTAACTTCTTTACTTCAACTTCTACATTTGACACCAATTTTCAGAGGGACGATCAATGTTTGCATATCAGTGGTTACTCAATGGCAACCATGTTGACTCCAACAACCGCAAACTACACAAATAGGGCATGTTTGGTAGAGTGGACTAGACAAGACATTATCCAAGATCTTAGCCTTTCTTTCTTCTCTGCGGAGGCCAAACTGATAATTATACTTGTATCGGAATGACAAGAAGCCGAAAGTAGAATCTTGTGATTAAGTAGTGCCTAAAAGTGGAAGCTTGGTCTCATTATCATTTCTGGATGAAAATTCAAATTAATTACACGAAACAAAAACCAACATATGTTACCAACAACTATATACATTATGATATTAGTAGCCTGAAGTTCATAGATCGTAGTAGAAACTGAAGATATACAGGGAGCCAAGATTATAAGAGCTAGTGACATCTTTTACACCATGTACACTTATTCAATATTTCCTTTATTAACAAGTTTCCTTCATTTCATTTGGAAACTATAGCCAACATAGAATAGTTAGGCAGAATGAGCAAAAATCGAGATCATTTTCTTGAACAAAAGATAACACTCACTGGCAATTGCAAAGGAGAATGCATTTGACCATGTCCTCAAACAATGTTGGCGACCTAAAACCCTTCCAAACCCCTTTTTTTGCTTCCTCGTGCACCTCTTGAAAATCCCTTATCCTCCAATTCTCTTCGTCTGATAATCTCAACATTCTCCTCACTTGATCCTACAATTGATAAACCAATTAACTATCCCCAAATGCAAACCAGAAAGCAACATACAGCTCATAAAAATATATATCAGTGTCAAAGGAAGATATGTAAAATCAGGCACAAAATCTACCTTTAGAGAAATATTATAAATAAAAGGCGATTTTTTCACAACAGCCCTCTTGCAATGGCCACCTTCAATTTTTTCGTTTAAAAACCTTCATTATACATCAAATATCTAAATTAACTTGCTTTCATCTTCTTCATTGGCACCCCTGCCCCTTCCCTCCACCTATCAAGGGAGGCTACAGGTGGAGGAGGGGTGAGGAAGTTCAAATTAGTGAGTGAGTGCTACTTCTCATTTTGTCTCTCCAATCTTGAAGAAATTCCTTTAATAAAGTCGTAGACAAGGAGAAAAGAAGCTAGAACGGAAGCGCAAAATTGAAAATTTGCATTGTGGATAAAAAAAATACATCAATTAGGGTGCAGTACGTTATGCACCAAAAATTGTACCTGGACAAACAAATTTTGTATACTCCTAAAGAAATTAATTAAGAAGGAGAAAAAGAAGCTAAACGATCATAGCAGAGTAAATTTAATAAATAATCACTGAATTTTACCTAACATTATTACTTGCTCACTCAACTATCTGAAACCATTACCCATCTATTACTCGACTCATTTCCGTCAATTAAACTTAACGAAAAATGTCACGTGGTATGGATGGAAGCTTAGGTGGCTTAAAAATCTGTTAAAATATGTCACGTAGATTAAAAAAAACAGGAAATTTGAAACATAGAAGGAACGTTTCTTACAATCTTTAAACAAAACACAAAGACTTAAATCACGAAATCCCAATGAATCCTAATTGATAAAATTCTTTTCCAACATTAACCAATCCATTAGCTCAACTACAATTATGCATCAATTTTGAGTGACAAATGTGACCCACATCACTCAACATAGAAGATAATGTAAATGTGGAAGAAGCATTGTTGGAGGAAGAAGATGAGGGACCGGCACTGACATAAGGTAAATCATTTTAATATAGTTTGCTTTTACTTGTTATCTTTGTTTGGGACCACATTTATTTACCCCCTGTATATTTGAACAATTTTGTAACCACATTTTAATACATTTATTACAGGGTTAAGAAAGCTTATTCTCTTAAAAAGACAAAGCAATATCAAATCAAGTCTTAAGAAAATTGCTGTCCTTTTAAGATAATCATATTTTCTCTTGTCGCAGAAAGAATCAACTATGGAAATAATCGATAAGATTTTAGAACTCGTGTTTCATAACCATCAGATGTTTAAAAATCGGTGTTTAAGCATTTGGTAACAAAAGTGATTTATTGGTGTGATGTATAAAATTACTAAAATGGATATTGATTATAATAATAATAATAATAATAATAATAATAATAATAATAACAATATGTAATATTATCAAATATTTTTTCAAGACAATGCATTTACCATAAATATTTTAAAAAAAAAAAAATATCTATTAAATCTTAAAATTTTAAAATATTAAAAAATAAAAGCATACTAATATTGTACAAAAAATAATTAAATTTAAATTTAAATTATTTGTAGAGATGCATTATAATTAGAATACTAATAAAATTGTGACATAAAAATTTATTTTAATTAATTAAGGTCAAAATTAATATTTTAATAATAGATAGATAGAAAAGTTAAAAACAGAATCTGAAAAACTACCCATTTGCTGCTTCTCAAAATCTACTGCCAGATCACTTTTTAAAAATTTACCAAACGCATAAAACAACTTCTGATTGTTTGACAATTAGAAGTTGAGCTCTAAACTCAATTTCAAACGGGCCCTAACCGGTTCAGCCTCGCTAGAATTAGGCCACACTTGAAACTGGTCCGACCCGATTTTGTGCGAGCCAATAATATGCTGACCAGCCTAGCCCAACGGGGCCAACCTGACCCTAATTTTATTTTGTGTCTTTTTTTTAAAAAAATAATTTTATGTTTGAATGATATTTTTTTAATGTCGAAAAACTCGATCAAATATATCATCTTTTATAGTTTCGACTCCTGCGTACTAAATTAATTTTTAAAATGTTTTGAATTGAAAAAGGCAAATTGGCACAAATGGTCCCTAACGTATCACGTTAGTGCGCAAATGGTCCCTAACGTTTCATTTTTGGCGAAATGGTCCCTAACCTTCTACTGTTGGTTGCACAATTGGTCCTTGTTGGCAGATTCTGTTAAAACCTTTCATTTTGGTGCGCAAATGGTTCCTAACTTTTTTTTTTGTCTTTATTAGTAAGGGTAAAATGGTCAAGTTACAATTTTTTTCAACCTTTCAATTTGCGCAAATGGTCCCTAACCTTAATTTTAATATAGAAATTTGCAATTGGTTCCTAATCTTTACAAAAAGTGAAAATATATCCGATACTTTAATTTTTTTATTAAATTATTTTTTATTATTAAGTAATCATATTATTTAAAATTTAAATTTAAATTTTATCATTAAAAAATTAAAAGAAAAATAAATTTATCACAAATAGAAATTTTAATTATGCTCAATTCAATCCGATTTTATATCTGGGCCTCATATTTACTAGACAACTCATTTTGTTTTTTGTCCAAGCAGTGGTTCTTGGACAACCCAATTTTAGATTTTTATTTAAACAAAAAAGAAAAAAAAAAGAGCAAACATTGAAGATGAATATGCCAATTTTAATTTTCATTTATTTTTCTATTTTAAAAAAAAATTCACCCACTTCAAGACCCCACACCACACACCCACACCCACACCCACACCCACACCCAAATCAACCGTAAAAGGGATGAGATTTCTCCTGCCGTCGTCGGCCGACGACGGGGAGGAGGGGAGATTTCTGGTCCACTAAACCGGGAGAAGATGTCCCTAGTTTGTCAAGAAAACTGGGGAGAAATTCCCCCATGTTTTCGCGACCGTAAAAGGGGTGATTCTGGGGAGAAATCACCCCCTTTTCCGGTTGACTTGGGTGGGTGGGTGGGGTGCTCTTGTGAAATTTTTTCTTTTCTTTTTTTTTAAATAGAAAAATAAATGAAAATTTAAAATTGTCATCTTCATCTTCAGTGTTTGCTTTTTTTTTTTCTTTTTTGTTTAAATAAAAAAATAAAAAAATATTTAAAATTGGGCTGTCCAGTAATCCTGTTGGACAAAAGCAGGCTGAGTTGACACAGTAAATACGAGACCGTATAAAATCGGACTGAATTGAGCATAATTAAAATTTCTATTTGTAACAAATTTATTTTTCTTTTATTTTTAATGATAAAATTTAAATTTAAATTTTAAATAATATGATTACTTAATAATAATAAAAATTTAATAAAAAATTAAAGTATCGGACCTATTTTCACTTTTTTTGTAACGATTAGGAGCCAATTGCAAATTTCTATATTAAAATTAAGGTTAGAGATCATTTTGCTAAATTGAAATGTTGAAAAAATTGTACTTGACCATTTTACCCTTACTAATAAAGACAAAAAAAAAAAGTTAGGGACCATTTCATGCACCAAAATGAAAAGTTTTTAACAGAATCTGCCAAAAAGGACCAATTGCGCAACCAACGTAGAAGGTTATGGACCATTTTACCAAAAATGAAACGTTAGGGACCATTTGCGTACTAACTTGATACGTTAGAGACCATTTGCGCCAATTTCCCAAAAATTGAAAAATCAATTAACATCCAAGTTAAAAATCTTCTACTAAGATATTGAAAGATTCTGGCTAACTTGGACCATATATTTTCATTCTACGACAATATTTTTTTATTTTTTGTGAAATAGGTCTTTGTTGTTGATTTTAAGCAGATTTTTTGAAAGATTTGATAGATTGAAACCTATTTCGAAACATTGACAAATTTGGAACATGGCCCACAAAAGTTGAAAAACTGTATGCATAAAGACAGATACATTCTCCCTTCGGTGTGCTGTTTCAATTTTATCCCTCATGTGACTGCTACTGCCGGCTAAAACCGCGTACGAGCTGAATATATATAACAAAATCCACCATCAATCCGGAATTTGCACGGAGCTTCCCCTGATCATGGTGAATTTTTCGAATTTAATTCCAGTATATTTTCAGCTTTAATTTTTGTTTTGAATGGAATTAACCATTTCGTAATTATATTTAGGCAAGTGTCACTGGTGAGGATTCAAAGAAGCTGAAGCTCTATTCCGACTGGGGGAGCTCTTGTTCTTGCCGCGTTCGAATTGCACTCAAATTAAAAGGTCTCGTTTTATTTTATTTTTTTTAATTCATCAATTGACATCTTCAATTGTTTTTACTTGGTTCTTAAAAATTCTTTATTAATTTTTTTTTCTTTTTGATAATTAACGAAACAAATGCATCCTTGAAATGAATAAACAGGGTTAGATTACGAGTACATAGCAATTGACTTGCTCAAAGGGGACCAGAAATCTCCTGGTTTGACTCCTTCCCTTCACACCATCTTCATTTTTCTTTTCAATTGTATATATATTTTGATATATAGCATCTTTGGCTAAGCTCTAGTTTATAAATTAAAATAATAATAATAATAATAATAATTTGGTCAAAATTGAAAATAAGGAAATTAAGCCTTGCGTTTCAGTTTCCAGAATTCATTTTCAGTTTCTTGTTCTTAGATCTGTTTTTTTAAAAAAAAATTTAATTTTAAGACTGCTGAAAACGTGATTAAAAAACTTTTTCTCAAAAAAGAGGCTCACTTAATCTGAAAGAAAGTTTTATTCGGCTCTATGAATAGGAACATCCGAAAACTAGCACCTGTGAGAACCTTCATCAATCTCCTTTCCTACCTTTGGGAACTTCACTTAAACCTTCCTTTCCCCCTTGACAAGTTAAAGCAATCGATAACTTGACAAGTTAAAGCAATCGATAAGTGGATTAGGTAGGAGAAGGCCTATGAGATGAATACTCGGGGTCCAAAGCTCATAGCACCCACAACTGCTCTTGCGCCATCCTTTTGTGTTTTTGAAGGAACCAACCCAACAACAACAGTCCTCGGCTTTGAAAGCGGATTGATTCTGTTCATAGTTGAAAGAATACTTTCTCTGCAGGGATCATGGGAAGAAAGAAACCTTCTGTTATCCCTTGATTCTTGCCAGTGCTCCGATCTCCGACACAGATTTAGCGATAGATACACAGCATTGAATGAAGGAAGGTGGCCGCCCTCATGCTCGAAGCCTATAGGTCGTTATAACCCATGCCAGCTTATTTCCCAACGACTGTTGCTCACTTTGTAAAGACACTGCAACTGAGCACTCAGACAGAAGGAAAGGGTCATATACTACCTGACTAAGAAAATGATTGACTACGAAACCTTTAGATGGGGAAAGAGAACCATAGAGACTCCTTGAAATTCGAGTAGAACCCTATTTTGGTTGAAAACTCTTGGTTTGAAATTTTGAGAAATTATTTTTATGAAATCTTATTCAATAAATTTGATTATTTAGTAAAATAGAATTTTATGCTAATATTTTATCAAAAAATATATACACTTTAAAGTTGGTAAATCTTTTATTTTTTCTTCTCTACAAAATAAAATACAAACAAATAATAAATTGACTTGGCAAAAATAAACATTAATGAAGTAGACTCAGAAATTTTGTCTATTTTCATTTAAATAATTTTTTTAAGAATTTTTATTCAAATAACTAATAAGGGTTTGAACTCTTTTATTTTTTTTAGAATTTTAGAATTTTTATTTTTTTTAAATTTTATTTTCTTCTAATTTTTATTTAGACGCTTATAGCTTATAGTTTTGTGTTATAAGTTTAGCTTTGTTTTTAAAAATGTATTTTCAAAAATACCAGATGAAACAAGTTTTGGGTGTTTTACACAACTGAAAATTGAAAACATCATCAAAACAGCAAACCAACAGGGCCTAATATTTTAAAGGGTACAATAAAAATTAACTGTTTCTACTTAAAAGTAAAAAAATAAATTGAGTTATCCACAAAAAGTTACTTAAAAGTTAATTCATTTTTTATGTTTGTCCAAACATGCTACCTTGTTATCTTTATTACTAAATTATATGTAACTTCAATTGATGTTATCATATGGAATTTTTTCTTACATTTTTGTATCCTCTTGGTATTGTAGAGTTTTTGAAGATTAATCCACTTGGATATGTCCCGGTACTTGTAGATGGTGACATTGTAGTTGCGGACTCTTTTGCTATCTTATTGGTGAATAGCTTCGTTGACTATAACAATATAGAATTGATTAATCGTGAATTTGACATAATTCAACCTTCCGATCAAATAATATTGTTGATGACCGGAGATTTAATGGTGCAAGATCTAGAAGAGAAGTATCCTCAAAGATCCATTGTTGCCAAAAGATCTTCAAAAAGGGCTCTCAATTACCGGTGAAATTTGCAATTTAGAGCATGTTTGGTATAACTAGTTAGACACGCGCGTGCGTAACGCGTTTTTGTAATCATATTGTTAATTTTAATATTTTCAATTTTTTATATTTTAGTTGTTAAATATTAAAATGTTAAAGTAGCAATTGCAATAAAGATAAAAAAAATATAGTTATTGATAACATGTTTGGTATTGTTCGATGTTGATATTTTATTTATATTTATAGAAGTACAATTACAATTAAAGATGGGTTTTATATAGTAGTAATACGTATATTAACTTGAATTCAGTGAAGAGCTTTTGGTGATTTGAACTTTAATGATTGACGAATCATTGATATCAAATCGTATGAATTAATGATGTATTAATAGAGATCTTCAGGATTGTATTTTAAAAAAAATAATTAATAATCAATAATTTTATTAGAGAGAATGTAATGATTGACTATATAATATTGTACATTTATTGGAGTAGTTACTCTTTGTAAACAATATTCTTTGTGTATGTTCTCTTTTTATTAACCACATCTGATGTATTTTTAATTAAATTAAAAATTAAAAAAATTCATATATTAGTTATCAATTATAATCATTGTAATCCAATGTATTCAAAATATTATATTCATCTCCTTGATTTGAATTTTAATTTGGTAATAAAAAATTTACAATTTTTTCATTCATTTTTTTCAAAATCCATTTCTCATTTCTTTCATCTACGCAAGGCAAAAAAATTGAGATCGTTTTTTCACCTTCATATTAAATATTTACAAATTTTAAATGTATATTTAATAAATTATTAAAAATTTAATGTAAAATAATAATGAATAATAAAATAATAACAAATAAATATTAAAAGATAATTGCATTCATTTAAGTACAATTATAATTAGAGATGAATTTTATATGGTGATAATACTAACTTGAATCCAATTAAGATCTTTTGGTGATTTAAACTTTGATAATTGACGAACTATTTATATCAAATCATTAATGATCTTTAGGGCTGCATTTTACAAGTAATAAAATTAATAATTACTAATTTTATTATGAGAAAATGAAATGATTGACTACATAATATTGTACATTTGTTGGAGTAGTAGTTCTTTTGTGAACAATATTCTTTGTGTATGTTTTCTTCTTATTAGACGTGTTTGATTTGGACGACGTAAATAAAATGTCATAAATGTGAGTAAGAAACAAAAATTAAAGAAGTATTAATACTTGTCTATGTTGTAAGAATATTATCGACGGATAGAAGTATATATATATATATATATATATATATATATATATATATATATATATATATATATATAAATTAAAAATGAAAAAATTTTACACATTAGTTCTAAACTATAGTATACGTTTGGCGGGGTTTAAAGATTTTGAAAAAAATTGATAAAATATGTGGTTAAAAAGTTGATAAAAGTTGTAGGTCCCACAAAAATATGTAGTTGAAAATGAATTTGAGAAAAAAAGAATTTAAAAAAAGAAAGAAAAGGAATTGAACCAAACATGTTCGTAATCACTGTAATCTAATGTATTAAAAATAATCTTTTTATCTTCATTTCAGTTTTGACAACTATGATTTAAATTTTAATGCGGTAATAAACAAAGTTGCAATTTTTCTCATTTATTTTTATTTTTTACTCATTTCTCATTCCTTTTTATCTACTTAAAGCATAAAAAAAAAAAAAAAAAAAAAATTGAGATAATCTTTTCACCTTCATATTTAATTTAATAGATTAAATGTTCAAAAAATTTAATTGTATATTTAGTAAATTGTTGAAAATTTAATGTAAAGTAAGGATGAACAATAAAAGAGTAATAAATAAAATATTAAAAAATAATTATACATTAATGACTAAAGGTGAATATGAAATTTTAAAAAATTTTAAGGGTAAAATGATCCAAAAATGTTTCTCCATTTAAGCCCCTTTTAGAAGTCATTTCTCATTCCTTTTTATCTACTTAAAGCATAAAAAAAAAAAAAAAATTTGAGATAATCTTTTCACCTTCATATTTAATTTAATAGATTAAATGTTCAAAAAATTTAATTGTATATTTAGTAAATTGTTGAAAATTTAATGTAAAGTAAGGATGAACAATAAAAGAGTAATAAATAAAATATTAAAAATAATTATACATTAATGACTAAAGGTGAATATGAAATTTTAAAAATTATAAGGGTAAAATGGTCCAAAAATGTTTCTCCATTTAAGCCCCTTTTAGAAGTAGTATAGATTATTTTTAACTTTTTTTTTTTTTTTCAAAACTTATTTTTAATCATATATTTTATAGGACTCATAACTTTTATCAACTTTTCAACTATACATTTCACCAACTATTTTCAAAATCTTCAGAAAAAACTACTTTTAAACTCTACCAAACAAGTACTTAATTATGCATTTAGAATTTGTGTTCTTTTGTTGGAAGATGTGCACTTGTGCTATCGATAACTATTTTGTTTCCCTCATGTGCTCGTTGGATTAAAATATCTTTGCGAGTTCACCCTAGCAATAGGTTAATAAATTGTTGTAAGATCAAAGTGAAACAACTCACGACTCTTCCTGTGTTTTCTTAGGGTAAATTTTGTCCTAGTGTATATTGCAGTTTTAGGATCGCAACATTTGTTAAACGTTTTTCTGCAGGGTTAGTGATCGGGTCATCTTTGTAATCCAAATGTTCCTAGCGGCAGTTATTTTCTCTTTTGATTGGGATTATATTAACAAAATTTCCCTGGGACGTGCTCCATGAGTAGATTCAAGGCCCAATTGACTTTGCTATACAATGTTAAAACTTAAAAGGGAACACATAACAAGAAGCTTGCGGTGAACATTCTAATTATTGTGGCTCTCATTTTCTATTGGATGTAGAATCATTACTCAACATTAACGGTTGTATCTGCACATATACATAAATATTTCGGTGTTCGGGATATTGAATAAAATGCCGACTTCAAAAATTTACAGTCTGAAATGCAGCTTCCAAATAAATTGCACACAATTATTTTCTCTTCTTCTTAGGGTTTGAATCTAACTTCACTTCTGCATGTTTTACTCATCACAGGCTGCAAATCTGGTTTCTTCAAACATACAGCCTCTTCAGAATTTATTTGTCCTTGTGAGTGTAAAGTTTTCCTTTTGATTCCAATTCATGTTCCTCACTGTAAAATTGCCGATTTATGTGAGTGTGATACGTTTTCAATTTGACATATTGAATTTTTATTTGATTTAATGTGCAGGAATATATTCAGGAAAAACTTGGCGCTGACGAGGAGGTTGTTTGGGCTCTAACTCATATACTGAAAAGGCTTTGCAGGTAAGCTTTGACCTCAATGCCCTTTCTATGAAGAAAAGAATAGAAATGCCTGGAGGTGTAACAATTTCTAGTAGGAGTTATGATGCAATTGCATATAGATATACAGACAACTAGATTACAGCCTCATACCAACTCGATTTATATAGTTAATTGATATAATATATTCTCTTCTTCTGTACTTCTAAACAAAATTCTAATAGTAACTGATGCAAGATAGTAGGGGCTGATAGTCTGATTTAAAATAAATGGATGACGGATGCTGGCTGTACATTTGTTCGTTGCATTAATTCCTGTACAGAATGAGATGATAATTGATCAATTGCCATAATTTATTTAAATGAATCATTTATTATGTTCATATGATTTTAAGGCTTTTGACTGGAACTAAAATTGTATAAATTGTGCCTTTGAAGACATGTTTCTATTCAAATATGGAGATCTTGTGTATGTGTTCCAAACACATGAATTCAATGACAGATATCTTGTGTGCATGTGCAACTTTCTTTTCCAATAATTTTCTGGGAGTAGTTTCTGTGTCAAAACAATGCATTTCTCCAAATGTCCTTGTCTTGGGATTTTTTCTATCACTTTCCATCAGTTTTAGTAGCCTTCTCACTCTTAAAGTTATAGATGTAATAGAAATATTGATGCATTTCCCCCCAAATGAGGTAGACAGGCCTCGTGTCATGGATCTCTTCTTTGAATCCCCAAACTGCACTGGAGTCGCTATTATTGTACCCCAACATTCGCACTAATGAAAATTTAGAAATGATTGGATCTCGTTAACCTGATTAGTCATTATATATTTAGAAATTATACTATTTGCTAAGGCATGTCTTGTGTAAAATCATATTTCATTGGATTTCCTACTCATACACTACAAAATTGCTTAATCCTCATGTGGTCCTCTATCAGTGCACAATCACGATCTGCCTGCCAGTGGCCACTGAATTTGAAGTATTCTAGAAGAAACATGAACTGCTGTAGTAAAATTAATTAATTCTAAAATTTGTAGATGGTTAATTTATATATAACAGTTAGTCTTTTAATTTTTAGCATCCAAAGATTTGTTACTATGGACTATGGAGACACTATTTCTCTGACATCCTCATAGGCGTAGATTCACCAATGATTAAAAATGAAGTTAACATAAATGAGTTATCTGATGGACACGATTCTTTCTCCTTGAAGTACCTGTTACTCCTTTGACTCTATCTTCTTTAATTGTTGAAATTTTCTGCTATTTAATTAAATGTTCTGTTTATACATGTAATTTATACTCAAGTTGATTAGCACATGTAACTTGGATAAGTCATTTTAGTAGAATGAACTTGATTGACAAGAAGTTCCTTGTGCATTTTGATAGTAATTATTCCTCACTTAAGTTTGGAACTGGTTGTCTTTTTAGTCAGTGATTTCTGAAAGTTATAAGGCCTACCATCCTCCGTGTTACTGAAGGGTTGTATATCATTCCTGGAGATATGAATTTTTTTTAAAAATATTTTACAGAGTTTAAGCAGATCGCGCTAGTCTGGTGGGGTAATTAGTGTTACAGTTTAAAATTTTGCTGTAAATCTTATATTAATTCAGTTGTAAGTTGTGCTTGTGTGACCTACTTCTGAAAAGATAGTCTATGCTTGATACGGTTATCATCTAAGTATCCTAGTAACCATATCATTTGTGTTGCTACAATTCCATTTTTGTCTATCAAAATACATTCCACTGGTCTGATTCCAAGTGAATATGCAGCTCTGGAGAAGCTATTAGAAAATTATGCTGGAAAATATGCCACGGGGAATGAAGTTTTCCTGGTTCGTTTATTTCCCCATACATATTTTTAGCTTATTATTAATGCGTGTTTCACACTTGAAAATTACCAGTCAAAATGTATGGGGTTGATGGCCTGGCCAGGTCCAAATTTGTTCCAATTACTTGCAATGAATACAAGTTGGAATTCGAGTTACAACTGTGTCCTTAATCAAAATTGCATTCTATTGTATCCTCTGACATCTTATAATACTTGGCCACAAGCAAATGTAAATTACTCTAATTTGACAATTTAATGAGATGATATAAGTATAGTATCATCTTGCAAAATGTAACCTGTTCAATACATTCCATCACTTTCCATTGAAGTGTGCAAAATTAGTTTAGTCAGCCTTACCTCTTACAGTGGATTGATTTATGTTATGTGGAATATTTTGTAAATGTTTGATTAATCGGCTATAAACTTGCAGGCTGATTTGTTTCTGGCGCCCCAGATTGAAGGTGGAGTCAGAAGATTCAATGTTGACATGGTATGCCCTCCATTGAAATCCCATCACATATAAGGAAGTTTTGAAGTGATCGTGCAATTCAAACACTTAAACGTCCATCTTCTTGAAGAAATTTCGATCAATTGTATGATATATATTTGCTTTTCTTACAAGTTCATGAATGAAATAGTCCCGGAGGTTCATGCAACATCGTTTCATGTACATATAATTATCCTAAAATAACAGCCATGAAATTCAATCATCTTTTTTTTTTTTTGGGGGGGGGGGGAGGGGGAATGAAAAACAAGATGTTTCCTTTAAACAAATAATGAAAACTAGAAACATTAGATACCATATATATACCATGTAATTATAAATTATAGCTAATTCTCAAAATAAGTCTTTAATGTAATTAATTGGCCTTGCCTCACTCTTGGATCTTGTGCTTGCACGCACTGAACGGCCACCTACCTGATGGTGTAATGGCTGGATATTATGAGATCCGTACATGGTAATAAATATGAAGAGTGGTGAAATTAATTACATTAAAGGCTTATTTTGAGAATTATCTTTAGTTTATAATTACATGGTATTCATATGGTATCTAATGTTTCTAGTTTTCATTATTTGTTTAAATTTTTCGATCTTTCCGCAGTTTAAATACATTTCTAAGAATGCGTTTAAAAAATGGTATCAAAGCCAGTAGGTTTTAGAGTACAGACTGTTAGAAATGTGTGCGCTAATTATCTTTCTTTTCATATAGACTGCATGGCATATCTTTTCTACCTTGCCTCATTGCATTTAATTCCTAAATGTAGGTTCATTTATATACACATCTGATTTTGTATATGTTGGATAATTTTTAATTGATAAGTTGAACCGCAATGTACGAGCAGAATGAATTTCCTCTCCTGTCAAGGATTTACGAGGCGTACAAAGAACTCCCTGCTTTTGAAGATGCTATGCCACAAAGGCAGCCTGATGCGCCACCAGAGGCTAGGGCCTGAGGTAAATCATTAGGGTAAAAATCATCGTTTACCATGTTCTTTATCATGGTCAACTCCGTTGAAACGAATGCCCTCCATGTAAAAAAATTACCTCTTATTGTTCTCAAAATTTTGGATGACACACTTCTGATTCTTACTTGTTATGTTGTCTTGTTTGAATATTGCAGCAAGTTGTGTCAGGATCATATGATGGACCACAATCTTATTGAGCTGGCAGAGCAAAAGAGTGAACGGTCGTATTAACAAAATAAATAAGTTAATACCTTGTTAATTATATTGTCTTTTCCTTTTAAATATTATACGAGGCACATGCTCTTATGGTCCGACTGGAGCATTTTAACTACTGAAAGATGCTTTATATAAGTATGTTACTGCTCAATTTCGTGATTGCTTCTCTTTAAGATGCGTTACTAGTGATATTCATTTTTGGGTTTTCCACATTAGTGCGACAAATTCTCTAGCCTCTGTGAGGCAGTCAACTAACTAAAGAAGTGTAAAATTAAGAATAGGAATTTTTTTTGTGCGTATTGCAACTCTTACTCCGAGAACTATCCCATCTCGTTGTAGATTTTAAACTCATTGTTGCTTGGACATCATAAAAGTAGCAACATTCTGTACTATTCTTGGACCCAAAATCCTTTGTTGTTAATGGGGTGAAGGTTGAAGTTGTGAATGTAGTTGGTACATAATAGTTTTAGATCTCTATGTTGCACGAGTAAGATGAAAACAAGGAAAAGCGGTAAGCCTAAGAGCATGTTTAGTAGTGTTAAAATTATTTTTAAGTGTCGAAATTATAAGTAATTGGTAAATGTTTGAATAAAAAGTGGATTATAAGTTGTGAATTTTATAAAATGTGTGGATAAAAAGTATGTTTGACTAATTGAAAGTGCTAACACTTTTATTAATGACTTTGATATTGGGTACATTGAATTGACTTACTCTTACTATTCAAACTCAAAACAATATAGGAAGTGGTGGTGTCTATCAGACCAGATCGGCTGTGAAGTGGCCCAAAACAGTCCACTTATGGGTGTAACCAGTCAAGTTCGTGTTCATCTAGGACCGTTCCAAGACAGCCCGCTAGTGCAGCAAATTCTTATGACTAAACTCACTCTCATGATTATACAAAATGTGTGTGTTCTTTGATACTCTAAAATGCGAAAAAGCTGTCTTAGAATCAGCATTTACGGATACAAGTAGGAAATTGCAAGATCATCTAGACATTTATAGAGAAGAAACAATACCAACTTGACAACATTTTCAAACACGAAAAAAAAAAACCCACAAAAGATAATTTAATAAGAGAGAAAAATAACATTTATCATACCAAATCTTGTTTTCAAAATATAAACATGTGCACAATTGCAGGTATGAACTGATACAAATTTTATCAAGTTGCCAAACTCCTGATAGTTAATCTACAACCAAAGTGCATAAATCATGCTTCACTTTGTTTCTATAATTAAATATCTGCAACGGATAGCTTAATCCTCTTATTTTTTCCATTTCTTTTTGGTCTCATATTAGCAGCAGTGATAAGTTTATAATCAGAGGGGACATTTCACTTAGCTTTCCAAACCATTCCTCATAGAACTGCCACACTTCTGACATGTCCAAAAGAAAGCCAGCTAGAAAACTTAACCCAAATTCAAATTCAGAAATAAAGGCTTAAAACAAAGAAATTGTTTATAACGACATACCAATAAGCGAGAAACTGAAATGGTGCATATTTTCCATAAATTACTTCAACATCTCTTTGAACTGTCCGAATCATTGAGCTTTTGGCATGAACCTGTGCAATTATTCACAGAGGCCCTAAAGCATAACTTTAGGAAGATGGGAACGAATGAACTAGACAAAAAGGCTATTTTCATAGAAAAGAAATAGACCTGTTCTAGATGCCTAATAGTTTCTGAATCAGTTGGAATGACATGGTAAAATCCCATGCACATGAGAACATTAGCGCAAGTAAATGGTCCAAATCCATCTATAACTTTCAGCTTTTCGCCAACTTATCATACTCGGGTAAGCTTAGCGTGCATCGCATATATCTTCAAGTTCTCTTAGTCGAACCCTTCCATCAACTATCTCCCGAGCAAGATTCATTATACGACCTGCTCTATAGCCTAGATTGCACCATTTTGCTAAAAACTTCTCATCAAGGCTAGCCAGTTCTCTTGGGCTCGGGAAATTTCCAATCTTAGTGCAGGAGGAAACTTCTTTCCTTCTAAAGGCTGAAAATCAGGAAAACAACAGCAATCAGCTTTATAGCAATCAGATGTTTGACACGAATCACAACACTGAAAAAAATCCTCCTTTACATCTAATGAGAAGACAGTGGATTTTGGCTAAGCTTAAAAAGAAATAAAAGTAACTCTAAACTTCTTGTTTTACTAAACATAATTTAGTAAGTTACTTTTTGTATTAATAAAACGTGCTTCCCAGAAAAGTAATGTCTAAGCTTAGCCAAACATGCTCTAAGATTCCTGGTTACCTGGAAAAAGTCTGATATTTGAACACTTCTTTCCAAGTTAGCATTTTCTTCCGTTTCTTTAACTTCTGCAAATCTGTTCGCTAAGTTAATTGAAGATTTGCGAACTCCAGGGTTTTTCTTCGACTCTTTCCTGCAGGTGTTTTTGGAACAAACTGGTTGGTTTCAACTGTTTGACACCCGGAAATAGTCTTGTTAGCAGCATTTGCAAGAGATTCATTAGACAAGGGAAGCTGCAGTTCCAACTGAAGCTCACAAAGTGCTTTAGCCATACTCAATGTCCTTGACCACCTGCAAAAGAGAAGTTCAAATAACACAAAATTAGAGAGTAGATATTTTCTATTAACTTCTTACTTCAACTTCTACATTTGACACCAATTTTCAGAGGGACAATCAATGTTTGCATATCAGTGGTTACTCAATGGCAACCACGTTGACTCCAACAACCGCAAACTACACAAATAGGGAATGTTTGGTAGAGTGGACTAGACAGTACATTAGCCAAGATCTTAGCTTTTCTTTCTTTCTGCGGAGGCCAAACTGATAATTATACTTGTATCGGAATGACAAGAAGCCGAAAGTAGAATCTTGTGATTAAGTAGTGCCTAAAAGTGGAAGCTTGGTCTCATTCATCATTTCTGGATGAAAAATTCAGATTAATTACACGAAACAAAAACCAACATATGTTACCAACAACTATATACATTAAGATATTAGTAGCCTGAAGTTCATAGATCGTAGTAGAAACTGAAGATATACAGGTAGACAAGATTATATGAGCTTGTGACATTTTTTACCCCATGTACACTTATTCAATATTTCCTTTATTAACGAGTTTCCTTCATTTCATTTGGAAACTATAGCCAACATAGAATAGTTAGGCAGAATGAGCAAAAATCGAGATCATTTTCTTGAACAAAAGACAACACTCACTGGCAATTGCAAAGGAGAATGCATTTGACCATGTCCTCAAACAATGTTGGCGACCTAAAAACCCTTCCAAACCCCCTGTTTTTTGCTTCCTCGTGCACCTCCTGAAAATCCCTTATCCTCCAATTCTCTTCGTCTGATAATCTCAACATTCTCCTCACTTGATCCTACAATTGATAAACCAATTAACTATCCCCAAATGCAAACCAGAAAGCAACATACAGCTCATAAAAATATATATCAGTGTCAAAGGAAGATATGTAAAATCAGGCACAAAATCTACCTTTAGAGAAATATTATAAATAAAGGCGAGCTTTTCACAACAGCCCTCTTGCAATGGCCACCTTCAATTTTTTCGTTTAAAAACCTTCATTATACATCAAATATCTAAATTAGCTTTCATCTTCTTCATTGGCACCCTGCCCCTTCCCTCCACCTATCAAGGGAGGCTACAGGTGGAGGAGGGGTGAGGAAGTTCAAATTAGTGAGTGGGTGCTACTTCTCATTTTGTCTCCAATTTTGAAGAAATTCCTTTAATAAAGTCGTAGACAAGGAGAAAAGAAGCTAGAACGGAAGCGCAAAATTGAAAATTTGCAATGTGGAAAAACTACATAAAACAGCACCAACCATCAACTATGGTGCTGTACATTATGCACCAAAAATTGTACCCTTACAAACAAATTTCTGTATACTCCTAAAGAAATTAATTAAGAAGCGAAAAAAAGCTAAACCCAACAAAGATCATAGCCGAGTAAATTTAATAAATAATCACTAAACTTTACCTAACATTATTATCGGCTCACCCAACTTTCAAGTATTACCCGTTGCTCACCCAACTATGTGAAACCATTACCCATCCATCACCGACTCATTTTCGTTATTTTAACTTAACGGAAAATGCTACGTTATGGATGGAAGCTTAGATGGCTTAAAAATCTGTTAAAATATGCCACGTAGATTTAAAAATATATATATGAAATCGAAACATAAAAAGAACGTTTCTTACAATCTTTCAACAAAACACAAAAGCCCAAATCAAGAAATCCCAATGAACCCTAACTGATAAAATTCTTCCCCAACATTGATCACTCCATCATTTCAACCACAATTATGCATCAATTTTGAGGAACAAAGGTGACCCACCCTACATCACTCAACATGGAAAATAACGTAAATGTGGAAGAAGCATTGTTGGAGAAAGAAGATGAGGGACCGGCACCGACATGAGGTAAATTATTTTAATGTAGTTTGCTTTTACTTGTTATATTTGTTTGGGACTACATTTATTTACTCATGTATATTTGAACAACTTTGTAACCATATTTTAATACATTTATTTACAGGGATAATGTAGTAAATAAGGGTGTGTTTGATTGATTCCATGGAAAAGAAAAGATTTTCCATGTAAGTAGGAAAAAAAAAACCACCTATTTTGGCGCAAAAAATATTTTCCAACTTTTCCTTCTTAATCACGCTTTAATCGATTGTACTTTGAAAATCATTTTCATTTTTCATGTGCAATCAAATGTACCCAAAATGAAAAATATTTTCCATCGATGTGACAAGATTTTCCATGGATTAGACATTTTCCATGAAAATCTTCCAATCAAACACACCCTAAATGTGGTCCCAAACAAAGACAACAAGTAAAAGCAAACTTCATTAAAATGATTTGCCTCATGTCGGTGCTGGTCCCTCATCTTCTTCCTCCAATAATGCTTCTTCCACATTCATGTTGAGCCGGTCTCTCATCTTCTTCCTCCAACAATACTTTTTCCACATTCATGTTATTTTCCATGTTGAGTGATGTGGGTCACCTTTGTCACTCAAAATTGATGCATAATTGTGGTTGAGCTGATGGATTGGTCAATGTTGGGGAAGAATTTTATCAATTAGGGTTCATTGGGATTTCTTGATTTGAGCCTTTGTGTTTTGTTTAAAGATTGTAAGATACGTTCTTTCTATGTTTCAGATTTCTTTTTTTTTTTAATCTACGTGATATATTTTAACAGATTTTTAAGCCACCTAAACTTCCATCTGCGACGTGACATTTTTCATTAAGTTTAATTGACGAAAATGTGTCAAGCGATGGATGGGTAATAGTTTCAGATAGGTGGGTGAGTAACGGGTAATCCTTGAAAGTTGGGTGAGCAACTGGTAATGTTGGTAATGATGGTGAGCAAGTGGCGGTGAATTTTTGAAATAACCTTGTCGCAAAAGAGCCTAACTTATATTAAATAAGTTTTAAATACCTCTTTTAAATAGAATGGACTAAAATACCCTTATTTTATAACATAAGTTATGCAGACCATCGATTAACGGACCCTTAATGCGCATTAGCAGACTTGGCTGGTCTCGTTAACGGACCTATGGTGTGTTAATAGACTATAAGTCCATTAACGCAGATTTATACAATTATAACTGATTTTTTCAATTAATCCATCTCAAATCAACTCAGATTTGCAAGAATTTAAAGTAAAAATCATATTTCATACTCAGATTTATACATTTTTTCATAATTTATACTACAAAATCCACAATTTCTACCGTGAATTAAAAGAAAAAGATGGAGAATGATGAATTTCTACTTTGAAATGAAATTTCTTACCTAAATGAAATAGGTTGGATTCTAACATTGAAATGGGTTAGATTCTAATCTTAAAATCTTCTCTTTTTCACCGACAAATGAATTTGAAAACGTTTGAAATGGTTATAAGCGGGGAAGAAGGCAGGGTTATATTTGGTAATTTACACACCAAAATTGGTCTAACGGCTATTTTGAAAAATTCACCATTCCCACAGCAAGTGGTAATGTCAGTAATTATTTATTAAATTTACTCGTATCATAGCCACGCACAACAACATGCATCAAGAAATTGAACCACACAAAAGAAATTAAGTACAGAAAAAAAGGGGAAAAAGTGCCTACCAGCAGGTAGTGTTGGTGTTGAGTGGAGAGAGAGTTAGTGCCATATACGCAAAGTCGAAGCGCGTGAAGGGAATGAAGAGGATGAGAGATTTGAACCATGAGCGAAGCTTCATGGTCCTCATGATGGGGATCGAGACTGAGGCGGAGGGGCCGCTGGAGAGTCTTGGATTGTGGGTCCCAATGGTTGGGGGCCATCATGAATAGCCCATGGCTGCACACTGCTTTCTCGAGAGTGAATGTAGCTGCGGCGTCTCCTAGTGGCAGTTCCACCACCACGACGCCAGTGGCGGTGGGAGCCGCCGTGCCTTCTGAGTTCATTTTATTGGGCGGGGAGGAGTTTCAAGGCTACTAAAAAGTTAAAAAGGGCAGATAGAATTATAGAAAAGTAATTAGACTAGTATATCGCTTTTTTTTTTTTTTTTTTTAAAGTAGAATTCGATCGTAGAAGATTTTAATAGATTGAGTACTTGAGAAGAATGAGAGAGAGGGAATTTTGTTTGAAGGGAGTTTGATTTTGATGAATATGGAGAAAAATATGGTAAATTGAGGAATTGCGAGAGAGATGTGATTTTTGGTTTGAGAGGATGAAAAGCGTGGTGACGGACAAAAGACTTATTTTTGTGCTTATATGGAAAGAAACCACCCTACGTTCGGTGATAAAATTTACAAATATGGGTTAGGTAACAATTTTTTGGTAGTTTTTTTTTTAGCTTTTGATCATGGGATTAATCTAATCCCGACTAGGGACTTTTCTCCAATATTTTAGGAACTTTTTTCCGATACAGAAAGAAAAAGACATGTGTATCACACTGTCATTACGTCTTCAATTTCTTCTTCTTCAAAATTTGAAGTTCAATCATATTCATCAACCAATTATCTCCAAAATATGTTCATCTCCTCAATCCATCACCTTCAATCGATCATTTGCCTTTACCGATCATCTTCAAAATCTATTCACTGCGTCAATTCATTATCATAATAGAGCTTACGGTCGGATCCTACCGTAAAAAAAGCGGTACACTAGTTACCACTGTATTGAGGTTTTCTCTGATATGGAAAAAAAAAATTATGTCCGTGTATCACTACGTCTTCAATTTATCCATTCAAACGAAACTCTCCCCTCGAACGGTCATTTTCAAGTTCTACTCACCGCCTCAATTCATCATCATAAAACTATAAATTTGATTTTCTTATTTCTTATTTCTGTTTTGGTTACAACAGTATATTTTTCTTCGTTCTTTTTTTTTTTTTTTTTTTTTTGATTTTTTTTTTTATATTATTTTTATTGTCAAATTTTTATTTGAGAATAGATGAAATCCGATTGAACGATATACTGAGCAAAACATAATTAGGACGAGTACTATACTACTATTTCGTTTGAAGAAAATAGATTTATACTTTCATGTGACATATTATTGTTAAATACGAAACATTTTGACTAATTCTTTTCTCAACCGAAGAAATTTCCACACAAATCTATTCTCTATAATCGATTATACCTTGATAATGCCTCTACGATTGTTGCACGTGGTAAAGAATATATTGTTGCAAACTAATGATGGTTACTGTCAATTGTTATTGGAGATTATGTATTGTTGTGTTAATATGTTTTAGTATGCATTGTTATAGATCAATGTTAATGAAGAGTGCTAACTGAATATGTTTTAATATACGTTGTTACGGGTTGATTGTTAATGAAGAGCGCTATCCATTTTCTGTGGTCGATCGTTGATTGAAGAGTTTATTTGCATTTCTTTTTCAAAGCGATATTTTCTCTTCAAATGTCCATTGCCTAACTCTTATATCACTACTGATATCGACAAATGAAACCACCAAATTAAGAATCAATGCCGAAAAATCATGGTTGAAATTGAGAAATTAAACCACCAAATTAAAAATTGACGCCAGAAAACCTACCAGAAATTTGGTGAATGACGAAACATTTAATTGTTATCGTCAATTGTTGATGAGTTTTGGTATTTTGAAATTTGAATTTAAATAAAGAATATATTATGGGATTAGGTTGTGCAACAAAAAAAAAATGTTTCTTTGATAATTTGAAAAGAAACCTCCACAAAAAACAAGTTCTTTAAATTATAAGTGTTTTTCAACTCGAATACTGATTGATGAATATTTTTCAATTAATACATCTAACCTAGTATTTTCCAATTTCAAGTTACATCATAGTACATATGTTCAAAATTCCCAATGTAGTGTTTCATAAAAAACACTTGACGGTTAAAATTAATCACAAAAACACGGTTAAGTAATAATATAATTTGATAGCGAGTATTAGTAGACAACAACATGTGACGTCAATTACCACTTTTCTATTCGTACAAGTTCATATTTGGAGGAGATTCTCGAGAGATAGTGTACAACTTTATTCGATATATATTTTTATTGTAAATATTGCTCGTTTTAATAATCAAGCATCTTTACTATCACGGCATGCTAGTACTTGCTTTTTGAGATTTTCGATTATCATAACTAGCTTTGTATTGAAACGATTCACGAAGCATTTCGGCAGCCATCCTGCAGGATCCAACTGAAAAAAATAAATAAATAAATAAATAAATAAATAAATTCAATTGACAAATTCATTCATAATGCAGAAGATATATAAAAAAAATTGAAATGATGATATATTCTACAAGCACTGCCTCAAATAATTTTACCCGATATAAAAATAAATAAATAAATAATCCTTCTAATTACTTCAATCGAACTCTGTCGTGGGCGGATACAGTAGACTCTCCACATCTGGAGCCCGTTAACCCAAAAACTTTCTTTATTTTTAGTGTAGGAATTTTATTTTTTTTAAAACACAAATGAAAATTTTATTTTTTCATATACTAGTTCGACCCAAAAAAATTTTAGTTCTCATCTGAATCCACCTGCGAACTCTACTATTCTGCTTATGTAAGCTGGTCAGCAGAAAAGGAACTTTTAAACGATCAATGGTTTAGAGTAGGCAAATTCATTAGATTTAAATCTTATTGTCACTCGTACGAATGAATACGGGATTGTACAAAACATCAGATTTTTTTTTTACCTGAACAATATAAGTGACCATGCAAGAATCATTTTCAAGCTTCTCAACAACCCAACCAGACTGCAAAAGTAGGCCTCTGATGGCATTATTTTGCTTTGGATGCAAGCCAGCAGCTATCTCTTTTGGAAGAGAAGCTACTGCCACTACCTGCATATTTACACCCATAATTCAGTTGAAAGCAATTGTCTTTTCGGCATGTTCGTTCCGTTCTACTAGACAAGACTAGACAGTACAACAATTTTCGTTTTAAGTCTTCAGTACTCAGAACTGTCTAATCTGCCTTACCAAACATGTCGTCTGAGTTTAGTTTGAACGGTTTACCAGTGTTCCATCATCCATGGTTTCACGTCGCTCGTAGACAATAAATTCTCTGTTTCTGAATAAGGGCTTGGATTTCTCTCCAAATCTTAAGCGGATTATACTGAGGTTTTCTTCAAGGTCTTTTATGTACCTGGCTTCTGTTAAATCAGAGTCCCATTGCTGCTCCAATGATGGCAGAAATCAAAGGAAATTAGTGATGATAATAAACTGATAGAAGTTCAAGTCTATGTTCTAACACCCCACTCGACATACTAAATAAATTATGAGTTTTAAGCTTTTAGATGAGTCGGTTCAACAGAATGAAAACAATGTATGTGAAGAATCATTGAAAAATTTCTTTAGATATAGCAATACATCGAAAGAAGTGACATGAATAGAATTCACATAGTCGAGCCTAAATTTCTCACCTTAGCAGCATCAATGGCATTAGCCACTGTAATAAATTGCTGAGGAGAGACTGACTTAAGTAACCACCGGCTGCGAAACGTGTGCAGCGAACCGGACCTGTGTTTCGATATCTCAATTCCATTGTCTATGCCAAGTACTTTCCAGCCATCATCAACACTACCAACACAGTTTGAATCTGAAGCTGAGAGTAATTCTTGAATGCAATTCTCACTTGCATAGAACACATATCTTCTCAGAGATTCCTCACTTATAGACCTTCAAAATCAACCATTGAAAAAAAAAAACATATATTGAATTCATCAAAGAGCTTTTCTTGAGACTATTAATGGAGGTGCTTACCATGATCCAGTGCAGTTTGCTGGGCTAGTTCCCATTTCAGGCTTCTGTTTCTTGAAGATCAATGAGTGATAGATATATGCAAGAGGAGAGAGAGAGAGAGAGAGAGAGAGAGAGGATTTGAGAAAGTACAAGTCTTAGATTGCTTCTGAGAGTGATATTTGAAGACGTAAAATGTCGAAAACTAAATGCAAATAAATAATGCGTCACAAGGATATCGAGTCTCGTTACATGAAGGGTGTGTTGAAAACTAAATTTAAATAAATAGATCATCTCTAATAGTCGAAAATTGTAGACAAAGTGATTCATGAAGTGAAGGAGGGGATAGATAGCACATGCCATGCCAGAAGCATCTCCATGATTAGAACTGCAAGTCTTTATCTTAACTCCTACCTCTCTCTCTCAATTAATGACAAACACTGCATGTGCATCCTTCATTTTGCAGCTATTTTGGAACTTGAGAATCTTTTCCTTTCGTCTAGGAAAAGAGCAAGGGACTTGACCCAGGATCAAATCACCACGCAAGCTTTTTGGTAGGATTATCAGTGAATGTGTCCAATATAGTTACCGAGACTCGTCCTCCGGTTTACGGATATAAATGCAATATTAGAGAGGATAGAGAGACTATAATAAACAAGATTTAGTTCATTTTTTTCTCAATATTGTAGGATGCCATTCAATCATCCAGATGCGGATACAGGGCATACTCTTCTTTGCTGGAGTCCTCTTGGCCCAAATTTTTTTTTTTTTTTTTTTTTTTTCAGTGTAGGGAAAAAATCTTTTATAAAACAATTTTTTATATGAAATTTTATTTTTCATAAATTAGTTAGATCTAAAAAAAATTTTAGCTCCCGACTGAATCCGCCCTTACAATCATCCTTACAAAAGATAATAGCATTGTTTAATCATCATTTATATTTTACCTAAACTTGCCTGGTTTTGAGTGACAAGAACACAAGCAAGCACTCACATTCAGTCCCCCACCACCCCCATCACGTGCCCCCCACAGGCTAAACGTTAAACCAAACAAATCAAACACAGTAATGGACAAAACTTAGTCTTAATTTCTTAATGTGTTGTTTGAATGGATTATAGCAGAGCAGAGGCTGTACTTTCTAACTCAAACATGCATCTCTGCACTTAATAAAGAAAATATACACTTGATATTTTGGTTTCATATTTAAATCAAGGTTCAATGTTTCTGCATTGGTAAAACAAATTTTGTACATACCAATTGCATGTCCAGACTTTATATGATGCTCAAGAAATGGTTGCCGCATACTAAAAAAATTTGGGAACTCATAAATAAAAAATAATATTATAATTTTTTTTTATTTAAAAACATTGGCCAAGCAGTCCAAGCACATACCCAATTTAAAAACCCACCTAATTAAAACGCACTCCAAAAACTCCAAACGCCATCTTGAAGGCTGAACTTTGAAGCAGCGACAGCCCACGACAATCCACTGAGATGCAAGTTTTTTGTAATAGCTAGGGTTTGATTTTGCTGGTTTATGTCTGTGTACTTAGATATGGGAAACTTAGGGTTTTATTTTAGGATAATGATTCTAATGTTTTTTTGATATGATTTTGATTTTGAGATTTTATATAAATAATATATGTATTTTAGGATAACGATTCTAATATGGCATATAATGTTTATTTTATATGATTTTGATTTATTTTATATAAATTATATTTGTGATTCTATTGTATAACATTTGCTTAAATTTATTTATTTATTTTTTTTACGAATCGAAATGACAAAAAGTTGATTAATTTGAACCGATTCTAAAAATACTTGCTTATTGTGTTTTGGTGAGAATGCATAAAGTTCTACTATTCCAATTTTAGTATTTTTCTAGGCCTATAATAAATGAAAATTCTTATACCAGATAGTTAAAAGAAAAAATTTGAGTACACCACGATTTGAGGGGCCAGATTTTAAAGTTCGACTCATGTGTGAAAAACCTAAAATCTGGCCCTATCTAAGTGACGCCCTTCAAGTTGTAGATAAATTTTAATTGTATCTACTTTCATCCATAGGCATGAGATACTTCTCGGTAACGGAGACGAGCCACATCTCGAAATCCATCGAGTTGAAACGAAGAGATCATATACGCTGAAAAATCTTATTGGATAAGTAATAGAAAGAACGATACGTAATAAAGATTATTAACATATTGCCTACACTATAATTCCAAAAAACTAAGAAAAAGATGAAGTTTCTAACATAAAAGTACTTAAAGATCACTAATTCTTCTGCCCAAGGAAGCCATTTGCTTTAAGACTATGCACTGTGTCCCTAACAGCATCTTCAACTGGAGTGAAACTCAATCCCAGATCAATAAGTCTCTTTGCTGCATCTTTGCAAACCACCAAACCCGGTTGTGTTTCGCCCGTAAATCTGTGCATTTAACTTCAAGTTCAGTATGATACTAAGATGAAAGCAATAAATCGAACAGTAGAAAATTTCGGGACGGCTTTTTAGTAAAAAAGAAATACACATTTAAACACTGAATCTTTAATTATTATTGATACAGAGGTATTTCAGCTACCATGAAATGCAAAAACAACGCTGAATGCCCCAGGAAAATTTATGTCAAATGTACGAGTTTTATGCGAAAAGACTGACTGGTATTTCAAAATACTGGTGACTGCTGTCACTGTCAGTGTAAACCACGTTCAATGTTGAAAACATTTAAGAAGTATGTCTTCTTCTCTAGTACATTTTTGAACTTGAGATATCTTTACCCATTACTGGTAGATAAGTTTCCGGCAGGAAAGCTATATAAAATTTTGAAGACTTGGTTCTAGTTAAGACTCCGCTACAATAGATGTCAGGCTTAAACCCGATACTTTTTCTTTTTCAGAAAGTGCGATATAAGGGAAATTAGAATTCCTTCGATTCGTCTTAAAGAGCATGAGAGCCAATTCAGTCATTCGGATGCTCTGCAGCCCCAACAGCCATCTATAGTTTTCTTCAGTGGTTTACAGCACTACTCTTTTTTTCCCTTTTTGTTCCTTGGAGGTCCTACTGAAACTTGTTCCGTGGGAGATAGATTTTAGATAGTATGTCTATGTTATTCAACGATCATTGGTTCGTCTGGATTTAATGACCTAACAAATGCAGGTTTTATGCATGCTCTAAACACTTCGATATTTGGTTTCTAAATTCTAACGTCAATTTTCCAATAAATCCAATTTCAGTAAGCTATGATATCACCAAAACTCGTCATTACAAAAAAAAAAAAAAAAATGCTACAATTAAATCGAGGGATAACATACCTGTGAACCGGAAACTCGGGGACAAGATCTGAAACTCTCTTTGCAAAGTCACCAAACTGATAAATGCCATTGGTGCAAAGGTATCTACCAGATGCAGCGGGGGTTTCAAATAGTAGTACTTGTGCTTTCGCTACGTCTTTGACGTGCACAGCCCCAAGCCAGTGGTACTCCTGTGTATCTTCCGATCTCTGCAGGAGCTGTTGCAAGACGGCACAACTTGCATTTAACCCAGGTTGCAAAAGTTGGCCAAGACATGTAGCCGGATTAATTGCTACCACATCCAATCCAGTTTGCGTTGAAAATTCCCATGCAAATTTCTCGGCCAAAGTTTTTGAAACAGGATACCATTTCTGCACAATCAACAGCATATACTTTGAAAGACAAATTTTCTTGATTTAAACTCTAGTTTGCAATTACAACTCATGAGTTTTGATAAATTAGTCGTTTTATGATACACTGTCCATAACTGAAATCAATTGAACATCGAGGTGCCAAACGATTCTGTTGATAAGAACTCTTGGGAGTCAAGCCCCTTCCACACAAGACTCCCAACCAAATTTAAAGAAAAAATTGTTAAACGGGATCGTCACAAAAAATTCTGAATAAGTATCCCAAATATTCTACATATCTTGTACTACCGTCAGCCTGTTCATCAGACTAACGAATAGATTGATTTCAGTTCTTGTTAGAGACACAAGTATAATCACTTATTATTCTCCGAGATAATAACTCCATAATATTCTGCAATTACTTTAGACATTCAACAGAAAAGTATACAAACTTTATTACTGTTTGCTATTCTTAGAGTGTAACGAGACCACGGACTTTCTCTTAGGGATTTCGCACCAAACTGGATTTCTTTCGCGTTCCCATTCCCAGCAATTCGAACCATGACATATCTCCCTCCTTAAGAGAAAGCATTTACCATTAAGTTCCCCTTAATCATACTAGATTAAAAGACTAGATTTGATCATACTATGGCATAACGAACAATGTCATGAGTGTATAACATAAGCACGAATTTTTTCCGCTACTAAAAAAAAAAAAAAATGTATATGTATATGTATATCTCCTTGTTTCTCTACGTCTTTGATCTTATCTTAGATCGTCATTCTCGCCCATGAAGAGTCTATCACAAACAAAAGATTTCAAATATCAGTCACCCATTCTCATAAATCTTATAGTCGAATCGTAATTATGGAAAGGGAGAGAGAGAAAGAAAGAGACCTGGCGGGAGTTGCAATAGTCAAGGTCCGTCCACGAGGATTCATCAAACACCTTGCCCTTAGGCCAGCTAGGATTAGGCACCATGGCGGAGATGGAGGACGTGAGCACCACGCGCCGCACACCAAACCTCTTAGCGGCGGCCAGAACATTCATTGTGCCCTGGACTGCAGGTTTCACGAGCTCCATCTGTGGGTCGACGGGGTCCTCCAGCGAGCAAGGAGACGCCACGTGGAAGACACCGCCTTCTGCGCAGCCCTCAATGGCTTTGGCCACTGAATCAGCATCCAAGAGACTGGCCTCGTGCACCACCAGTCTCACAGCGGGATTGTTGGCGCCGGGGAGGGAAGAGGTGAGAAGAGTCGGAGCCCGGCATTATGGAGAGGTGGATGGTGGTGTAGCCACAATCCAGTAAGGTTTTCACTAACCATGATCCTATGAAGCCATTGGCTCCGGTGACACACACTGGTACTTTGGCGGCGGCGCTGGTGGTAGTGGTTGCGGAGGCGTTTACTGTTTTTTCTGCCATTTGTGAAGATCGATTGGGAATTTGGGGCTGGCCTGATGATTTATAAATACTATAAAGATTTGAAAAAGATATTCTTAATCACCACGAATTCTTGAGCAGATTTTGTTTATGAGTAGGACTTGTGAGAGGTAGAATTACAACATGATACTAATTATTCGGATTTTCCCATGATTATCTGCTAAACTAAACTTTATCTACTCATCGACTTTTTACCTTATTGAAAAGTTGAAACTAGGTACATGGTAGTTAAGCTGAGGTTGCATCTTCATGGTCCCACCTGCCAAGTATTATAAGTAGGCAACATAAGTTATTAGGACATCAAGACCATTAGTAAATCTATGATTATAATTATTAATTTTTTATTTTCATAAAATATTTTCTTAATATTTTTAGACCAAGTTTAATTGATTTGTTACAATCATGATAATATTGTACAAGATAATTGTCTTTTAAATCTTGTTTGTTTCGTAAAGTTTTTTTGGAAATTATAAGTAGTGCCTACAACAAAATGTATGAACAAAAATGGAAAAATTGTCTAAAAGTCGCCTGCAAGTGACTTGTTTCAGATTAGGTCAAAACAATTTCTAAAATTGTCAATAAGTCATACTTTTCAACAATTTTTCATATTAATCCCAAAATTATCCATGTGATTCATATTTGTCACAAACATTGCCTTTAGCACTGCTCCCACTACTACCGCTGCCGCCGCCGCAAGCAACTCCTTTAATCTCTAATCTTAGCTCGCAGTGCCTTGTTCAAGGCATAATCATCTGAATGCCTCGCATCAAAAACTCGTTGTAGACGCACCAATACAAAATCTGCTTCTTTCGTCTTATTTAAATCTTCTTTCTAGTGTTCAAGACGATAAAAAGGATCTACCATCTTGCTTCTATCTGCAAACAAACAAACAAATTTAGATTAGAGTAATCATGTATAGAGGATTGAAGTGCTTGGGAAAAGAGAGGAGATGTATTGGACATTGAGAGAAAAAAAACCCGAGAGAGTTCCAAAATAGATGCAAATTGCCCGAGATATTCGGTGTAAAATGAGATCTTAGATAGCGATGGTAGTATGATAACACAATAAACCGAACGTTCAGGAGGTAATGTGATAGCTTTTAAGTAGAAACAGCATGAACTCGTTGTGCCACACGAACAAAAATGATGCATTAGTTATAAACTTGACACGGCGAGATATTCAAAAGTAGGAGCCAAATATCTCACCCTCATCTACTCAAAGTACCATTGTTTCAGCATCTTCTGCATCATACTCCTCAATCTTTTGATGGGCTCCACTAATAATTAAATACCCGCAGTTTTTTGGATCTGTTTGAATAACAATCTCATGTTTTGATATTGTATTATAGAAAATATTAGAGAAGATTTGTTTAATGAATTTATATAGAGTTGCCTGGTTGAAAAAGTTTGATGTCGACATTGCTATGACGAAAGTTGGCAATTAGTCATGTGTATTGTTTGATCTTATAATATGTAAAGCGAAGATTACATAAAATAGTATCATAACATAAATATTATAGAATTCACATATGTACTCATAATTTTTATTATAATATGTTTTCAGAATCGTCTCAACAAACCGGTCAAGATCAGTTGCTTTGTCACTTGGTGACGATAGATTTTAGCTATTTGAAGTTGTCTCTTTAGCTTAAAATGGTAATCTTTAATTTTTCTTATCTAAACAGACAATACATAGTAAAATATTATCATAGATAAATGTATTTTAACATATCAGTATCATAGATATATGTATCTTAACATATCAATATCATACATATATGTATCTTAACATATCAGTATCATACAAGAAAGTATCTTAATAAAACAGTATCGCATAGACAAACTATAACCTAATAAAATAACATTATCTTAGATTGAGACATTATCGTAATAAAACAATATCAAAGATAAAAATATGGTATAAGTATCGTAGATAAAATAGTATCATATATAAAACTAAAGGTAGAGATGTTTTACTGATTAAAGTAATGATATTGTTCTTAAAATGCTCAATTAGTAGTACAAGTCCATTAATACTGTTTGCATTCAATAACATTATAATAGATTGAAACAGTATCATATGTTGAAATATTATTATAATAAAACAGTATCAAAGATATAAACATAGATAAAACAGTATCATATATAAAACTAAGTATAATATGTTATTAATAGTTGAAGTAATGATACAATATCATATATAAAACTAAGTACAGATGTTTTAATAGTTGAAGTAATGATATTGTTCTTAAAATGTCCCACTGTACACGATCATTGATATTGTTTGTATTCAATAACAGTATCATAAGTTGAAACATTATCATAATAAAACTGTATCAAATCATATAAGCATCCGATCCCATTTTCTCAGAGAATACAAAAGCACAAGTTAGACAAGCAATTATCCAACTCTTCTCTTTCTTCTAAAATTGAATTTATGATGAAGGTCGATGAAGAAGTTGAAGTTTTTGTGGTTGTGTTCGAGCAATGTACTACACTAAAATCCTATTTTTATAAAGAGCACAAATTCAAATGTTTGAGGATAAACGAAAAATGGTGTAAAGTCAATAGATACAAGCAAAGTAGGTACTCCAAAGCACTATTTAAAGTACCGTAAAGCAACCAGACAATAAGTCAAGCTAATGACTATAAATAAGCGCTTAATAGAAGGCAGCCCATTTTCTAACCTTTTTATTTAATTGTTTTATATGTAGTAGTTTTAATTAGTTCAAATAATTTATTAGTTTTTATTTCATTTATTATTTAATGCCCTTAAAAAGCTTCACTATGTCAATCGCGGGAAATCCCACTTTGCAAGCCGCTTGGATAATATCTATAACATTATCTTTTGACCAAGAGTCCTAGCTCCACATCTGATTCCACTTCAACCGGATATTTAGCTTGACCCGGATCCATATTCTCCACATCTATCTCCGGGAGTAAGCGATATTTTCCTTCTTTTATTTGCTTTATCTTATTATTATAATGGAGACAGTGTAATGTTTAAGTTTGGAGATGGGTTATGTATCAAGATACTTAATTGATAAATTTTGAACTTACTTATTTTTCGGGTCTATATAACTGCAAATTTTGATTTAATTTTTTTTTATAATTTTGTTTTTAAAAATAAATTCTAGCAATTATTGAATATCTTACCGCCAATGATAATATTTGTTTGAATTTAAGTACGTTTTTAGTTAGAATATTAGACAACACTTTAACTCGTGTTTTTACCCGAATACTTATCTATGTTAGACTATATTTAAAGCACGTAGCCACTTTTGACTTATCACCGATATAGAAACATGACTTGAGTGTTTGTGTTGATATTATTGACCTAGGATTATTGTGAAAAATCCGTTACTAAATTCTTAGCTAGTAACCAAATTGTTTTGAGAATAGTTTGGGGGTGTTAAAGTTATTACTTGTGTCTCGAGAATTTTGATGGTTTGGATTTTACGGGTCTCATCTTTGGTTGAATAGGTTATAGTCAAAGAATCTAAGCGAGCACTACTCACGGTGATAAAATAAAATAAAATATCGACTCGAACAATTAAGCTTGTTAGGATATCTTAAAACCTAGTGCTCTATTTGTCATCTGACTTGGGAGTCATCGCCCAAAGCTCGCTACATGAGTCATATAAAAAAAAGAATTTTTTTTTTACATCTTCATTTTTCTATTAGCTCGTGGGACTCGAGCAATTAAACCTGTTATGGTATTTTAAAATCTGGTACCCTATAGTCATCTAACTTGGGAGTCATCGGCTCAAAGTTCGCTACAATTGTCACATAGAAAGCTAGTGAGAGAGAAGTATTGCACATGATGTGATCATCTATATTGGTTAAATAAAATAAAAAGAGTTAAAGTGATTGGTAAGGATTGCTAGGTTAGAACTTTAGACATTGATGATAAGAATTTAGAAATCACTCATCATCCTAATTCTAGAAATACAAGTTCTAATTTTTACCACTTTATTTGAAAAAAAAAATATTGTGTTGATCAATAGGAACCAAATTCGCTAGAACACCTCATGATTAGAAAGAATAGCTTTAGAAGTGTGATAATTTACGAGATGTATAAGGAATAAATGACTGCAAATGGTTCGGGATTGTAAAAATATCAACAACATAATATTGACCGTGGTCTAATACATGTATAAGTTCAATTTTTAGCTAATCACACACTCATTAAAGGTCGAGCATTGGATAAGTGAATTTTTTTTGTGTTGTTTAATCTCTTTCTCAACGTGTTACTTTATTTTTCAAACATGAGGCATATGGTAAGAAATTTAACATTAATTCTTTTTCTATTAATTCTTTTAGCTTAGTTTAAATTTATAGTTTATCTTTATTTTTGTTCGATGACGAACAAATGTTTAGTTTAGGGGTGTTTGATAAATGTATTTTGTGCACTTATTCGGACCTTTAGACTAAATTTTTATTCCGTCATTTTATTGAATTTTACTTAATTTAGTGTATTATTCTTCTTATTTCAGTTTTATACCAGTTTATAAGAAATTTGAGAAGAATGGACAGAAAGAGCAACAATTTGGTGAAATCAACAAATAAATGATAACAAGTTGAGTTTTTGAAGTGAATATCAAGAGTCAAATATTGGAGGATGATAAAGAAGATAAAATCAATAAGTTGAAGGTGTATTGGAGTGACAATGAAGAGTTGAATCAATGGATCAAACACCGGAAAGCCAAAGAACCGAATACAAAAACTACCTACCAAAGTATGTGGATAAATTTGAGCACAACTTTTGATATTAAAATCCCCAAGAGACAAATGATATACCATCAGAAAGATAATTGAATTATGAGTCTAACACTTTTTATGGATATCAATTTGGATTTTCCTACAAGAAGTTATGATCATTTGAAAACAGTAGCATGCAGAAAAAGCAGTAGAAGTCGGGCGATCGCCCAAGCTTAAATCTGGGCGATTGTCCGGCAAGACGTAATTTCATTAGCAAAATGTATTTTGGTTGGCCTGGGAGATCGCCCAATGTAATTTTGATAGACGTAGATTTTTCTTACCTTTTGAATTATAATCTAATTAGAAAACTTTTGGGACACGATTTTAATGAATTTTTGGGATCTTTTGGAGCACAATTAAGTAGCTATAAATATGAGTTATTAACTCATAATTTGAGAAACCGTTTGAGAGCAGGATTAGAGCTGTTTTGGGAGTCGGATTAGAGCCGATTTGGGAGCCAATTTAGAGAGAAAAACAAAAGACTAATCAAGAAACGAAGATCAAGATTCATCCTTTCAAGATCAAATCAAGATCAAGTTCAAGATTTCTTCTCTTTTAAGTTTTCTTCATATCCGGTGATGGCTTCCATATTTTAGTTTTCTTCTTCTTTTTATTTTCTTCTTCTTATTATGTTAGGTTAAACACTTTAGTGCCAGGATCATGATGAAACTTGTATCATGATCCTTTAATTCTTTGAAACTAGTTTTTTATATTTAAGCACGTTTTTATTTTCGAATAGTTGATATTGATGTCTTTTCATCTACAATTATGTGCGCAATAGTTGTATGATTCTTGTGATTTGTTTTACCTTCTAGAGATGGAAAATAGGTTATATATAGTATCAATTATCGTAGAGTCTGATAGGAGATAGAGATATACCGCTATGCTTTACGTGATCTTTAAGTATTCACAAATTCTAATACATTCTTGTATGTTCGCATCCGTCATAGAGATATAATCGGGTCACATATATGGATAGATTTAATTCTACCGAAAGAGATTGTTAAACAAATTAGGAATATTGATCTTCATAATTAAACTATGTTATCAAATTCAACGATTCGAATTAAAGAAAATTGGTATAAGTGGATTCGGGATTCTAGCACGCTTTTCTTTTCTTTTTCAATTTTAAAATAATTCTTCTTTAATTTAATCTCTTACTTACTTGAATTATAATTATTTATTATTTTTAGTTAATTCTATCATCAGTTTAAAAAACAAACTTTCAAAGTTAACAGATTCGGTTAAGGTTACTATAATTGTAATTGAACTATCTAAATCTCTGTGGGTACAATACTTGGACTCAACATACTTGTGTGATTCGTACACTTGCGAAATTATTAAAGATATAAAATCGCTGACATCAAGTTCGACGTTTGTACTTATACAAAGTAGATACTGGTACTTTATTTTTTAGTAAACATAACATTAAATTGAATTGAATGACAAGATATGATTCAGATAAATAACCTAAAGTTTATTGAGAAATAAATTTTAATTGATTGTTATGGTTCCATTACATGAAACTTAGTCACGTACAAATCGTCCCAACCAATCAAACTGAATTCACAATAATTTATAAGGGAATTGGCGCAAATAGTCTCTAACCTTTGTTTTTGACACAACAGTCCTAACTTATGTGTTTTATTGCACAATTAGTCATTATTTAATTAAAAAAATACCCTTAATTTTAATTTTAAAAAATTGTAACAAGATTTATAACATTTGCAAAATGTGCAAATAGATCCAATATATTTATTAAATAATATTTAATTTAGCATGTTAAATATATCATTATAGTCATTTCAATTACATTTTTTATAAGAGAAAAATGTAAAATTATTCTGTTTTAGGTATATGTAATTGCTATGTGATGTGATAAATTTGAATAAAAATTAAGTTAAATAAATAACGTATATAATTTTACGACACTGAACCAATCTTAATATGTTTTTTTAACATAAAAATATCAACAAAAATTAATTTACACATTTTGTGTTCTTTATTTTGAAAGACAATAAAACAATTAATTAAAATATGAAGAATACAATTGGAGCTCTAATATTTGTAGTTAATAAAACTAATAGCTCAATTAAATAAAAGTATTTGAACATCAAGTTTGTGACAAAACTATTTTTCTTTTATGTTGTAACAATAAAATAAAAAATTTAAATTTAATTAATATAATTACTTAATAATAATAAAATAATTTTATTTAACATATTTATTAATAATTATGAGCTTAAATTTTAGTTATTTTATAATAGTTCGTAAAATATACAAAACAATTTTGTACATTAACAATTTGGTCAATAAAGTATTAATTCAAAAAAAAAAAAGAACTTGTTAGTTTTTTTAAATTTTTTTATAAAAAATAAAATTATTGGACCTATTTGCACATGTTGCAAAGATTAGAAATCCAATTACAATTTTTTCTAATTAAAACTAAGGTTATATTTGTCTTTTTAATCAAATAAGGACTAATTGCGCACCAAAATACATAGGTTAAAGGTCTTCTGTGCCAAAAACAAACATTAGGGATGATTTTGATCAAGACAAAGGTGATCGACCATTTGCGCCTAATTTCCCTATTATTAATTAATATATAAAAGTAGCGTAGTCGTCAAATTTTTTGCCAAATTTTCTTCCCAAAACATTCATTAATTAATGACAATTAATAATTAGTAAATAAAACACATTAATAAAACCATCCATTTGATTTATATTCTATTATAATTATTAATTAATAGTTAACTAACTAATTACACGTTTTATAACGTGACATAAAAATAAGTCATTCTCATTTACAATAGTAATTATGGAAAACACGTTTTGCAATGTCAAATAAATATAAATTATCTATAATTTCAGTAAGTGTTTTATTAATCTTTGTCTAACATAGTTGTAGACAAACTATAATAAGAAGATGAGAGATACAAAAACCGTGTGATTGATTTTTTTTTTAATTATAGTAAATCCTATGCTATCTATCGTTAGCACAATGGAGAACAAACTTTAACTTTTAGCCTTAATTATTTTTAAAGGTGAGTAACGTAATGTGTTACAAAATAACATAATATATTAGCTTTGATTGTTTTCAATAACATTATATATATTTTTTTGTTTATTTTTATAAATAATTTGTTTTTAGTTAAACTTTGTGGATACAGTGTTTAAATGAATTGAATTAATAAGAATAATGTTAGAATGTAATGAGAATGAATATAATATTTTTTAAAAATATTTATAGGGATAGATTTATAAAAGCGGCGTGGATATATAATTTTTAAATTAATGATTTTAATAAAGATAAATATAGAGTGAGATAGATATATGAGAACGACGGATGTAAATAACAATTCCTAATTCTTTTAGTTGCTTTAACTGCTACCATGAAACAAAGCCGACGTGAATAATAAATAAAAGGGGAAAAAAAATCCTTGATGAATTTACATAGCTTAAAAATAATGTATTTGTGTACATGAAATGTATATGTATGCATTTAAATCAAATGAAGAGGTGGCAATAAATTGGGATCCATATTTTTCAGCTTCGTAAGAAAGAATATTGGACGTTTACGTTTAGTACACTATACTAGACACATTTACATAAAAAAAATTTATTTGAAATTTTTTATCGATTATTATGTCCCGTAATACAATGTACCAAACATGTCAAAAAATCTTCCTTATATTGATTAACACGTCTGTACTGCATAATACAAATACCAAACATGTCAAAAGTTCTTCCTTATATTGTGTCATGCTAGCCCATCAAAAATATATGCCAGATCCATCATTTTCAGTTTCACCACTGAACTGATGTAAGAATTTCCTACCTAATATTAAGGCCATGAAAAGAGACCCTGACTTCAGTTTTTCCATTATTTATGCTTTTCTTGCTTAGTATACAACCCGTCCCATTTGCTCCGATATTCAAAAAGGGGTTTCTTAAATACCGCTAACTTCCAGCGCAAATGCTGTTTCCTAGAGCAAGGATGTACTTCTTTTGTCAGAAACTATTCTTTCAGACATTCTTCCTGCAGCCTGTCTGTTCTTGCTGACAACAGTTTTAACCTCGAATTTCTCGGTGCGTACGCTGCATTATTCGGACGGAATTCCTCCCATATTGAAGTCTTCCTTCAGAGACTTCGTTAAGAACCTCAAGTCCGTATCTGATAGTCGGGTCTTCCCACTCACAAATGCAACAAAAGTAGGCGGTCGGGCTTTCACCTGAGTAAAATATTTTATCTTGGGTTGAGCAGCCTGATCTTTCCATGAATGTCTGCTCATAACCTGCACATGACGAAATTCTCACAATTATATAATAAATATATGTAAAGCTTGCAGGGGTGCAAAGAAGAAATGGGAGAATTTTGGGAAACCTTGCGTAACCAGCGGTTAAGACGAGCTGTTGGCAATCTCAGACACCATTTTTCATACGTATCAACAACTTCGGCAAGATCACAGCAATCCGTCCCTGCCCTTCGAGTGCAGAAACAAATACCACAGGTATCCCTGAGACCTGCCAACAAACTCACATTAATGGAAATCAACTATTTCTATACTGTAACTAGTCGTTCCATCATTCATGCGGTGATTATCCAATTATAGATGTGCAATGTACTCATCTCCAGCATCTACCTCTTCAGAACAAGAACTGATGATATTCAAATTGTCTAATCACTTCCAAAATGCAGTCGCCCGACACCCCCTACATTGTAGTTCAATACACACAATAGTTTTCTCATACTAGCATTGCTGTCTCTTTTCTCTGTCCTGACGAATTGAGAATTGAGAATTTCGACCCCAAAATCTATTATATTTATAACTTTCAGCTTTACGTGAGGCGCTATAATTGTAAGATAAGACACGCAGGACGGGGGTAGGATTTGAGATTAAACTAATATATAGACCTTTATGGCTTTATCCAGTAAACGAGTAATCCGAAGCAGTATGCTTAATCACATTATATTAGAAGCTCTCTACTGTATGGTTTCGTCTCACAATACTTAAAGTGATGATGGTTGTACAAGTTTGGAACTGATAGTCCCTGCATCGAGATAACTGATAAAGTTAATGAAATGACATCAAATTTGACCAACAATTTGGAGATTCGTAATGCAAATGAGAACAAATTATTATTTCACGGAGTATTGCACTCGTGTCATCCCCCCCCCCTCCCCCTCCCCTCTTCTCCCCACAAAATCCAAAAATGAGCACACTCAGTGAGAGACCATTATTTTAGAAACTACTAAGAATTGTTGCTCCGAATCACTTCCTGGGCTCCATCTGCCATTTTTACCTTCCTGGATGTAATTAGGCACACAATGAGAGACAGAAAATGTACTGCTGAGGAGACAATTTCAATTACTATCAAGAACTCAAGAGTATGCTGCACCCACATCTATATTCTGGCAATTTGGAAGAATGCTTCTTCGGAATTCTAACATAACTATCAATCTAAAGAAATAAAATCTCAACCATCAATCCTAATGAAGGTAAAAGATAAAATCTAATGTGCAAAGTCTGTGAGATCATGGGATGGCAGCTTGCGACTAGCAACCTTGGAGGATAAAATCGCTTTCTTTACTCTATAGTGACGAACCTGGGGTATTACTGTCTGAATTTCTTCGGGGACAGCTTTGATGACTCTCTCATATATCTTTGAATTCTGTTTCCCTTTTAGAAGATCCATCTTGTTCACAACCACCACCAAACCTCGTCCTTCTTCTACTGCCCGCCTCGCTATGACTACTTCAGCATGTTTCATGCTCCGTCTAGCTCTTGCAATCTAATCAGCACAAACACAAGAAAATTAGCAAGAATGTGACAGTGTGAATAGGAAGCTGATAGCAATACAGCATATAAATTACCAAAACTAAATGTTCAAAATTCCATACGTGCAAAAGAAAACTACAAGAATTAGCCCATGTTTGGTAGTGGTGAAATTATTTTTCAAATGTTTATATTATAAGTTGTAGGTAATTGTGTGGATAAAAAGTGGGTTGTAAGTTGTAGGTTCTATGAAATGTGTGGATAAAAAGTATGTTTGACTAGCTGAAATTATAAGTTAAACACTACCAAACATGGGCTTACCCCATTTAGGATTTACTAGAAAATAACAGGCTATTGTCCACACACCAGAAGAGCCTAGCCTCAAGGCTCAGGACCCTACAAGGCTTAATAATTTCCTTGGAGGCCTGTTGACTTCAATTATAACCTTTTATGTTTTCATAAGAACTAATTTTTTATAAGTGGAGGGCTGTTGACTTCAAATATAACCTTCTATGTTTCTACTAGGACTAAATTTTTCACAAGTCAAGGCCAGAACTTAGCTATAGACTGATAATCAGCAGGAGTATACATCCGATCACTCATCATGTAAACTGGTAATATATATCTATATATATTTCAGTAAGGTAATATATATATTTCAGTAAAGTAAGGCCTTGCTCTTCCCCCACAAGTATGGATTGTGAGACAAAAAGGCTCACTATTTATTTAAAATAAGAAATTTGTTCAGTCCATTTCCTTTATCCGTCTCAATGTGGGAATACTTTAAAATCGCTCAACTTTTTGTCTAAATATTGGGAGTGCCACGAGAAACAGACAACTGGAAGAGAGAAGAAAGAGGTCATATAAGTCATGCGTTTGGCAAATTTTGCACGTGCATTTACTTTATATTTTGTTGGTTGCTAAGCATGCATCAACTATGCCTCATCACAGGTCAATGCATATATTGGAGAAAGGCCCCACACAATCTTAAGAGGCTGAAAACGTCATCTTTGGAAAAAGAAAAGAAAAGAAGTCCAATGATGAGGGCATGAATTATGATCAATTGCAAATTTAAGGGATATAGGAAAAATGTAAAATGGCAGAAACGCCAATAAATGGAAAAACAAAGTTCTTAACAAGTAAAACTGGCCACCTCAATAAAATGCAATAACTTCCAGTAGTAAATGAGACGAATCGTCCTTGAGCATTATACCAACAAGAAGAACCGTGACTACATAAAGCAAAGGACTTCATATGTGCAATATTGAGTAATATTGTACAGCTAAGAGCATTTATTAATGGCAACCATAAATTTCAAAGTGGAAAGTTGAGAGGATTATACATTAAATTTCCCTTTCTGATGTGTCAATTTCACTATTTTGCATTGAGTTGACAGGAGTTAAAATAAAGAAACAAACACTTCAAAACTATAACCTAGTTTTATTTGGTCAAGATCCTATTAAACGGGATAAGATGAACCTTATATTTCATTCTATAAGTAAATAATTTGGAGGGATCTACCGGTGATCGCTTGAAAAGCCTCAACTGAGAGATGAAGGCATATATTTGGCTAACTCATGTTTAAAGGATTTTAATTGCATCAGTACCTCATGGCCGGTAAGGAAAGCATCAAACCAAGCAAGTGATAGTAAACAGAGAGAGAGCAAGAGTCTAGAGCCAAGCATAATATGTTCATTGCACAGACCACCTAATGCAAATGTAAAACATATGACAGACCTCTTCAGCATCCAGAACTAAAGCAACCACATGAGCCCTCATAAGATGTTTTCTTGATTGCATAATGCTCAGGACGATGCCCCCTTTTCCTGTTTTGTCCTCTCCAACCAACCTGCAGTGTCAACCTGAACCAAATATATACATAACATCAAATATCAAACTCTTGTTATAATAGTACCCCAAGAAGTCTGGAACAGAAAAATCTTTTGTTCTTCTGGCAACAATAAGAACAAAGTCTTTTATACTACCCTGTTATAAGGTACTTTTCAGGTCTACAAGATGAGAAGGTGAAACAATCACCAGCGGGCCACAAGAACAAATATTCTGCTTCATGTTTTAGGCATGTCAACTTAACAGATTAAGCAGCAAATATGGAAAACAAACCTTTTTCCTGTGTGATTCTCAGGAATATACATTTAAATGAGATGCACAGGAATATCGGTACTGTAGATATGCCATAATGTCAAAGAGGGAGATTCTCCAAATCTAACATAAGTCAGGACAAGTGGAGGAGCAATGGGAAAGAAATTGAAAAACAGAAAAAAAAAACTTGCATTTCTGGAAAAGTTTGTATGTTTTGGTTGCAAACACGAAAGCAGTTTACAACAAGCAGGAGAAGGAAAGCTGCCTTTGAGAATTCAACCAAGGAACTTAACACGTTAAATGGACAAATCATCATAGGAATTCATATTAGAATGATAAAATAGCATATTAGCATCTTCAACACTGTACAAAAACTATAAGCGTGAGAAACTTGATATTCACCAGATATATGTTTCTCCCATCGCACTGAAATTGAACTCGAATTGAATCTCTGGTCAAACCAGCTTCAGGTCCAACCAATACACGATTTTCTTGCAATATTGCATTTAGCAGCGTTGACTTTCCAACATTTGGCCTCCCTACGATTGCCAATTGTAGTGGGAGCTTAGACTCAATGTCCTCATCCTCACAGGAGCCAATTTTGTCGATATCCTCATCTAGTATTGGAAAAGGGCAAAGCATGTTGATGAAAATCCTCTTAATTAAAAAGGCCAAGCAACTAATTATTGATTACGGAAGGCAAGCTACAGATTATGCAGCACAAGCGATCGGCAGGCTGTAGTTGAATCTTCATAAGAATGTATAAACTGTAAGCTTTGTAAATTTAAGAGACACGTGTAGCAGTAACATAAAGACGAGGCACTACATTTTACGAGGAAAACGAAAAAGAAAGTCTTCGTAAACAAATGAACGATCTCTTTCTCACTTTACCTTGTATCCTCATTTCTTTCATGAATGATCTAACTATTGCACATACAGCTGCAAGCTTCACAACCAGGCTTCAGGTTATATATTTTCACAATAACAAACCCCTACTTGAACATATCTAAGCGGATCAATATAAAAACATATAAACGATCTGTATGGGACAAGATAATCATGAAACCTTGAACAATGTTGCCTCTAGCAGGAGCACTGTGGAAGAACTTTTTATGCAGAATCAAACATAACAATGGCATTAGAGTTGTCTGATTCCCAAGTTATTGCACAATTTATACCAGTGAGGATCACCGCGAATCTTTAAAACTCAGTCATTATTTTACAGTCATATTCAATCCTACATCGAGACTCAACTGATTGGTCATTCCCAATCCAGTTCCTATAGCAAAATGTTACCAGAAATAAAAGAGTATGCTCTGACAAATAACAAAAGCAATTAGATTGATGGAGACAGCAAAATAGAAGAGAAACTGTAGAATCCGAATCTTTTATTATTATTATCAAAGGACCTAAGTGAAAATAAGTTTTAGAATCGATTAATTTATTTGGGCTAAATAATTAATTAGTAAAATTTTGAGTTTTAATATATTGATTTTGGGCTCGTTGGGTAGCTTGTATTTATTTATGATTAACGACTCAAGAAAAAATGTTTTTGGATAAGCTAAACTCAAAATAAAATCGGTTAAAAATTTCTATGGCAAAATGATTTTAAAATGGACTCTTTTGAGATAATCCATTTTCGCAAATTATGGTATTTGAAATTCCAAATTGTTTTTTTTTATTAGCTTATCTCTCTCTCTCCTATTTGCTTTCAAATACCAACAATCCTAATTAATCTATACTATTAGAGTTGTATTTTAAAAACAATTTATAATGCTTAACCTATATAAAATTGATTAACCCCCCTATGTCAGTATCAAGAAAAGCAGACGAAGAAATTTTGTGGCACCCTTTTTCTTCAAGCTTTACATTTAGTTATTCATTTTTCGTAAGCACTAACATTTTAAGAACTAAGGTGAGATATTATGTGCTATTGTTGATTTTACGACTTTCTAATTATTGTAATTGTATGTAAATTAATTACTTAATTTTGGTGCTCCTTCTGGAGATCTCATGAATCAATTCATTTAAACCTTCCGGGTTTCGCTTAAACTTTTTGGTTCGCTTAAACCTTTCGAGTTTCAGTTTATTTGCAGTAACTTACATAAATTATCATTGTCATGGTGTGATAATTTTCGATTCGATTTAGTAAGTTAATTCCATGTTTAATTATAATATTTGGATTAATTGTGGAAATAGCAAGTATGTCACTGAGTATAATTATTTATACTCATCCCTCATTTTAACAAATTTTCAAGTAATGATTAATGTGATGGATGCGTAGCGGGTTGGTGAAGTTGTCGTGCCAATGGTCGCCAAATTAAATAAATTTTGTTTATGATGCTTTAGACAATTAGCGTCGCAATTTCAAGTTTATTTAGCATTGGATTATTTATTTTCTTTATTATTTATGAATTAACCAATTGTTTGGCAATTGAGATTTTATTATTAAAGTCATTTTTCCGCAATATTTAATGTTTATGAATTTTACTAACTCTCCGAGACTTTAGAAATTTCGGGGCGTTACAGAAACAACTTATTTATACATTCCACAAAACTCTACTTAATCCGTTGCTTTTCTTTTAATATGAGATACATCCACACGCATTAAGAAGTCAAAAGGAGAATGAAAAGCTATAGAGGAAATATTTCTGTTTTTAATGAAGCACTAAAGAAAATAAGTCAAACTCCTCACTGTTATGGTGAACTTTAGAGGGGGGGATAATGTGCAGGGTCGGAAACCATTAAAAATATTCAAAAAATACAACCAATGAGTTATAGATTTGATGCATCTAAATTTAAAAACAAACTAAATGTTAGCTCAAGATGATTGAAAACCCTTTAGTAAATAGGTCACTTACCTTTTAAGACGCTGGAGCACATAGTCCTCCAGCAATGGCCTTAAAGCTTCATATAGTTCCGTCATTCGAATCCAGTTTCAGCAGACAAAGCAGTGGGATCACCAAATCCTAACGATAAGCTTCACCAGCAGCAGCAGCTAGAGAACCACTAATGTCATCAAGCAACTCAGCTTTATTCATCACCACAAGAGTCTTGATTCCAGTAGCATGCTTCCTCAACCACTTTCCAACATCTAAATCCATGGGCTGTAGTCCATCTCTATAGACGATAGGATGGAAAAAAAAAATTATTTTATCCTTCTTCATTTGAAAGAAATTAACAAGATCATTACAAAGCACAGAATTAGCATCTTTTGACAGAACTATCTGAGAAATTTATGTGTTTTCTTCATTGTACCTAAACAGCTTTTCAGGCATAGAATGAAGCAGGACCTTGATTTTTCACTCGATATGAAATTTTAGACTTGGAACCGCCATCCACATTTCTCTGCAAATTCATGTATTTTTCAGAATGAAATCGGATTTGGATCCTTTTGTTTTATAACTTTAATTCCTCAAGTGTTTAGAACACATTTTCCACTCCACTAATAACCCATTCAACTTTGTGACAAGATTAGATTAGCAAGTTCTCGCATTATATGGTTCTCAAATATTACTATATTAGTTTGCTCAAAAAAACACATCTATAAGTTGGGTATCTAGATGTGTGGCTGCTTGTGCATTGCGATGTTTCAATTGCAACGGTAAAATCCACATTCTAAAAACTCACCAACAAGACTAACCTTGCATCTACTAGGAAGAGTGCAAATTGGGACCTCGCGAGTACGTTTTCAGTCATTGCTGCTGTTCTGCCGAGAACAGAACCTGACGATGCCTCTGCTTCCAAGCCAGCTGAATCCAAAACACGAAACCGCAAATCTCCCAATTTAGCAACCCCATCTCGTATATCCCGCGTAACATGGTCATTAGGAGTGTTGTAAACAAGGGCCTCCCTCCTTCGTATCAAACTACAAATTACACAACAATCACATGTTGAAGACTAATGGATGGAGAAAAGAATATGCATTGCGAGGCTTAATATTGTTAACTCTACAGCAATGATGGGTGGACAAGAAAAAACTAACCGATTAAACAGTGCCGACTTCCCAACATTTGGGCGTCCTATAATAACAACAGTTGGAAGCTTGTCAATATCAATTTTAGTAAAATCGATTGATTTTCGAGGCATTGGCTTAGCTTTTCTTTCACCAGCACAACCAGCATCGGCATCGATGAAAAACTCTTCCACTTCACTATTAATGCCACCAGAAGATAATGAACCAACAGAATCGAACAATTCATCCTCCTGCTTTTGTTGTTCTGAATATGTACAGAAATTCCCTGTATTTTGATAAAGACAGGTATGCGGTGTGGAAACAAGTCTTGCATTATTGGAACTCAGCTGTGTTGCTCCAATGCCGCTAATTGACAAGTTACAAAATACTGATCCTAATCAACAGAAACACCATTAAGTATAAAGTCCAAAATAAAACTGAATGAATTCGTAATTAAAGATAGTAACATACAAGTCAACATATATATAGACGCCTATACAGATGCATTCTATTTAGTGCACCTGAAGGCTGAAGCCAATAACTAGACTCCTAAACAACAAATATTTTCGAACGAGTGCCAAAGTTTGAGCAGTTTCGTGCCAAAAGACCAAACACTTATACATGCGCAGCACCTACGTATATATCATCGAGTATACAAACATGCATATTCGTCAAATTCAGAGCCTTCTTTAACCAAAATGCAAGAAAAATACGAATATGTATGTATGTGCGCGTGCATCACCTGGATTTAATGTATCTTCACTGTCTGCATTTGAAGGGGCTCTTTCTTCATTTTGAGAAAATCTGATAATTGGTTCACTTGTACAATTTTGTATAGCAGTAGTTCTGGAGCACAGACCCAAACCAAGTCTAGTTTTTGGGGCCGAAAGAACCCGAACCCATAATCGATGCATTCCAATAATAACAATTTATTAATGATTAATTAATTATCATAAGTAACCAGGGTTTTTCCTCCAATACAAGTTGGCAAGTTGGTGCTACTTTCCACCTAAAAATAACGCAAAAAGAGCATACAAACAGTGTTGTTACTAGAATCGTAAATTAAGCTTTACTTTATGGTGTATCTTTAAAGTTGAAATGCCTTTGAGTGGAAATTCAAATTGGCGGCGGCTGGAGGCGGTGGAGCGGTTGAAGGTTTATGAGTTTAGAGCTGGAAAGAAGATAAGGTGGCGAATCCCGGTACACCCGCCGATCCGAGAGGATCAGATTGTTGTTATTCTTGCACAAATTACCGTGTGTTCGTGTATTCGTAAATAAAATTTGTTAGAAATTTTGAAGATTGAGAATGCTGCATACCAGTTTCCACGAGGGTTTAACCAATTTTATTTTTGTTTGGAAATAAAGAGTAAAGTTTAGTAATTGATTTATTAGATACTTTTTGGGTTAATTATACTAATATTCACATTGTTTGTAACGATTTCATTCCATTCTTTTTTTAGCAGATATCATCCACATTTTTACATTTATTCTCGTAGATAGCTCCCAAATCATTATTTTTCACTATTTCGACAATTATTTGACAATTTTGTCAATTAACTGAAATAAATTAAAATGATAGACAAAAATACAATGAAAGCACATCACAACAATTGGGCATTGACATTTTCAAAAATACAAATAAATCGTAAACAATGAAAGCATTGCAACTCAGCGGCCTCTCCGTTTTCATCTCGGATTGAGTGGTTTTGGGCTATGGATGAATCTCCCTAGTTTAATCATACCTCAATTTCATCGACAAGGTCATTCAAACATCGGTGTCCACCACGCTCTAAATAACTGACAAAAGTCCATTCTACAACCGGCAAGAGATTATCATCTCTTCCTATAGATAATGTGTAATAAGAGGGATCTATAAGACTGCTGTTAGATTTATTGGTCGAAGAGCTACTACTAGAAGTGATCACCGTCTTATACATTTAAAAAATAAAAAAGAAGAAAGTCGAATAATTTAAAGAAGAACAAGGGTGAAAAGATTATCTTAGACGATGAAAGAAGAAAAAACCTCTATAACTCAAAGAGAAAAAATGAGACTAGTCTGAAGAGAATTCCAACCAAGTGAGGAGATATGTGAATACTACAAATAGTATCCCATCTACCTCTCTTATATAGAAAAAAAATTATCTCTAAATGGGGCTGAGATTTAATCACATATCAGGCCTAAATTACGCCCAAAATATATAGTCTATATTTGACCGGCCACACGGTAAAACATTACTTGATCACGCCTCACCAAGTGACATGCTTCAATGTGATTTTTGTTACAAATAAAATAATAATAATAAATAAATAGTTATTACATATGTTATTTTTTGACTTTTTGGTTAAGATTAGTTACTTGAAGGACAATATTTATATTTCTCATTGGCAGTGGTCCATAAAAAATAGAGGGACTTATGATGATAAATATGATTACACTTTGGTGGATGACGGTTGCACTCTTTTGGACGCCTTCCGCAAGTGTTCGATCGCCTCGTCGGTCTGCTCGCCTCATTGGTCTCATAGGTTTGCATCTGACAGATAGACAGCAATAACTCAACTGCCATCACGTTAACCAGACAGGCGACCCATAGAGTTACCATCAACAATTGGGAAGATGAAACACTAACAATTGGGAAGATGAAACATTCCTCATTAACTCTTAATAATGAAGGAGATGAAGAGGCGTCTGTCATCAATGACCATTGAATGCCATAACTACAGGTTATCCTTATAAATAGAAGCCAACCCTCAAGATAAAAACAGAACATACATACTCAATATTATTATTCTGCATATTTGAGTTAATCATATACTGATTATTACGCCGGAGTGGAAACGAGAGAATGAAGCCCCGCCACCCATTTGCAGGTCTCCACCATTGCTGTCGTTGCGCTCAGAGGAGGAGAAAACATTTAATCATCACTCACGTTCACCAATAACTTATAGTTTTAGTATTTAAAAAATAATTTCAACAATTCCAAACGTGCACATAATTTATGAATAATAAGTGTTTGTTTGGTGTAATTTAAAAGTGTTTTTAAGATTTTTTATAAAAATTGATAAAATGTGTTGTTGAAAAGATGATAAAAGTTATAAGTCTCATAAAATATGTGGTTGAAAATGAGTTTAAGAAAAAAATTGTTTTAAAAAAACTTAACCAAACATGAGCGTAATGAAATTCGATTTGCAAGACTTCTAAATAAATTGGGCCAACTATTGACACTGGTAATTAGCAAAATACAAAAAGAAGCTATCTATGTCCGATAGAAGTATGGGTGGACAAATGTACCAAACTAGATAGTTTGGTTCGATTTGATTCTAGGTGTTAAAACCACAAACTCGATTTAGCCTTGTTTTTTAAAAATAGCTAGTATTGTATTTGATTAGTCTTCGTAAATTTTTCTGATTTCCCTCTTCAAGATGGGTGCAAATTTGAAATTTTCATTACATGGAAATGGTTGTGCCTAGTTGCACTTCAATTCAGTTCCATAATTAGAAAATAGAATAAGTGGTTCTATTTTGGTACTCGATTCAGTTCGATTCTATTTGGAATCAGATGTATCCACCCTTCACTGGAAAAGAACAACAACGATTAACGTGAAAGGGGTTTGCACAACAACAATGACCTAAAAGCTCTTCAATGAATAGATTGTCCTTGCTACAATATGATTTGACTTGTGATTAATAACAAATTTGATTCTTGAATCAAAAGCTGACTTGGTACGAGAAAAATTGTGTGCCAAAATGTATGAGAAGTTTTCATCTTAAGGTGCGTCTAATTGCAACCTATTTTTTTATGGAAAAAGTATTTTTTCTATCTATTTTTCAATCGATACATTTGAAAGCTATATTTTTTCATGGAAAAAGCATTTTCCTATCTATTTTTCAACTACATGTTTGATTGATTGTCATTTTTTTCAAGTAAAATGTTTTCTCATTTCTACATAAATCACCACATTTTCTTGAAAATAAGGAAAACGTTTTTTGAGGGGGGAATATGTTTTATTTTATAGGTAAGATTTGTCTTCTAAATTGATATTTTCCAATTAACAAGTTAGGGTATGTTTGATTGTAGCATTTTTCATTGAAAATGTCACATCCGAAAAAAATAATATCACATTAGAGGAAAATATTTTCCTAATTTGGCTGTTTGATACAAGGTGGAAAAGGAAAATGTTTTATAGGGTATAATAACTTGAATAATGAATTTGTCCATTTTGGTGGAAAATATTTTCTCACTATTTTGGTGGTTTTTATTTTTCTTTTTACATAAATTTTTTTTTTTCTTTTCCACCGTTTCCAATCAAACACGCTCTTAATTGGCAATTCAATTCATTGGAATTTATGTTCTTTCCTCATAAATTCAATACTTTGCAATCAAACGCACCATTATATTTTCATCCATCTTCATATCTTTAGTGCCAAGCAAATGATGAAAACACAATAAAACTTATGACTTTATGAACACAAAATCATGTCATTCTATTAGTAAAAGTATGTTTGTGTGTGTTTATAAATAATTATAAGTTGATCAAACATTATTTTTATCTACACATTTCAGTAGGACCCTATTTTTACCTACACATTTTATAAGATCCACTATTTATAATTTACAAATTCTTTTACCAAACATACTCTATAACAAAGCAATATTAATAATGCATAACAATATTTATAAGGGATTTTGGCGTAAATGGTCCCTAACTTTTGTCCTTAGTGTAGAATTGGTCCATCACATTTATTTTTTGACAAACAAGTCTATTTTTTGACAAACAAGTCCATAACCTTTGTATTTTAGTGCAAAATTGGTCCTTATGACAAGTATGCCCTTAAATTTAATTAGAAGAAATTATATGTGAATTCATAATCATTACAAAATGTGCAAATAGGTCTAGAGCTTGTTTGATAAGGATTTTAATGGGTTTTTTGATTTCCATTTTTTGACTTTTGAGAGAAAATGACCAAAATAACCTTTTGTTTTTCAATGCAGCCGCAATATTTGACTAGAAAATGAGGTTATTTTGGTCATTTTTTCCTAAAAGTCAAAAAATCAAAAACTAAAAACCCATTAAAATCTATACCAAACAAGCACCTAATACTATTGTTTTTTATAAATAAAAATTAAAGAAAACTAATGAGTTTTTTTTTTAAATTAACATTTTAGTAATAAACATGTTAAATAAAATTATTATTTTTATTATTAAGTAATTATATTATTTAAATATGAAGAAATCATTGTGAGAAATCATTTTTCTTTCTATTTACTTATAAAATATTTTCTCCTCTTTACTTTAAAAATTAAGTTAAATAAATAACAAAATGACGATATAATTTTATGACATTGAACTAATCTTATTACATTTTTATTTAACATAAAAATACTAATATAAATTAATTTACACATTATGTGTTTTATTTTGAACAAAAATAAAAGATAAATTAAAATATGAAGAATATAATTGGATATGTAATATTTGTAGTTAATAAACATATAAATCAATTAAATAAAAGTATTTAAACATCAAGTTTGTGATTTAAATTATTTTTTATATAACAATAATATAAAAATTTAAATTTTAAATAATATAATTAATTTATAATAAAAATAATAATTTAATTTGACATATTTATTACTAAAGTGTTAATTACAAAAAAAAAAAAAACTCATTAGTTTTTTTTTTTTTTTTTATAAAAAATAAAAGTATTGGACCTATTTGCATATTTTGTAATGATTAGGAATCTACATACAATTTTTTTTTGAATTAAAACTAAGGGTATATTTATCTTTTTCATCCCATAAGGATCAATTTCACATCAAAATACATAGATTAAGGACTTGTTTGTCAAAAAATAAACGTTAAGAACCAATTCCAAACTAAGAATAAATATTAGGGACTATTTGTGCCAAAATCCCTATTTATAATCATTTGAAATTTTACTTTCAAGCACATAACTACATACAAAGCAACTTATTCAAATTTGAATACTCGAGAAAGTATTACAGTAAAATTAATATATACTTATAAGTAAATTTACCAAACTCAACTCAAACGTTTCACTAAATTTAAAAGTAACTTAAATTTATTTTTAAATAACTTTTTATTTTAAATATTTTCAGATACTTTACTTACTTTTAATTTTAACTAACACAAAAATTATTTATTTTAATTTTTCTTATTTACAACCATCTTGTTTTTTAAAAATTTGTCTAATGTGAAGTCATGACTCTACATTTAATTTACACTTCACAAGTCGTTTCACGCCTCACGATCGCTTTCTTCTTTTGTTCTTATTTCACTATTACATACAGTGCATGGTGAAATGTAACATCGCATTGCGACCGACCTGTGGTTTAAAATAGATTAATCATAATATAATTTTTTTTCATTTTTATTTAACTACATTTTGTGGAAATTTTTTAGGATAGGGCTGGGCCTGGGCCCAGACAGGCGATAAGCCTCACTTAAACTAGAAAAGCTTGAAGATCGATCTTTACGCAATTACACCTAGTTAGAGTTTACGCTTTTTAAACTATTGCTTATAAGTAAAAATTTTGAGCTCAGTCAAAGTTGCCGCCCGTATAGATCTTGCACGCAGTACACACAGTATAGAAGGGCAAAACAAAGTCTGTCAGAATTAAGAAAAATATAAATAAAAAGGCACCAAATTGAGCAAGAAATCAAAAACATTTCTAGGGCTTAATTATTCTCTCACTCATTCCCGCTATTTCCTCTCTCCCTATCTCCCTCCTTAGATTTTTCACTCACGCATATATTCACACACACACACACACAAATCTATATTTGTATCCGAATTTTAATTTTTTATTCTGTAGTTATTGAGGAACCATGAAGAGGAAACCCTAGCGCTTGAATAAAACCCTAATTTGGTTATTTTGTATTTAATTCTGTGAGGAAAACCGATAATTTTGGGGGGATTTTTGTGGGTTTTCTAAATTAGTGTAGAGAAGATTGGGAAATGGAGGGAATTCCGCATCCGATACCGAGAACTGTAGAGGAAGTCTTCAACGATTTCAAAGGCCGTAGAGCTGGTCTCATCAAAGCCCTCACCATTGGTATATCTTTTTAAGGAGCTTTTCATTTTTTTCGTAAATTAACACTGTATTATGTACGTGTATGTATGTTACTAAATTTATGGATTGTATTTCTGCATGTAATTACGTGTTTATACACGTATGCGTGTGTGGATATATATACACGTGTCTATGCCTCTCTATTATTCTCTGTCTGTTCATTCTTTTTGCTCAACAAATTTTGTTTCGTGAATTTGGTTGTTCTTTTGTTCTGATGCACATCTTTGTCTTGGGGTCGTTGCAGATGTTGAGAAGTTTTATCAGCAGTGCGATCCTGGTAAGTTAGTTGGTTTCTGTTTCCTGCAGAAAAAGTTGGGTTCGGTGTGCATATGTATGTCCGTATTGCTTTCTGTTGTTTTGTCAATTACTATTGTGATTGTAGAACATTTATTGAAGATTTTAATTGCTAATTTTTTATTTTGATCACTATCAGCTCATTCTATACACAGTGCTGTGTTTTTTCGATTGTTTTGCCTTGCAATTTGTTTCCAGGTTGAAAATCCAAAGGCCACGAGTTCACTGAAAGTGAAATTCTGAACCATTCGCAAAGTTTCAATTGAGTGGCCTGCTTTAAATTTCAGTTATGTGGTTTTCCTACCATGTCTCTCCACCCTTTAATCTGTCAGCTGTTGTCCGGTGTAGTTTAGTTTTCAACAATTGGAAGTAGTTCCATATACCATGGAAAACTGGCAGAATGTAACTGATTTAAATATTTTTTCCCCAAAAGGTTTGTAGTCCTGGGCGTTGGGAATCAAAAGTTTTGTCTAGTTGACATAACTTTTCCGTCAATACCCTTTGCTGTTATGAGGAGCGATTATGTCATTATCGTCGGGTGACATTCTTTTCTTTAGTGCTTGGTTTCTTTATTATATTGACATTTTTTCACTATGTTATCAGAAAATGTATAAAGTTTATGATGCTTTTCGTTTCGCAACAATTTAGGCTATCATCAAGACATCTATTAAACACTTTTGAGTTTGGTTAGTTCTGCTAGTTCTACTGGTAATATTTGAGTCTTTACCTTCGCGAGGGAGGCCTAAGCCTCATAACAAATATTCATTAAATTGAAAATTATGAAAATAGGAATTTCACGACTATAACAATGCACAAAGTCTCAATTAAAAAGAAAAGTACATTCTCATAAAAGCTACGAAGTTTCACATCGAAAAACATCAATTAGAAGCCTAGAAAAAGATTAGCAATGAGTAAAGTTCAATAATAATCCATATCATCATCACTGGCAGGATGTTCTAAAGAGTCATCAGCATATTTTATCCCTAACATCCTCCTCCTCTTTACCAAATACTAATAATGTCCTCCCATTCCCCTTCTTCACCAACCACTCCTATCAAATTTTTGCAGAGTAATTTTTCCACACTGCACTTATAAGTCTTTGTTACCTTTTACTGTTTCATCCTATTTCTTGCATGACGAAATTCATTCCCTATAGGAAGACTGCTTTCCGCTTCTTTACCCAATTGGCAAAATATCTTTCTTTAAGGTAGGGACTGAGAGACCAGCCATCTTATATGTACAAGCCTAAACCTAGCAGTAAAAAATATTTGTCCATTTTTATGATATTATGCAAGGTGTCCTAACCGAAAAGTAAATAAAGAAGCCCAACTTTAAAAAACGCAAAAATCCACTCCTTTCACTTGAGCTCAGTAATTATTTTATTTTTCCGAGTCTGGGCTCAAAAACAGTACCCGACACCTTTAAGTAAATAAAGAATCCCAATGTTAAAAACCCAAAAACCGATCTTTTAACTTAAGCCTAGCTTTGTTTTTTAAGTACGGGCTCGTTAGATACCCAAGCCCAGGAGTAAGTGAAGAAGCCCCGTGTTGCAACCCACCTACCATCCAAACCCATAATAATTAAGGTACAATGTCTCAAGGTGTATGATCTATGTGAGAGGGGTAAGCCTCACCTTGAGGCTCAAGGTGCACTTATCCCGCCTTTGAAAAGAATGTTTGAGTCTTCGGTGATTGCTTTTAAAGCAGCAGAGAACCATTTGGAATTTGAAGATAATAAAATCAGAACTTGTTACAATATATACCTGATCACATGTTATGCTTATATAGTACCGGCACTTTCTTATACCAGCTTTGCTTTTTGAACTGGGGTGTTTATCTGAAACAATATATTGATCCTGTATTTGATGCTAAGGACTGTTATAGAATTTCATCTTCCATCCTTGGCCAAGAACGAACAGCTAAAGTACCCACCATCATTTAACCAAAAATAGAAATACCACGAATTTACTTGTCAACTCTCTGTGTGCTTGGCTTTTACTTGTCAGGAAGGATTGTTTTGGTGAGTGAAAGAAATGGATTTTAACGATGTTCTATCTTCTCTGGTCAATTTTTGTCAATGTTTAACTATTTGTTTTTGAAAATGAATGGTAGGCTAATGATAACGTTTTATGAATGAAAAACTTGTATAGATCTTCTATTGTCTTTTGTTATGCTTTCATCCCTTTCGTGTTTTTCATGGTTGAGCAATGATAAAATATTGGTTCCAATGAAGTAAATACAAAGAAATTATATGAGGTTGATTGTTGTTTCTGACTGGATAGATTTTTATGTGCAGAAAAGGAGAATCTGTGTCTGTACGGTTTTCCAAATGAGACATGGGAAGTCAATCTGCCTGTTGAGGAGGTTCCTCCTGAACTACCTGAGCCAGCATTAGGAATAAACTTTGCTAGGGATGGCATGCAAGAAAAGGATTGGTTATCACTTGTTGCAGTTCACAGTGACTCGTGGCTGCTTTCTGTTTCATTCTACTTTGGTGCACGCTTTGGATTTGGCAAGAGTGAAAGGTAAATACTCCTTTTCAGTGTACTACTTTGGTGATGCAGTTATATATTTTTCAGAATAATTTTCTCTAGATTTTGGTTTAGCTAATTGAATAATAATCATTTTGATTGTATTATCCGATGTGTTCAAATGCTTTGTAAAATTAATGATTTCTGTAGATCAAGTTATTTTGGTCTTCTTTATATATCGATCGTCTATTGCTTGTGTCAATCCCTTTTCAACTGAAACTATATTTTACCCCTTCTATTTTTATCTTTAGATTCTTTTACAGTTTCCCGTTCTCCTATTTAGATTGAAGTTAACTTAGCTGTAGCTATTGTTAATTTAATTCAGTAAGCTGATGCATGAATTATATTATTTTGTTCTTCTATTTGTGTACCCTTGCCATGACCACCAGACCTTTTACTTGTGTATGTATGCTTCCTGTGGGTTTCCTCATTGTTCGTGCTTGCATCTTGAAACTTTCATCTCTAATTTGCAATTAAAGTCTCCAGGGTATGCTACTCGTTGTACTTGTTGCTTCACTAAAAAGTTTGCAAGCCATTGAGAAAGTTTTCATACAAATTCCTTTAATTTTGATTCCTCTCTCCCACGTACATTTGCAAGTCATGCGTTATTCAATTCAAACTTTTTAAAAACCTACGAAATTTAGGGATTTTCAAAATGTCAACGACTTTTTATAGGATTTTCTATATACTAACTTTAAAGCACAAGATATAAATAAAAGATATTACAATTTCTCCCACATTCATCCACAGGACTTTGAAAGACTTTCGAAAAAAAAAAGTTTTTTATCTTATGATTTTTTTTCTTTATGCAATATTTCTCTTTCTCAATGTGACTATTAATTTCTCTTATTTTTCCTTCTACGACCCCTATTGTCACAATTAATTATCAGTATTTTTTAAGAAAAAAAATATTAATATTTTTATGTGTATTCAATGTGATTTTTCTCTCTTTTCAATATTCTCCTAAATATTTTTCTCACTTTCTTCTTTTTTCTTCTACGAACCCTAGACAAATGATTAATTACCAACTTTTATTTTATGAAAAAGAAGATTATTCTTTTCTTTTTCTCACTTCAGGGTAATTTTTTCTTCAATATTTTCCTAACTATTTTTTTCTCTTTCTTCTTTTTCATCGTTTTTCTATTTTTCATTAAAAACAAGATAAATTTTTAATTAAATTCTTATATAATGATTACTTGTAATTTATTAATGAATTTCATCAGGTTAAAAATTAATTTTTATTACTGTATATTTTATTATTATTTTTTCTATTTATCTTGATGAGTATGGGTGTCCTTTTTTTCCCTAAAGTTATTTTAATATGATTTTAATTATTTCAGTTATTTTGAGTCTATATACTGAAATACTTCAATGAGGTTCCAGTTGAACTATATAATGAATTTTCATTATTTTCTTCGGTGTTAGATGATCAAGTGGACAAATTTGCCATTTTATAAGAGTCGAGAACAACAAAGTGAGAATGCTAATGAGTTAAGAGTCGAGAACAACAAAGTGAGAATGCTAATGAGTGGAGGGCTACTATAGTTACTGATATGAGGAGTGTTGTTGGACATGTTGATAATATTGATAAGTGGTTTTTTTTTTTATAGAATAGTACTGAAGTACTTTGATTATTTATTTATGCAATTGAGGTGACTTGTAATGATATGTTATTTATAGATTATCAAAGGTAATAAGTGAGATTACGAATTGGATAAAAAATCTATTTTTGAAAAATATTTTTAAAAGGAGTTGCATTCTTATTTTTTAGAATTTATCTACAAGGTATGTTATCTATAGATTCGTAAAGGTAATAAGTGAGATTATGAACTAGATAAAAAATCTATTGTTGAAAAATATTTTTAAAAAGAGCCGCATTCATATTTTTTGAATTTATCTACAAGTCATTTTAAAGTTCATAGTTTTATCCAAAAGAAAATAAGAGTGAGCTAACAATTTATGTCATTGACTTTTGACGTAGTTTACTTGCACTAAATAAATATAACATTATAAATTCAAAGTTTTTTTTTATGAAATTAATGCAATTAAATAAATTATTACTAAATTTTTCTTCTGCGACAAATTTTTTTTTTTTTAAAACTTTGGGACATATTTTTAATTTTTTATATTCAAAGATGTTTAATTGAAAAAAATAAAAGTTTATAAAAGTCCATAAAAACGTCCTTAAAAAACCATAAAGTATGTGAAAGTCTAGAATAGTCTTTTACAATGAAATCCATAAAAGTCTATAGAAGTATGTTAAAATTTATAAAACTTAATACAAGTTAATGAAATCCATTAAAGTCACCCATTTAAAAAATGTCAATCAAAGTCTTTAAAAGTCTAGATTAAATACACCCACCTTACTTTTTTCATGTCAAACTCTCACGTAATTGTAGAGTCCAAACTTTTTTCCTTGTGTGTGATTGACGTGACCTGACATGACTAGTCTACGATGAAACTGGTTTCTGGCTCGACATGTTATGGCTGGCCCATTTCCATCTTAAATGGAAACTTCCTATTTGTAGAACACAATTTGGGAGCAAAAGTTTTGCACTCTAGGGATTCTGGAAATTTTACATTGTTGAGTTATTGATTTTTTCTAGAAATGGCATAACACAACAAGATTTTACTTGCGATTGTAATGAAAGAGTGAGGATATTTTAAGCACGAGAAAAGTCTTTAGCCCATTAATCTGATGAATCACATTGCATACAGGAAAAGGTGTGTTTTTATGTACTTGTAAAAAAGTGTAGAGGTTGTCGTTGACTTTCTTGGAATATGTTTTGTTTTTATTCTGCAGATAAAATGTTTTGTTTGTAGATTTTTTTGTGTTCTTTCAAGTAGTGAGGGGAACTGATGTAGATTGCTAAACTATCTAGGAGTTCATGCCGTCATTTATAGGAACCATTTTGTGAATTGCTATTCACCGGCTGTTTCTTGGTATGCGTGTGAGATTTTCCGACTGTTGTAACTGACACTAAAACATTATGTAGAGGACTGTCTTTCAATTCGACAAAAAATTTCCAGCCAGATTTGTGATCTAGGTCTATGACCATGTGTCCTATATACTCAAGGATTGGCTGATCTGGATTTTTATCTCTGTTCCTTCTGAAAGCTTATAAAATTTAGATTCCTTGCCGCCTTTAATAAATGTACCTTTATTGGATGTTGGCTTTCCATGTTTTTCCAGGAGACTGGGGGTCCTTCAGTGTGTATTTGTCGTCTATAGATTCTAATTGTTATTGGAAATCTGTTTTGGCAGGAAGAGGCTTTTCCAGATGATTAATGATGTACCAACTGTATTTGAAGTCGTGACAGGAGCCGTTAAGCAGGTCAAGGAGCAGGCAGTATCTCAAAATAACAGCAGCAAGAACAAATCTGGTGGGAGAATGGTAAGGGTTTCACATAAATTCAGGCTTCGGTCTTTGCTTTGAGCATGTTTGGCTAAAGCTTAAAAAAGTTTTATTTTAAACTAATTACTTCTTTTATTGGTCAAAATTGAAAATAAGTATGTTATTGGTAAACTTTTTACTAAAAAGTAAAAAGTAATTTATCTACTTTGTTTTAAAATAAAAGGTTACTTAAAAATAATGTTTGCTCACTTTTAGCTTAGCTGACCATGCTCTTCATCACATGCTTTAATTATGTGCATTTATCTGTATTTGCTTCTTTTAGCAATCTCGTCAGCCTGATTCGGAGCCCAAGGGAGTTAAGATTTCTGCACCCAAAGATGAGGACGAGAGTGGAGAGGAAGAAGAAGAAGACGAACAGGGAGCAGTTTGTGGAGCTTGTGGAGACAACTATGGTGCTGATGAATTCTGGATTTGCTGTGATGTGTGTGAGAGATGGTTCCATGGAAAGTGTGTGAAGATTACACCTGCTAAAGCTGAACATATCAAGCAGTACAAGTGCCCCACTTGCAGTAATAAGAGGGCTAGAGTTTAATCTACCGTTTTAGAAGTCGAAGGTGGCCTGTGTTAATCTTAAAAATTTGAATGTCTGCTGCTGTGATCGAATTGTTGTGAACTTCTTCAGATTCCCATTTATCAAGTTCTTTCGTGTATTTTAGGGATCTTTGTGGAAAAAATTGTGCTTTCTTTTGAGTGTGATTTTGGAGACATTTTACCCCTTATTATTGTCTTGTAGTTCTTCTATGTTTTACCATGTTAAGAGTTAAACCTGTCTCTCAGGTATAGCTCTTCCTTGCAGTTTTTTACTTGTAGCAGCTATCCACGTCGTCACATGGGGTCTTAGCCTTGAACCCCTTCTGTAAGCCTGTTTTGACGATAGCCCGAAAGTTTCATGCTCCATGAAACATACGTACTCGATCAATGCACCTGTTGTAGCACTCTCCATAGCAGTCCAAGTGATCGATCATATTCTATTCTGACATCAAATAACATTGTCTCAACTTCATCCATGAGTTACCCAGAAATTGTCGTGGTCATTTGAATGCAACGCTCCTTTCAGTCATTTCATCTAACAGGTTATGCACCCCATCTTAGTAGGCCCACATTTCCCTTTCATATTAATGTATGTATGTATATTCGCACGCAGTCAATACCCAATTCAAAAATTGTGGGCAAGCTCTTAACAATGATGAATAGACAAAAGCATCAGGATTCACATTTCATTTCTGCATTTGGTCAACAGCGTGCAAGTGTCACACTGACACTGGTAATAGTATATGAGCAGGCAGGTCAAAACAAACTCGTGGGGGTCGGCTGGCCAAGTCGAAAACTGGCAACTTCATGTTATGGATGGTGGATGGTAACAGGGTGGGGCACAGTCGGGGTCGTTATTACCATCTCCGCCTCGTCGAGAATTTCTGGGAGGTAGGGTGGGATCGGGATTAAAAAATTCTCAGACCAATATAATATTCTTTTTAAATATTTTATTTAAAGCAAAATGTGTTGATACGTTCTATCCACATAGAAAACTCTCTGCTATCTCTACTTCACGTTGTATTGAATATAATCAGACGATATGAGAAATAGATTTGAACTTATTTTGTTATTTATTAGTCATCTCGATCTTTACTTGTAATTTGCTGTTTTAATTAAATAGTTGTTAGATATGAACTATTTCTGTAGTGGATTTTTCATTTTTCCTAGCATAATGCAATTATTCAAACCATTTTTCCTAGCATAATGCACTTATTCAAGCCATTCAAGGGCTACACGTGATATGACATTTGTAGCATGTTCTATGCCAAAAATAAATGACAATTATCCATCACTTAGTGCTGATATTGTGCATATAAAATATATATATTGACTTATATATCACATGGTCATGAGGAAGAGAGTCTTTAATAATGCTACTAACTATGTATTGTTTTGTTAATTACAAAACAATCAGACAGACAAAAATATTTGAGAGATTGGATCAAAAGAGTTGTGGGATCGTCATGATGTCAAAAGGTATGCCCACTTCACATGCCTTTGCAATACAAAATTTACTCGAGTAAGACATTTGCACTCCACCCCTCTTTGAGTCGAATCTTCAAAATCGAGATAAGAAAAGTATGATCGTAGAAAATTTCTATTAGAATTTATGATATTTTACTTGCAGGCAAAATAAGTACGGTCCAAATTAATATTTTGTTTTATTTTTTAATATACCAAAAAGGGCACTAAATGATCTTGTGACATGTCATGTAAATGTTTGTCTAATAGATCTTTTGTTAAGTCGAATAAAAATATAAATATTTGTCCTACAATTTTTATTAAAAGTTAAGATAAGCTTAATTATAAATAATCTCTCAGTGTCTTGATAAAATAAAAGAAAACTATCAAGATCAAGAAAAAAATTCAAAATTTTAATTTAATCACTTGCAATTTCTTTTATTTATTATCTCAATTAACTTGCATACAACCTTTACGACTTTTTTGACCTGATCATAATTTTTCGAGTGTAATCGGAATAAATGACCAACCACACAATGTCGAAATAATGTTTGTCTAGTAGATCTTTTGTTAAGTCGAACGAACATACAAGTATTTGTTGTACAATTTTTCACTAAAAGTTAAAGATAAACTTAACTATAAATAATTACTATGCGTCTTGATAAAATAAAAAAAAATTATAAAGGTCAAGAAAAGACTTAATTTTTTAATCTAATCACGTGCAATATTTTTTTGCGATTGACTTGCATATAAACCTACGAATTCCTCGATTCGGTAATAATTTCTCGAGTGTAATCGGAATCATTAGAACTTGTTCACAGTAAAAATCTTGATTCCCCCAACAAATTACATAAAGTTAGATTAGATCAAAAAACACAAAAAAGTGATTGAAAATTTGACAGTTCAACGCGTTTATTTGGTAGCTTATATTTCAAATTCATGTTATTGAATGATTATCTTTACAAAGTAAATAATGATGTCTTGTTTGTGGACTTGTTGACAAACATTGAGCAACTAATTTTCTTTTTCTTTTCTTTTGGGATTTTACACTTTTTCACACGAATGTTTTTTGTAAGAATTTCTTTAAACTCATCATGCATCATCGTGTTCATGATAAGTCTGAATATGTTTGTCAGTGTTTATAAATACTTATAAATTAGTTAATTTTTTTTTATTTACATTCTGTAGGACCCACAATTTCGTATGAACTATTGCTTAGAATTTTGCTTGTGTTCGCATGACGCGTGTCATGTGATACTTGTTGTGTTGAAATAAGTATAGAACACTAGTCAACATTGAGAGTATCGTTCAATTGACTGACAAAGACTCGTCTTGGCTTTATTACCCATTCTTTAGTACGGTAAATCACAAATACCTTAGACATATGAAAACAATTGACAAACTCTAACATGGGTCTTCGTAGAAACATCTAACAAATCTTGTCTATAGACACCCAACGAACTCATTTGACTAAGTGAACATTCTTAACAAATTCTCGAAAATGTGAAAATTAAAACATCAAATAACACGTTTGAAAGTGAGAAGGCATTAACTATCGCAACTAATTATAAATTAGTGGGTCAATGATAAATTCTTAGGAAAACCACTTACCCAAACTCATCATCTTAGCGGGTCATTGTTAATTATAAATTTTCAAGTTTTATTTAGAATTTGAACAATCATTTACATCTTTTAAGTTCCGATTTTCACTTTTTTTTTTACCTGTCCTTTGCTCTAAATTAGATTGGACTCGATAAAAGAAGAGATAAATAAAATTCTAGAGTTAGAAATTTAAAAAATATACGTGGAGAATTTCGAAGAAGTAGCCTTTTGTCGTTCATGGAGAGCCCAAGTTTAAAGCATTCAAATTATTGCTCGAAGGCCCCCATGGCCTCAATAATGATGGCTACAGCTTTATACTCAATTTAGTTATAATTGTGCGCCATTATATGCAATGCTAGCAAGTAGCAGCAACCCAATATTTTTACTTGGCCAATCTTTAGTTATCCCGCGATAAAATATCTTGACTATCGGTTAATGTATTTTGTGGATTGTTATTTAGGTATTTATATTTTTTAGAATAAAATCAAAATTATATTTAAATTTTGTTGAGTTAATATGGTTAATAGAATTTCTAAATCTGAGCGGAGGCTCTAAATAATTTCTACTTTTTTTCTTTGTCAACATACATTCAAGATGGATTTTTAAAACATTTTGTATTTTGCTTATGAGACAATATCGCTTTGAAATGACATAGTGCTAAATCCATATGAAAACATTGATATCCTATGTTAATTAAATTTAGCACCTATATAATGGAAATGATTACAATAATTGCATTGTAATATACACATTCCATTTCCACAACCTCTAATTTTGAAATATGATTGTGAATCTATTTTTTATTTTATATAATCTTGATTTGTAATCTACACTTAAAAAATAAGAAAAAGAATCTGTGTAGAATAAATAAAAGAGAAAATGACATATCTGATCTTTAATTTTTCAAAAACGTAGAGGATGTACTTATATTCTTTAAAAATAGCATCGAACATCTTCAACATTTGAAAAAATAGATATGGTAGGTCCTTGATGATAGAATCCGTCCATTTTAGCAGGTGAAATAAAAAGAAAAAATTGTTCTCCCTTTTAAATAAGTAAAAAACTAAAGGCAAAAGAAAAAAAGATAAAAGAATAACAATATAACCAAATATACTCTAAAAAATGAAGAATAACAAATAAGTTATCTTCTTCCCGACCACCAAAAACAACCTCGGAACACTTCCCATCCCGAAGATGAAGACGATGATGACGATGACTATGAAGGCGAAGAAGAAGATGACGGCGATGAGGATGCACAATCGGATGGTGAAGAAGCAATTGTTAATAGTAAGGGGGATTACAAGGGATGATAAAGTGAAAGGGAAATTGATTGGGGAATCGGACGACGACGATGACTGTGAGACTGAATTGTCCGGTATTGATAGTGATATGTCGAATGATCCGATTGTCGAGTTCAACTTGGAAACACCGCGTGCTGCTCAACCTGGACTCCATATTTCCAATGATCTCCATCCTTAATTTAATTTTCTTGAGTTTAATAAAGAATGAAAACAAAAATTTAGGTATTTTCAGTAGCTTGATTGAAGATACTAATACTATCATGGAGTATCCCCTGCCCTATTACTATTACTATTGCTACTACTTGACTGGTATTTATATTGGGCAAAGAGAAATTAAATGTTGTAGTGTTGTACTATTGAACTCACAATTTATAAATATTTAAATAATAATTTCAACCGTGTCAAATATGTTATAAATAATAAATACTGGAATTATATAGGACATATAATTTATTTTTTTAGAAAAAGGACAGATATATGACAAAAAATTTCATTTATCAAATTGACCCCACTTTTTTAATAGCATTATTCTATCCAATAGGCTCATTGTTTTCACACTTATGAGTGTTTGGGAGTAAAAAGTCCATGAAAGTACAAATACTTTCACAGGAAAAGGAAAGGAGAGGAATGGCAGTTGCACGACTCTTTTTGGTATAGTCTAAATACATAACGAGATTGAGATTTTTAGAATTTATATCAATTAATGGAATCATTTGACTTTTTAAGGTAACATGTTTATGGATCGATTCAAACACGATTTCTAAGTACCATTACTAGAAGTGCCATGCTCCTCCGACATATTGAAAAAATAAAAAAACAAGGCGTGATAACTGACATGAACAATGTGTAATCTTTGTTTATTTTAGTTTACTCATCAAGAAAAAAAAAACAACACAGAGAGTCAAATTCAATATGTCTCTTTTATTCTAACTGTCCCACAATATACTCCATCTATAAGTTCGATTAGTATGTTGTGGGCTGTGTCAAACAATCTTAATCCGCATTTACATATTTAACCCGTTCTTTACCAAAATAATCCGCCTTTTTTTTCCCAAAGGTGAGTAAGACATTTTAAAACTATTCCTATTTCAAGAAAATTTTAAATTAATATATTTAGTTAATTTAATAATTTATTATTATAAAATGCCATTATTAATAAAAAAAAATTCAAATTTGTAGTCTGAGTTAGTGTTTAGAATTGATATTTACCAACATTTTAATATTACAAATTATTTCACATTGCTATTTATAGTATCCATATCAATGCTCCTAGTAACAAAAGTTGTGGGCAAGATTGAAGGAGATGCAATATTTAAGAGATTCGTAAAAGAGTATTAGTTCTATAGTAGAACTGTTCTAAAAAGTTCGCATAGATTTCGCCTAAACTTGAAGTTTGGCATTGACGCTTAGCCACGCTTCACGCCTCACCTTCACACTGTCCTTGTCTCGCCATCGCCTAGGTCTTGTTTAGACCTGAAAAGCTTGAAACTCATCCTCCACGTCTAATCATACTTTACGCTTTTTAGAACATTATACAAGAGCCTATAGTATTCGATGAAGAAGGTACATACTAAATAGTAATTTGTACTTTTTCTTGTTGATTATAATCGTATTTTCTTTTTTTTTTTGGTCACTTATCAACATAATATAAATATTTTATATAATAACGCTCAGACATGGTTAAAAAAAAAGACCAAATATATCACTTCTAAGTGCTTATTTAGTTAAATTTTTGGCATATTCTAAGTAGTGAGTTGAAAAGAATAGTTAGATAAAAATTATAGATACTAGTACATATATAAACATACTATTTCTTGACCAAAGACTTCATTTACCATTCGATCAAAAAAAAAAAAAAAAGACTTCATTTACCAATCAAATTTACTCAAAAAAGTAATTATTTACAAAAAGCATAAAACAATATTTTGTTCAAATAAGTCAAAAAGAAAAAAAAAAGTGATTATAAATGATATTAAGTAAATACAAAGGAGGTGCACTCTAGCAATGATGGAAGGGGCAAGGGAGTGAAGACAACAATCAGAAGAAGAAGTAAACTGTAAACCCCACTCATTGCAAGAGAATCTTTGGAGCTCCCAAATTTTTCCTCCTTAAGCGGGTCTTCAAGGAGGGAAAACTTTTCCATTTCACTTATTTTCTTCGATTTCTGCGATAAAAGAAATCTGTTTTACATACCCTTTTCACAGTTCCCTCTGCACTCTTTGTTCCTATTTCATTCCATACCCTTCATTCCTTAAAACCCTACTGCTAGTTTACCATGTAGGTTGCTAGATGTAAACTTTTGATTTCAGCCCACCATTTTTTAGCCGTTAAAAATAAGTGTTGCATTAAAGAAAGAAGGGGAAAAAAAAATCTGTCAGATCTGCCATTAATACACTCCGCCATTTCTTGAACACTGCCCACTTGTTAATTTTCATACACAGGCTTTTCTTGTCATTATACAACTTGGGATTGGATTGTATTGTAGTTTTGTGGTGTTGTTTGTTACAGTTAAATGATGTCACTAGAAATGCACGGTGGTGGTGGTGGGATTGATCCAAGCAACCTGCATTTGAAGAAAGAACTAACACAAATTCGGAAAGCAGCTCGGGTGTTGAGGGATCCTGGCACCACCTCCTCATGGCGTTCCCCGCTTAGTTCTGTGAGATCCCTTCAGAACTCCGCCAAGCTCCACTATGTGCACCACCACAAGAATGGCCGCCGTGAATCAATTGATGGTAATGCCATTGCTTCTTCCTCTGAACAATTTTCGCAACTCCAGTTGCAAATAGAAAATAATAATTATAGTTATGGTCATAGCGCTAATAATAATGACAATTTGAATGGAAAAGAGAAAGAAAGGAGGGTGTTTTTGTGTAATTGGAGGAGTCAAAAATCTGAGAGCGAGAGGAGTAGGCAGATTGGGGAGGATGATGTTGAGAATGGTAAGGATGAAGGGTCATCTTGGACCCGGGAGGAGAGTGTGGATGTGGATAGCTTGAGCGATGCACGGAATGGTGGTGGTGCAAATGATTCGAAAAGTGATACTCATTTGAGTGATAGATATGCTTCGGCGATTTTTAAGTGTAAAGATATGAATTTTACACCATCTATTAGGCATACAATTAAGAAAAAGTCAAAGAGGAGGAATAATTCTAATGCCATTTTGAGGCATCATAATGAAAAATTAAAAAATCAGAATCTAATGAGTAGAGGCACAAAAAAGGCAGTGGAGGATTTGACCAGTTTGGGTTTAGGGAGGGATGAATTGGTAAGTTTGGTTGATCAGTCTGATGATACCGAGGATTATTGTAATTCTGAGGATTTAAGAAGGGCGTCTGCAATTTCACCATTGCTTGCAGGGCTTAAGTATAAGGGTTGGGTTTATTCACCAAAGAAGTTGTTGAGGAGTCATCGAAAAGAGGATGATTCAATTTCATACAGTACCCCAGCATTGTCAACCTGTTCTTATAATAAATATGGCATTAAGAATCCAAGCACTGTTGAGTCTTGGGATGCCACCACGGCATCTTTCAATGATGCAGATGATGAGGTAATGGACCAGTTGGATTTGCCGGGGCGACAGGGATGTGGGATTCCTTGTTATTGGTCAAGAAGGTCAACACCAAAATCTAGGGGTGGATATGGGAGCTGTTATTCACCATCTCTTTCCGACACTTTGAGGAGGAAAGGAAGCAGTATTTTCTGTGGAAGTCAAACTATGTACCGTAGAAGGCATCGCCATTCATCTCTGGGATTGAACAAGAGGAGACTTAGTTCAAGAGCTGCCTCTCAAGGTATTGTTCCTTTGCTTTCTAACAGTGGTGACGGCCGAGGAGGATCATCTGTGGGTAGTGGGAACAGTGATGACGAGCTTTCCACAAATTTTGGAGAGCTTGACTTGGAGGCTTTGAGTCGGTTGGATGGAAGGAGGTGGTCTTCAAGCTGTAGGAGCCAAGAAGGGTTAGAGCTAGTAGCTCTGAATGGGAAAGTAATCGATGAAAGTTCTCCAGAAAATATGAGAAGCTTAAGCCAGAAATATAGGCCAATGTATTTTGAGGAATTGATTGGGCAGAATATAGTCGTTCAATCCCTCACGAGTGCAATTTCAAGGGGAAGAGTTGCTCCTGTTTATCTTTTCCAAGGTCCCCGTGGGACTGGAAAAACTTCAACTGCAAGAATTTTTGCTGCTGCTTTGAATTGCCTTGCCAATGAAGAGACCAAGCCCTGCGGGGTATGCAGTGAGTGTGCCGATTTCATATCTGGCAAGAGTGGGTTTCTTAGAGAAGTTGATGGATCCAATAAGAAGGGAATTGATGAAGTTAAAATGCTTTTGAGAAACCTCTCAGTGGTTCCCCCATCGGCCGTTTCACAGTACAAGGTTTTTGTTGTTGATGAGTGTCACTTGTTGCCCTCGAAAGCGTGGCTGGCATTTCTTAGATTTCTTGAGAAACCACTGCCACGTGTAGTCTTCGTTCTCATAACAGCTGATATCGACAATGTGCCTCGTACTATATTGTCCCGGTGTCAGAAGCACCTGTTCAACAAAATTAGAGATGGTGACATTATTACCCGGCTGAGAAAAATTGCGGCTGATGAGAACTTAGAAGTTGAATCAGATGCACTGGATTTGATTGCTTCTAATGCTTATGGTTCGCTGCGAGATGCAGAAACCATGTTAGACCAGTTGAGTTTGTTGGGGAAAAGTATCACGACTTCCTTGGTGAATGAGCTGGTGAGTCTAATGGACCACTATTCTTCATTTTCTTGCTTTTAAATCTGCTTATTTTTTTTTCTCACTGATTTTTCGTACTATTGGTCATGCTGCGATATCCATGTAATGACTTGCATTCAGATAAAAATCTTTTGCTATTTGTTGGCATCAACATACTTCTAATAAGAATTAACACATGGCCAAAAAGGTCAGGACGATATTTTTATCTTTTCTTGCATTCTCTATAATTCTTCTCTGACTACAGGACTGATGAGACTGCATGTATAATTATTGCAATTCAGATGCTTCAACAATAATTTTATTTATTTATTGAAGGATACGCATGCATTTATTTAACAAGTTTTATTCTCTGTAGATTGGGGTAGTTTCTGATGAAAAATTACTGGACCTTTTGGAGTTGGCCATGTCATCAAACACTAAAGAAACAGTGAAAAGAGCCAGAGAGTTGATGGATTCAGGGATTGATCCGATTGTTTTAATGTCTCAAATGGCGACCCTTATTGTAGATATTATTGCTGGAACTTACCCCAACATTGATGCCAAGCACAATGATTCTGTCTTTGGAGGGAGAAGTTGTAAGTGCCACTTTTTTCATGTTTCCTTTAAGTTGCAATTTGTGTTTCATTGTCATAAATTGATCCCTGTAATTTAAATTTCACTTGGTAGCTCATCTAGCTAAATAAGAATTTGGCAACAACTTCTGTATATTAGCAAGTATAAAGAGTTCCTTTCATATCCCTTCGTGGTACTTGTTCTTAAAGGTGACAATTAAAAATACTGATATCACACTTAGTTGAGAGGATTAATATTATCAGCACTATTTTTTTTCCTACATGAATATAATGCTCAATTATTAGTGATGTTACTCAGATTTTTTTTTCCCCTGCAAACATCAGGGCGTCTACTTTTTGGATGCACGTGGTTAACATCTACAATGTCATATCTTTATGTTCCTCTTGAGTTATTAGTTTCAGCAGTAATTTTCTTTTTTCTACATAAATATAATGCTCAATTATAACATCAGCTCCTCTCGAGTTATTAGTTGCTTGTTTGGAGACTTAACTTTCATGCCATAGTTTTTCAAATCTGTTAGTATTTAGATATCTTGTGTTGGATCTTTTCAGTTCATTAAGAAAAACTATATAACGATGTTCAACACCAGATCTCTTTGACCCATTCCGGCAGCATTTTCTTTGTTGTAGATAAACGCCTTGGTTTTACAGCATTTTCTCGCAACTAAGATAATTGGATGTCTTGTTAATTTAAACCATCTTTGTTGAAGGTCTAAAATTTGGAAGAAAATTTTCGTCAGCCTTGTCTTTTGATATTGTTGAATTGTTTGAACTTACGTGAGTCATTGATTCATATGAATTCGGAGTTCATGAGGTCATATGTTTGTCACATGTTCTTTTAGTTGTAATAAAGTTTGCTATTCTCACCCCCCAAAAAAAAAGAACAAAGAAAAAGATGAAACTGCTTGTCATGTGACTTATCTAGGGATTCTTTGTATCATTTTAACAAATTCATTAGCAGCGTATAAGTGAACATAAACTTCTTGTTGCCTCTGAAGTTGGTTTTGATCTCTAACATAATTTTGCTTTTATAAATCTCCGGTTCGAAAAAGTTCTCTCTGTATCCCTTGAAGGAACTCTAGGGTCTGCCTCATTTAGTGAGGTTGAACTCAAAATGAGCCGTTCTGCTCAGAAAGAGAAAATCTTTAAGAACATTTTAGTTAAAAGGTGTTGGAACCACGACATTCTCTTCTTATTAACCCCCCCAAAAATGGTGTTATCGAATCAAATGTACTATGAAAAAGATAAACTTGTATTAAAATCCAGAAAATAAAATGACTCCAATTTGGGCACTGATTGATAAATTCATTTTCAACCAATGTAAAAAATAAGACCTTCCTGAGGACGTACAGGGGAAGGGGTTGGGGAGGAGAGCTGCAGTGGGGGGCAGAGGGGGTGTTGTGGGTGGGATGAGGCGAAGAAGATAAAGAATTGGAGAAAGGCCTCTTTAACACGGGTACATTTGACATTTAATCTCTAAAGAAGACCTATTACCAAAAATTTCAGAAGTGGGCTGTTTTTCACTTGGACTAGTGAAAAATGGTGCCCTTTAAAGAATTCACCTACTATAAATGGCTTAAACACGTCTTCTGCGCTGTTTGCTGCAATCTATTTGTACAAAATAATCAAATATCTATATAATACATGTCCTTCATGTAGACGGGACACGCTTCATTTTCAGATTTTGTTGCAAACATCCTTTTCTGTCCAAATTGGCATTATCACATTTGATCTGTTGGATTCTTCAAACGGGTAACCCTGTCCTAAGTTTTTAAGCATAATGAAATTATTTCCTATCATTTCTCTAGTATATACTGCAATTTTTATTGGTAATAGACATTTCTAACCGTAGCTAGAAATGCCTGGATCAAATTTTCAGTGTCTGAAAGAGAATTAGATAGATTGAAACATGCACTGACGCTTCTTTCTGAGGCCGAAAAACATCTGAGAGTTTCAAGCGAGCGATCAACATGGTTTACGGCAACCCTCTTACAGTTGGGCTCTGCCCCTTCACCCAATCGTACTCACTCAGGAAGTAGTCGAAGGCAGAGTTCCAGGACAACTGATGACTATGCAATTACATTTAGAGAAACTGCTGCACAGAACTGTAGGACGAATTCTCAGTTGACACATCAAAAATCGGGTTCTCCCATATCGTTTCTAGAAGCTGCTCGGCCAGATTTAATGAGCAAAGAGGATCCACTTCCACTGGCTGATGCTGCCAGTTTCAATTCCAATCCCAATCCCAATCAAAGCCAATTAATCAATGAGGAATTATTGAAAACTACATCAAGATGCATGGACTCCTATATTTTGATTGGTATCTGGGAGCAATGCATTGAGAAGTGCCATTCCAAGACACTGAGGCAACTGCTTCATTCATATGGACAGCTCGTGTCAATATCTGAAGTCAAGGGTAAGCATGCTACTAGAAACTCAAGAAACCATTGAGAACTATACTATATGTTTTCTTTTCCTTTGTTTATATCTACTCTTTTTCTTATCTCTGGCACTTGGAACAGCACTAAGTCCTGTCTTTTTAAGCAGTTATATCTTACTATCATACTATGAACGAATCTTGGAAATCATAGTTAACTGAAAATTGTCCTAACTCCAGCATATTTTGTGATGTTATCTTGGGGATGGCATGTTAAATTACTGAATTACTTTGATGCTTATAGAACTTGTTCTTCTTTAGTATTCCTTGGTCTTATATCTTCTGTTTGCAGGTGGTTTTGTTGCTTACGTCGCATTTGAGGATAGTAATATTAAAACAAGAGCAGAAGGGTTTCTTAGCAGCATCACAAACTCGTTCGAAATTGTTTTACGACGCAATGTGGAGGTCAAGATCATCATGTTACCTGATTCTTTTGGTCAGAAGCAGATGGACACAGCCATTGTCATGAACCAGGAAAACAAATCAGTATGCTCGAATAAGATAGAAGGTAATATTGATCTTGATTCACGTCGGGAGCCATTGAAGGTATCAAGAGGAACTTTTAATGAGTCTGAAGATCACATAACCGGACCCTTAGTGTCTGCTGCTCAAAGTGGTAAACTGAGCAGTTCGAAAATGAGCAAGTCAGAAATCCCAGAGCAGAGAATTGAGTCCATTATACGCGAGCAGAGATTAGAAACTGCATGGTTGCAGGCTATGGAGAAAGGCACTCCTGGATCATTGAGTCGTTTAAAACCTGAAAAGAATCAAGTCCTGCCTCAGGATGGCATAGATCATCAAAATGAAATGGAATCGTTGAATTCTGTAGATTTTCCCTTGCAGCACTGGGAAGATGAGCTGAATCATGAAATCAAAGCTTTGAAGATTAATGAGGCAAGTGCACCCCAGAAGGACCACACTGTTAAGAGGAACGATCATTATCCCATCTCTCCAAGCTTGTTGCATAACAGTAGCTTTGCAAGCAATTTCAACGAACATAATATGTGAGTTATTTGTCTCTTAATCAAATTTTATGCAAGCTAATATATTTAAGATTTGCAATTTTTGGAGAGTTAGGTTTAATTGCTTGGTATTTAATCATCAGTCGCGTTTTAACAACTATAATAGCAATAGGCGTAAATCTGCCATTTAGAGAAAACAAAGGAATAAATTTGAATATTAAGGCATCTAGAGAACATAGGTGTTAGTTTGAGTCAGCTCTGTGTGCTTTAAAATGAGTTATTGAATTCTAATTTGATCAAAATTTGAATGTCAGCTTTCAGAAGCATTCTATGAAACTTTGGTTTTGGAGAAACTCGGTGTACTTGAAAAATGGCAATTTTGCAATTCATCGTCCCTAGGAATTTGAAGTGTTTCCCGTTTTCTAAATCAAATTATTTAGTGAACTTAGCATTGTACTTGCATGACGTGTTGAAGTGCTGCCATACTTCAACACATTTGCCATTCTTGAAACCGCATAAAAACTCTAATACATCTTCATTGGATGTTATAGGCATCTCTACCACTATAAACAGCCTCACTTTCAAAGTCACATTATTGTAGGATTTTTACTCCTGTTAGAGTTATCATGAAATTATTCTTCTTTCCCGTATGAACCCTAGAAATCACGATATAGATGAATGATGATCTCTGAGCTATGGAGAAAGGTGAGAGCATTACAATTTTGGACCTACATTTATCACGGCGAAATTGACTTTTTTTCTTCTTGGAAATACTAATGGATGCATTCACTTAATGTAGCAATAACAACGGAATGAGGTAGTTTTTATTCTCAACTTCCAATACATTTTTCGTCTTCTTCCCCAGGGGATACGAATCAGGATCAGGAGCTGGTGGTTGTAGTGGTTTCTTCTGCTGGAATAACACCAGACTTCACAGAAGTGGAAAGGTAAGCCGTTGCATTTGTTTCAACGTCTGTATATAGGAAATCCATTTTCTTCAAAGAAAATCCTTTAACGTATTTGCTAAACCAGGCTAAACAAGGCGCCCCCATTGGGGTGCACAGAAGTGGACGTATTTCGTGGTTCGGAGAGTGTGCAAAAACAAGAACAGGCAACAGATACAGAAGATAATTGAGAAGGGTAGAAGTTTTTGAGATTTTCAACATTTCCCTTGTTTATTAGAATTATTTTCTGTATTTAATGGCTTAATTGAGCCATTTTTCCCGAAAATTATAAATACGAGGGTCAGTGAAGGAAATTTGATGTAAAGTTATTACAGTTGGGGTTCTGCATTTCTTCAGGTGCAGCCAATTTTATGGGATCAATAAAAGTGAAATGGGGGACATTTTATTTTTCCTTTTAGACTACATTGGGAGCCTCTGGTGCCATATTTTCCTACAGACTGAACAATGACGGTGAACTGTTGTCTACTGTTTGAATTGGAACAAAGGGTGGATGCTTTTCTTGTTGCATAGTGCAATTGTACAATGCAGGGCAAGGGTTGATTGGGAATAGGGTGGAGAAGTCCTCAATTCCCTTATCCAATCCTGGTTAATCATTGTCTTGTCTTGTACGTTATAAGCACGTTAGACGGGATTATCAGACTGGTTTCATAGTCACTTAACTAGGAGAATGGGTCGATGAAGACTTGGAAAGGCCCTACATCACCTATAAGATATTTGTTTTTGCCACCGGCTTCTGCTCAAAGTGCTTGTAACATTATCAAGTCTAAGAAAGTTGTATTTTTCCCAGTGAGTTCTTATGCATTGCATCTCCTGTCCATCATCAAACACTCCATTATAGAGGTAAGCTAAATGTTAAAGTATCGGCACAGGATTTTGCACAGTAATTTCCTTCATGTTTAGCGACACGTGGTACCAAAAATTATATTGGAAACATGGCAAAACTAAAATGAGGGAACAGATTCTGCGAGATTCACCAACAATTCATAATGTAGAAATCGTATAAAACTCAAAATTGGGATTCACAAAATGGAATTAATGGGCTGAAACTGCAGAGGCAGGATTCAATATTCTTTCAGCAAGTAACAAATCATCAGGGGTTGTAACCTGCAAGTTATGCAGCGGCAGCAGCATTAGTACATTAATTTCTGCTACATAGTGAAGCAAAAATGCCTTTCGGGCCACTGGATAGTTTCTATATTAAGGTTGCAGATTCTTGTTGTGTTAAACCAAATTACGAAAAAGGTGTAAGAAAATTCAGATAACGTGATAAAATTATTTCACTACCTTGATGTTGGTATAGGATCCTTCAGTAATATACACAGGATGTTTAAGGTGCTCCACGATTGATACATCGTCGGTGACTTCAAGACCTCCCCTGCAGAATGAGGGAATAATTCAGGGGGAAAAAAATTCATATCTGGAACTCTTTTTCTATGGAATTTCGGGACATGAATTACATGAAGGCAAATAAAATCATTTTCATTGTCAAAAATCTTCCGATATACCATTTGGCACTTGGAACTATGCTACAAAAGTTTTGGTTGACATAACATGTTTAGCCAAAAGAAGTTAAATCTACTATTTTCTCACTTATAAGTAAAAAAAAGTTATTTATTTTGACCGTGGAGTAACTTATTTCTCACTTAGACTGAGAAAAAGTTATTTATTATAAAACATTATTATATACTTGTAAAATAAACTAACTCACAAGAAATAAGCATAGCCAAACATGCACATAATCAAGTGTCGTATTTGCAGGATTCAAACCGTTGCAACATTCTCTGATCAGGCATTCATTCGTTCTCATTCAGAATCTCAAAAATTGTAATTTAACGTCTATTGTGAATAATCATTTATAAGGTCTACTGATGCTGAGAAAGTGAAATTCAAGTAAAGGTGAAAAATTAAAAGAATCACTTCGCATTCTTAAGCATTTACATCCTTGGTGTAAAAGTATTATACACTATTCCTACGTTTTCACAAAGTTTTAATATGCTGTCGACTTATATATAACACAGAGCAGCATTAGCCGAAAGAATAAAAGAATTACCTATTAACAAGTTCAAACCCTTTCTTAAGCAAGTCGGGCTTGATAACCTGCACAAGTAGTTGACAGCAAGAAAGATCGATAAATCTCTCTCATAAATTGAGCAAAAACAAATTTCTGAATATAATTGATGAAGTTTTGATGCTAAATTTAGAAACCTGAGGGGTTTGCATTTCCCAAAGCGTTTTCCTGTCCAGAGTTTTCACTACAAAAGATTCACAATTTGCCTGAAAATAAAGAAGTCGTGTGAGTACAAATAAATATACCGTCAAGTCTCTATATTATATGAGAAATCATATTTTCTATGTTAATATTATGTGAGCGACAATAAGGAAACCGAGGATTTTGACAAGAGAGCATGTTACTGGAAGTGTAAAATCATAGTTTTAATCAAGAACAACAATTTCTATTCATAGACGAAACCTCATAAATCGTACAGATAAAATGGCAGATTTCAAGTTACATTTAGTACTCTACAGTGGTTGAATATAAGTGTGGACCTCTTTGATTGTAGCTTTGGCAGGAACACCTAGGACAGCTGCCCCAATAAGCAAACCATCCTTTAGAACCTGGTAAAGAACCAAAAGAGTGAGTGAACACGTTTCTTGTACTTCAAAAATTTTATGCACCAAGAAATCGTGAATTGTGAAGGTGGGTTAGACTAGCATGTTAGGCTAAACTTAAAAGTAAAAGTTACTTTTAACTAACTTTTTATTTCCAAACATGTTTGGATAAGTTACTTTTTTCTTAGTTTTGAGTAAAAAAAAATTTACTTTGAAAATAACTCTTCCATAATAAGTAACTTGCTTGTTTTCAACCAATAACAAAAATTTATTATTTTAAAACTTACTTATTTACTTATAAACATTTTAAGCTTAGACAAAGATGCTCTAAATGAAGCAGTAAAAGAATGAGGTCGTTCTACAAAATGCAAGTTATGATGCAATCCAAATCTAGGTGATTCCTTGGCTCCTGTTGGGTATTGGATATAGCAAGTAAAAGCTGAAGGGAAGCAACAAAAAAAGAAAGGAGAGTGGATTCCTCGCATTTTAGCTCTTTGGCGTACAAAAGAGTGAGCAATATATTTCTGTAGGTTTTATTATTCATCTTCTATTTAGGTTGCATGGTGACTTGAGAGCATGTTTGGCCAAGTTTTTTTTAAACCCTTTTTTTCCCAAACTAATTTTTAACCACATATTAGATGGGACCCACAACTTTTATCAATTCAACCACACATTACACCAACTTTTTTCAAAATATCTTACAAAACTACTTTTAAACTCCACCAAACAAGCACTGAATGACAAACCAAAGCAATAGAAAATGGAGACAACTCATAGAATAATTCGCATTGTAAAGAGAAAATTATACAAATTAAGCTGATATGCAAACCTTAGCCACATCTCCAGCTAATACCAGCGGTCTTGCAGAATCATGGATGCAGACAAGTTCAGAATTCGAATCAATTGCCTGATGCACAAAATCATCTTTTATAATCAAAGAGATATAACTGTCGCACATTACAATAAGGTACTCAATAACAATGCACTAAGCCTTAGTCCCGATGAATTTGAGGTAGGCTACATGAATCCTTTTTCGTCATTCCATTGTGTCCATTGTCAGGTCACATCACAATAAGGCATTCATTTGATTTAAGAGAAAAAGCATTTTATTGTTTCAATAAAAAGAAAAGTATTTAATGTGCTAATTTTGATGTTGGAACTTTTCAAAATACCATTAGCGGAAAGTAGCTTGTCAACATGTAGCTGCCACACTATTTTAACATTAAGCATTGAATATTTTAATGCAACATCAGCAATCGGTCAAAAATCAAGAGTATATGATCTTTATACAAACTCAGAAATTTGGAAACAAAATTATTTCTGTTGACCTCCAAAAATGGCTGCCAACAGGAACCCCACGCCACCTCTTCCTACGTGTATTCCCCTTCGTGTTTGGAACGCCGCGTGGTTTATCCAACCACGTGCACAAGTCTTGGATAGAAAGGATATATAATAATAGGTAAAGAAGAATACTCTTTTGAAGAGGTAAGTGGCTTGAGGACCCCTTACTAACACTTTCTCAGGTGGTTCGGACACTTGGAATATTTAGTATAGAGGATTTCGTATCTCTTTGTGTGAGTTATGAATTTCAACATCCTTTTCTTGTGCCCATGAATTGGATATTTATAGACAAATTTTATTAGATTGTCCTTCATTCGATTCGTGACACGTGGCTCAATCTAAGAGGCTTTAGAGTCACTTCTTGGGTGTCACATCAATAGCATTAATGTGGATATCTCTTTCAGCAGCAACCTACTAGCTATGATGGTGATGCGCCACCTTTGTAGGCTGTCCCATCATTCTTTTCATGACCGAGTGACAAGTTTGTCAGAAGAAGCCTTTTTGGACACTCAATCGCCTCGGCCGAAGGAAGAGCCATTTTAACCAACCTCCTTGGAAGTAAGGCAAACCGCCTCAGATAGAGGTAGGAGCTATTTTGACTGACTTTCCCAAGTACTCCACGTAGGACTGAGGCGTAACAATTTCTATCCAAGACAATACAAAATTTGGAAATTGAATTTCTTACTATCAGTTAATATCTGTGTAGAAATAGAAAAGTATAACCAATAAGTGACATCCACTCTTGGTGCTGTTGAAATTTTGATGTATTTTTGAAAAGCAAAAACAATTCAGCGAGCATGTCAATAAGACTTCATTTTATCTTACTTGGGGCCGCCAGGGAAGGGTGTGTATGAGTGTGTAAATTGTCATCCAAAATTTATAGGTGGTACAGGATAGATCTATCTGTAATCCAAGTAAATGACAAGGAAAAACTAGAAAGTGCTTGTACCTGAAGTCCACTATATACTGAATCTTGTCTCTCCTTTCCGGTAATGCAAATTTGAGGTCCACTTGGATACTATCTTTGGCATCTAGAAAATAGCCAAATATAAATTTTTATCTTTGAATCACTGAGAAAGTCGAAGCTGAAAAGTAGCATATTGCAAGTGCATAGCATTTGCATTTGCTGCAATGCTCTTTTTTTTTTTTTGGGGGTGGGGATGGGGGCATTATTTCAGTTTAATGCATATACAAAATCTTCAGACCTTCAAATATGTCTTGATAAGAAGGATCACAAACTACGACAATTTCCTTCACTTCAGGCATCTTTGAGAAAGTGTAAAAACTGCAAGAAATTATCACATTGTAATTTTGAAAAGCAAAGACAGAAAGACTAAAAAGATTCATTTTGAAATGCTTCCCTCTTATTTTTATTTAATACATCAACCTCGACAAGTGATTTCTATTTAAGAGCGCTTTGCCGGGACCTAGCCACAAGCAATCATGTCCCACTCTCGACCAAAATTGCCTCGAGTACACGGAATCAGTTGTCACTCACCTATACAGTGCAATTGGTTGGCCTAGTAGTGGAAGATACTGCTTTGGCATGCTTGCCTATTTGCACCAAATAAAATAAAACCATAATCTGGCAGATGGAAAATAGACTGCAGAAGTGAAGAATATAGTAATATAAACTCAGAGACACATAAACACAGCTAAACAGAAAGCATATAGGAAACAAAGGTATGTTCTACTGGAATTTCCACGTTAGTCTCTGCCCATATTCTTACTACAGGTTTAAGAATAAAGCACGGTCAACTTCCACAACTTTCAAATTTTATAATTTATTGAATTTGATATGTGTGTACCATCTGGCGACCTACTTGTTTGACCAATGATAATTAAAAGTACTCCTGTATGATTTGACAAAGGTGGCAACCGGCCACAGGACTCTATAAATACAAGGTCACCAGACTCATTGGTAAAGCACATTCTACTACTTTAAGCTGTTACTCTGGCTTATTTTGCTTCTGAACTCATTTAATTTAATCACCAGAAAGTCCTCAGTCATCGCATTCCCCTTTTTACGACGGCCAACTAGACTAACAGATTGGTTATCTTGTAGATTCACCTTCTCTACCACATGAAGTTGGCTAGAATTTTGCACGCAAGTTTCAAAGTCAACATGATATGAAGAGCCCGTTTGACAGAGATTATAAACTAGTTTATAAACTAATTTTTGGTTTATTTGACCAATATTGGTTTATTTGAATTGAAATTGTTGACTTTTCATGTTAAAAATGGGTTAAAAAGTCAAAAATTACGGCTGAGATAAATCAAAATGGGTTTATAATCTTTGTCAAACAAGCTCGAAAACAAAGTTTTAAATTTCATAGTCTTATTGGCACCACCGACAATATTACACAGTAAGCAAAAAATCTTCAAGCTATAGAATTTACACGCTTCACGTCAATTGGAAAGAATTTGAAGTAGGCATGGAAGTACTTACATTATTTCAATTGGCAGCCAATATTGTAAAAAACTCAAAAAATAAATACTTTTCTGATGTACAACCAAAATACGAGAATTTAAAAGTATTCACACAATCCTACATTGAATCACTTAAGATACAATTGAAAAAATGGAAAGATTTATACGAATCCTCTAATCCTTTTCAGCATTTCTGTCTTAACTCTTAATTATATTCAGTTTATAGTTTTTAACAATGTGCATTCATTTTATTACTAAAAGAGACTTACACCCATTCTTTTGCCCTTTCCTCCGGCAAGCAGAATCACAGAAACAGTTTTCTCTTTCACCACCACTTCAGAGCCCTGTTAATCATTAAACGAAGACAAAAATCCCGATCATTCACACACACAGTACACACACTGAGACATACATATATCATAAATTTGGACTACCTGAGCAGATTTTGCAGAGCAAGTGATTCTAGAATGAAAATATTTGTGGGTTTTTAAAGATTTGATTTTGTCAGTACGGTTGACTGGGATTAAATAGTTCTTGAAATGGTTGTTGGGATTGGAAAATGAGGGGAGGATTTTAATGGGAAATTGGGAATTGGTTCCCAAGAATTGTTGACAAGAAGGAGAGATTGAAGTACTAAATTGAAGTGAAGACATCTTGTTCTTGCTGACTCCGTGCAGGTTGTACCGAGAGAGAGAGAGAGAGAAGGAGGTGAAATTGCAAGAAGTGAACCAAGTTTTTGAGAATATTTTAGCCCGCTGCGCATGTCCCGCGAGGGGAATGCACAATTGTTATTTGGTAATAGTATTTTGCAGCTATTCCTTCAAATTTACTTTTTTTATTTTTATTTTTATTAAAAAAATAAATATAAAAATATTTTGATTTATTCTGTTTGCTATTAAAATAAGTGAAATTATTTTTTGGGGAAGTATGTTTTGATAAATTGAAATTATAAATTAAATTAACTTATAATTGTTAAATGAGGCAATTGCAAGAATGTTTTGAGTTAACCTAGTATCAAAGAGACTTTTGTATTAAAAATTATGGAGATTATATAAATTTCACTTTTTACGTTATTTAAAGTTTTAGTGGCATATTTCTCGAACTACCCATGTAAAAATATAAAAAGAATATTGTCCGATAACGTCATTTCCTACAGAAAATATCATAATCCTGATAGTCCTATTGCCCGCCCAATCTCTCCCCACGCAGTCCCTCCACTCCTCTCATTCTCCCTACTTTTTCAATAGTTAGTGGTTATTTTCAAATAAAAGTAACGTCAGTTATAAATAAATTTAAAAGAAAAGCGACATTGTTAAATTTAAAGTTGATAAAAGAGTTCTCTCATTTGTTTTCGCAAGTGTTCGGATATCCCTTGTCAATTAAATTTTCACTTAGCAATTTCTAAAAAATAAGGCCTTGTCCATGACCTTACTTATAGGGAGGGGACTTTTAATGGTCTTGTCCAATTTCCAACCACGAGACCTTCTAGTGCCATTTGTGTCAATTACCCTTCAAAAGAGCATATAGTTTGTGTTTGGCTCATTTAGAGTTCAGCCCATCGCAGTCCAACCCATTAAATCAATGGGACGAGACGGCCCAACACAGATGGGCCCATTTCTAAACAAAGCCCAAAATAGCACCATTTCCATTTGGGTAATTTGCGGCCTTCATCCCCAATCTTTAAACTTTTGGCACTTTTATCCCCATTCTTTATTTTTTGGCACTCATATCCTCAACCTTTCTTATTTTGGTGGCTAAAGTCCCCAACCTTTAAACATTTGGTACTTTTATCCTCATTCTTTATTTTTTGGCACATATATCCTCAACCTTTCTTAATTTGGTGGCTGAAGTCCCCAAACTTTGAACGTTTGGCACTTTTATCCTAATTCTTCATTTTTTTGCACCCATATCCTTAACATTTCTTAATTTGGTGGTTGAAGTCTCCAACCTTTGGACTTTTGTATCATATTTTTAAATTTTTTAATTGAAACTTATGAAAAGTTTATTTAAAGTCAAGTTTTATGAATAATTTTATCTATAAATGTTGATTTATTTTAAAAAAACTTATTTTTACAAATTTTATGAGATTTTCTTCATTTTTTTGCACCCATATCTTCATTATTCATTTTTTTGCACTCATATCCTCAAATTGAGCATTAATCAAAATATAGTTTTCTAAATAAAACAATTTAATCTGAATAATACAATATTCAAAAAATAGGACTGGTCATCAACCCAAAAAAGATAACGGGTCAAATATCAAAAGGTCGAACCAAGTCGAACCAAAGTCAACCTGGTTTCAATTAAAATTCAATTTTTTGCACCATATCCTCATTCTTCATTTTTTTGCACCAATATCCTCAAATGGAGTATTAATCAAAATATAGTTATCAAAATAAAACTATTTATTTGAATAATACAATATTCAGAAAATAGGACTAACCATCGATCCGAAAAAAATAACGGGTCAAGGGTCAAAAGGTCGAACCGGTTTCAATTAAAAAATTAAAAATTAATCTAAAAATATCATAAAATTTTTAAAAATAAGTTTTTTTAAATAAATCAATATTTATAGACAACATTACTCACAAAACTTGGCTTTAAATAGACTTTTCATAAGTTTTAATTAAAAAATTAAAAAATATGATACAAAAGTCCAAAGGTTGGAGACTTCAGCCACCAAATTAAGAAATATTAAGGATATGGGTGCAAAAAAATGAAGAATGAAGATAAAAGTGCCAAACGTTCAAAGGTTGGGGACTTCAGCCATCAAATTAAGAAAAGTTGAGGATATATGTGCCAAAAAAATAAAGAATAGGGATAAAAGGGCCAAACGTTCAAAGGTTGGGGACTTCAGCCCCCAAAATAAGAAAGGTTAAGGATATGGGTGCCAAAAAAAAAAGAATGGGGATAAAAGTGCCAAAAGTTCAAAGGTTAGGGATGAAGGCGCAAATTACCCTTTCCATTTTTCCAATTTCATACCAAATCCACAGCATTTCATCTAGCTAATCAGAAGAACATCAATGGCGAAACCGCTGGGACCCACAGGCGAGTTCTTTAGGAGGCGGGACGAGTGGCGGAAGCACCCGATGATGACGAAACAGTGGCGCCATGCCACCCCGGCCTCGGCATCGCCCTCGTCGCTTTCGGAATTTACGTTGTCGGTGAAGCCGCCTACAACCAGATCTACGCCCCAAATCGCACCCAAACTCTCACTCTCACTCCACTTCTGCTCCTCTTTCTTCTTCTACTTCTACTTCTTCTGTTCATTAGAATTTCCCTCTATGTACAAGGTAAGAATCGATCTTTTGACGCATGTGTGTAGTATTTGTGGTTTATTGGTATGGTCAATTTTGTATTTATATTTGTATTTGTGTTTCAATTTTAAGAGATGTGCATTTTGTTAATATAATGTTTATGTTTGTCTGTATCAATTGGGTGTTGGTTCTGTATTCAAATCACCGACAGCAACCCATTAACAGACCAAATAGTATAAGCTCCAATGGTATAAGAAAAAGTAAGCCACAGAGGAACAAACAACATCCATGCATAGAGATTCATTCTTCCCAGGACAGCACCAGCAATTAAAGTCAATGTAATAGCTGCGAAAACAAACTGGAAAAACACCATTGTTGTTCTTTTCTAAGCAAATCACAGATTCGGATTTTAGTTTAATATGCATAAAAGTTTCAGAAAGTTGTTTAATATGCTTAACAGTTTCATAAAGTTAAAATGCTAATTAATGAAATGGATGAACTGGATTAAGGAATGATCGAGGCGAGAACAAAACTCTCTCTCCTTAAGACGTTTTTACCCCGTCACACGGTGCTTACGGTATATGGTAAAACGTCTCCCAAGATACAACGATCGAGCACTCGCAGAAGCAGCACTTCAACTGCAAGAACAACGAACCTGAAAGGAAGAACTCTCTGAAACGAAGAATGAAGAAATGAAAATGATAGAAACTGTATGCTTGCTATATTCTGTTGTATGAAAAATGTGTGTTCTGAATGAAAGCCCGAGGACCCTTTAAAAGGATGAGGGAGGTGGCGGTTGAGCAGTTTCCGAGCAACTCTCTATGCACTCCACTTACCGTTCATGCGCACGGTTTAGAAACCATTTTGAAACTGTTTTTTTGGGGGGAATTTTAATCAGATAATGCGAATAAAATTTATCCAAAAAATTAATATTTGACATAATTCCGACCCGGTCCAAGCCCAAGCCTCGGCCACTGCCACGGCCCACGACCCAAACCACCCGCGCATGCACGAGTCGTGCCGAGCCGAGTTTAGCCGAGTTGGTCGGATGGATGGACGGCGGCGCGGCGTGCGTGCGTGGGCTTTGCTTGACTATGAGCATGCCTACGTCCCCTCTCCTCTAAAGACTTGCGGTGCCCCTTGGGGCCCAAACTCATTTCCAAACATGGAGTTTATTAAGTGGTTCAAGGTCGAGTTTCCAACCAATGTGGATAAACACCTTTCATTTATTTCCTATTTTATTCCTCATTTATTGTCCAACTTTCAACCATAATTTCTCATTCATAATAGAATGGTTTTGCTCAATTAAATATACTACGTTCATCTACTCGAAACATAGAATTTAATCGATTATTTACTTTGACCAATCGAAGCTTGGGTCCCACCCAATTATTATGCCAGAGTGGTCCATTTCCAACATTGGGCACGTCTCAGTTTCTGAAATTAGGGTTCTTGAAAATATGAACACCATCAGACTTTATTTTCAAGAATAATGGGCCTTATTTTTATGCATACTCACGGTTATGACTTGTGCTTTCTGTAATTTGTCTTCCTTATTGAATGTATATATGTAAAGAGAAGGGTCTGTCTTTTAACTGCTGTTGGTTGTTATGAGTGGACGGATATACATATTCATTTGTACTCGAACAAGCACAAACCTTTCTATTTTCTGAAATTAGGTTCTCTCTGTATAAACTAGCTATTTTATTGAGAAGTTTATGTTAACATGCAGTGGTCGTAGTAGTTCTTGGTATGATTTTCTATACATGAGCGCGTATGCTACTTATTCATACGAAGGTTTACAATATTTAATCAAATTTTAAATGATTGGTTAGTAGACAAGTTTTTGGTGGCATTAAACGACGGCTTTAGAATTGGAACTAATGAACCATCAGTTCAAAATTCAGCCAAAAAGTTTCCTAGTTTCAATGTTGAGAGCCCAATTATGTGCCCACAAACATGGTGTAACTGTTATTTCTATGATATTGTCATGATTTTGAACTCAGATAGGCTTGCTGTGATTTTCGGTTCACTTCTAGTTTCAGAATTTGTTTCTATAATAATTCAAGAAGACACAATATCTTAGTGAGAAAAGAAGATGCATTTGAGCATGTGGTTCAGGAATAAGACTGTTGTCACTATCGCATCAAAATCTAAAGCTGACACATGAACCATGAGGTCTTCTCGGCCGAAGTGGAATGTTCCTGGCATGCACATGAACTGGCATCACTGTGCCCATGCTTATAGATAAATAGAACCTCTACTCCTTGCTTTTGTTACACTGGTAGGGGTCGCTAATCAAATCATGGGTGTATTATGATGTTTTCTATATTAAATATTTTTTAAAATGGGCAAAACAAACACACTTTATTTTCCAATGTGGACCCACGGTCATCGTTAGAAACTTGTTTAAAACATTCAGAAAGACATCTTTTTAGCAATCCTTTCTCAACAATGCTTCCAGGACGTACACTTTCTTTGAGTTCTTTTATTTTTGAGTTTCACATTGAAGATTTTCTGTTTTCTAGTTTCGGTCTGAAGATTCTAGATTCTGCTATTTTTACCTTTGTTGAAACTTAGCACAAAATTTGATTACCAACAAAGTGTGGGTGCATGAAAATGTGTTAGAAATGGAGCTCTTATGCGATTAAATGATGTCATAGATAAGAGGGATGATCGTGATAAATTGGTTCCGTAGAGAGGGATAGAGTCTCACGATTGGGTTAAAATGGAGAGAAAAGTACGCGAAGTAAGGAATTGTTGATAAATTGAGGTTTTGACATAATTGAAGACAATTAGTAACATTTCTGCAATTTTTTTTTATTTTTTATTTTTTTGACAGGTGCATCATGTTTTACTCAATTTTTATTGATATGTTATATTCTTGAATGCGTGAATGGTCTGAAATTTATTCATTTAGATTAACTTTCAGTTTCTTGATTGTGCAGATGAATGCCCGGTGCCAAGGATTAGGAACGATCATGTTTCTCACTTCATCAGTGTTTAATAAAGTATTCCTAAGACGCGACTTTTGCCTTAAATCAGCAGAACTCTGAATTTGCAAGTAACTTGAGAATAGTTGTTTAATCAATGGTCTGCATCTTTTACTCTTTATCTCAATGTTGAAATATGTGTGTTGCACTGATTGTGGTACCTGATTATCTCATGGTTGAAATATGTGTGTTGCACTGATTGTGGTACCTGTGGTTTATCAACTGAGTTTATCTTTAAGGAACATAATGTTTTTCGAGTTCTAGCAATTTGTCTTTTTGTTTGAACAGCTTTGTGAATTGGAGTTTTGGTAATGCCATGTGATGTGTCTAAGAGCATGTTTGAATTGAAGTTAGTTTTGTCAAGCTTGTGAGCTGGTTAAAAGTATTGTAAAGCTAATGCAATTGTTATTTTTGGAAGGTTTCATCTTGCAAAATGAAAAAGCCGTTATTTTTAGGATGATTTCATCCCACAAAATTTGCACAAAAATCAAAATCAAATTCAAATTCACATAAAAACCCTTAAATAAAAAATCCTTAGAACTAAGCATAGCCTCCGAGGGGCTTTCATGGCATATTGTTGGATTATAGGTTATAGGTCAACTATGTGGTCTAACCCGACCCACAACCCATAGGAATGGATTGGAGAGAATATAAAACATCTCAAGAATTATTCTTGTAAAGTTTTCTTGAACTAAAATTTCATTATTGCATGCTACATAATGTTTCACATGTGATAGTAATTAGTATACTGCTTCTTTGTTGTGGGATTCGACCGTAGGTTCTATTATGATGATGGATTGAGGCGGTGAACAGATTTTGAAGATGATCGTTGGAGGGAGATGGATCAGGAGGTAAGTAGATTTTGGAGATGATCGGTTGAGGGAAATGATCGAATCAGGGAGATGGATTAAAGTGGTCAGCAAATTTTGAGGAGATGATTTTGTGAGGGGAGAAATTAAAGATGTAGTGACACACGGACGTTTATGTGCTTTTTTCTTTTCGTAGCGGATAAAACTCTATATGGTCGTGAATAATAACCAACAACTAACTATCTTTAAAATTACGGGAAAAATAGAGTAATAACTATGTCAACATAACATATGTTTTATTCTTTTGGGAGGAAATTAATCGAACTCGTGAAATTGTTTTAAGAATTCGATACAAGCAAATTGATTGAGATTAGTTTCTTGCTTTTCTTAGATTTGGGTTAACGGTACAAGAAAGATTGGTTCTCGACCTTCACAATAATAGTAAGTTGGCTCCTGACTTTAGTATTGATGAGAAGTTGGTCGAACATCTTGGAAGAGATGTTAGGCAGCGCGTTGAGCTCCAGAAAATGCCTTTAAAATAGGAACATTTGAAACCGGTACTTATATATCTCTTGCACTCTTCCTCATGTATTATATATTTTCTAAAGTAAGGTAAAATTTGGGCTTTTTTTTGTTTGTTTAACTTTATATAATGGGTAAATTAGGCTCAATACAGAATTTTTACTAAAAAATTGATAAATATGCTCAAAATTTTAACTAGTTAAATAATAGGGATTGTCACTTTTTATTTAAAAAGTGACAAAGAACCTAATTGACATTTTAATTAAAAAGAAATACAACATATCGATACTCTAGAACTTTAATTAACATTTGATAAAATAAAAAATAAGAGTAAGAGTTAAATATTAATTTAAAAAGTTCTTGTAAGTACATTGTATGCTTAGTCAAGGGTCAATAGTGTAAAATTTGAAAAAGTATGACTGATCAAATATCTTTATTCAAGTGACGATATATAGAAAAACAAAATGTAGTTAGAGGCCGTGTTTAGGAAAAAGAGTCGAGTCGTTCAAGCTCGACGATTGGGACAAACAAATTAAATATATTATTAAAAAATAACCAATTTACACAAGGCATGACTTTTTAATTAAAAAGTGAATAGAATTTTAATTCACATATAATACAACAAAGAGTAAAACTAACAATTAAATATTAGTTTATGAAGTTCTTAGAGTCAATTAGCCAAATACATTCTATTAGAAAAATCCAAATTATAGTATATGACTTTTTTATTAAAAAGTGACAAATCATATTACGTTTGAGTGCAGAACTTTAATTCTTATCTAACACAACAAAAAATTAAAGTTCAATTGAATATTAGTTTAAGATATTTTTATAAGCACTTTGTAAGTTTAGCTAAAGATAATATATTAGAAAAAATGACAAATTACACGAAATGTGACATTTTAATTAAAAAGTGACACCATGGCAATTTCTATCTCTTATCATTTTCACAAGTATGCACATTTAACAAACTAAAATTTGGCTCATACATTTTTCCAAACACATTGTGAACGTCTTCTTTGATTGATTTCTACACAAAACCCGTAATGCCCACAATTGTGACCATTGTGGTCGTGCCGCCTAACTCTCCACTATTGACTCAAAGTTGAACACTTTGAATACAATATTATACAATAGAGCAAAATTCTAAGTGCATAACATGAAACATTTCCAAATAAATGATTAAAGTGGAAGTTAATAAGAAAGAAATCAAGAATGTTTGTATAAAAATAAATAGGTACCCAAAACCAAATAAAATTTAGTCACATAAGCTCATATAAACTCCCAAAACGAACACACCCCAACAAACTTATAATTGTAGATCTAAATATCCGTTAAAAGATTTTTATAAGTTCATTGTAAGTTCAAACAAACATGTTCCATTAAAAAAGTCAAATTACACATTATATGATATTTTAATTAAAAAGTGTCACAACATGTCACTTTCTAATGTTTGTCTTAATTCATATTCTAAAAAAAAGATTAGATGGTACATTTTTCCCCTGATTCTACAACAAATATTAATCCCTCATAATGGATGAAGATATTGATTTTATCCATATATGCATACACAAAAAAAAAAAACACACGCACATATACATTATTATCAAATCGAAACATCTATATAGACACTGTGTGACATTTTGATAAAAAAATGACACAATATGCCGTTTTTTAAATGCACAAGCTTAATTCATATCCAACGTAAAAAGAGTCAGTAAGAGTAAATAGTAATAACGAAATATCAATTAAAATAATGTTACTTTTTTATCCAACATAAAACTGATAGAGTATGTCACTTTTTTATCCAGTACATTAGTTCATATTTAAGACAAAAAAAATAATGTTTGATCATCTTCAATAAGGCATGTCACTTAATAATGCACAAAAAATATCAATTTAGAACAAAAAAAAGTATGAAGGCAATAATTAAAAATCTAATTGAAATGCAAAAATAATGTGCAAAGAGAAGAGAACAAGTAAGTTGATCTAGAAACACGAAACTTGCGGCATCCATAGTTCAAAGTAAAATTTGAAATCCAACATAGAGAAATATGAAATCCAGCAATTAAATTAACCATACTTTTGTGAAAAGAAATTCGTAGAGAAGTTGTGATCCAAAGTTGTGTTGTCACTTTATCAGTAAAAAGTAACAGAATACTTTATTTTTCATAGTAATCCAAAACGACACTATGCAGCAGTTTCATTAAAAAGTGACATGGTTAATTCATATCTAACACAAAAGAGTATGGAGTAATATCAAAATATCAATTAAAAGGTTTTTATAAGCTCATTATATCCTTAAGAAAAAGTGTTCTATTAAAAAAATTCAAATTATATTGTGTGTGATCTTTTACTTAAAAAGTGACAGAGCATGTCACTTTCTTATTTAGCACATCAATTTATATTCATGACCAAAAAAAAATGATACATTAATGTTTGATCATCCTTAATAAGGCATGTCACTCAATAATGCACAACAAATATTAATTTAGAACACGAAAAAGGTGATCCATAAAGAAATTTGTGATCCAAAATTGTTCTATCACTTTGTATCCATTGTTCGGTCACTTTTTCAATAAAAGGTGACAGAAGTATCACTTTTCTCAGTAATCCAGAACGACACTGTGTGACATTTTTATTAAAAAGTGACACACCATGTTACTTTTTAAATGCACAAATTTAATTCATATTCAACATAAAAGAGTGTGGAGTAATATCGAAATATTAATTAAAAAGTTTTTATAAGCTCATTATATCCTTAATAAATAGTGTTTTGTTAAAAAATTAAAATTAGATTGTGTGTGACATTTTACTTAAAAAGTGATGGAGCGTGTTACTTTTTTATCTAGTACATCAATTTATATTCAAGACAAAAAAAAATGATATATTAATGTTTGATCATCTTTAATAAGGCTTGTCACTTAATAATGCATAACAAATATCAATTTAGAACACACACAAAAAGTGATCCATAGAGAAATTTGTGATCAAAAGTTGTTCTGTCACTTTGTATCAATTGTTTTGTCACTTTCTCAGTAAAAAGTGACAGAACATGTCACTTTTCTCAGTAATCCAGAGCGACACTGTGTGACATTTTCATTAAAAAGTGACATATCATGTCACTTTTTACATGCACAAACTTAAATCATGTTCAACATAAAAAGAGTATGGAGTAATATCGAAATATCAATTAAAATATTTTTATAAGCTCATTATATCCTTAAGAAAAAGTGTTATGTTAAAAAAAACTCTAATTAGATTGTGCGTGACATTTTACTTAAAAAGTAACAGAGCATGTCAATTTCTTATCCAATACATTAATATATATTCAAGACAAATAAAATGATACATTAATGTTTGATTATCCTCAATAAGACATGCCACTCAATAATGCATAACAAATATTAATTTAGAACACACAAAAAAAATGATCTATAGAGAAGTTTGTGATCTAAAGTTGTTCTATCACTTTTTTCTCAGTAATTCAAAGCCTCAATTCATATTTATATTTACATTTTCACAAACACCTTGTATGCATCTGTGTAATTGATATTCACACACCTTTTCACAAGCCCATTGTTCAATACGATTGATCCAAAATTGAACTTTCATATGTATTAACACAAAAAAAAAAAAAAAAATCCATAATAAAAGCGAATGAACAAGGATGTGTGAAGATTGATATCTATAATGTAACGCACTCATTGAGCATGTTTATGAATATTTTGGAAACAAAATTTAGAAAAATTATTTAATTCATAATAAAAACTATAAAGAAGAAATGAAATTTATCATATTACCTGAGAATTTTGGATTTTGAGTTCTGATTTTGTGTTAAATTGGAGAAGATACAACAAAAAATTCAACAATAATAATCGAAAGACATCATTTTTTATTACGAATTTGGAGTTGTTGGGAGGAATTTTTGTTCGTTTCTAATTTAGATTTTAGCAAGATAGGTTTTGTGTTTGATTTGGAGTTAATTTGTATTTTAAGCGTATTTGATAAGGTTATTATGTTCAACAATTATTTTTAACCTGATTTTTCAAAAGGCCCTCAATTTTATAGGTATTTTTGTAATTTGCCCTCATATAATTGACTCCAAAAATTATTTTTTCTTCGTGAAATTGGGCCAAGAAAGAATGTCATGGACCTTAAAATTCAAGTCTTGTCCGACTCTTTAGTATGTTTGGGAGTATTTATAAATAATTATAAGCTGATTAAATATTATTTTTATTCACATATTTTGTAAGACTTATAATTTTTATCTATTTTTTATCTTACATTTCATAGGACCCACAGTTTATAAGTGCTTACTATTTTTACAAAATAAAAAATAAAAAAGTCATCAAGAGCCGTGAACTCGTCACTAACCTTCCATAAAATAAATAGTTAATTACACTAATAGTCCTCGTTCTTTCAAGTTTGTAACGATATCATCCTCATTCAATTTTTTTAGCAGATATCATCCCTATTCTTTAATTTATTCGCCCAAATGGTCCCCAAATGACTATTTTAACAATTTTTTTGATAATTTTGCCCATGACTTAAATAAATTCAAATGATAGAAAAAAAAATACAATAGAAAAATTGCAATCGAATCCTACCAATGTTAGTGCTAGACTTGATGCTCAACAAAAGATGCTTAACCTTCCAATCTTTCTTTGGTCACCGCCCAGTCTTGTTTTAGGGTAGGGTAGGGTAGGGTAGGGTAGGGTGAGGTGGGGTTTGGCTTTTTTTTTATTTATTTTAAATAATATAAAAGGTTTAGAATTATTTGTACTTTTGAAAAGGTTAGGAGTTCAATTATAATTTTTCTATTGTATTTTCTCTTTTCTATCATTTGAATTTATTTAAGTCAAGGGAAAAATTATCAAAGAATTGTCAAAATAGTCATTTGGGGACCATCTGTGTGAATAAATAAAAGGATAGGGATGATATCTGCTAAAAAAATTGAATGAGGATGAAATCGTTACAAACCTGAAAGAACGGAGACCATTAGTGTAATTAACCCTAAAATAAATTAATAAAGTTCATTCCCAAAGACGGTTTTGTCAAAAAAAAATTGGTAAAATGGTATGAAAAGACAATCTTTCTCATGCTTTTAAATAAAAAAAAAAAAAAAATTATAAAATGACAAAAGAAAAAGTTAGAAAAGAGAATTAAAACGAAAAGGAAAATGTGAATGTACTTCCCACCCCACCCCACCCCCACCCCACCCCCACCCCCGCAGCCAACAATTTTAGTAATATTTTAACATCGTTGGTTAACAATTAGGTTTAAGTGACAAATCGATTAAGTTATTTGCCTACTTTATTTAACCAAAATGAAATTTTGAGCAAAACTCTAGCACTTGAGCCATTGTGATTTAACCATTTAGGTGTTAAAACATTTTTATTATTTTACAGTAATTTAGGAATTATTTTTGATAATTTTTGTGATTTCTAGATTTTTATGTTAATTATTAAATTTCTAATACTAAGGTTTTTTTTACCACATCTACACCACATAAAGAAGCTGTCTAATGCATCCTTCTCTGCAGTCTTCTATTGCATAATGTCATGCATTGATGGAAACTTTATTATGTGTATTCTCAATAAAAATATAAAGGTGAAAACGTCACGTAATTGACATTTAAGGGTAAATTTTATATCTATAATAATAAGTGCATAAAGATTTGAGTTGTTCTTTTTAATAAGGTTGATCTTTTAAAATAAAATTTCAAGTTTTAATATGATATTCAAGTTTATTAAATTTAAATGAACAAATCGATTTGTCTAAAACTCAAACGAGCATTTGAATTCCAAGATTTGTATGCTCAAACGAGCTACCATCTTGCATGGACATACCACATCGATAATAATCAAAGTATAAGAGTTTGTGTTACTCCTATTAACAATATTGACTTTTAAAGCTGAAACTTCATATCTTAATAAACAATTTTAAATTTATTGGTTAATGAATTATCGTTATTTAGCAAATGAGATATTGTTATCAAATTCTTGTGTAATACTTACTCAATGCTATTTTTTCTCATGATTCTAGAGTAGCTCTCTAAGTGCGTGATTTGGCAGTATTGAAATTACTTTTGAAGTACTTGTAAGTTTATGAAATATATGGATAATTAGTGAGTAGTAAATTGTAAGTTCTACAAAATATATAGATAAAATGTATGTTCAACCAATACCAATTTATGTAGTTTAAATCCTATAAATCGTTTTTTTGAAAGAATGAGTAGTATGGTAAGTTGTACATGTTGGTGCTAAACTGTACATGAACAAGGACTACATACACAGTTTCTTAATTTGATGTTGATTATATAATTAGGCAAGCTATTGTCCACACATGTTTGGGGATAAGAAAAAGTTACCCTTGTGTGGAGGGACCCACAATAATCTTTTACCCAACAAAATTGACTAGTGTCAAGATTAGGGAGATAAGAATTGTAAAGGGACTATAAAATAACTCCAACATCAAAACATGTTTGGGACATGTCCCTTTTTTAAAAGGTTAATGGTTGAAAAAACCCACCAAGAAAATAAGGACATCATCCACCTTGGTATAGAGAGCATGTATGGCTTTACTTCTTTTATAGAACAAGTTACTTATTTTGATAATATTACTCTTGATACTGTTGAAATAAGATCAAAAAGATTACTTTCTTTTGTCTTTTAAGCTATAAGCCAGACATGTTGATCTTATGGATTTTCTAATGGAAAATCTTATGACACTCACACAGTGTGACTTTTTGTTTCCATTGGATTTCATTATGTTATATGAACATGCACATCAGATTACATTACTGCTTTAGAAGGGGCTTTTTCCTCCCATGTAACAAAAAGTAGAGGCACTAGTCTGCCACTACCTTGAGTGTTGATAAAGGTGTTGATACTGATGTAGTTAAAGAAAATGCAATGAATCTTGGTAATGGATCATGTATGCTTCAATGTTCTTTGATGATGTGGAAGACACATCAAATAAAGAAGTCGATCGACCTTCACCAACAATTATCCGGTTGATTGTAAACACCCCGGTGAGATCAAATACTCTAAACCGGACAAATTAAGTCGATTGGCTAATGTACACCTAGCTAAGTAATGTTCGATTGAACCCTCTTCGTGGACTTGACTAAACAAGATTCCATTGCCAAGACCTCACTAGGCCACTACACAATGTGGTTGAGCAATCTCTCGAAAAACTTCTGATAAGTGTGATTTTACACTTATTTGGACCATCAAAGTTGGACAATTATAAGTACTCTTAAGTGATTTTTTACTTAATTGTGTGTTGATTTAATTGTTTTAGGTCAAAACTCGAGATCAAATGAAATTAGAGAAAAACAAAGCAAAATATGCAAAAAAAAGACTAAAGGCGTACGAAGACTTGGATATGAGGATCAACTTGCAAATATTTAAAAGTTTAAGGACTTAGGTTGCAAATAAAAGAGGACTAAATTGAAATGAAAGAAGAAATTGGAGGACTAAAGAGGACAAAATCAAAAGTTGAAGGACTTTGGATGTAGATAAGAGTACTAAAGTGGACAAATTATCAACAAACCTGAAATAGGGACCAAATAAAATACACATCAAAATTTGGAGGACTAGGCATGCAATTTGGAAATTGGAACCAATTTTGGTAGATTTTCACTGTTTGACCGCGGTAGATGCGTCTAGAATGTTTTTCGCTTATTTTTAACTCTAATCAGAGTTTTTTTCGTCTTTTCATATACATGTGTTGTAAAATTAATAAAATATTATATAAAGACCTAACCTAAGTCAAAAGAAATGGGTTAATTCTCTGGAGAACACAAGAGAAGGCGGAGAAAAGAACGGCGAAGAAAACGAAGAACAACCAAGATTAAAAAGATTAGAATGTGAAGATCAAGAATTTTGGTGCAAGATATTCAACATCTTTTCCTCTTTCATTCAAAATCCGATTATGTATTCAAATCTTTTAACGCTTTCTTTCTCCCAAATCATGAATAGCTAGATTTAAAGTTTGGTTGAACGATGTAGTCTAAGTTTAATTCTTTATTTTCGAATATCAAGTTTTGATTTATAAATTGTTCAAGTATTTGATTTTACTTCTTTTCTTAATGCTTTGAATAACTAGCCATTATTTCATTGATTTTGTGGATTGTAATGAACTGAGAAGTAAATTATTAATCTAGATCACGTAATAAAATCCGGCAATTGGATAAAATGTAGAAATATGCTTTTATTATTGCTGCAGTCTGAATTGAATTCTTAGGCAATTTAATGCAGTTAATTAATGATCATTCTGACTGTCTAAGTTGACTTAATTAGATATAACTAATTTGAACTCGAGAGATGTAAATTATGTTAAATTCGTGAATTCGACCGAATACAACATTAGGAATAAATCTTGAGATGATAAATTAGAGATGACAACTATGGTGAATTCGTTTGTCCAAACGCTTTAACCATCATTTTTTTCTAAATTCTTGATATTTGCTTTTACACACGTTCTTATATTATTTCCTTAAATTCGTAGTTGTAGTTTAAATCTTTCAAATCAACTCAATTCAAATTGTTTAAAATAAACTAGCATGATGATTAATTTAACTAGTATATAAATAAGATAGTCATCGTGGAAACGATAATCCGGATTCAATAGGTCCACTTTATTACTTGTTTGCGATATTGTACACTTCCAATCATAATATTTTCACAATAAGTTTTTGGCTTCGATAATTTTAAACTACCCTGGTCACACACTACACTGGTATGATTTATACTTTCACAACTAATTCTGTAGTCAATGCACGTCGTTGATGATAGATTTGTTGATAATTATAGGGCTACATGTATTTCTCATAAACTTTAAAAAAGCAATTATGAATGCCATTTTCTATACATGTACACAAATGCCATTATCCTGATAGGTCCATCATGGCATTGCTTTTTTTCCATTTCTCGATTAATATACAAGACAAGGGAATGCAAGGAAGAAGAAGAAAAAACTTCCCTTTGATTCCCATAGCGTCATTTAAGGTATATTTTCATCTCCCACAATTTTTGGGGTGCTTGGATTGGGAGTGTACAAATCCTGGCCGTTAAAATCAGGTCGTTGTGAGGCCGATGGAGGTCGGCTGTGAAAGTACCAGTTTGCCCAGAACAGATAGTTGAGGAAATTGATGAAACTTAGAGCTGCTAGCAACCAATAGAAGAGGTCTAATCTGTCTTTGTTGAGATTGTTTTCACTGAGCCATCCACCACCAGAGGAATGTGAAGTGATCTTGTTTACAAGATAAACAAGTACTGAGCTTAAGTAAAAACCAAATGAGTATGAGCAATAAGTTATGGCTGTTAAAAAGGATTGCATTCCTCTCAAGGACTGTTTGTAGAAGAATTCGATTAGGCCGACTGCTGTGAACATTTCTGATATCCCGAAGATCAAAAACTGTGGTGTGATCCAAAATACGGACAATGTTTTGTTTGAATTCACTGCGGCATTCCTTCTCTTGTTCTCCATTATGGCTGCTGAGATCATGGAAAACGTAGCGACAAAAAGACCGAATCCTATCCGCTGTAAAGGAGTTATACCGGAGTCGTGTCCGGTGACTTTTCGAGCAAAAGGAACGAAGAATGTGTCATAAAGAGGGAGTATGAATATTAGAATCATGTAAGGGATGGATTGAAGAGAAGCTGGAGGAATGTGGAAGGATTTGGTTAACTGAGTGTTCATAGAACTTCCTTGTTGAACTGAGAATGTTTGTAATTGTGCTAAGATTGTGTTGAAAATAATTGTACATGCAAATATGGGAATAATCGAAATCAGTATCTTTACTTGCTCTACTTGGTTTACAGTGCAGAGGCTCCATGGACTTTCCCCTTTGTTATTTCCATCTTCAAGTTCTATGCAGGCCTTGTTCAAGAACCTGAAAATGTGATAATTCATTACTGAGGTTGTTGAAGAAGACATAATTATGTGGTTCAAAATGGTATTAGAGCATGCAAAGGTCCTTGATTCGAGTCTTGCAACCACCTATTTACGAAAATCGTGCACGCATGCATGAGAGAGAGAGCGCTATACAATTTACCTGAATCTTTCAGTGAGTTGAAGATTACCATCATTGTCGCTATTAGGATCCTTGGATTGGCTTCCACGAAGCATTCGAGGATCAGTCGGACAGAAATATTTTCTCTTTAAAATTGCAGCCACAAACACCTTATGTAAAGATCAAAACTAAAATAAGTTAAAGTTGATTCAAGAAAATAATAAAAAAAAAAAAATTAATGTGTATGTTTTGAATCATAAGTCGGCACATTAATGATGAACTTCTTTTTTAAGAACATGAACCAGAAGACAGCAATTAAAAAAAAAAAAGCAAAATACTATATCAAACGGTCAAATTTAGCCCCTTTATTCTAAATACATTAATTCAGAATGAATCAAACCTCCCCGAATAGGACTCGAACCTAAAGTATATGCATTTCATTTGTAAATAAATGAACAAGCATTTTTCTTACTTGTGCAATAGGAGTCAAGATGCTGCCTTGAGGAGGCTTGTTCCTGTAAAGGAATGTTCCACAACTCAAGCTGATTAACCCCAAGGCCATGGCAGCAGCCGAGATTCCAAACCCAACGTCCATCCCGGAATGTGTTTGGACCCAAACAAGGAGAGTTAAGGCAACAAGTTCACCAATGGAGAAGGCAAAGTATGCAGCATTGAAGTATTTTGAAAGCTGGTTGGAATGATTGGGATCAGTCTGGTTAAATTGATCAGCACCATGAGCTATCATGTTGGGCTTAACACAACCACTCCCTAATGCAACCAAATAAAGGGCTACAAAAAATATCAAGGATTTGAACCCCTTGGCTTCTTCACAATTTTCTCCATCAGTTACCATGTTGCATTTTAGTGGTTTTAGTTGGGGAAGATGGGCTTGAACTGATAGTAATATGAAACCCTGTGAATTATTGAACACATAAGAGGATTGCAATTTTCTGTAAAACCTTACGAGTATAACATGAAATGAGAACGTAAACAGGTTCATGTCGTCTAAAAGATTGTCCACGTAAACAAGAGGAAGTTATAAATTCTATAATGGTAAGACGGCATCTCCAAATATCTCTACGGAGGGGCCCTAACATGGAGTTTGATGTTTTGCCACCCATAAAAACTATCATGTTTGTAACATGGTATCTGAGCAAGCATAATACAATGAATCAGGCCTACAGAGGCCAAGTTGGGTTAAAGAAAATTTGAACAAATAAACTTGTTTTCTTAAATTAAACGAGGTGGTTCAACATTTTGATATGTATACATTATACAGCATTCCCTATCTAAATGGAATTACTTGAAGCACTTTTGACAAAGTTTTAGAGGGTAGAGAGCAGTATTCTAAAAAGTATAAGCCGCAAATAAGTGTAGAAGTCGAACTTCATGCTTTTTGGGCCTAGGCTAGGTGAGGCGAGGATGAGGCGTGAAATTTTTTTTTATTTTTAATATTATTTTAAATACTAAAAAAAAAAAGATGAAAAAAATAAAATATGCACGCCTAGACGCACCTATTGCCTTAGCGAGGCGTGAATGCCGCGTATCACACCTAAGCGCTTCCTAATTGAGTTTTTTAGAACACTGGTAGATAGAGAGAAAAGTATTGGGGATTGAAAGAGAAAGACCAGAGAAAGAAAGACACATACTGAGAGTTCCAGAAAGCCAAAAGTGAGCATGGTCCAAAAGCAACCAAGATAAGAATCAGAGAGGTAGCCACCAAGGAGTGCTAGAATGAAGACAGTTCCTATAAAATTTGTCACTATGTTTGCAGATTTTGACAATGAAAAGTGCATCTCATTTATCACATATGTTATCAGGTTGTTCCCAACTGCTGCTATTGCCATTATCTCAAATCCTTGGAGCCCTGAAAATTTTCAACAAACACCAAACATCTCATTCTTCGTGTTTAATATTGTCGAGAGCTATCCAATTCTCTAGACCAATATACAAGAATTATACTCAATTTTATCAGATATATGACCTGTGAAAATCCAAGATAGAAGGTAATTTTCAAGAAAGGAAAGAATGGTGCAACACTTAACAACCCAGTAAAATTTATTTTCAAGATTTTAGATCATACACTCACTCTCACATTATATATATATATATATATATATATATATATAGAGAGAGAGAGAGAGAGAGAGAGAGAGAGAGAGAGAGAGAGAGAGAGAGAGAGAGAGAGAGAGAGAGAGACCTAGAACAAAGGCAGCAGGTCTCATTCCAGCATGCTTATTGGGATTGGAAGGCCTTCCTCTGAAATCAACAGTAGCAGCCTCTTCAGAAATCCATTTCCCCCTGTAATCCTGCCTTCCTGTTGTCTTCATTTTCCTCTCTCTCTCTCTCTCACTCACACACACAGACACACACACAGTTGAGAGTATGTTTCAGGGAAGAAAAACTATATGATTCATGCCTTTGGCACCCTACCCTTCACACCTTATATTCTGCAATCGGCAACAACTAACAAAGAGAGTCGTGAAAGACTCGTGACACGTAGTGGAGTTGTGATGTAATTTAATACAGTACATAGTTCTGAGTTCAGAGTTGCCGTTCCAATTGTGTGTCCTATTTGTTGTTCCATCATTGAAAATTGATGGAAGAGCAAATGGGACACAAAATTACCTTCATCAAAAATCAAGATTGGTGCTATCTACCTCCCGTTTAACTTACAATAATGATCCATATTTAATTGTCCAATTAACTTACTGCTAAATCGGTGCTAGATAACATTCTTCATTTATTTGAAGCAACTTACCCCACAGTTGCATAGTTATGATAAATAACATTAGTCATTTATTTAAGAGTAATGCTACTTGTCATCATTACCCGTTTAGATGGTAATGAACTCTCTAATTTATTGTGGAGTTGTGATGTAGTTGAGCACAACAAATCAAGGAGCTCGCCCTACCAAAATTAGTATTGGTCACAACTAATGATGAATAATAATATTATTTAGAGCAATACTATATATGACCAGTTTAAGAATCTTGTACATGACATAGAACATTAAACCCACTTCAACAAATCTTTTTATTTACTTTTTTCAATTATTTATTATTTTTCCTTCATTTTTTAAATAAATATATATTTTTTATATGTCAATAGTTAAAATATATTCAAATATAATTTGAGAAATGAAGCATTTAAACATCCACATTTAATTGTCCAATAAAGGTAACACTTAAAATGTGCTAGATGACATTATGAATAATGCTCTATATCAACATTGGTGCTTAGCATGTGTTTAGGTGGCACTGGACCTCACTACTTCATTGTCTACCCGGAATTCAATTCACCTTTTGCATTAGTCTTTCTCGATGGGATGAAGACAAGGAACTAACATATGCCAAGATCTTGACATAATACCAATAGTATTCAACACCATTATAGATGACAATGAGGTCCACTATCTAATTGTCAATTTGCCATAAATAAAATTGTAACGTCCAGTGCCACATAAAGCGTTATTCATTACCCCATTGCCATGCATAGTATTATTTGTTATTTATACATTCTACGGTCTTTTTAACATCCAAGATAAAATTTACAAAAATGTTAAAAACTTATTGGTTTTTATATAATGTCCTCATAAGGTCCTTTATATTGTTTAATGATTCCGCAAGTCCAAATTAACGGCTATAATGATTTGTGTGACATAAATGTCAAAATACTCATAAGTCAAAACATTTTCAAAGTAATTTGGTGACAATTTCCACGATTTATGGTAACGCTACTATGTAAATTAAACCAAACTCGCTCTTTCTTTGTATATATAGAATTAATTTTAAGTAATAACATGTCCAACATTGTAGTGCTTTTATAGGGAAGAGATCTCCAATGGCCTTCACCATGTTCTTGAATGTAGTACTTGTTTGATAGAAATTTTTGTATATTATAAGTAATATATTTTCTGTATGAATAAAAAAATAGATAAAAATTATAGATCATACATACTGTGTGAATAACAATCATGTTTAATCAATGTATAAATAGTTGAAACACTCTTAAACATGCTCATAATTAGCTAGCAGTGTATTCTTCTGTTGGATATTGTCCTCTCTTCAAGCCCACTTTAAAACAGTAAGGGATCTTTCCATTTTGCCTTTTGTTCTTCAATCCAATTCTAATATTAGTACGGACACTAGCAGCCACACAGTGCGTGTGTGTGTGTGTGAGAGAGAGAGAGCACACCGGACCGGACAAGGAGTTGATGTTGAGTGGCTAAATTGTGATGGATTTAAAGTTCAGGGATCATTTGAAAATAATATATAAAGCTTAGATACCAACAATGTATTTAACCCAATTTAAAGAAAGTAAATATTTTTCAATGTAAGGATTTAGACATGCATATGAGCGTATAAAAAATGAATTCAATGTACACAGTAGAATATATCGAAGATAATATTTAAATAAATACAATATTTTTTTAACTTAATATTCAAATATTAGACGAGAGGGTTGAAATTCAAAATGATAGCATTATCGATGCACACAATCCCGAAAAATCAAATACAAAATTATTTTGTTTAATAGATTTTATTTAGCACTAACATTGCACCTGTTTCAAAGGGTTGATAGCAAATTTGCTCTCTCTCATAAACTAGAGATTAATCTGATACACTAGTGATGGACATCAGATTTTACTTAAGGACAACACTATTTAATTTTCAAAACGCTGGAAAAATTGTCTGTTGAAAAATTCTTTGAACCATGATTTTGAAATTGATTTCACCAGCTCGAATATGGGTGATTTGATTTGCGCGTTAAAACCAATTGGATGAATTTTCATTCGATAAACCATGTCTGGTGATCAAAATGATAAAATACTATTCTTTTGGAATTATTTCGAGCTTTCAGTTTTCAAAATTCATTCTTGACACCAATATTCAGTCAAAGATGACCTTCAAATTCTAAAATCTAGTCCTCCTATTTTTTCCTAGATAGTTTCTCATCAATTTTCAAGAGAAATTGGCTACAGAATACATCGATCATTTCAAAAAAAAAAAAAATCAAAGATTGGACATTCTTATAGGCATATCGATCAAACAACAAAGAAAGAAATGGTATACTTATTGTTGACGTTGGAAAATGGTTTGCACCAATTCCTAGCCAACTTAAAGATAAGTATTGAGGTCGGTTATGACCGTAGTAAGTGACAGATAGGTAAATATATGTAGGAAGACCTGATTGTATGATCTTTGTAAGAGGGATTTTATTAAGCAGTTGAATGTCCCCTTTAATGACATTTATTTCTCCTATTTATAGGAGAACATGTGATGATTATGTATTCCTTTAATGCTAACCTAGGCATTAAATGGCCAACCTATGCATTTAATGCTTACAAGACATTCCTTTTATGGGCATTTAATGCGAAATGACTCCTGTCAGGCGAATAAGATACTCACGTGCGCATGATGTCATCGGGCGAGGTCCGACCTGGAACGAGGGAACGAGGCCGAACTCAAACGTGACAAATCCGATGGACCGAAGTTCGAACTAAACTTATATCTTTAGGTCGGCCTCCTCTGGATTCCCTACTGAGTGATTCAGCATCTGGAGTGGCCAAATCAGGTCGGTCGACAACACTTATCAAACAAAAATATGATGATTTTATATTTTCAATTTAACATGAAAATCGAGAATTTGGCTAAAAAACTAACCGATCTCCGAAATTTGAGAAGTTTAAGGAAAAATGGACACCTTTATCTAGCAGATTATTTGATGAATATAATAATCAATTGCTTGAAAGTATTTACTAGACAAAATATGTAATAACTTCTAAAATTGAAATCCTTCGCTTTTGCTTAGGGTTTACAAATACGGCTAAAAAACTAATATCTTACGATCGTAATATAATGTCACCGATCTAGTCTAGAGACCCTTTCTCTCTTTTCCTTCTACCGCGTGACACGGAAGAGAACGGATAGTCGAACAAAGGATAGACGAAGCAGATTACAGATGAATCTAGGCCTTTAATTTTTTGAGGAAATTATGACATATACTTCTTTCTTAAAATTATTCCTATTTTTATTTTTATTTTAAAAATATTGTTTGATTTTATAATTTATAGTTAATTATACTCATGATCCTCATTCTTTTAGTTTTGTAACAATATCTTCTCCATTCAATTTTATTCACATGAGATATCGCTATCTTCCTTTCATTTTTTTTTTACTGCGGATGGTCCCCAAATAATTTTTTAACGATTTTCCCTTACTAATGAAAAAATTGCATTTGGGGTCCATAACTTTTTTCAAAGGTACAAATAAATCCTAAATTATTTATTTTTTTACAAATTTTCACTTAAATAATAAAAAATGTGTATGTATGATCAAGTCTCAAACTTTCCAATCTGGCACCTACATTCCTCAAGATATGTGCATCGAAAAGACTTCAAGAGTTTAGATGGAGTTCGTCCAAATGTTTGTTAGTTAACAAATTGTTAAACTCATGACCTAAATTTGACCGATTAAACAATGACAAAATAGTCTTTTCACATTTAGTTATTTTGAAAAAAAAAGAATTGCATCTTTTTCCCCAACTCCAACCCTACCTACCCCACCCTTGTAACCAAATCAAGAAGAATTTCTCTCCCGATTTCAGACCCAAACTCGCTAGAGTTTCGGTTCGAACCAGAGAGAGTGAAGAAACAGATGGACCTACAACCTAAATATTAATTGTAGACTAAGTAAGTTGGACCTGTAAAAACTTAAATTGTGATAAAGACTGAAGTAATGTTTATGAAATGGATTTTTTATGTTATGTCATACAACACATGAATGGAGTTCAGCAGAGGAAGAATTCAATCCTGGAGTTTATGGAACAAATTGTCCCATTACTCATAGCAAAATCTTCACTTACAAAATGCACGTTAAAGATCAAATAGGAAGCTTTTATTATTTTCCATCTCTTGTATTCCATAAGGCCGCTAGTGGATTTGGAGGAATTAGGGTTCTCAGTAAGCCAAGAATTCCAGTCCCGCTCTCCAAGCTTGCCCGGGACTATACTGTCCTAATCAGAGACGGGTACAAAACAAATCACAAGGTACTTTAGATAACATTTTTTGGCTCCTTGCGTAATCTAGAAAAACCATTAATTCGACGAAATAAATTTGTAATGGCTTGACCTATTTTGAATCATGTACTAAAATTGAAGGTACTAAAGGTGTTATGGTTTGAATCCATTGAATGGATAATTCAAACAATAACCAACTAACTACAAATGTGGGTGATAAATTGGAGCTGAAATTTGATGAAAATATAATAGACCCAACTGAAATGTAACAATTGTATGAGAAAGAAATAAGAAAACGAAGAAGAATAAAGAAGAATGGTGAAAAAGATGAAGATCAGAGAAGATGATGGAAGGAGATTCACAGCCAATTTTGTTAATTTTCATAATAGTTTTCTCTCTCTTGTGCCACGTCTTATATCACAGCACAAGTTGAAAATGTGTTTCCAACATTACAACTTATAAAAGTGTAAAATACTTTACTAAACTAAACTTAATCAAAACGACAAATGAATTTCAGTTAAATAATGGTTGGTCCTCTTCTTCTTCATTCTCCATTATCATCCGCCCGGTTCTCTTTCTTCTTCATTATGACAATCATCTTGCTTATCTAAACCTCGTCCCCAAGGTTTAAATGTGGGATACTGCTGTTGAATATCTTCATAATTTTCCTATGCAACTTCTTCCTCCAATTGATCAACCCACTAACACTTAACTCCAGCTTCTCCTTTTTTGAACATTTTGGCCTGTATGATCTTCAAAGGTTGTTTGTCGAAGTATTGGGTGTTCATGCCAGATGGAAGTTCTATTATACATATAGTTTTGTCTCCAATTTTCTTCTTGAGCAGTGATACATGAAAAGTGGGATGAATCTTAGCCTCCACTAGAAGTGTTAATCTATAGGCAACCTCCCAATCTTCTCTTCCACTTTAAAAGGGCCTTAGTATTTAGGACTCGTCTTTTGATTTTCTTTTTTTACCACTGTATGTTGCTGATATGGGTGAAGTTTCAAGTAAACCCAGTCTCCAACTATAAACTGCCTCTCAATTATGTTTTTGTCTGCATAATGTTTCATTCTGGCACTTGCTTGTGCTAAGCTTTCTTTCAATTGTTTATCTATCTTATACCTTTCTGTAGCAAATCCTCAACTACAGTAATGTTAGTTTGCTGGTTTGGTCCCAAGGCCAACTGAGGAGGAGGGATGCCATAGAGGGCCTCAAAATGTGTTCTCTGTATGACTGTATGGTAGGTAGTATTGTACCACCATTCAGTCAATGGAATCCATTTAGCACATGCCTTAGGTTTATCATGTGTCATGCACCTGAGGTACATTTCCAAGTATTGATTCAATCTTTTTGTCTGCCCACAGATTGATGGTAGTAAGCTGTACTCAACTGCAGTTTGGTTCCCAATAGCTTAAATAATTCTTGCCAAAAGGAGCTTGTAAAAATCATTTCTATCTGAAATTATGGACTGTGGGAGACCATAGCCTACTGATGTTGTCTAGAAATAATTGGGCCACTCTTTTAGCTGTAAATGGATGGGATAATGTAATAAAGTACCCGTATTTTGTGAATCTATCCACCACCACCATTATGACATATTTTTCCTCAGATTTAGGTAGCCCTTCTATGAAGTCTAGAGAAATGTGACTCCAAGAATGTTGTGGGATTGGCAAAGGTTGAAGGAGGCTTGGATAAGGAATATGTTCCCCATTACACCTCTGACATATATTACAGTGCAAAACCTCTATCTTTATATCCATGGGCATGCTTGGCTAGAAGAAGTGTTGTTTAGCTCTCATGATGCTTACTTGTATCCCAGAATGACCCCTTTCTTAGGATGAATGAATGCATTGTATCATCTTTCTTCTGATATCTCCTCCACTACCAATATACAATTTGCCCTTGTGTTTGAGTACCCCATTACATTATTGGTATTATTGGTCAACTGCTGGATCAATTACCAGGGACTGGATCTTCTCTGCTGCTATACTGTCACCTTCATAGCTATTCATCACTTTTTGTATCCATGTAAGGGGTGAGTTGTATCAATGCACTGCACTCTCCTTATCCTCTCCTAGATAGGACATCTGCTACCACATTTTCCACCACCTTTATGTGACGCCCCGAAACCTAACTTTCAGGTGTCAAGAGTTACTTAAAATCAGGATTTTAAGATATTCAAAATATAACTAAAAATCATAAATGAATAATCTAGCATAAAAAAATTGGGGTATTAGTTATTCAAATCATTATCTAAATGATATAATTAAATATGGCCTTTAGTTTGACGTTTGTGCATGAAAAGGGAATAAGATTTCACAATTTTCGAAATTGGAGATAAACTTTTCAGTGGAAAAGTTGGCGGTGAATAATACATTTCCTTGTCACAATTTCTATTGTTTCCATTGTATTTAAAGGCAGTATCCTTCCGTCATTCATTATAGTCATCTTGCAAGAATAATTACAAAGATTTTGGTTCGTAGAAGTTTTGCATATTTTCTCCATCAGTTACCATGTTGCATTTTAGTGGTTTTAGTTGGGGAAGATGGGCTTGAACTGATAGTAATATGAAACCCTGTGAATTATTGAACACATAAGAGGATTGCAATTTTCTGTAAAACCTTACGAGTATAACATGAAACGAGAACGTAAACAGGTTCATGTCGTCTAAAAGATAGTCCACGTAAACAAGAGGAAGTTATAAATTCTATAATGGTAAGACGGCATCTCCAAATATCTCTACGGAGGGGCCCTAACATGAAGTTTTATGTTTTGCCACCCATAAAAACTATCATGTTTGTAACATGGTATCTGAGCAAGCATAATACAATGAATCCGGCCTACAGAGGCCAAGTTGTGTTAAAGAAAATTTGAACAAATAAACTTGTTCTCTTAAATTAAACGAGGTGGTTCAACATTTTGATATGTATACATTATACAGCATTCCCTATCTAAATGGAATTACTTGTAGCACTTTTGACAAAGTTTTAGAGGGTAGAGAGTATTATTCTAAAAAGTATAAAGCATGAGATAAGCGTAGAAGTCGAACTTCGCCTTTTTTTGGTCTAAGCGGCGAGGTGAGGCATGAAAAATATTTTCTTATTTTTAATATTATTTTAAATATTAAAAAAAAAAAGATGAAAAAAATAAAATATGCACACCTAGATGCACCTATAGCCTTAGCGAGGCGTGAATGCCACGTCTCACACCTAAGCGCTTCCTAATTGAATTTTTAGAACACTGGTAGATAGAGAGAAAAGTAATGGGGATTGAAAGAGGAAGTCCAGAGAAAGAAAAACACATACAGAGAGTTCCAGAAAGCCAAAAGTGAGCATGGTCCAAAAGCAACCAAGATAAGAATCAGAAAGGTAGCCACCAAGGAGTGCTAGAATGAAGACAGTTCCTATAAAATTTGTCACTATGTTTGCAGATTTTGACAATGAAAAGTGCATCTCATTTATCACATATGTTATCAGGTTGTTCCCAACTGCTGCTATTGCCATTATCTCAAATCCTTGGAGCCCTGCAAAATTTTCAACAAACACCAAACATCTCATTCTTCGTGTTTAATATTGTCGAGAGCTATCCAATTCTCTCGACCAATATACAAGAATTATACTCAATTTTATCAGATATATGACCTGTGAAAATCCAAGATAGAAGGTAATTTTCAAGAAAGGAAAGAATGGTGCAACACTTAACAACCCAGTAAAATTTATTTTCAAGATTTTAGATCATACACTCACTCACACATATATATATATATATATATATATATATATATATATATAGAGAGAGAGAGAGAGAGAGAGAGAGAGAGAGAAGGAACCTAGAACAAAGGCAGCAGGTCTCATTCCAGCATGCTTATTGGGATTGGAAGGCCTTCCTCTGAAATCAACAGTAGTGGCCCCTTCAGAAATCCATTTCCCCCGGTAATCCTGCCTTCCTGTTGTCTTCATTTTCCTCTCTCTCTCTCTCTCTCACTCACAGACACAGACACACACACACACACAGAGTTGAGAGTATGTTTCAGGGAAGAAAAACTATATGATTCATGCCTTTGGCACCCTACCCTTCACACCTTATATTCTGCAATCGGCAACAACTAACAAAGAGAGTCGTGAAAGACTCGTGACACGTAGTAGAGTTGTGATGTAATTTAATACAGTACATGGTTAATCTGAGCCATTTTCTATTGATGCAACAGAATGAAATGAGACACAAAATTACTTTCATCAAAAATCAAGATTGGTGCTATCTACCTCCCGCTTAACTTACAATAATGATCCATATTTAATTGTCCAATTAACTTACTGCTAAATCGGTGCTACATAACGTTCTTCATTTATTTGAAGCAACTTACCCCCACAACTGTATAGTTATGATAAATAACATTAGTCATTTATTTAAGAGTAATGCTACTTGTCATCATTACCCGTTTAGATGGTAATGAACTCTCTAATTTATTGTGGAGTTGTGATGTAGTTGAGCACAACAAATCAAGAAGCTCGCCCCTACCAAAATTAGTAATGGTCACAACTAATGATGAATAATAATATTATTTAAAGCAATACTATATATGACCAGTTTAAGAATCTTGTACATGACATAGAACATTTAACCCATTTCAACAAACTCTTTTATTTACTTTTTCAACAATTATTTATTATTTTCCTTCATTTTTTAAACAAATATATATTTTTATGTGTCAATAGTTAAAATATATTCAAATATAATTTGAGAAATGAAGCATTTAAACATCCACATTTAGTTGTCCAATAAAAGTAACACTTAAAATGTGCTAGATAACATTATGAATAATGCTCTATATCAACATTGGTGCTTAGCATGTGTTTAGGTGGCACTGGACCTCACTACTTCATTGTCTACCCGGAATTCAATTCACCTTTTGCATTAGTCTTTCTCGATGGGATGAAGACAAGGAACTAACATATGCCAAGATCTTGACATAATACCAATAGTATTCAACACCATTATAGATGACAATGAGGTCCACTATCTAATTGTCAATTTGCCATAAATAAAATTGTAACGTCCAGTGCCACATAAACCGTTATTCATTACCCCATTGTCATGCATAGTATTATTTGTTATTTATACATTCTACGGTCTTTTTAACATCCAACATAAAATTTACAAAAAGGTTAAAAACTTATTGGTTTTTATATAATGTCCTCAGAAATTCCTTTATATTGTTTAATGATTCCGCAAGTCCAAATTAACGGCTATAATGATTTGTGTGACATAAATGTCAAAATACTCATAAGTCAAAACATTTTCAAAGTAATTTGGTGACAATTTCCACAATTTATGGTTACGCTACTATGTAAATTAAACCAAACTCGCTCTTTCTTTGAATATATAGAATTGATTTTAAGTAATAACATGTCCAACATTGTAGTGCTTTTATCGGGAAGAGATCTCCAATGGCCTTCACCATGTTCTTGAATGTAGTACTTGTTTGATAAAAAAATTTGTATATTATAAGTAATATATCTTCTGTATGAATAAAAAAGTAGATAAAAATTGTGGATTATATGTAATGTGTGAATAACAATCATGTTTAATCAATGTATAAGTAGTTGAAACACTCTCAAATATGCTCGTAATTAGCTAGCAGAGTGTATTCTTGGTTGGATATTGTCCTCTCTTCAAGCCCACTTTAAAACAATAAGGGATCTTTCCATTTTGCCTCACTATAAGAAAAAGGAGCTATAGGGACGACTTTTGTCGTCCCTATAGGTAGATATAATCGTCGCTAAAGGGCTACAGGGGACAACATAGTCGTCCCCTAATGATCGTCCCAATAAGCCCGGTCCTAGTAAGTCAGAGAGGCGATAATAGTCGTCCCAATATATTCACGATTTATAACGACGACATTTATAGTCCCTATAGCCCTTACTTTCGTCTTTTATTTTCGTCAAAATATTCGTTTCAACTTATTTATTGAGACGACAAATTGTCGTCCCAATATATATTTAACCTATAGGGACGACATTTGTCGTCTCTTTATGTCCCATTTCCAAAGTGAATAGTCGGTCTCAAAAAAACTATTGAGACGACTATTGTCGTCCCAATAGATTAAACTATTGAGACGACACTATTGTCGTCTCTATAGGTTAAACTGTTGGGCGCGAGAATATCCCGCCAATATGATGAGGGTATTATGACTACTGAGGACGAATATTTAAGTTATGGAGACGACAATAGTCGCCTTTGATTCCGTAGGGACGACATACTCCGCGTCTCTACAGTCTGTCACTATAGGGACGACAAATAAGTCGTCCCTATAGATTCTGGACCTATAGGGACGAAAAATAAGTCGTCTCTATAGAGTCTAGTCCTATAGGGACGACAAATAAGTCGTCCCTATAGATTCTCGGACATGTAGGAACGTGCTTTAGCACTATTAGGACGACTTTAGTCGTCCAAAGAGCTTTACAAAGCGGGAAAATTGGCGCCATTTCTTATGACCTACATGGACGAATTGTTTAGGCTATAAGGGCGATATTAGTCGACTTTATTTCTTATGTACTCTATAGGGACGACAAATAAGTCGTCTCTATAGATTCTGGACCTATAGGGATGACAAATAAGTCGTCTCTATAGATTCTGGACCTATAGGGACGACAAATAAGTGTGTTGAAACGACTTTTGTCCTTTCTATATCTATTACAATTTTTAGAGACAACATTTTATTGTCGTCCCTATATATGCCATATATAGAGACGAATTTTGTGTCGTCCCTATAGATGTCGTCCCTATAGCTCCTTTTTCTTGTAGTGCCTTTTGTTCTTCAATCCAATTCTAATATTAATACAGACACTAGCAGCCACATAGTGCATGCGTGAGAGAGAGAGAGAGAGAGAGCACCGGACCGGACAAGGAGTTGATGTTGAGTGGCTAAATTGTGATGGATTTAAAGTTCAGGGATCATTTGAAAATAATATATAAAGCTTAGATACCAACAATGTATTTAACCCAATTTAAAGAAAGTAAATATTTTTCAATGTAAGGATTTAGACATGCATATGAGCGTATAAAAAATGAATTCAATGTACACAGTAGAATATATCGAAGATAATATTTAAATAAATACAATATTTTTTTAACTTAATATTCAAATATTAGACGAGAGGGTTGAAATTCAAGACAAAAAACGAATTCAATGTACACGTGGAATATATCAAAGATAATATTTAAATAAATACAATATTTTTTAACTTAATATTCAAATATTAGACGAGAGGTTGAAATTCAAGGCGATGGTATTATCGATGCACACAATCCCGAAAAATCAAATACAAAATTATTTTGTTTAGTAGATTTTAGTTCGCACTAACATTGCACCTATTTCAAAGGGTTGATAGCAAATTTGCTCTCTCTCATAATTGGAGATTAATCTGTGCCTATACTAGTGGTGGACATAAGATTTTACTTAAGGAGAATACTATGTAATTCTTAGAACGCTGGAAAACTAGAAAACTGCGTTGATATTCACTAATTTGGAAAAATTGTCTCTTGAAAAGCCTCTTGAACCGTGATTTTGAAAATGATTTTACCAATTTCGAATATAGGTGGTTCGGTTTTTATGCGTTAAAATCAATCTGGTTAAATTTTATTCGAAAACCACTTCCGAGAATCAAAATGCTAAAATACTATTCTTTTGAATTATTTTGAGCTTTCGGTTTCAAAATTCATTATCGACACCAAAGTTCGGTCAAATATGAGCTTCAAATTCTAAAATCTAGTCCTCCTATTTTTTCCTAGATACCGATAAGTGCATTTTGTGCACTTATTCGGGACTTTAAGCTTTATCCCATCATTTTATTGATTTTATACTTAATTTAGTGTATTATTCTTTCTATTTCAGTTTTGGATCCGTTTATAAGTAATTTGAGAAAATAAATGAACAGAGCAATAAATTGAAAGATACTTCAGAAGTATGAAGATCAAATTACACTCAATTGAAGCTTGAAGGACCAAATTAAAGGTTATGGAAAGTTTTGAGGACTAAAGAAAATAATATCCAAACTTGGATGACTAAATGTGAAAATTCGAAACAACTACTACTGGCGAAGCGCCCAACACGGAGATGAGGCAAACATAGAGCAAAACGTTGAACCGAGTGATCGCACAGGATTTCATCCTTTCAAAACTTAAGCGAATATCAAGTTCAAGATTTTATCTTTACGTTTCTTCTTCTCACGGTGATGAATTATCTAATTTTTTTTTCTCTTTATTTTCTTATTATTAGTATGCTAGGCTAAACTATTTTGTGCTAGGATTACGATAAGCTTGTAGTTTAGATTCTTCTATTTAGAAACTTGATTTTTGACGATTTACTTCAATATAGTTTTGAATAATTAATTTTGATTTCTTTTCATCTACAATTATATATGTAGTAATTGTATGAGTATTGTGGTTTGTTTTACTATCGAGACTTGAGAGATCGAAAATAGGCTAGACATTATTTTAATTATCTTAAAGTCCGATAAGGGATAAAAATATACCGATATGCTTTATATGATCTTTAATTATCCATAAAAACTTAATGCATTCTTGTGTATTCGCGCGTTATATAGAGATATAGTCGAGTCATACATATGAATATATTTAATTTTATTCGAGAGAAATTGTTAAACAATTTATGGATATTGATCATAATAAGCGATGTGCTTTATCAAAATCAAGAATCAAGATAGATATATTAACAACTATAAGTTGATTCGGGATCCTAGTACTTTTCTTTTCCAAAGTTAAAGTAATTTTATCAAATTTAATCTTTTACTTATTTGAGTTATAATTATTTAAGTATTCTTAGTTCAGAGTTTAATTAGTGTCACCAAATTTTCAAAGTTAACATATTCGGTTAAGGTTACAATAATTGCAATTGATCTATCTAAATCCATGTGTGGATGCGATACTTGGACTCAATATCCATTATATTATTTGTTCGATCCGTACACTTGCAGAATATTAAACACAAAAATCGCTGACTGATAATTTCTCATCAAATTTCCAGAAAATTGGCTACAGAATATATTGATCATTTCAAAAAAATAATAATCAAAGATTGGACATTCTTATAGGCATGCCGATCAAACAAAAAAGAAAGTGATGGCATACCTATCAAACAAAGAATATGATGATTTTATATTTTCAATTTAACATGAAAATCGAGAATTTGGCTAAAAAACTAACCGATCTCCGAAATTTGAGAAGTTTAAGGAAAAATGGACACCTTTTATCTCCCAGATTATTTGATGAATATAATAATCACTTGCTTAAAAGTATTTACTAGACAAAATATGTAATAACTTATAAGGTGTGCAAACTAAAATTGACAACCTTCGCTTTTCTTATGGTTTATAAATCCGCTAAAACACAAAACTAATGCCTTACGATCGTAATATCATGTCACCAATCTAGTCTAGAGACTATTTCTCTCTTTTCGTTCTATTGCGTGACATAGAAAGGAGCGGATAGTCAGACAGAGAAGAGACGAAGAAGAATTATATATGAATTTAGTCCTTTAATTTTTGAGGAAATTATGTCAAATACTTCTTTTTAAAATTATTCCTATTTTTTAATTTTAAAAATATTGTTTGATTTTATTATTTATTTTCTAAATAAAAAATTAAATTCTCAATTCCAAACCCTAATAACAATACTCCAACATCACCATCCTTTTCATTCCACCACCAAATCCCTCCACCCAAATCCACCATAATTTTACATCCCCACTCCTTACTCGCCAACAAATCCATCTACCCGGATCCACCATAAAATCACATCCTATTTCTCCCACCGTTCACTACCATCTTGACATCACTAAACACCACCGTCCTCCGTTCGTCATGGATATGGATGAGCGCACCATGAATCTGGATGACCGCTTTGTCTCTACACCATTTCACTGCAGATCTTGATCCACCACCTCATTCCACCACCAACATCTCTCCAGTCTTCGTCTCCAATCTTTTTCTCTTTATGTTTTCCTACCGACGATCCTCACCAGCACCACAAAGCTTGGAACACATCATTCTATCTTCTCATTTCTTAGCAACGAGGAGGCGGTGATGGTGATGCTTCTCCATTGTTTAAAAAAAAATATATTTTTTTTGACTTTATTTGAAACTAGACTTATTTGGGCAAGGGTCAAGGATAGTTTAGTTTGTGTTTAGTTTGGGGTTTGGATTCTTGTTGATAGTGGCGAGATGCAGTGATAGTGATTTTTGTGGTGGCTTTGTGATAGTGGTGGTGGTGGATTTTGTGGTGGTTTGTGATAGCGGTGATGGTCATGTTACGTGGTTTGTTACATGCATTACACTTGCGGGTATGGCGATGGACGGATTTGACTCGTGGTGGTGGTGGTGTGTGGGTGTGTTGGGGAGGTCGTTGTTGTGTTGGCGGTGTAACACAGTTTGTCACAAGTGTTACGCTTTGTATAATGGTGTCGACTAATGGCGCGGCTGCATAACACAATTTGTTACAAAAAATGTTGTACTTTGTATAATGGTGGTAGCAACAGCGGTGTAACATAGTTATTACATGTGTTACATAAGTGTAACAAAAAAGTGTAATTTTGTCAAGTAGTTGTTTAAAAAAATAAAAAAAAATTGTTTAAAAAAATAAAAAGATTTGACAGTATTGTAAAAATTAATTTATATTTGTAGAGTACTAGTGAAAATTTTCCTAATTTAAAAAAAAAAAAAAAAAAATTGAGGGCCTAGGTGATGGACCTCTTTTGGGTCTTAAAAAATTTAAAATTGAGAAGAAGCCTAGGCCTCTTCTTTTCCCTTGATATGTCCGCTTAGCTATACAATTAAAATATTAGTGACCAAATTCACTATTGTAAATTAAAAAAAATTACATCTCTTTATTCAAATAAATAAATTTGGTGTTACTTTTGTCAGAGGGCAATGAAAGAAACGAAGTTGTCACTCAATCGAAAGGATATAAGACATAACGAAACCTTAGCTTCGCTAACTTTATGAGGTATAACCTTTGTCACGATATTAGTGGTTTAACTCTTTGCGCTTCCCCACAGGCTATTTTTATAGAGAGAAAATGGTGGCGGTACGGAAGATTGGTCCGCTCCGTAAAGCTGAGTTTTTCGGTCAGTGTTAGATAAAATCATAAAAGTGAACTTTACAATATGTTAAAACAAAAATAATTTATAAAGCTTTAAGCCTTCAATTATTTAATTTAATTTGAGGGTTAATTCTATAACTATAACTTATTACATGATTAATATTCCTAATTAAAATTTTAACTCATATAATTATATTTATATTTGTAACTGCTACTATTATTATTTGTATTATTCATGTCATTATATCATATATCAATCTGGCTAAGTCATACATTCCTCCTATTATTTTTTCCCCTTTCGGTACAAGACTAAGTCATACATTCCTCCTATTATTTAATTTAATCGAGACATTTTACAATAAACATGTGACCTATCGTAACAAACAAAAACTAAGAATAGACCCTCCAACTAATACAAATGTTAATAAATGCTAATATCGAAAGACCCTTAATTAATGGACCCTTAATTTACAACATAGAAGTACAACAAGAGAAAGGACCCCCTAACTAATACAAATGTTAATAAATGCTAATATCGAAAGACCCTTAATTAATGGACCCTTAATTTACAACATAGAAGTACATCAAGAGAAAGGAGAAGATAAACATCTTCTACTGAACGCGTGAGATTGCACTCTCGACATACATAAAGTTACAAAAGTAATATAATTTCAATTCCCCAGAATTATATCTTCTTGACTTACCATCTTAATGTATTTCCTTATCGGACATTGAATAAGTATACTTGAACTAAAATGATCGTTTTACCCTTCTAATCATTTTTTTGTTTAAGCTCGCATTTTGTTCAGTAATTTTTTTAATTATCAAATCACAAAATTGTTTTAGCCGTCTCTAAATATTGGGCTCAGATTTAAGCTATTTAAAAGAAAAACATTTAAACGGATTCATTAACCCATCAGGACTGAGTGATCGTTTTCGAATGCAAATATGTGCTCACTACTTCGCTCGCTCTAAGTTCCCAACGCATCGATGTATTTAACTATTTATTGATCTCACTTATTGGTACATTAAATACCCCACGAAATCATGAATAACAACCACCATCGCGTTACAGATTTAGGTAATACATTAGGCAGTGATGTGAAGTTTAATTTTTTCTAACCATCATGCTATAAAATTTAAACTAAACACATTAATCTTGTTCAATACATTCCAAGTATACCAGTGTCATTACTCTTCAAACTCACTCGCGTCGGTCAAGAAAAACCGTCTAACTAGGTTGGTAGAGTAAGTGACCCTACGATTTTATTAGAATAAAGTGTCAACCTCTGTTCACCGGTACCTAAGACAAATCAGTTATCAATCAAAACATGTATTGTATCTATCTATATTTCTCTACACAAGCACTCAACTCACATTACCACGAGGCAATCGAAGGCAATTAAATAATACAAATACAATAAATGTTTAAAAAATACAAATCAAAATAATATTTATTTAATAACAAAACAAAATGTCAAATATTATAATATAATATAGTAACACTATTTCCCGTGGAATTTACTTTCACTTACCATTTAAGAATATTTAAAAAAAAAAAAAAAACACAAACAAAAACAGAACTTTCAACCATGTTACTCTCTCAAGTCTCGTCTTTATATTTTCCTGGGCCAATTAGGGACTATGGGCCCCAGATGCCTACTTCTCCAGGCCCAAAACTGGTGGGCTGTGGCTGAGGTATAAATATTGGCCCATTACAGGAGCTGTCGCCGTCACTTTCTAAATTGTAGAGATAGTTTCACCATATATTATAAAAATAAAAAAATTAAAAAATATTTTTTATTCTTTTATTCTACAAATATTTTTTATTATTTTTATATATCTTTGTTATTACATTTGTTACGTTTATTACATTTCTTAAAAAAATGTGTGTTTCGTTTCTTAAATTTATTATATTTTAATATTTAAGATGTTAAAAAGTAATTATAAAATTAAATAAACTACTTATTTCAAAAATGTAATTCGAAAGGAGTAAATTTTTATTTAAAAATATAAAAAATATTTAAACATATTTAAAGATAAAATTAATTTAAAATAAACATGCTAGGCCCCGTGAAAGCATGTACTAATAAAATACATCATTTAAAAATATTTTATCCTTTCATTTTAAATATGAACCACACATAATGGTCCTAATATTCTTTGTCGCCCCCAAAGGTTTGAGCAAATCTTTCTAAGATGTATTGAGATATGGGCATATGCTCTACTCTTGAAATCTTAGCATGAATTATAGAAAAAAAAAAATTATTTCACTTAAAATACAATATATAAAAAGTTTCGAAATATTACTACTTCATTTAAAATAGATATCATAAAATAAAATAAAATAAATGTCTATACTCAAAAAATTCATATAAAATAAGAATGTATTATTTTCACGACCGTAGCGAGTTTTCTCCGCTAAAAAAAAAAAATGTGTCCGTGTGTTATTACGTTTTCAATTTCATCTCCTCTAAAATTTGTTGTTTAATCATCTTTTTCAACATATCTCCAAAATCTGCCCATCTTCTTAATCCATTCCTCTCGATCGATTATCTTTCTCCACCAATCATCTCCAAAATCTGTTTACCGCCCCAATTCATTATCATAATAGACTCTACAGTCGGATTCAACTGCAAAAGAAGCAGTCTACTAGTTCGTATATCAATTTCAATGTCAGAACATGTATCGTAGTCGATACTCGACAAGAAAAGACTATATAATGAATACAAATTTTAACATTTTTATTATTTTTCGATATTGTAGCATATTATTCACTTCGTAATATTTCTAGTTTTTAGCTAAAGTCGACCCATATTATTCGTCATATTTTTGTTTTATTTTGCATTTGATTGATCCTTGCTAAATATTTTGTTATCACTTAATTAACTCTCTCGTCTTATGTTAATTTTCAAAGTACATTTTGTGTTTAAATAAATTAGTTATTTAATATTTTAATTCAAAATCATTATAGATAAAATAGCATATTTTACATGTGCTTGTTTAATACATTTTCCACTATAACTACACGTTTTATTTAATGTTAAGTTTATCATAAATATTTTATTTTTTAACAATCCAACGCTCTTTTCCATTAGGCGACCTATTAACTAGTCTTTTTTTTTATTTTAATTTACATAAATAAATATTTAAATTATTAATTTATAAATAGTGAGACCAATTTAGGTTTGAGTTGACATTAAAAATAAAAAATAAAAATAAAAGAAAATATGGAAAAGCTGAAGATCCCTCATTGGCCGGCAAAGAAACGTGGCGAATTGTCATTGGAAAATTTTCAACCATAAAATGTCCGTAACAGGACTGCAGAATTAGATTTTAGCTAAACCATGGTCAACTCAAACCTTAACCAGAGTTAGCTATCTGCCCATTAGTCGATAAAGTTACAAAAATACCTTCCAGAAAATGCCATAGAATGGTTCTGTACTTCTGTTACCCATGTCCTTCAAAGGTCTGGTTACTTTTGAACTAGGTAAAGACCCTCCAAAAGTAACCAGACAACATTTTAGACTGAAATGCCCTTGTTTTTATTTGTGTTCACGATATTAAAAAATCGATAATTATATTTCTCGTTTACTTTGTATGTTTATAATGTACATGCATTTTATATTATTCGTGTCGATGTTTAATGGCATTACAAATCTTGTATAAAAAGTTAATAAATTAATAAATTTTGCATTTGATGCGTGAATTGTGTGTATCCCATACAATAAATCAAATTGGGTTATAAAACTTGTACATTTATATGTGAATTTTGACATATCGTACATAGTTTGTTATATTGTCTAATCTTGAGAATCGTGAACTCATACAAGACAATCTACCTACTTTTCAAGAGAGTCGAGTGTATTGTGTATTAAACTTCTAATTATGTATTATAAGAGCAGTAATAACATGATATAAAAACCGAACGCAAAATAACACATTGTTTATAGTAATTTACTTTTAACATGACTATTATATTTATTTGCCGCTGCAAGAATTTGTTTTGATAGAAAAAAAAGAAATTACATTCAGCTTCTAACTCACGTATCTATAATTATGAAAATGGCTCACACCTTTTATCTTTTATAAAGAGAAAACATATTAGAACGATTTAATTTGTGTGCGAACTACTCAATATACACTCACATGACATTAAATTTCGGCTTGGGTTGGGATTGTCAAGCTAAAGGTACAACCCAAATTTTTGTAGAGCTTACCGACGAAAGTTGATTTGTCGTTGAGAGAAAAATAAACAATAAAAATCAGGTTTTATGTAACCACGAATATGCACATTCCGAGCTCTACCGTAGCTACAAATGTCCACCTCACTCATACATAATTTAAAGACTAAAATATTCATAATATTTTTATTTAAATATTTTAAAATACCAAATGAAGTACGTATTTAATATATCTCGTAGCAATAAAAAGAAAAACGTTTTTACACAATAAATTCCACTTGTCTTGGCATCTTCATCAACCTTTAAATATTTTTTCTCTTTTTGGTAATTAAGCCATGAAAAGTTGCAATGTAAGTTTTCTTAAAAATGACCATTCATGTATTTGATATATTCACACGATTTACTTATTTTAGACAATCTTTACCCACCCAATAAAAAAGCCAATGGCTAAATCAGGCAAAACACAATAATCAACAGAAGACTCCCCTTCACCCACCCACTATGAGTAGTACCCCACCCAATTTGGAGTGGGTGGGAGTGAGAGGGGCAATATTAATTATTTTCAAATAGCAACAGTTAACCATAAAAAGAATAATCAATGTACTTAATTGATAATTAGTACCACTAATAATTCTAGTTCTCCAAGCAACAATAGTAGCTTTGAAACAAAAAAAATATGCTTAAAAGTGAGTTATGATTACTTTTAAATTACTCATTTTGTCAAACATTTAATTTTAAAAGTTTGACTTTTTACTAATAAATTTTACTTTTCTATAAACACCGTTTGATAGTGATTATAAATCAAAAGTTGTTTATTTAAGTAGTATTTTTAATTTTAAAACTAATTTTAATATGAAATACCTATATTACCCTTAAACTATAAAATGTCATTTCAAAGTAGAAATGACAATTTTGTCAATTTACATTAAAATAATTTGAAAAATCAACATTTTCAACTCAAATAAATCAATATTGATTTATAAGCTAGTTTATAATCTCTGTCAAATAGGTGCTAAATATATTTGTTTATTAGAATATTCTCGACTTTTAGAGGAATCGATCATTAACTGTGATTTTTGAGCAAACAAAAGGTCATCTAAGGTATATGTATATCAAAATTTCAAGAGCGAAATCTTTGACGAAAACTAAATTTGATTTATGTAGGAAAAATATAAATTTAATATGTATGTCAATCAACAATGTTGAATAATTTTACTTTGAATTAAGAGTAATTGTTGTAGCAAGAACAAAAGTCCTATCAACATTTAGACAAATTAATGAAGTAATATGTCACAATTTTTACAAAACCACGTTTAAAAACATCGATAAATCACGTTTAATGTAGTATAACACTATTTTTACCAAAAAAAAAAAAAAAACACGTTTGAAACAGACACAAATGATTATTCAAGTTCTATGAACAATCAAAAAAAAAAAAAGATTATTAATCGTTAGACGACTCAACCCCTTCAAGACTTAATTAGAAGATTTCAGGTCGTTTAAATACATTGTAGTCTCACGTGGTAAAGTAAAATAAGCAGATTTTTTAGTACATGCAGACTAAATTTATTCAATAAACAGTCAAATTAAAAATTCATCTCCAATAGATTTCGTTTAAGACTAATATTTATTACATTCGTCCGAATTTTATTTTAATAAAATGTTGAGTTGGATTTAAATTTGTTGAGTGATTCCATCTAAATTTAGATAAATTTTTAGACAAAGTCTATTTTTTTGGTGTCTTACACATTAATTAGATTTAAATCTTCATCATCATGTATTAAATTTTTTTTATACATTTATTTATTTGTATTTATGTGACACGTTTAAAAAATAATAGACAGAATGTATTGACAATGCTCTTTAATACATTAATATCTTGTTGTTTCTTGTTTATAAAGTTTCACGTGTAAAATTTACGCAAACCATTTATAGATTCCAATCAACTTGTCTTCTATGAGAATTTAGGTATATTTTTATTAAATTATGATGCACAAATGCAATGTTAATAAGTAATTAACCAACAAAAGCAACGACAATTAATGCTTAATTAAGAAAAGTAAAACAACAATTAATGATGCTTAATTAAGAAAAGCAAAATTTCAATTCCCAAAGCGTTGAATTTATATTCGCTTTCCGCGCGTGAACACAGGACGGGAAACCTGTACCCATTCCAGGGCACGCTTTTCATCCCTGTCCCTCCCCCATTATTCACTTTCTTAAACCATGTGCGCAATGCGCACCCACTCTTACCCCTACGCCCACCCCCACCACCACCCCACATCCCAACACCCACCCCACCTTCAAATTCTCCTCTTTGACACCATTATTCTCTATAGTCCAACATTTCAAAAAAATAAAATAAAAAGACTTAAATGAATACACACAATATAATACATATATAGTTTTAGAGAGAGATAGAGAGAATACATACACTATACATATATAATTTTAGAGAGAGATAGAGAGAATAGAAAAGTACTGTCGGCTTCAACCAGGCAAAGACCATTTATCCCATTTTTCTTCCTCTTCTCTCTCTAGAATTCTTTTATTCTTCATAAATCCCCGAATTGCTATTGGTATATTTTTGTTAGCTGAAAAAATTGAGAAAATTAAGCTTGGAATTTGATTTTGGGCTGCTTTTTTAGCACACGTTTATGGTGGAAGAGATGGTTTGGGATTATTTTGGGGTAAATATGGAAACGGCGGATTTCCTAGGATTTCAGTGCTGCAAATCAAACTCGTGGTGGAGAAACAGCTGCAGTTTTGGTATGTGTTAAATTTCCTTTGTTTTTTTTAGATTTGATTCGTTCTCGTCCGAATAGTTGTCTCCGCAAAACTATACATACTTAAAATACTTTGTAATAAATATATATGTAGAGATGTACAAGGGAAACGTTGAATTTCCAAAGTTAGGTTTCTGGAGCTATAAATAACACGTTAAAGCGTTTTATATTTTTTTTTTTATAGTTTGGATCTCTTTATAGTGTCAGTTATTGCATTTGATCTAAGAGTCTTCTGAAATGTAAGCTGTAAAATTTTGACTAATTTTTCTAGTTTGAGCATAAAACTTGAATTTGAGCCGTATTTTGGTTTTTATTTTATTTTTTATTTCGTATGAAAATATATATATATATATATATATATATATATATATATATATATATATTTTGGTGGATTGAAAAAGAAATTGTATGTATTTTAAACTTCACTCCTATATATTTATAATAAAAATTCTTCTGTATAAATGAAGTTGATCTATTTATTATTTAAATTCTTTGTCGGATCAACTAATGTTTAACTATTATAATAATATCTTTTAGCCCAGAGGGATTGGGTTTTAATGATATAGTCTTTTTATCTACTGAATTAGTATTCAATTTAATTTGGATGTGTGATGAAAAATCTGGCTGCTGACTTCACTTCACAGAGAAAGGTAATCCAGAATTTAGGGGTATATAGATAAGCTCTGTCTAACGGGTGGAAGAGTCACGCGTTTTGGGTGATTTGTGCATAGAGAAATTGCGGATACAGACAAACTTTGCTGCATTTCTGTCCATAAAGGCAAAAGCTTGAGGAGTATTCTAGGGCTTTACTAATTTGGGGTATAAAAAGCTATCCATTTACATGTCAATTTTCCTTAGTTGATATCTTTCCGTTGGCGGTGAGTTCATCTACTAACATCGTCCGTTTTCAACAGAACAGAGGTTTTTTCATTAATTGAAAGAGATTTTCATCTATAGCTTGGGAACTGAGAGGATTTTGAGTTGGTTTTCTTATGGCACACCTTGCTGCAAATCATTTTGGTGGTGGACCTCCTCCAGGTTTGAGTTATTGCTTTTGACTTTCATAGTTATTGTGCAAATGATAAACTTAGGGGCTAGTTAATATTCATAGGTTTATACTTCATCCAAAAAACCTAAACGAGTCCGCTTATTTTGTGGTAGTTACATGCATTTGAATCCCTTTTTGCTTGAAGGAGTGTTGCTTCTGTTCTCCTTTCCATTTGAACGTACCACTTGTCGACTGTGAAGTTTGGAACTCAATTTGTTTTGTGTAGATCCTATTTTGCATGTTTTACACTGAATTTTCTCGTAGTTTTGATGGAGCTGTAAATTTCTTATTTTTGTTGTGGATGATGTGAAGCTGATTACACAATCCTCATTGGTTTTGTTACCATCTTTGTGCTGTTATAAATACAGACTTCTGTGCCATTACCAAATGTCACTGGGCCGACTCTCATAAAGCTCAGAAAGGCCTCTACGTGCACCTTCTCCATTAGGCTTCTTCCATGAATTTAATTTTACTTAGAATTGAGTTTGATTGCAAATATAGGTACAAATGCAGTAAAAAGCTTTCAGAAGGCACACTCAAGTGAACTCATTTCATTGATTATTGAAAGTAATCAGAAAGCAGATTACCATGCTGGAGCAAGGCCAAACTCAAGGACAGCAATGCTAGCTTGCTAACAACCTCGTTGACACTCACTACTCCCTACATTGAACCTAGGAGAACAAATATACCTGACATGAACATGCATCTAAAGGACGAGGAAACATAATAATCTTTACAAATATTTACACGTTTGAAACCCAAAACCTACACCACTAGGCATCATGCAACTGAGGGCCAATAGTGGAGGTTGATATTGGGCCGCAGCTGGGTACGGTCAAGGTCTAGGCTGTGATACGGCCCTTGACACCAATGCATGTGAGCTCGTCATAGTAACTTTTGCCTCCATAAATAATATGCGATTCATCTCAGTTACTGTCTGTGGCCTGTAGTGGGTTTGCCAATAAGCACTGTAAATTCTGTTCCTTTTTACAGAAAAGAAAAGGCTGAAAGGACTTTAATAGTGTGCAAAGTGTGGTAACATTTTCTCAAGGGCAAAGATGCTTGAGTTTAATACGTATACTCTAATTTGTGTGATAAGGGATAGTGCCATAATAATAATCCACATTCTATAATTTTGCTAACTATTTGCAAGTGTACTTTCATTTTGACTTTTCTTATATATAATATTTTTCCTTACTGTGTTGTGCCTGGTTCTATTACAGGGGCCTCAAATGATGCTTTATATAAAGAACTCTGGCATGCCTGTGCTGGGCCCCTTGTTACGGTTCCAGCGTGAAGGGGAGCGAGTTTATTACTTTCCACAAGGTCACATGGAACAGGTATGGTAATATTTGTTCTTCTTCCTTTCCCCAATTTATTCTTAAAATTCTTTTGCTGTTAGTTTTGTTTCAAGTGTGTGGCTGCATATTTGATTATGAATGAGTATGATTCATTGTTAATGTGGACTATGTATTCTTGCTCTTGTGTACAGCTAGTTTACCTCATTGTTTTTTTATTTGTTGTTACATCTGTATGACAAGGTTTCATATTCTGTTGAAATATTTTCTTCATTTCCCTTTTTGTTCTGGTCTTAATGCGGATATCTTTCTTTTGCACGTCCCACACTTGAAGGAAGTTTCAAACCCTGAAATCCTCTGATTTATAAAATTTCTATCGTATTACTTATGTTCCAAATGTACTTATTATTGATATTGGTTTGTTGTATAGCTTGAAGCATCAACACAACAGGGAATAGACCAGCAGCTTCCTTCGTTCAACTTACCTGCTAAAATTCTTTGCAAAGTGATGTACGTTCATCTTCGGGTAAGGATCCATGAGATCTTTTCTTTGCAAGTGGACTTTGTCTTCCTACTCCATGAATTTCAGTTTATTTCTTCTGCATTGATTTGTTTGTTGCTGTCCATTTGTGTTGTAGGCTGAAGCAGAAACAGATGAGGTGTACGCACAGATAACTCTGCTACCTGAACAGGTGAATTCCTTTGAACTTAATAACTATCCGTTTTTCTCAACTAACTTTTGTAAATTTTAGGTTTTGTGCAAGGTCTGTCATCTTGCAATTCTGATCTAGTGTATCAATTTCCTTCCCCTTCTATTTCTTCTTAAACTGTTCTTACACTTGCTTTTTTATAATTTTTGGGGCAGCAGCAAACTGAGATCACAAGCCCAGATCCCCCTCTACCAGAACCTCAACGAAGCACTGTCCACTCATTTTGTAAGACTCTCACTGCTTCTGATACAAGCACCCATGGTGGGTTCTCTGTTTTACGGAGGCATGCAGATGATTGTTTACCTTCATTAGTAAGATTTTAGTCAACTTTAGAATGCAATGCTTCTATTTTCTGCTACCTTCTATTTCCTATTCTTCTCCTTGCTAGGTTTGACATTTTATTTCATATTCAGGATATGTCTCAGCAGCCACCCTGGCAGGAATTGGTCGCCACTGATCTTCATGGCCATGAATGGCATTTCCGTCACATTTTCAGAGGTTAGAATCTATCTTTCGAAGAACTGATTGACAAGTTTTGTATATTAAGTTGCATGGTCACTAATCATGAAGGGAAAAAGCCTTTGTGGAATCAGATCATATAGTTGCAACCCAGGCTTTTCATCGATGCATTTGTGCATTTGGCCTGTGATACCGTTTTTCAATTTACCATTCTGAGCGTGTACCTTGTCTTTAGGTTAAAACATCTATGCGCTTAGTTCTTTGTCTATGAAACTGCTAGTGCATTATCTAGCATGTGCACTAATGTAGGGTTTTCTCGTTAATCCAAAATCATGCTCTCCCCATGTCCCCTTGTTGAGCAAATGAACCTATGTCAATGATTCTTGGAACTAGCAGCATGTTTCATTAGGACAGCAACTATCTTTGTGTGCTCTGACTCAGGTTGCTTCCAAATGTCTGGCTCTCTATTTAAGGAGGTCGTATCTGCTATCACAAGCCGACCTCCATTTTGCTTGTAATTTTGTGGAACAGTACAAACTTAAAAATTCATTTTTCTTGGATCCTAGTCACTAAATGGGAAGTTTGGCTGGCTTTATTAGGACACCATCTTTCTTTCTTACCACTTTTGTTGTTCTGTGAACATGGTGTTTGGGTCATTTACCCTCTTCCTAAAGGAGAAGTGATTTTGAAATTGTTAGTGACTCAAAATCTTCATCTGCTTGCCTACACTTGAAATGCTACTGCTCTGCTTAATTTTGTACTGTACCATATCTCATTTCCATTTCATCTATAGTTGGTCTAGTTTATATGGGATTGTTTTTGTCTTATGTATGAATCCCTTTTATATGATTTTGTTGCATATTGACACAATTGAAGGTCAACCAAGGCGCCACTTACTGACAACTGGATGGAGTGTCTTTGTTAGTGCCAAAAGTTAGTTGCAGGAGATGCTTTTATTTTCTTAAGGTATGTTATGACCATGACGGGTTTCATAATTTTGTGGAGATTGCAGCCTCTTGCCTTTTCTCCCGTTGGGTGGAATATGGCTGTGCTTTTTTATTTCTATGTCTCATCTATATTGTTGTACTTGTATGTGTGTTTTTCACAGTCATCACATTCTTTTACCTTTCTTTGAACAGAGGAGAAAATGGGGAGCTTGAGTTGGAGTCACATGAGCTTATGAGACAACTACATAATATGCCGTCTTCTGTTATATCAAGTCACAGCATGCATCTAGGGGTTCTTGCTACTGCATCACATGCTATCTCTACTGGGACCCTCTTTTCTGTTTACTATAAACCAAGGTTGTCTCCTCTTCCAATTCCTTGTCATGATCTTTTAAAAGAGAAGGTGCAATTTTTAGCTTTGAAATGTTTGTATGTTATAGTGGTCCTTGCAAATTAATATTTCTAATTTTCTCTTAAGCCTGCAAGAGCATTCTGATTTGATGAAATCAGTGACTACTGTTGGTCAAACCAATTTTCCCCTGATTGGCATTGCTAAGAAGTGACATCCTAACACGAGTGTTATGTTTCCTTTTTATGCTTCCCACTGTAAATAGCATCATAGTCCCATAAACAATATATTTATGAGTCTAATTTAGTAAAGATTCCAAGAACTTGACAATTTTTATGCGTATGTATGTTGCCCATCTCGTTGAGATATTATAAGTAGTGGTGGTATTAATAGACATGTAGTCTAAGCCATTTCACAGCTGTCTGGTACAGTCTTTCAATTTTCTATCTTTCTGTTGACTTTTAAAAGAAGTTACTTTATTGAACTGCAACCTTTTGTTGCCAGGACAAGTCGATCTGAATTCATTGTAAGTGTAAACAAGTATCTTGAAGCTCAAAATCACAAGCTCTCAGTTGGGATGAGGTTTAAGATGAGATTTGAGGTGAAGAGGTTCCAGAAAGAAGGTATTTCTATTGCTGATGATTTGACTTACTTTTCTTTGAAAGGATTTCAGAAATAATTTTTGTCGGGTTATTTTACATCTTCATACAGGTTCAGTGGGACAATTGTTGGCTTTGAGGATAATGCTTCATCTAAGTGGCCTGATTCTGAATGGAGATCTTTGAAGGTGACTATATATGTCTATTATCTGGGTCTATTTTAGCGTATATACAAGTTTTGGGTCTTGGAAGTTCATTGTTTCATTGAAGTTGTATCCCATGTGACCTAAAGTTACAGGGCTACGTGGCAGATACTTTTGTACATTTTTCATAGCATTTTCTGCAAAGAAGAATATTAAGATTCTCTATTTGCATGTCTTGTGGAAATGAATCTTGAAATTAAAAAAAAAAAAAAACTGTTGTGAGGGCTTTTGGATAAAAAAATCATCACCACAACTCACGCATTGATTCGTTGTGCCCATGTAGGTTCAATGGGATGAACCTGCCTCAATTTTGCGTCCAGGTACAGTTTCACCATGGGAGATAGAACCACTTGTTGCAACAACTACACCAAACTCCCAGCCTCCACAAAGGAATAAGCGGGCACGACCCCCCATTTTGCCTTCTTCAGTGCAAGATCTTTCTTCACTTGGTATAAATCTTTCTTGGGTAATATTTATCAAGTACCCTGGTGACATGTTTTTCTATAAAAAAATTCTTTGATTCACATAGGTATGTGGAAATCGCCAGTTGACTCCAATTCAGCATTCTCCTATTGTGATCCATCACGTGGACGAGACATCCATCAATCACCTAGATTTAGTTCTGGTACCAGAGTCAGCAATCTGAGTTACAGCGAGATCATGCATCCAGTTTCTAGCAATTCGATGTACCAGTCTAATCATGTAGAAACTGCTGCAGAGTCGTTTACACCAGTTAGTGAAAAGAGACAGGCTAATGGCTGCAGGCTTTTTGGGATTGAGTTGCTTGATAGTTCAACCGTTGAAGACACTGCTGCACTGGCAGTTGTGTCTGGAGTTGCGGAAGAGGATTCTCAAATTCCACCCTTAGGTGCTGAATCTGAAAAACATTCTGAGCCATCAAATCATAATCCATCTGATGTTCCTTCAGTAAGTTTTGAGCCTGAAAAGTCATGCCTAAGATCTCCCCACGAACCACAAAGCAGGCAAATTCGGAGCTGCACCAAGGTACTTTGGCCTTAGTTCAAACTGCTTTATTGGATGCAAAAAATTAGCGGTTCCAATGATCTGTGAGCTACTTTTTGTTAGTCATAATTTAGTAGTAACCTTTATGAGATATTCGTACTTGCTATAAAATACTGAAGTTTGTATTGCATTTAGTTGTCAATTATGCTCACGTGTTTGCTTGTATAGAAATTCATAATTCTGCAAGTTAACATTGTATTTTGTCGACAGTGGTGTACTAGTCTTTATTTCCTTACTGTTGGTATCCATCGTCTTTGATGCTGTGAGGATTAAGTGTTGTGTTGAGCTTATGTTGAATATAAATTTTTTTTATTTTTTATTTATGCCCCATCTTTATGCAACAGCTTATTTGCATTTTTTTGTTTCCTGTAAAAGGGAAGCATTTTCATCTGAAGTCCTTTTTTACCGAATTATTGACATAAGGCATGTTAATTCCTTTAGGTTCATATGCAAGGCATTGCGGTTGGGAGGGCAGTAGATCTGACCAAGTTTGACGGCTATGATGATCTACTCAAGAAATTGGAAACGATGTTTGAGATTGAAGGGGAACTCTGTGGGTCAAGAAAGAAATGGCAGATTGTGTACACAGATGACGAGGATGACATGATGATGGTTGGAGATGATCCATGGCAGTAAGTCAAATCTCTGAATCTGTTTTCGTCCCCTTCCCCTAAATGTTGTGCAGCTTCCTACTTCTGTATTTATTCCAACTTTATGAGTGGGGTGCCGGCACTTGCACACTTGTATATATTCAAAATAAAAGTTTGAGCAGTAGATATAATGCCTTCAAATCACAGTGGATGATATATGGTGTGTGTGGAATTTTGTCAAATTTCATATTTTCATTGATGAATTTTGAAAGTCACTACACCAAATATAATAGCAAAGAAAACCTATCAATTTCCTAAGATTTCTCCTCTTATTATGCCCCAACACCTCTCCTATAATTATGCTAACGAGATCAACTATGCAATGAATGGATACAACTAATGATGGCTATTTTACAGTGTCATATTATGTTTCGCAGTTCAAAGATGTGCATTGTGCTTCTCTGATATGCTAATATTATTTTTCTGTTGAACCACTTCTTCATCTAAAAGCTTAAGTTGTTTAGTAGGAGACACGTTTATTTATTTGAATTTAGCCTTCCAACATTTTCATTTACATGATTTTGGTGATGTATCCAGTGAATTCTGCACCATGGTGAGGAAGATTTACATATATACGACCGAGGAAGCCAAGAAGCTTTCACCCAAGATAAAACTCCCCCTCCCCGAAGTGAAACCTAGCAAGCTGGTTCCTGATGCTGCCATCAGCACTGAAGAACAATCTTCGACTATGGGGTCCGACTACTGATGCCTGCTGTCCATCTTTAGCTACAATAAAATTAAAAATGTTCGAGAAAAAAATCAAGAGCAATGGAAGATTGCAATTTTGTTTTTTAGCAGCCAGTTAAGGTATGCACGACAACGTGACCATGCTGGAATGCCTCTTTAGACACGTGAAGAGGATGCTGGTGAGACAACTGGGCGATTTTTATTTCGTGATATTTACTAGGGACAGTGGTGCCGTAAGGATTTAGGATTCCGTCATAGTATTAGTTTGTTATATTTGTGTTTGTCAAGGGAATCTTATGATGCTTGCTTGTTTGGATCACATATAGCTTGAAGAAATTTCTAATGGAGGATACTCTTGCCATTTAGTTTATAATTTGTGTGCTGCAACCCCAAATGGCTTTTGTATATAAATACGTATGGCATTTGGAATTCCCTCTCTTATTTTATGAACATTCTACGTTTTCCTTGCATGGCGAGTTCTGATTGGTCGACTCGAATTGATCAAATTTTCACACCCTATTGGTCTAGCCACTTATATAATTGTTCTTTATTATTATTGGTTATGGGAGCTCTATGATCAGCTTTGTTACATGGTAAAGTTTTCTAAGCTTCATGCCTCTTTGCGCGATAAGGCCACCCATATTTATGTTTACTATGGCATTATCTCTCACCCTTCAATTACAAGGAGGAAATGTTTATCTCACTACACACAACATGTGTTCCTGAGTAATGGTAATGGTAGGTTTTGAGTGTTTATAAGTTGTGGGATTCGTTATTTATAACTCATAAAATTTTTTACCGAACAAGCAAAGTTCTGACTCGATTAAGGGATCATTTATGACATTGCAATATTATGTTCTTCATGCCTAATTTAGTCATTTATTGTGTCTACCCGACTTGGGGAGCTGACATGGTTGACTAGATAAAAGTCGAAGCCGGACGCGATAATAAGTGTAACTTGAAAAAATTTGATTGATGGGACATCCAAATTACCCTAGTCACCAATCCAAGTAGAAAAGGCAACAACGAGGACACTCTTGATGGTGATGCTAATATTCGATTGAGCATGAGTCAAAGTCATTCGAGCATAAATGCCAAATCGTGAAGAAGAGGAGGAAGAGCATTACTATTGAAACTGCGAACCCGACAGATAAGTCCATTAATTAGTCAGAAATAAAGTAGAAAAAATGTGTATCAAAATTTAGTAGTCGTCCGGGTTCAAATTTATGAAACACCTTGTAAAAACTATAGGGGACATCTTGTAGGAATAGTACTACATGGCAGGGGAACTTTGACCAATTTTTGTGAATAGTAGTTGATCAATTACTGAATATATCCCTACTTTTCTTCTCATTTTATTCTATTTCAAACGATAAATTTATCTCTCTTATTATCGGAAACGAGAGGATTTAAAATTTCATTATCTTGCAAAGAAATTAACATCTCATTAATCTCAAAACAAGCACGAACAAGTATAGAAAATTCCAATTCAATATTAGAATGTAACCCATCTAAATTCTTGCAAAATGTGTGGTTATTTCTTCTTCTTTTAATTTATGGTAGAAATTATATATTTTATAGTATTAATCATGAAATATGTATACATTTGAGTATGAATTATGATTTTTGTTTTAAATTTCTGTAAATTTGAATATATTTAAGGTGTGTTAATTGAAAAATCAATTTAAAAGGTGTAAACCGTTAAGATTTAGTTTGTTAACCGACCTTAACAGATGTCTATTAACAAATTTATAGTCTATCAATATATTTTATCAACGAAGTTATTTAAATCTTTTTTTTATAAAAGAGTTATTTGTAATTTACATTTTATAAGTAAAGTTGTTTTCCAATTAATCATGTTTCACTCAGCCTTTTAGCCAAAGGGACAATCTTCTATTTGTGTTCCATGTCTTCAATAAAATGGTATCACAAACCCTTTTCCAGTGTGATGTTGGTATTTTAAAGTTTTTCAGGGATATATAAGTCAATTTCTCTGGGAGGAGTAGATTTGCTGGTAAAAATGTCCAATTGGTTACTGAGCTTATAAGCTGGTTTTAACTTGGTCAATAAATTTTATTTTATTTTATATTAGTCATTCACTTTTACTATTTGTTTCATGTTCGTCAATGAACTTTAATTTGTTCCATATTAGTCGTCCAGCTATAAAATTTTGTTTAGCACTGGTTACTGTGTTAGCCTCTTTGCAATTCATAAATTGTCTACCTGAGTTAGCAGTGGTTTAGAAGTTTTCAAATGAGTCTTCTCACCAATATAGCAAAAATATATGGTGTTTTCAACTTTAAAGTGGAGATTAATTTGAAATTAAACTTAAATTTTATGAAGAAATTATAGCAAATGTCTATTTACATGTAGCACTTTTGAAAAGTGGCCATTTTGAACAAATATACCCCAATAAATTATTTAAACTCTTACTATATATTTTTCAAATCTAATTAATTCAAAATCAGATCTATTTTTCACTAAATTCAAATCTTACTCCACCACCTACCATATCATGCCACGCCACTGCTTTCGCGCTATCGTTGCCACCAATTAATCCACCCCAAATAAATTACTTTTTGATTAAGCAAAAATTCAATAGGTTTTGTACTAGTTTAGTTTGATTGTTTTTATATCTGAAAATATGTTAAATATGATTGCTCAAAAATTATTGGAAGAAATTAAGTTTATGAATTAATATCTGATTGAAGAAGAAGAAGAATGTGTAAAAAGGAAAAGCAAATAAAGTGGATTGAGGTTCGACAATCTCAAGTCGTCGATTCGACACGGTGGAACGCATGACTTGAGGTCGTTTAGGGAAAAAAATTACCGCCAATTGTTGGATTGACCGATAATTTTTTTTTTCTTTTTCTTTTTTCGACAGTTGAATAAAAAAAAAAGGACAGTTCAACTATGTTTCGACAAAAGAGTACATAGGTTTTTGCACTAAAAAATTGCCATTTTTGTAAATGTTATTAAAAATTGCTATTTTTAAAAATCACAACATGCATTTGTCTATATTTTTAAATTTTCCAAATTTTATTGATTAATTTGGAACAAATTAAAGTTTAGTGATCAACATGAAATAAAACTTAAAAGAGGGATGACTAATTTGGAATACACTAAAGTTGTGTGACCAATTTAGTTTTTTACCTGAAAATTGCACCGTTTTTAATTGTACACACTCAGATACTGAACACATCTAAAAAATTGCAGCCTAAAACGCAAACAATGCTGGGTTTAGCCGCTGCAGCCGCTCCCTCCGCCTCCACTTCCGCCGCCTCCGCCGTTACTTCACTTGCCAACGCCGCGCACGCTAACAATTTCTCCTCCCCCTTTTCTTCTCTCGACCTCATTTCCAGAACTTTCTCTCCCTCCAACCAACCGGTACTTATTTTTATTCTTCTGCATAATTTTTTTTTAGTAAGTTCAATTTTTCTTGAATTTCCGGTAATTTAATGTCTAGCCTCTGTATTTTTTGGAATTACGTGGGTTTAGTTGTCGGCGGCGTCGTTGAAGTTAACTTCATATCGATTTAAAGCCATGGCCGATACTCTTTCCACTCCGAAGCTCGACTCCCAGTCCTCTGTTGCTGGTATTGTCTTTTGGTACTTGTTGGATTATGTGTTCTCCCGTGCCCGCGTGTAAACCTACTAATTGTTTGAATGTATGTGTTGTTAGGAAGGAGGCAAACGTTGATTTCACTGTCAGACAAGAAGGACTTAGCGTTGCTTGGCCGTGGACTACAAGATTTGGGGTTAGAAATCCTGCACGCACACACATTCAGAGACATTATCCATCTGTTTGCTTTTGCATTTCCAGTTGATGTATACTGAGAAAGGGACAGGAAAGCTACTCATAAGTGTTTTCATGTGATGGATTTTTAGTAAAAATGTTTGTTTTAGAATTTCGGTCATTGATGATTGAGGAACATTTTATAGCATTATAACTTAGTAATTTTGCCTGGACTTCTACTGTCCCTGAATTATTGGGTTCCTGTAATAATAGCTAAATTGAATTTTAGAACATGCAGTTTAGTGATTTTACCCCGTTTCCTTCTGAGAACAATAGCAAAAGAAGTGAAATGTGACTTTTATGTGGGAGATGCAAATTTAATTTGCCCCTTTATTCATTGAAGTATTATTTCTGAAAAGTCTCTTTGCCTTCTTCATGTATAATATAGAATTTGTTAGTGTTACTTGAGGATAATAGGGCCATGATGAATGTTCATAGTTCTCATCTAAAATGCCTGTGGATTGTGGCGAGACAGTGTGAGGGATTATAGTGATAAATGGACGCTGAAGTTGAAGAATTTGAATTATAGAGATGTTTTTCCCTTCTTTGGGTAAGTGCAGAGATCAAGGAGTGCGTTATACAAATCTGGGCATGTCAAATGATGGAGTGATGCATTATCATGGTCAATAAGAGCATGGTAGTTTTATCTACCATGATTTTATATGTAATATACTCAAGGAATGGGAGCAAATCAGTTGTGGAAGGTGGGAGCACAGTTGAAATGGTGATTAATCATGTTTAAAAACCAACACGCTGCTAGAATTTGAATCAGTTGTGTAGTTGTTATTAATGACATTCCAATTATTTATCGCATTGATAATTTCTGTTTGCAATGAAATACTGGATAATGGAGGGATCATAATGGAAGAGAAATAGGGAAAATTCTATCTCATGGGCATCAAAATGTATGTCTACAAAACCCTATGATATAGGATTAAATTGTTTGGCTACTTTTAAAATGTACCTCGCATAGTATTCTCATCTTATATGAAAATTCAGTCCACTGTTAGTTGGCATCTGACACTGTTTCTCCTTATAACCTGTTTTTGATTTTGTAGATTCACTATTGTGTCCACTGGAGGAACAGCATCTGCTCTGGAATCTTCTGGAGTGTCTGTGACCAAAGTTGAAGAGCTTACTTGTTTCCCCGAAATGGCAAGCCAATTCTCCTGCTGCTTTATTCAACATTGATTTCTCTCGTCATTGGTTCAGTCCCCTTGTGTTGTTATATCTTTGCAAAATTCGGTTGCCCTCCACTTGTTTTTCTTTTGTTTCAGTTTCTGCTTTCTTTCCTTCTTGTCCAGCCAAAATAAACATTCCTGCAAGGAATGTGATATTCCACTTCTTTTTCTTCTCTTGTTTTATATTCTTGCTACATTGATTCCCTGGGAAGACAATATTAACATTTGATGCCACTAACTCATGAGTTTGTGCCCCTGTGTGCATTTATAACAAATTTGAGAGTGTGTTTGAGCATCCAGCATGCTCATGTGTGATGTATTATAAAAAGCGGTTAACTACGAATGTCCCAAATATATTATTGTTGTTCTGTTACAGCAGAAATCGTCGATATCATCATTCTTTAAGATTACCAAGTCACCTCAGAATTTGTTGGATGACGCGTCACTAGTACATTATTGCTCTTGCACAATTTTTATTTATTTATAGAATATCACTCTTAGCTGTGGCATCCAAGAAAATGAGGATTTGTTCCGTTTCTTTACTCTCTCTTTTTCCATCCTGCACAGCTTGATGGCCGTGTTAAACGTTACATCCTAACGTACACGGGGGCATCCTTGCTAGAAGAGATCAGGAGCATCACATGGAAGCCCTTGAGAAGCATGGAATTGGTAAGTTAATACTTCTCATCAGCAGAGCAGTTAGATGTCCCATACATATAACTTCCTGAACAGTTGCTTACCTTACTACATAGTATAGAAACTTATGCCAAAGGATGTGCCTCATTACAGTAAAAATTGATCAAAGGCGTTCAGTTTCTTATAAATCATTACAATAATATAAGTCTTATTTTTTCACTCTTCATTTTTTTTTCGTCCAATACGACGTAGTTTTGGGTGAATGACATTTTTCACGTCTTTTCTCTCCACCAACTCCGTTTCTCCAAAACCTCCCCAGCCCAAATCCACAAATTCGTGAGGCTCAAAGAATGGATACTGAGAGAAACAATGAACAAATGAAAAAGTAAATTAAAAGTGAAAATCCTAACCCCAAATTTGAAAAATGTAAAGAATTTTCTAGCCCTTACATAGCGATTGGGTAAACACCACAAAGATTTGATAAGATTTCGAGTATATTTATATGAACCTTGTGAATTTGTGGATCTAGAGCTGGGAGGTTTTGGAGAAACGGGTGGAGAGAAAAGAGTGAAAAAAATAAGACTCTTATATTATTTTAGTGATTTTCATTATATATGGAAAATTACTAATGTAATATATGAAAGCAATTGTCCCTATTTATTTTGATATTTACATTGGAGTAAGTATGTTTCTTGAGTTTTTTGGAATATTAAATTAAATCTTCAGCTTTTGTATTAATATTTTTGAATGAATATTGTATGCTTTTTTTGGGGTTACCAATTGTATTAAAAGTGTATGAGCAAGAATATGATTTGAGATTGGGAAAGGAAATATGGATTGATTTAGTACAAATTTTCCAGCAGAAGAGTGTGTTTTTGAGCTTTTTCGACAGAGGCAGATGAATTTCAACATTTTACTACATTGATTTAAAAGTGAATTATATTAAATGTTATGTTCAAAAATATGTTTTTTATATTTATCATTTGCGTATTATATATTCAAGCAATGCCTACCAAACGTGCAACGCACGTATCAAAAACTAGTGGTTATGTTAAGGCGTGCTGTATGTGTAATATGTATGGGACATACGATTACATCTTTCATCAGTTATGTGAGCAGCTTACTTGAAAAAAGGAAATACTTACTTCCTCTTAGTTGTATGTCTTGATACTCTTTTGTGGTCCTTTTCTATGATAATACATGTGCTACTTCTCAAATAGTTCTCTTGCAGGTACATTTGATGTGGTAGTGGTGAACTTATATCCTTTCTATGACAAGGTGTCATCTTCTAGCAAAATCTCTTTCGAGGAAGGAATTGAGAACATTGATATTGGTGGCCCTGCCATGATTAGAGCTGCTGCTAAGGTTTGTTTTGTGTTTTCCTAATGAGAAATTGTGAAGGCCATTTAAAATAATGGGTATAATTTTCTAGAACATACTGATATTATTTTTCCATAGTCTGGGGAATTACAGCACCCTCGTGAACCTTAAATTCTTGCTCGAAATGTGGTTTTAGCTGGGTAATACATCCTTTAAGTTTTGTGTGTAATATGTATCATACTAATGTATAAAATTGGACGAAACATGTATCAGTGACAGCATCTTGTGTGGTGGGCAGATAGCGAAAAAAAAAATTTCATGTATTTATTTAGCGTTGCTTATCACAATCTAGAATAGTCAGCAACTTTTTGAGTTGTATAAGCACATTGTAAATTGTGGAATTTGTTCAAAATGGACAAATTACTGTATTTTGATATCGTATGTGCCAAAAGACCATCTATGGTAATACAACCAGCCTCAATTATACAACTTCTGTTTTAAAAAAAAATCAATCTCTGGGTAATACATCCTTTAAGTTTTGTGTGTAATACGTATCATACTATTGTATAAAATTGGACGAAACATGTATCAGTGACAGCATCTTGTGTGGTGGGCAGATAGCAAAAAAAAAAAATTCATGTATTTATTTAGCTTTGCTTATCACAATCTAGAATAGTCAGCAACTTTTTGAGTTGTATAAGCACATTGTAAATTGTGGAATTTGTTCAAAATGGACAAATTACTGTATTTTGATATCGTATGTGCCAAAAGACCATCTATGGTAATACAACCAGCCTCAATTATACAACTTCTGTTTTAAAAAAATCACTCTCTTTTGTAGTCATACACTTGTTTCATGTCAGCTTGCATAGAAAATGAACTACTTTGCTGGTTCAGTAACACCTTAATTTTAGTAAGGGAATTTTTTTTTTTTTACTTTTTCATTGAACAGAATCACAAGGATGTTTTGGTCGTAGTTGATTCTGATGACTACCCAGAACTCTTGGAATTTCTAAGAGGCATGAGGATGACCAGCAGTTTAGGAGGAGGCTAGCTTGGAAGGCTTTTCAGCATGTTGCTTCTTATGATTCTGCAGTTTCAGAATGGTTGTGGAAGCAGGCTGGGGAAGGTACTTGTCGCGTAGGTTTAATAATTCTTTTTAGAGCCAGAACAAACTAACCTTTGCCAATGCCCAGTGCAAATTGACAAGTTTTGAGTACCCAAATTGTACACCTAGGATAATGCTATTCGATGACACTGGTCAATTCAAAAATAAATCTGGAACATTCCCACACATTTAAGACATATTGTATCTGTGTCCTGATCTAATGGGTTATGTTCTAACAATTGAAATTTGTTCTGTCTTCAAAGATAAATTTCCTCCGAGCCTCACTGTACCTCTATCCTCAAGAGTTCACTTCGTTATGGTGAAAACCCTCATCAAAAGGCTGCATTTTACGTAGACAAGTCTCTCTCTGAGGTTAATGCTGGCGGTATTGCAACTGCTATTCAACACCATGGAAAGGTATGACATTAAAGTCATTGTTTATGACCATCTTTACTTTCAGGCCACTTTATGCTTGTGCTTATATGATATATATGTCTGTATGCAAGTGTTACAAGTGAATCTACAACTTGTCAACGGTCATTTCACTTCGCACAAATTCTTAGGTAGGATTGGAGGAGTGGTATTTCTTGTTTAGTCTTCCAATTTTTTGTCCTGATGCGTGACATGCAGTGATACACGGGGCATGTGTTTTAGCTTCAAATGTATGAAAGATACAGTAGTAGTACTGTTTTATTAAAGGTAGTTTGAAAAGAGGATGGTGGAAGGATTTAGATGCTAGTTGGGGATGCCTTGAACATGAGATGAAGACATCCTATTTCTGAGTAAGGGAAGAACACATAAAATTCTTGCCTGTTTCTGTTTTTTCATTTCCTTGGTTCTATACCTATAATGGAGCATCCTGGCATTGGTCCTCTTGAAGTGTGTACAGACCAAAATGGTCCTACCTATGGATAAAGGATCAGTGAGGATTAAATTTCAATTATGCGTTTCGTCTTGCATTGTATTTATTTTCCATATCTGTCATGAAGTTGCGAATCCCAATGGTCCTGCCTAAGGATAAAGTAGTGTTATTAAATTTGAATTATGAATTACGCCTTGCATCCGTTGTGTTTGCTAAATTTTTTATTAAGTACAATAAGTCAACATGCGGGTTACTAGCTCTAATCATTTTGTGTTTGGGTGGATTTGGAAATGCAAGACTCATGTCCTACAAATGCTTTTACTCGTAATGTGTTTTCTAATATCTATTATTTGTTGTTTTCAGATTTCCACGTACATTTTTCTGTAGCATCGGAATAAGATTATCTCATTATATATGATGAGCGGCTTTTAATTGTAACAACAATGCAGCTTACCTTTTAATTGATCTGATTCTTTTGTACAGGAGATGTCTTATAATAATTATTTAGATGCTGATGCAGCTTGGAACTGTGTGTGTGAGTTTAATAAGCCAACGTGCGTGATTGTGAAGCACACAAATCCTTGTGGAGTAGCATCACGCGAAGATATTATTGAAGCATACAGGCTAGCTGTGAAAGCTGATCCAGTTAGTGCTTTTGGTGGTATAGTTGCGTTCAATGTTGAAGTTGATGAGGTAAGTTTGGTCATTGGATCTTTTATATTATTAGCACTTAGAATGTAGTCTCATCGCCTGGTCAAACTTCTAGAGTTATGAGCTTTGGAGAATGCCTACCATGTTTGGCTAAGATTAAAAAGTTAACTTTATGGTAAATTTACTTAATAAGTATAAATATGTAAAATATGGGTCTTCATCTCCTACCCACTTATGTTGCCTACTTATAATGTCCACGCTGAGGTGGCATCACATAATTGGTAGCTTATGGTCCCACACTCATTATTTTTACCAATCATATGATGCCACCTCAGCGTGGGCATTATAAGTGGGCAACATAAGTGGGTAGGAGATCATAACCCTGTAAAATATTACTTAAAATAAATAATTTTTTTCTTTTTGATCAAAATTGAAAATAAGTAACATTTTTTTTACTTAAAATGTAAGAAATTGTATCATATCCAAACATATTTTGGAAATAAAAAGTTAAATAACTTTTACTTCTTTTGTGTCTTAGCTAAACATTATAACATGCTTTCAGTGCCTAGAACATGGTTTTACTGCTTTTCTTTATTGTGAAACCTTATCTTTGAAAGGAGCAAAAACTATTATTCATGGTTTAGCTTTTCATGTATTGATTTGTTTGACAGGCTATTGCAAAGGACATTCGAGAATTTAGGAGTCCAACTGATGGAGAAACTCGGATGTTTTATGAAATTGTTGTCGCACCCAAGTACTCTAAGAAGGGGCTTGAGATTCTCCGAGGGAAGTCAAAGACATTGAGAATCCTTGAGGCAGCTAAAAATAGTAAAGGAAAACTCTCTCTCAGACAAGTTGGTGGGGGCTGGTTAGCTCAGGATGCAGATGATCTAACCCCAGAAGATATCCAGTTTAATGTTGTTTCGGAGAAGGCTCCACAAGAAAGCGAGCTTAGTGATGCACAATTTGCATGGCTTTGTGTAAAGCATGTGAAGAGCAATGCCATTGTTATTGCAAAAGTTGGTGTTTCTTTTATAATTTTTTTATTTTTTCTGTCAGAAAGATGTTCGATTTTGTTCTGACTTGCAGAAAGTATTTCTAACTATCACGTTTGTCTACAGAATAATTGTATGCTAGGTATGGGAAGTGGGCAACCGAACCGTCTTGAGAGCTCGAGGATAGCATTGAGGAAAGCGGGGAATGAAGTCAAGGGAGCTGCTTTGGCCAGTGATGCTTTCTTCCCATTCGGTAATTACTTCCCTTCAAAACTGAATTATGACTTCAGTTTTCAACTTCAGAAATAATGCTAAAATTTGTTGAATCTAAATCCGAGTTTTTTTGTTTTACAGCCTGGAATGATGCTGTTGAAGAAGCATGCCAAAGTGGGATCAGTATTATTGCTGAGCCTGGGGGGAGCATCCGGGATGCTGATGCAATCGACTGCTGTAACAAATATGCAGTATCACTTCTTTTCACCAATGTGAGGCACTTCAGGCATTGATTGGTTAGGGGGCGGGGAACGGATTCACCGCCATATAACCAAGCATCGACCACCGCCACTGATCACTAGTGATTTCAACTTCATGCGTGCAGGGTTGTTTTCTTGGCAAGAGGTGCTGCTGCCAAGCTACATGCTTGGATTTTTTTCTTTGGATTATGTTTTTCTGGGGTTGGGGCTTAAGTTAATTCTAAAGTTTTGGTAGCAACGTTGCATGATCTCTGATAATGTATTTTAACATGGCATCCGCATTGTAATGGGGATTCTAAGACTCATGATGGGAAACTCTCTCTCATTCTTTTTTCGTTCATTTCCTATATCGATAGTGCATCCGCATTGTAATGGGGATTCTAAGACTCATGATGGGAAACTCTCTCTCATTCTTTTTTCGTTCATTTCCTATATCGATAGTGAAAGTGGAAAACTCCGCGTAGAGGTATCCATATAAAATATCCGAATCTATTGATGTTTTCAGAAAAAACAAAATAAAATAAAATGATCAAACGGCTAATTAATGAAATCCAAATTATGACATTTTTCCTGAAGGCCCACACAGCCCGGCCGACCAGAGGTGGAAAGTGCTGTAAGTAAGCAATTTGTGTGCGCTTCTACAAATTTATAAGTTGGTCAAATAGTATTTTTATTTACATATACCGTAAAACCCCAGCTTTTATCCTGTTTATAATCCACTGTAAATTACAAAAACAATAATCGAAAATCAAGCACACGTTCACACAATATTTGGCAATGGAGTACGAATAAGAATTATAGTTAGAAATTGAGAATCTGCACCCTCTGTGAAGTGCGTAGTTTACAACAAATTACAAAATTCTAAAACAACTTATCAAGGAGAGTGGAGTGGTGTATCGTATCAAGAACAAAATCATAGCAATTGACTAGCGGTACTAGATACAGCAGACAAAAGCCTTTTTAACCTACAGTAAATTAGTAACAATCTTTGTTTGAGATCTTACACGTAGAGAGGTGATGTAGTCTGCTTCTTTCCTCTGCTTGAAGAAGATTGATTTTCTGTAAAAGCGACTCCGACTTTTGACCTTTCATCATCATTCTTCCAAGCCGCAGAAGACAGATATCACAAATATGCTAATTTCATAAACTGGCAGACGCTGTAAAACAAGACAATGATATATCTTTCTTCTTTCCATACAAACTCTCCTGCGAGCAATTTCCCAACTGATTAAATAAGATTTCAGATTCTCTTCCTCCGACCATTGTAATACCGAAAAGCTCGACCAGCAAACAAGATTTACCCTACAAGTACAAAGATGCCGCGAAAACAATATCCTCTTGATTTTGGCAACAGCATCTTCAAATTTCGCATCTCGAGCTGCGTCTCACCAATGGATTTTGCCGCTTGTATCAGCTGCTGAAGAACTTCCTCCAGTCTCCGGATTGCCCGGATCAAGCTGCCTTCAAAACCTGTGTAATTTCCATGATTTGGTAGAATTTGGATCCTTTGGCCCAGGCATACACAGCCTCCATGATATCACATCTGAAAGAACTTACGAAATTCTCAACATCAATCTGCACCTGTAAAAAACCGCAGACCAACAATATTAAGAAAAATGTCAACAAATGCAATTTTTAATTTTGAGTAAAATGTCTACCCTATAAAACTTTTTTGTACAAAGCTAGACCACCTTTATAATCTAGCTTTTTTTTTTTTTTCTTTTTCTGATAAGTAATTCTAGCCATGCATTCAAAACTTTTGCCTCAAAAGTTATTGCATCTTGCTAATACACACCACTCGTATTGAAACCCAAGTACCAGACTTTTTAGCAATCTACTCAAAACCAAAAATAAAATTTATAAGCACCTTGCACTCAAGCTGAACTTTAGCAACTCTCCGAGCTGTGTCACGAAGTTGAGTAAAAAGAAATTCAAGTTCATCCCGCGGCTTTTGTGCTTCCTGAAGCTTTTCTTGCCATACAAAACATGAAAGAAGTGATACCATCTCCTCCACCTTCATGTCCTTGAAAACCCCACTAAACATAAGTTCTGTCAGCGTTAATTCATCTGCACTGCTGATTTCACCATAACTTTCCCCTTCAACTCCACAACATCATCACTTGTAATGTATCTGCACGTTTCTTAAATTTTCAACATTAGGAAAGACACATCTAACCAACCATTCAAGCATAGGGAGACAAATGACTGTGGACAAGGAATATATCTACCGACACAACATATTCAAGACGAATCAACACAAACCACGTGCAACGACAATACTTGAACTATTCTTTCAGGCATAACACTTATCTTAAAAAACAGATGCCTCTCCTGCATGACTGGTAAATGGTCGTATAACATCTTGAAAGTTACTTAGGGCACAAACTTGTTAGAGCCAGTAAATATCGAAAATTATACAAATATATATTATGGAGAAATGCTCAAATTAAATGTTAGGATTATATAGGAAAGAAACGTATCATATAAAGGGAAAGAAACAGTTTCAGGTGCATGAAATGGCTGAGTGCAGACCTTGATCATATGAATGGAACTGAGGTCTAGAACTTATTATAATGAAAATTGCTGCAATTGAACTCCATCTTCAAGCAATAAGTTGGATTTACTTGGCCGAAAAAGCAAGGGAAGGAGAGGGAACAGTTAGTCACATATAATATAAGAAGAGATACCCTTGCTCATTAAAGACTCTTCTCTCATGTCTTCCTGGTGTAATTACTCTTTTAGTTAAGGAGATTGCTTAGGAAATCAATATCATGACACAATTTAGTAATTCTTTTCAAGGAAAACATTAAAATAGAAAACACACAATGTTCACATTATCTTTTGAGAAAAATTTCAAAAGTAGCAAACTCAGAGTCAGGAATTAAAAAGTACGAGAACTGATAATATCAACGAAACGCGTCATAAGCAAGATACACAGTACAGTTAGAGAAATATGAACAGCAGATTTGCAAAAGCCAGTATTGACTTAGGTAGAAGGATTTGTTGATATTTTCACTAATGATATACAACAGATCTCAAATATAAAGGTAAGAGCAAGAAAATCTTGACACAGAAACAATATGGAACCCTAGATGTCATTAATAACATGATACTGCCCAACCTTAAAAAGAGGCAGCAAATGTGTCCAGTTTAAAAGAATATGCCATGCATGAACTCCAAAGAAGGAATAAAAAGTGATGAGGTAATCTTACCCAAGTCTCCTCAGTACTCTTTTCCTTGCTTTGAGTTCATCTTTGAAAGCCAAGGCTGACGAAGAACGCATTGTTCTCCTTATCGATTTGATTTTGGCTGTAAGTTCTTTCTTTTGGTGCAGAACTCTGAGCTTTTGCTCAATCAGAGGAGACTTCGCAATTTCATGCTTTTCAAACAGGTTCTCCAAGGCTTCTATCCTTTCGTACTGTCTTCCTATAGGAGCTGCTTTGAACCTGAAGATAAGGTGTTAACAGAAACTTGAAAAAATGAATAAGTGTATCAAAAACTACAAGGAAAGAAAATATGCAACCTACTTTCATGTCATCTTCAGGATCTAAGAAAGGTATGCCTTCTTTTGCAATTCTAGAGACAACTTCAGGCGCTTTCTTGAGTGTATTTTCTCGAGATTGCAATGGCAAAAGATCTCTCGGTATTGGTAGCCGAGCACTACTTAAACTGTCGATCTTCCATGAAATAACCAGGACATAATTTGATTATACATAGAAGGAAAGAGAGAAGTTAAACATCATAATCAATAATACTTAACATTTGCATATGAAACAAAAAGAAGACAGGAACAAGTTAATTATATTGTCATCAATATGTATGAAGAGATCTTTTCTTGACCTCGCATGTGATGCTATTCTTGGTAATATCAACAATCTTTAACATTGTGGATAAATAAAATATAAGTTTTAGTTAATACAATAATTACCATTGTTGTCTTCGTTGACAAAGATCCCAACTGAGTTTCCCAAGTGCTACAGATTCTCACTTATTTTCTCAACAAGTTTTAAGAAATGATCCCAAAAGGAAGATACAGCTTTATGCATGAGAGATCAAATACATGAAAGACATTTGAGAATGACAGTATAGTCAAGACTTTACCTGCGAAGTAGGAATAGAAATAACAGCTGGCTCTCCAGGGTCCTTCAATGGGACGATCTTGATTGTTTTTTTAGCGACTTCATCTTTGTGCACTCTACATCTTGTGAGAACGTCCACTGTATAGTTTGCATCCTCTGCCTTTTTATTCACATCATCTAAATAATATATGGAAAATTAGTGACGTGGATTGAACAAATAAGGTGATCCCATGCCTTTACAGGCGGTCATCTTACCTTCAGAAAGCCCTGTAACCCTTTCAAAATTGATTATGACACCCCATGTGACCTCATCTTTGATAGAGAATGATGATGAAGACTCATCATTCTTCGTACATTGGATGCATACAAGCCTTCCGGGCTGCAGAAAGGGTAAACAGTGTTTTCGAGAGAAGACAATATCACGGACATCCTTCTTCAAAGTTTTATACTGTTGTAGCAGAGAATAATAATTTTCCAAGCTGTCTTCTTCTTCAATTATAATTGAATCCCTCTCCTCTTCAAGGACTTTTGCTTGTTTCTGCAAGTATAAAATCCTTAAATACTAGCATGGATTACATATTCCAGATATAGAGCAACGGCTGGAAGGAAAGCATACACATCGGATCAATAAACTGACCTCGAGTTCAGGAATAGCTCGGTCTGCTTGAAATTGATAAAATGAATTACGGAGTAAATTTTCAGGATCACCATCTTCAGATCGAATTTGATTCAGAAGCATGTTGTAGCTTAAGTGAAATGCACTGAAATGCAAAAGAACAAACCATGAGAAAAAAGTCATTATCCATACAATTAATACACTGTCCATTGGTCATTTTTATCATCAAACACCAAGCTGCATACACTACTGCATTCAAAACACAGAAACCGACTTGTCCATATTATAAGGTTGATGGCATTGTGCGGGAAAAGACTGAGTGTGGAATAATTAACTTATTTTCCAGGAAAAGATGGGCCAGAAAGCTTTGATACATTATTCAAGCAAAGACAAATCAGGTACATGGTCCATGAGACACACTAGACATCAATATTTTGGAAATTACATTTTCCATAAGAAAATGTGTTGATGTTGCAAAAGTAATATCCCTGGCCGTTAAATGTTATATTGCCTTGTGCATACAAAAAAGAGCTCATGACGGAATTCTTGATTACCCATAGTTTCTCTCTTAAGAAAAATATCATGTACAAGCCAAACAGGAATAGAACTTCATCATTAACATTGATCAAGATGCTTTACACCCAAACTTAAGGCTAATTAGGAGAATAAAAGTTTCATATGTGTACCTATTCAAAGAATCAGCACTTCCTTTTAACATCAATTTAGCTGTAGAAGGTTCTATCTTTTCATCAACCATGAGAATGCAGATACCACGTTCATCAATTCCTCGACGACCAGCACGACCACTCATCTGTATGTACTCCCCACTGGTTATCCATCTAAACTTATCTCCATCAAATTTGCGAACATTAGTGAAGACAACAGTTTTTGCAGGCATGTTCAACCCTATGCTGAAGGTCTCTGTGGCAAATAAACACTAAAAGAAATTGATTCAATAAGACAACACGCATATATATATATAAACATGAAGATACTTTGAAGAACACGAAGTTCTGTTATTCGTTCTCCCCCCAGGGGTAGAAGGTGTGTTCGGTGTAATGACGCCAAAAAGAATAAACAAGTAATTGACATCAATAAAAGCATTGAACAGAAAGCCTGCCACTCCCAATATAATTATTAATTTAATAAATTAATAGAACTAAAAGTTTCGACACCATATTTTTAATCAAATTTGTAAGCCATATGGAAACTCAATACAAGGTTATGGTGGAGATGGCATCAAATATTGCATTGAAGACATCAAAGAGCACACTATAAACATATTTCATGAACTAGTTTTTGCGTTTTACTGCTTTAGAAAAATCAGTGAAACTCTAATTTGGGGCATGGCATTTAACGACATTCCAAAAGTAGCATGTGTACAAGCAGCAAAGCGGGGGGTGAAACTATCATATAGTAAGTATTCTTCTGCCAACCTTGATGAATCCTTCCTGGAATAGGATTTCAATGACTTCCTTCAGTATGGGAAGCAAGCCAGAATGATGCACACCTATTCCTCGTTTTAATAGAGGCAGCATATTTGACACCTGGAATTATTCAATATAACACAAAAAGGATAACTAGACATTGATAAGCAAAGAAATATTGGGGTAGTTTGCAAAAGTCATAATAGGAAGAAAATCATTCCATGTATTAATAAAGTAAGAAACATCTTACCTGGGGCAACTTTTTATCATCATCTGATAGCATGTCCATGGCACTCCAGAAAATGGTTTCAACGTTCACTTTCTCATCATCATCATTTAGATCCATTTTAGCCATCTACGAGAGGAAGAACATTATTTTTTGTCTACCAACTATTGAAGGCACATGTTAGAAAATAAATATCGATAATAAATAAAAATTAAATCTCATGGAGGATTAATTCTCTTAAAAGGTATCAATCAGCAAAAACAAAGAAATGGGTGACTAAAAATTTGATGAAAGCCAGATACAGATAATGTTATATATGTGCCATAAGAACATCCCTAAAATTACAGATAATACCCTGGCATTCTTTTACATAGTATGGTACTAGTCTACTAGATTAAGAGGAGCTCATACCTGCATGGCAAGAAATTCACATTCCCTTTTGCTGAAGCTGAAACATATGACTGGATCATATTGACGCTGAATAATCATTTTCACCATTTTAAATATGTCACTATCCTCGCCTGCTTTACCAACAACTAACCCTTTCTGCCATTTGCCATTCTCCCTTTTCCTGTCACCTTCACTGACAGGAACAAGCGCATTTAAAGCTTTCTGAAAGCTATCCTCACGAAACTTCCCTTTTTCATCAACCGCTAAATACAGACCATTGCCTCCAGAAGGAAGATATAATGTTGAAGGGTGTTGGTCTGTAGTCAGTATATACAATATGACATGGTTGCTGGTGGACCTGCATTCTGGGGAGACAACGTTAATACCATCGTGCATGCTTCTAAAGTTTAAATAAAACAGGCAGAATTCAGAGAACTATTAAGTTGACAAATTAGTCATATCTTTATTCTCCAAAAAAAATTATAATTTGGCGAGGATATCTCATAACTTCTCTCAAATGAGAAAGCAGTGAGGCTGAGGCTGAGGCTGATTTGTGTTCACAAGTCACATAATTTATCAGATGCAAAATATAGGGATAAGAGAAAAAAATTAAGAGCGAACAGAAACTTGAAAGTCGAAACAAAGGAACAACAAAAGGTGTGAGAAAAAAGATGTCAAGGAAGTGACCAGCTACAAATGATGGTATCCACAGAATTTGTAAAGGAATCTCGCTCGGGAAAAGATTTTATGAAAAAACTATAAATTTATCAAAACTAGGTACCGAGCACCTGAATTTTTGTAACCTGAATCCTGATTTTTATCTAGTATTTTGATAACCCCAAAATTTAGCAAAAAATCAATAAACTCTTTCTCTTCTCAATGAAGATGATTTCTCTCCTCAAATAGGGATTTTGGGCCAACTACTACGTTGACTAGAGCAACTAGAGCAGTGACTTGGAACAGTAATCATATACTCTTCTTTAGTTTTATGTAAGCTTCAAAATAGACCTTTCCATAAAGCTATGTCTCAATAAAGCATCAAAATTGGTAGTGTTTTCAAATTTCAAGCAACAGTGATCATTTAAACTAAGGATCGAGACTAGTCAAAATCACCTTGGCTACCCAATCTGCAAACTCCTTTGCATTGGGCACTGTAGCTGAAAGGAACACAAATTGAGAGTTTTTGGGGCCATAACAATACTCTCTTCCCACACAACGCTCTCTCTCTGTCTCGCATGTAATGCACCTCATCAAAATAATCCACGCCACCTCCCTTGTAACCTCTGATCCTTTGTACTGCATGCTTCGCCAGATCTCTGTCGTCATCACCTGAAAAATGAAGTCCCAACTTAGCAATGCAAAAAAGTGGATGCACATCAAAGATGCGTGAATAGAAGCAAACATAAATCAAACCCACCAAGCAAGAGGCATTGGGATCGATTGTGACATCACCTGTCATCAACCCCACATCTGAAAACTCTTCTTTGAACTCTCTGTACTTCTGGTTGCTGAGAGCTTTGATCGGTGATGTATATATAACACGTTGCTTGTTCTGCAGCGACATGGCAATAGCATACAATGCCACAACTGTCTTACCTGCTGATGTGTGCGCTGAGACCTAAAGATGCACTTAAGTTAAAATCAGTTTCACTTCCATCAAAATCTTTTATAATTCATACAACAAATCACTTTGGCCCTATTTGGAGATGAAGAGCTTAGCAAATAAATTAGACTTTCTTTCTTTTCTCTCCCGCTACCAAAATTTTCAGATTCAGTTGAACATGAAAAATGAATATGTGTAATTTTGAATGTTTCACTCTTCATAATGTTGTGTACTCATTTCCTTTGAGATTTCCAACGTAACCAAACATGAGAAAATGGTTTCCTATCTTTCCTCAACTAAATCTGGATTAAACAAGATTCAAAATTTCTGTTGGTTAGTTTTGATTAATTTACCATGACTGACTCGCCATGGTTGAGGCATCTGATGGCTTCGGACTGAAAAGGATCGAGCTTGAATGGAAACTCCTTTGCTGGTTTCACGCCTTCTTGATTCGCCAAAGTCAAATTTATAGGTACATACCCTTCAGGATATGACACGTCATGCACACATGCCACGGAGTCATCCAAACCTACCAACCCATTCTCTCTATGTTGTTTCAGTGGCGGAGCCTCGCAATCCTCGATCGTGTCCTCCAACGACTTCCTCTTCAATGACTCCATATTTGCTTCGCACATAATTAGATTAAAATCATAATCAGTACATATATAAATAAGAGCATGTGTAGTGTATAGGAATACATGTATACTTTTCGATACCCTGGGGTTTTGTAGAGTTTTTCTTGTGCTGGTGGCAGGGGGCAGAGAGGTTATTTCACTGGTTAAACTTGAGGGGCGGCAAGGAGAATACATAAACAACCACATCAAATATTCGAGAAAGATATTGTCGAGAAAATCTCTGTTGCGCAAGGAAGATTACTATCGAGAAACAACAACTTTGGGAAAAAAATTCCAATGAGCTAGAAGAAGAGAGAATGGCGATAAGGCTGCAACTGATAATGGTAACTCAGCAGGCTTAGGTCGAGAGGTAGTTGAAATCAAATCATTCACAATAATCAAATCAACATATAGTTTAAAAGCATGCTTTTAAACAAATAAATCTAATATTACCTTCCAAGTTATGAAGAAGATCACTTATCTTGTAGAAATCACTGCAACAATAGATAAAATTGGTGCCAAGAACAAGTCTCGCCTTTTCCTCTCTTTCAAGTTAAATTCTTCCCAACAATAAACCCTTAGCCTGGGCACCTCCTGATGTTTTTGCTCTAATGGCTGCTTTTAATTGGGCTATACCTTATAAACAAAGCCCACAATAACCCTTTGTTTTAAAGTTGTGATAATTTCACACTATACTACAAAATGTAAAATAATTTAAAAATCTTATTTAAGCTTTTTTATTAAAAAATCTTGTTTTTTTTTTTTTATATTTTATTACATTTGTTATGTTTGTTAATAAAATGTAGCATTTATTATAACTAAAATAACAAATGTAACAAATGTAACAAATGTAACATGTGCAAAGTACACAAAACTAAAAAAAATAGTATTTTAGAATAAAAAAACATGATAGATATTTTAAGAAATAGTTTATTTATTGTAGTTATTTTTGAAAAAACCCTTTAAATTTTGTTAAAATGTAAAATTCTAAGTCAATAATTAATTGGAGAAATTGCATATAAGTCACTTGTACATTACTTGTTTTAAATTAAGTCAAGACATTTTTAAAATTGTGATTAAGTTATACTTTCACTAATATTTTAAATTAATTCTAAAATTACACTCCACAAATATTGGCGTCTTCTTCCACATCTCCACAAACCTTACCCTCCATCGGTCACTTGGACATGGGTGAGTAGGGCGGTGACTTGGATTCGGTGGTCGCGCGTTCGGTAAAGGAGGTCACAGCGGCGCTAAGGGCTAAACCTAAGTCCGCCGTGATTTAAGTGCTATTTTTTGGCGTGGGGCTGAATTTGATGGCGTGATGCCGAGTATGGGTAAGATATGGGTGGCCGAAGGTGGTTTGCCCATGGTGAAGTCTGAGTCCGTTAGTTTTGGGGTCAGGTCTACCATAAGAAACCTGGTTCTGGTTTTCTGTTTTCTTATGTTTCTTACGTGGATCAATTAGTTAGAAATACTCTATTTTCGTTGAATTCCAATTTCTAATTGCAAGCAGGAAAATAAAAGTACAAAATTACATTCATTCAAAGTTTAATTCTGGTCTCGTTGGTGGTGGCGGTGGATATTGAGGCAGAGGCAAACATTGGGTTGTACACATTCACATGCTGGACATAAACAGGTGGTTAGTATTTGGATTTTGAAAAAAATCGAATTGTATGTAAAAAAGATTATGAAGAATGAAGATATGGAACAAAGATTGGTGACAATGCTCCATCATTTGATTGAATTGGGAAAAATAGAGAGAAGTGAAATATATTGATTCAATATCATTACTAGAGTGTAGCTTGATATTGTATTAAGTTGGCCATTAGAATATTTCATTGTGTTGTTAGTGTGTTTTTTGATACTGTATAATACAAAACAGTATCACAAAATATTATCATAACAGAAATGGTATAGAATTCGCATATGTACTCATAATTTTTATTATAATATATTTTCAGAATCGTCTCGACAAGCCAGTCAAGACCAGTCGCCTTATCACTGCGTACAATAGATTTTAGCCATTTGAAGTAGTCTTCTTAGCTTAAAATGGCAATCTTTAATTTTTCTTGTCAAAACAGTATAACATATAAATGTATCTTAATATATTAGTATCATACATGAAAATATATTAATAAAACAGTATCACATATACAAACTACAATCCAATAAAATAGCAGTATCATATGTTGAAACATTATCATAATAAAACATTATCAAAGATAAAAACATGGTATAAGTATACCATATCACTATATTTAAATAAAAGCAATTATCATAAAACTGTTTCTTGATTGAAGTAATTATATTGTTTTTAAAGTGCTCCATTAGTAGTACAAGACCATTGATATTATTTGCATTCAATAACATTATCATATATTAAAACAGTATCATATATGTTTTACTAGTTGAAATAATTATATTGTTCTTAAAATGTTCCATTAGTAGTATAAGACCGTTGATACTGTTTGCATTCAATAACATTATCATAAATTAAAACAATATCATATATTGAAACATTATCATAATAAAACAATATCAAAGATAAAATCATGGTGTAAGTGTATGATAACACATTTTCTATATAAATCAGTATCATAGGTAAAACATTATCATATAAAAACTAAGTACAAGATATGTTAATGATTAAAATATTGATAATATTCTTAAAATGCTCCATTAGTAGTACAAGATCATGGTTTAAACATTGTCATAATAAAACAGTATCAAAGATAAAAGTATGGTATATATATATATATATACCAATGTACATTATATAGATAAAACAGGATCATACAAAACAGTATCATAATAAAACAGTATCACAACAAAACAATATCATTAAATTAGCATTTTTTTTTACCAATTAAGGATGTACTGTCTTTTAGCTCTAAAATGCGACTTTAATTGAATTAAGTTTTGACCATATGACTTTACAGTCCATAAGTGCCAAAACGATGCTCGCCTTGAATTTACCCTAATTAATTTCTACTAATTTTAACCACATATTATTTTATAAGAATTACAACTTTTATTAATTTTTTAAACTACACGTTTAATTTGTCAACTTTTATTAAAATTTAAAAATGTGATTTCTAACAAAATCAAGCGAAATAAATCATTGCTATAGACTTTAATTAATTTTACCAGAGATTATTTGGTCTAAATAGCCCAATCAAAACATACATGATAAGAGAGTACGTATACGAGCCTAAAGCAAGTAACTAATAAATGTGAAGGCGGTGTTGGCTACGTAGCCTAGTCAAATATGCCAATCAAACAAAATATTTTAACTTACAAAATTTAAGTTGTGAAAACATCTTTTTGCGATAAAAAGACTTAAATACTCTTGTTGGTTATGGCCGATTAGATGTTAGGAATGACCTTAACAAACCATTAGGTCATATAGAGTCGATTAAGAATTGGCGTAATGAGACCATTACGTCGATGAAGAGTCGATTGGAGTTCGTTATATTTTAAATGGTTCAAACACGATAAATTTGTTCTTTAATTAAACCAACTCAATATTTCATCAATGAGCTCAAATTTATATAAATTTAAAGTGAATGTCACAAAATTATACTCAAATGTATACACATTATCATGATTTTATACTACAAAATCCACGATTTCAATCATAAACTAAAGGAACAAAATTTGATATGGGTTGGATTCTAACCAGTGAAATGGGATTTCTGCACTTATTTGAACTCATTTTATATTAATGAAATGTTAATTTATATGCCAAATAGCGAAATTTGGAAGCCTCTTTCCATCAATTATGTATAGATTACAAAAATAAATTTGAAATCGTATGAAATAAAATAAGTAGAAATTTAGATACTAGTATATTTGGTAATTTGTTTTTGTGTGTGTGTGTATGTGTGTACATTAAAGGTTTTAATATTGTAAAACGGATCAAATACTATTTAGATAAAATGGTAGGGTTATCCGTCTATTTACTACTATTCTCACCTTTTAAGATAAATTCTTCCTAATACCAAGAAAAATCTTTATCCCCTTATCCTTCTTTTGCTCTATTGGTAAGAGCATATCTAATGCAACAATGTAGATTATTGTACATGTGGTAAATAAAATAGAGACGGATGGAAGAGCGTCTCCAATTAGATTGTTGATTGAAAAAATTGTAGTTCACATGGACAAGAGAGATGGAGAGTAGTAAATAAATTATAAAAAAAAATTAAATAAAAATTGATTAACACGCATTTCGATATAGATAAATTATAAAAAAATAAAAATAAAAGAGGCTTATCACACATTTCGATAGACATTGATTATAAAAAAAAATGAAGGATATCTAGCACACCGTTATCCTCCACTTTTTCTTTGCCATGTAATCAATTTAGGGTGATGTGGACACTTTTAGTACAATCGAAGAACATTTTAAATACATTCTATAGATTGCTATCTAAGAGCATCTCCAATACAACCGTATATTGCATTAAAAAGTATGCCACGTCACCCCAAATTACTTACATGACAAAAAAAAAAAATTGGAGGATGTTTAGCACACCGTCCACATTGGATGGTGTGCTAGACATCCTCTATTTATTTAATATTATCGAAATGTGTGATAAATATCTTTTATTTAATTTTTTATAATTTACCTCCATCAAAATGTGTGTTAATAATTCTTTATTTAATTTTTTTAATTTATCTATTAATATCTCTTATACACGTGGACCACAACTTTTCCAAGGGAATATTACACATACTACTTACCAATCTTAAAATAATTCATGTTGACGTCAGAACCTGCAACGTTCACGTGTCAATAGATCTCCAGTCACTCCTCTGCCAACCTGTATGTTACCTGTACACTCCGACGACCGTTAGGCGCCAAGATCTCCGAAGAAAAAGTGTCCGGTAGCGATCTAGTCAGCTGGGTATATAGAAATAATACACGGGGAGGTAAATAATTGGGTGTGGGAGAGACAGCATGCGAAGTTTGAAGCGAGTTTAGGGTGGGATTCAAGTGTAAAAAGAGCGTACCTTAGAACAACCGCTTGATTTGAAGCGCAAAAGTCACGATTGATTTAGGAAACAAATCAATCGGATATTTGATCGAGATCCTCCTTCCTTATGGAATAAAGATCATCCGTTACCCATGCAATCTCCGAGATTATCTTCCTCCTTTGAGCTTATCACGTTGCACGATTTTAGGAGATTGTGATTTGATTTCCTTGTGAGGATCGTGTGCCAATCCAACGCAATCTCTCTTTAATTATTTCTCTGGTCATTCCAACATACCGTCTTTTGCTAATTATAATTGATCTGAAGCTGGCGAAGCCCCATGGGTCGTAGTGAGTGTCGAGGCCCTCCACGGGCCTGCGGCATTCTAGGCGCAGAAGGCTTTAGGCGTTCGATGCCTCCGGTGCCTTTATATCGAATTTCCAAGGCCCTAGCCGGGCCTAGATGAGGCTCTCGATGGGCCTAGATTGGGCTCTTGCTGACGTGGAGGCCCTATCAGAATCGTGTGGTAACAATTCCAAATCTAATAACTTAACAAATTTATTTTAAAAATACTACATAATTAATATTATAATAATTAATAAAATAATGAATTAATTATTTACATGATAAGTCATTCATCTTTATAATACTTTAGTCCCTGTACTTTCTCTTTCATTTCAATTTCGTCTTCTTTTATTTGCAACTCAAGTCCTTTAAATTTTATATTTTTACAAGTTAGTCCCTATATTTATACTTGTATATCAATTTAGTCCTTTATAGTATTACTATTTGATATAGATGTTACAAATAATATTTTGTATCACTGAATATGTTACATATTATACTATGTTATTTTACACATCATGTGTTACATAAATTGGTATTTTGTATCACTGATGTTACGTATGTTACAAATGATGAAATCAATGGTTTTATTTGTTAAATTTGACATTGTGTTACATATCTATATTATACTGATGTTAGATAGTATCAATGTGTTTTTAAAGTCTAATGTATATTAATGTCTGAAATTATTGAAGTTTAGAGTTGGTTTTGCGTTTATAACAGATTATAATGAGTTTTACATTTAGTATCGTGATGTGATCTGGATATTCTAAATAATATTATATATCATTGTTTGATAGATATGTTACAAATGATATTTTATATCAATGAATATATTCTGATTATATTATATTATTTTACATAGCACATGTTACATGAATTAATATTTTGTATCAATGATATTTTACATCTCAAATTGTAACATAGATTGTTAACATTTGTATCAAACATTGATACACAATATCATTTGTAACATATGTATCAAATAGTGATACTATAAATGACTAAATTGATATAAAAGTATAAATATGGAGATCAAGTTGCAAAAATCCAAAATTTGAAGAACTTGAGTTGCAAATAAAAGGAAACGAAATTGAAATGAAAGAGGATGTATAGGGACTAAAGTGGAGAATTATAAAGATGAATGACTTATCATCTGAGATAACTAAGAACTCAAGACAAATTTACATATTCAGTTACCATATATTATTTAATATAATAAATTAAAATAATAATTTTAAAAAACAATATTTTTAAAATAAATAAAACAAGAATGGTTTTTTGGATCAATTTTTAAAAAGTGGTTTATTTATGAAAGAACCCATTTTTCCAATATACAACTCTAATGGAGATGTTATTCTCCCCGTCTCTATTTTATTTGCCACATATACGATAACCCACATTGTTGAATTGGAGATGCTCTTAGTGGCATGAATATTAGAAGACTTCTCATCTACGTGACATTAATGTTTAATGAATAGGGATTCAAGTTCAAATTTGATCTTCAATACATTATATAGATTGCTATTTATGTGTATTTTATTTTATTAAAATCAAATCAAAATTACATTTAAATATGTATAGAAAAATTAAATCTTCATAGAAAATCTAAATTTTGTTGAATCAACATGTCTAATTGAGCTCTAGACATAGTCTATTTTTTTCCTGTGACGTCTTGTATTGAATTGAAGAATAATTTTCTTATACATTATTTATTTTACTTATGTGACAAAAAAAAAATATAGCAATCTGTTATTGCATTGGAGATACTCGAAGACTTCAAAGTTCAAAGCGACCTCAGAGTTGCTTTTAACTCGAGCTATACATGATAAGAGAGTTCATCTCTGAGACTAATAACATTTCCAAGTAACTCTTTAAACATAAGATGTTCTCTATTTTAGAGAGCTAATCTTTAAAATAATGTTTAAAGAGATTCTCTAAATTAACTTTTTAAAATATAGAGTGTGTTTGACTATCTAAATTTAGAGAGCCAAACTCATTTTTCTATAATTAAATACATTCAAAGAATTCCAATTTTTAATACTCATATGTTGATTAAATTAAATAATATATACAAAATAAAATAGAGAAAAATAGAAGAAAAATCATATAATAATTATGAGGGAAGCACGTCAAAATAAAAAATAGAGAAAAATAATAAATAATTGTTGAGAGAAGTAAATCGAAGTGTTAAAAACAAAGAGGTTGTTGGAGTAATTCAAAAAATTTACTCTTTTAAATTTATGTATACTCTCTAAAATACAAAAAATACTATTTATATAGAGAGAGTATATTGAAGATGCTTTAATGCAAATAAGTAAGTATGCTTTAACACAAATAAGTAAGTGTAAGTTTGGCGAAGATTTTTGTAGATTATAAGCAGTGTGTCCTATGAAATATGTGGATAAAAAGTGGATAAAAGTTGTAGATCATACGAAATTTGTGAATAAAAAATATGTTTAACCAGCGTGTAAGTACTTATAAATACATACAAACTTACTCTAATAAATGTGCGTGTTTCGCATTAAAATATTATACTTGTCTAAAATATGTTTTAAAATAATATGAGTATATGGATCATGATTAAACTAGTTTATACAAAATATTTTAATCGTTATTTATTTGAAAATAAACAAAGACAATAAATATTAAAATAGAAGTGAGAGTCGATGAGAGAGTTTTAGAGATGTGAGATTTGCATAATGAAAGAATATAAGTAAAATTGCATCGTGCTCAAGTAGAAAAGAGAGAACTCGTCTTTATTGTAAGGAATAGATAGAAGATTTTGATTTGTACCATGAAATAATATAGAAAATGAGAGAATAATGAAATACGCTATGGTATAAGAGAAAACTCATTTTTTGAGGTAAGAAGTAGAGAGATAAAATATATGGATAGAAAGAAGATAAAATCAGGTAATAATCTAGTTCGGCCTGCCAATATTACACAAATATTCAATTTCATCATTAATCTCAAAATAGATGTTCAATTTCATCATTAATTTTTCTTTCCAATTTATAGATTAATCTGCAATATACACACAATACAATACAATACAATACAAACATATATAAAGTTGTTAAAGGTTGATTTTGATTTTGAGGGCCTCAATTCTCTGCGCTTGGAGTCTTGGTGGAAGATGTAAATCGTAGGATAACATTTAATTGACAATTTTGTCCTCATATATTTTTTTGTCGATATTGCCCCTAGTCCATTTTAATTTACAATGGTTTCGTAATTTTATAATTTTGTAATTCATCCCGGTCATATTTTGTTTAAGGGCTGCCTTATACCCATTAATGCACCGAAATTGCTAATTAGTAACATTGGGAATGGTTTAATGAACACACGAATGAATTGAAATTATTTTGGTATTAATTCATATAATTACAGGTTTCATTTTGTATTAATTCATTAATTGATACAATTATATTTTAGTTATCAATAAAAATAGATTTTTCCTTTACTGGCATAATTCAGGAATTCAATTCTATTTGTATTTTCATTTACAATAAAACAATTCAATTACTATTTAAATATAGGCGACATGTTACAAATTTGATCTCAATCTTGAATTCATTCTGGTATATCTTATGAACTTCGTGCATGTTTGACAGTGTTGAAATTATTTTTTAAGTGTTTATAAGTTATAAGTTTTATAAAATGCGTAGATAATAAACGATTCGTATTCTTACGAAATGTATGAATAAAAAGTATGTTTGACCAACTTAAATTATAATTTAAATATAGTCAAACAAGGGTTTATGAAATTAATATGATTTTTTTTGGATACAACACACTGATAAATTTCAATTTGAAAAAAAAAAAAAGGATAGTATGTATGGTAACAAAGATGCACAATTTATAGAATGCTGCATACTTTGAGGATGCATAAAGCTCGTAGAGGCAATTTTTTTCTCTATTTTATTTCTTATACTTTTTTCTATCGAAATGACGAAGAGAGGCTATTGTAAAGTTCTAGATTAGTTCGAGGTAGACAAATTTTGAGCTTTTAATTGGATTTGAATGGAGTTTATTATGCTTTTCTTTTTTGTTTCTTTGGACGAAATACGATGTAATAATAAATACGACACAAAAATGATGTAATTTTTTTTGAGGTGATGATAAATCTAATACAATACATGTAAATAAAGACAACTTAAAATCTTTTCTGAGGCTCACTTTTTATTTGATTTGGTAGTATTAATTTATAATAACTTTTGTTTTTGTTAGAGAAGCGAGATTGTCAAAGAGTTATATGGCTATAGCATATTTGGCGATCTTATAAGTTAGTTAAATATTATTTTTATTTACTTATTTTATATGACTCATAATTTTGATTAATTTTTATTTCAACAATCATAAAATCCACTTGTTTATAATTAAAAAAAAAAAAAAAAAAAAAAACTTTGATGGTATTAGTTGTTAGTGTGATTTGATGTATTAAGCACTTCAATTTTATGAATATAAAATGTTATTTTCAATAAATACCATATATTAACTTGACCATTACAATTAAAAAAAAAATTAATTAAATAACATATTTTACACATTAAATGTAAGTTTAATCCTCAAAAGTGTCTTTTAAGTTTTAACGATAAAGTGTGTATTGGTAACGACAAGATAAAAGAAAATCAGAAAATTTTGAGTATCATAACAAATATTGGGCTACTTGAGATTATTTAATTTAGTATTTATTGTATAAATTGAATTGTGGTTAAGGCAATTTTGGATAATTTTCATTCAATTTATCCAAAACATATATATTTGAATAGTAATTATGTCAAAGTGTTGTTACAATTTCTCGTGAAAGCATAAGTATTACATACTAGTTTCATAAAATAAAATAAAAATAAAAATTCTTGTTGAATATTTAGAGTGCATTTGATAGAAATTTTAATATACAAAATAGGTTTTTTCCTTTGACTTACGACACATAACTCTTACAATGTATACTATACAATCGACACACCTACGACTTGTTCGTTGCAATCTTCTTTAAAAAAAAAAAAAAACTTTTTTTTGTCAGCTTTTGATGACTATTCAAACTTTTTCACAACTACAAAGTTTGAATAATAAAAAAATGTGGGCGAAAAAACCCATTTTTTGGAAGAGAATCCATACCAAACAAGCTCTTAATAATGTTAACCAAAATTACTTCCAACTCACAAAGTCCACACGTGAACTTGGGCACAACATTGTAATTTTTGACCACCTTTAACATATGTGTCAAATTACACCATGCGCATAAATTAATTAGGTGGGCTTGCAGGTCAAAAATAGAAAATAGATTTTCAATTTAAAATGTATACCAAACAAACACTTAATTATTGAAATTTGATAAGTAAGATGGTGGAAATAAAATATTGTAATTTTTAATAGATGTTAAGATTTAAATAAATGGCATCAAATTACTGCAATGTAAATTAAGAATTTACTCAAATTATTTTGTATAATATACTATTTTTTTTGGTTACGTGATTAATATGAACTAGAGAGTGAATCGACTTAATTAAAAAATTTATAGTTGAGTTTATTTATTTATAATAATAATTGTTTGGCCACCATCTAAACTGAACAAATCATTTTCATAACAAAAGACTATATACATTGATGTCTTATATATGTAATTTCATTTTGGACAATTGCTCCAAATATAGTTGACTATGATCCCGTTTGACAGAAATTATAAACCAAAATTGGTTTATTTGAGTCAAAATTTTTGACTTTTCAAACTACTTTTAACATGAAATAACAAATTATCTTTAATAAACAAAGTACTATTTCAAAGTAGAAAAGACAATTTTGTTATTTCATGTTCAAAGTGATTTGTAAAGTCAACAATTTCAACTCAAATAAACCAATATTGGTTTATAATTTAGATTTTAATCTCCATCAAACGGTCCTATGTAGCATTGTATTTTACTATTTTGGATAAATAGCAACTTTGAACTTTGTGACGATGGAGTCTCAGTCCTTTGATTTCTAGCGCCTCGATCCCAAACCTTTCAAACATCTGCATTTAAGATCCTTTGTGATGGAAAACGTCAGTTCCATCGTTAAATGGTCAAACTTTTGTTGAAATGACAATTTTACTGTTATTTTTATTTAGAGTAAATAACACTAGGAATCTCGAACTTTAAAGTTTTGTGACAATGAGGTCCTGAATATTTGATTTTTAACACCCGGGATCTTAAACCATTCAAATGTCTGCGCTTGAGGTCTTTTTGTGACGGAACACATAGTTTGACTATTAAAAAGAAAAGAAAAAAGAAAAAAATTAATCTCCCCACCCATCAAAACCAATAATTTTATTTAATAATTTAGAAATACAAATCAATTATCATGACATATCTGCCGCTATGGTTGGGAGGGTAGTTTGGAATTGAGAGAAAGCGATTATTTTTTTTCCTTTTTTTTTTTTTCCTTTGCTTTTGTTTCTTCATTTTATTTAATTCAAAATTATATATGGGTACACTAATTATTTACTCAAAATTTGATCTTTTAACGATCAAATTGACGTTTTTCCATCACGAAATGACCTCAGGTGTAGACGTTTTAAAAAATTGGATCTCGAGTAATAGAAATAGATTCGGGACCACATTGTCACAAATTTTAAAGATTATAGACTTCTAGTGTTATTTACTCTAAATTAAAATAAAGGTATAACTGTCATTTCAATAAAATTTGACCATTTAATGGTCAAACTTACGTTTTTCATCACAAAAGGACATTGGATACAATAAAGACATTTGAAAGGTTTAGTATTCCGATGGCTAGACATCAAATGTTTGAGACATCATTGTCACAGGGTCAAAAATTCAGGATCTCTAGTGCTATTTACCCTAAAATTTTCTCATGACATCTTTAAACTTTAATATAAGATTCAGAGATGGTGAATATTTACATTTGTAAGTATGACAGCGGCATTGTTACACTCTGGTTGTGATGTGATTGAAGATCTGCAAAAGTAGCCAACACTTTGTACTCAAGAATGCACTAAGAGTGACATATACTACATGTGAGAAGTTGGAAGCGCGGGATAAAATATGGGTGTGTGAGGCACAAAGACGCCAAATGCTTGACACAAAGAACACAGTTAAATGCTAAAACTAGCTAACAATCTAACAACATAGACAATCTATATAGATATTTAGCAGAACTTTGAAGAGGTTTGGAGATAGTCTATAAACTAGAAAAGTCTATTGGAAAGATTAATTTAAGAAAATTCTATAAAAAGAATTTGTTGGGCGTCACAGGGGCAAAAGGGTATACAAGAAGATCTCTTACCTAGATGTCTAATTTAAGAAAGGGTAATTATATACACACTACAAAATTTATTTGTTGCACTATATTTTAATTATATTTAAAGACCTCAATCTTTATTCATTATAGCATTTATGTCATCAACTTTTTTTCGTTGTTTTTTATCCTCAATCTTCCATTAATTAGCATATCTCGTCTTTAATAAAAGTTCACGTTCTAAAAGTCCGTTTGTAATGAGTAAAACTACTTATTTGCCCATCATTTATAATTTTTTTTTAAAAAAAGAATAAATACAAAAGTGTAACAAAATATTTTTATCTCATTTCAAAACATGCAAAATAGAATATTTTAACAAAAATCATCATCAATGACGAGATGGGCTAATTAATTAGAAGGTTAAAAATAAGAATTTGATGGAAAAAAGGATAGGGACATAAGTATTACAATAGGCAAATATTGAAAACCTTAAAATTAATTAAAATGTGGTGTAACAAAGAAAAACTGTGGTGGCAATATAATCACACTTTAAGAAATTATAACAAATTTGCAATAGTTGTTTACATATTTATAGAAACAACATTGCTATAAGAATTCATAAGAATAATTTAAAGAAACAATATCTGTAGTAAATAAAATCAATCTTACCAATAATTGAAATGAGGTGGAACTTTAAAAAAAAATATCACTTTTTTTTTATGAATATTTTCCATTGGCAAAAGAAAAGCGGAAATTGGTACAAATGATCTCTAACGTATGCTTCTAATGTATAAATGGTCACTAACCTTTCATTTTTAGCATAATGGTCTCGAACCTATCTATTTAGATGCTTAATTGGTCATTTTAGACACATACATTAAAAATTTCCGTTAGTTTCATGAGTGAGTTAAATCTCTTTTTATTTGTCTTTATTAAAGAGGTAAAATCGTCACTCTGCACTTTCTTTATTTCTTTCGTCTTCCAGATTAGGTAGCCCCCAGATGCCACCAGGAACCAGACTAGAAAGTGAGTTATTGCTAACATGGAATCGTGTTAGCATCGTGCAATTTGCCTATGTGTTTGGAATTTGACTTGTGAAATTGTTCTACACTATCAAGAGTTTCTTCATGTCCATCTCTTGCACATTTCCGGTGGTATCAGACTGGTAAGATAGTTCTCAGAGACATCTATATAATCGAAATCGGCCCACGAGCCAAGTTTCTCTGGCAGCTGACCGGTGAGCTTATTAGCCTCGGATTGTCGCTGAGGCTTAACACAGCAAGATTTGTCATATTTTCAAGAGAATTCCATGGAAATCTTCATGAAAATCCACTCTTATTTGCGTATAAATACAACAATCCACTATTGATGAAATTTCTGGGAATGATATTGATAAAAAATTGTTGCCCAGGTCTAAATATTTGAGCCCAGTACAATTTTTCAATTCATCTGTGACTCGGCCATACAGTGAATTGAACCCGATGCAGAACTTTTTAAATGACGGAAGCTTACATACGGAATCAAAAGGAATTGAATTCGTCAAATTTTGATTGGAGAGTGAGAATTTTACCCCTCTAATAAAGACAAATAAAAGGAGATTTTAACTCACTTGCGAAACTAACAGAGATATTTAACAGAATCTGTCCAAAATGACCAATTGTGCACCTAAATGAATAGGTTCGGGACTATTCTGCCAAAAAATAAAAGGTTAGGGATTATTTATGCCAATTCCCAAAGAAAACAAATTCTGATGTTAAGACAAATTTGTGAAACTGTACAAAGACTAACGAATCGAGAAAATTAAATTTTAATTTAATTTATTAAGAACAATATTTAATCCATTAGCCTTGTTTGTTAAGCTATAGTTTTATTTTAGGGATTTATATTACTTACCAATTAACAAACCAATTATTTCAACATAAACCAATGGCCAATATTGTGCATGTTTGGCTAAATTTTTTGTAGATTATAAACAATGAGTCATATGGAATGTATAGATAACAAGTGGATAAAAATTATGTCTCTTATAAAATGTGTGGATAAAAATAATATTTAACTATATAAGAGCATCTTCTATGTACTCTGTCTATTGATGTCTGTGTGGCAGATAAAATAGATGGACTTCTAGTCCATGTGGCACACGTCTATTGGATAAACGGTCAAATTAAAAATTCATCTATAGTGAGTTCCGTCTAAAACTAATATTACTGCTTATGTGACATTTTTTTAAATTGACGGATCTTCAATTTTTATTTTCTTCGGCCGACTTTTTTTTTTAAAAATAAAATGCTGAGTTGGATTTAAATTTGCTTAGTTACTTTGTCTAGAAGTCCGTCTAAATTTAGACGGACTTCTGAACGGAGTATATGCACTCTGTCTATTGCTTTTTAGACGTGCCACATAAGTACAGATGGAGTTATAAAAAAATCATTTCCAATGCATGCTGATGAGTGATGAGGACTCTGTCTAACTGATGTGGCATATAAAAAAATAGACTCCGTCCAGAAATTCGTCTAAATTTAGACGGACTTCGAGCATCTCCAATGCATTATGTCTATTGTAGTCTACATGGCAGATAACATAGACGGTCAAATTATAAATTCATATCCAATGAATTTCATTTAAAACTAATATTACATGCTTATGTAGAATTAATTTATTTTTTTTATTTTGGTAAATTGGCAAGTCTTAGATTTTTATTTCCCTTGTCTGATTTTTTTTGATAAATTAAATTTGATGCGGGAAATAACTCAGTATTTAATTTATATATATAAAAAGGTCGGACGATGGAAATAAAAATTGAAGACACGTCAGTTTAGAAAAAATTAATGCCATATAAGCGATAATATTAGTTGTAGACGGAACCCATTAGAGATGAATTTTTAATTTGACTGTCTATTCAATAAATGCAATGCCACGTGAACTGGAAGTCTGTTTATTTTACCTGCCACGCAGACTTGAATAGACGGAGTACATTGGATATCAGAGATGAAAACATCTCCAATGCACTCTGTTTATTGATTTTTAGACATGTCACATAAATACAGATAGACAGAGTTATAAAAAACTCTTTCCAATGCATGCTGACGAAGATTTCGTCTAACTGATGTGGCATACCGAAAAATAGACCATGTCTAGAAATCCGTCTAAATTTAGATGGACTTCTAGACAAAGTGACTTAACAAATTTAAGAGCATTTTCAATACATTTCGTCTATTGTTTTTTAGACGTGTCACATAAGTACAGATAGACGAAGTTATAAAAAAACCTTCTCTAATGCATGCTGATGAGTGATGGGGACTCCGTCTAGCTGATGTGGCATATAAAAAAATAGACTCTGTCAAGAAATTCGTCTAAATTTAGACAGATTTTGAACATCTCCAATGCATTCCATCTATTGTAGTCTACGTGACATGTAAAATAGACGAACTTCCAGTACATGTGTACTACGTCTATTGAATAGACGGTCAAATTATAAATCCATCTTTAATGGGTTCCGTCCAAGACTAATATTACCGCTTATGTAGAATTAAATTTTTTTTTTGGTAAATTGGCAAGTCTTCAATTTTTATTTCATTCATCTGACTTTTTTTTTTAATAAATTAAATTTGATGATGGAAATAACTAGCATTTAATAAAAAAAAAAATCGGATGAGAGATAAAAATTGAAGACCCGTCAGTCTAAAAAAAATTATTGTCACAAAGCAGTAATATTAATTTTAGGCGGAACCCATTGGAGATGAATTTTAATTTGACCATTTATCCAATAAATCTGATGCTTATATGAATTGAAAATCTATCTATTTTATCTACCATTGAGACTTGATAGGCGGAGCCGTCTATTGCTTTTTAAACATGCCATACTCATCTGAGATGGACGAGTTATAAAAACTCATTCCAATGCATCTTGTGGGGCTTTCTGTCTAAGCGATGTGAAAAAAAAAAAATAGAATCCATCTAAAAATACATCTAAATTTAGACGGACTTTTACACAGAGTGACTCAATAAATTTAAGAGCATTTCCAATGCACTTTGTCTTTTGTTTTGTAAACGTGCCACATAAACAAAGATAGACGGAATTATAAAAATTTCCAATGCATGTTGACGAGGACTTCGTCTAATTTAGATAGATTTCTAGACAGAGTAACTCAGCAAAATTTAATCAAACTCAGCATTTTATTCAAAAAAAAAAAATGTTAGACAAGGAAAATAAAAATTAAAAAACCAGACAATTTTTTTTTTAAAAATTGTTGTCACATAAACGATAATATTAGTTTTAGACAGAACCATTGGAGATGAACTTTTAATTTGATAGTCTATTTAATAGACGTAGTACCACATAGATTGATAGTACGTCTATTTTACCTGTCATTTAGATTTCAATAGACGGAGTATATTAAAAATTCTCTAAATTCAACTCAATATTTTATTAAAAAAAAGTTGGATGAGGAAAATCAAAATTGAAGATCTGTCAATTTAAAAAAAAAATTAATGCCAAATAAATAGTAATATTAATCAACTGACTGTAGGTTTTTTCACCACCACTCACCCTAATATCCTATATACGTCTGTGTGCAAAAATTGAGACCAAAATCACTTATTCTTTCTCACTTCTCCTCCTTCAAATCTATTTTCTTTAAATTCTGTGTCGAATTTGTCTTCAATATTTTTGGAGTCCGTCTCCCACATTAGTTCATCAATATTTTCGAAGCGGGCCTTCATCATCACTTTTGGAGATCGACCTCAAAGTCCTGGTTGATTAGTAATATTGAGTTTCTATTGAATTTGAATTATATACGATCCCACCGTAAATAAGCAGTATATACTAGTTTTAAATGCAACTATGATAAATTTTTAATTTGATCTTATTAATAGGTACAATGTCACGTATAGTTGAATACACCGATTGCATTGGACATGTCTAAGCGCAAATATAGCAGCTTTACGCGTGGCTATAAAAATTATCGCGCTAAAAGATTCCACCTACAAATATTAATGTACACATAAATAAAGATGGAAAAATAAAAAAAAAATCTTACAGTCAGGAATCAGCACTGGCCATGGCAGTTGCCGTGGCTGCTCCTTCCCCATTTCTTGGCGAAACCCCACTTCACTTTGTAAGCTTCTCTCGCCCCCAATTCTTTCGTTGGCTTTTGGCAAGTTCTGGGTTATTGAAGGAATTTGGTTCTAATAATCTGGGTTTCGAGAATCTTGTCGTGTAGAATTGCTGTCTTTAAGCTTTTCCCTTTTTGATTGTGTAAATGAACAGGGGTTATAGAAATATTAGCTCAATCCCATGTTAATTTGTAGCATTTACACTGAAATCTGAATGCAGCTAAATTTGTTCAAACCTGACCTCGAGGGCAAACCCTTTTTATTTCAAAGAAATAATAAATTCTATGTGGTTTAAGATATATGCATGTTCTAGTTGATTTCATTAGAATTTTTTTTTTCATGTTTTTGGGATGTAATAGCATATGCCATTGCAGCAGAAGGGAGTGATACTTAATCTATTCGTTTCTGCTGCATTTTGTAGTTTCAAACATCATAGATGATTGATCCTGTCATCGTGTACTTCCATCCAAGTTTTGATAGTTCAGAGGTCACAAATCTTATAATTGGTTACATATGTTGATTCTTGATAATGAGTTCAATAGTGTTCATTTTTCTATCATGATCTTTGTATTTCCTTTATCTCGGATTTGCCATACGTGTTGCTATCAATGTAAGGCACCATTTAGTTTCTCCCATTTTCTGGAAATTATACCACCTCATTTATGTGCTAAATTGTTTATCTGCTGCTCTGTGCAACTTGCTTATTATTAGAGAAATGCTTATTAGCTCTCACCTTTTATTTTATTTTGTTTTATTGAGAACATGTATCTAATACTCCAACTTGCAGAAGAAAACATCATTTCAAAGATGTATCCTGAATTCAGTTCTTCAACTTAGGATAAAAGCCTTATTCTGGGGACCAAGGAAGGCCGTGGAGCCCTCAAAGTAGATCTATCTATTGGAGATTTTAGTTTGACAGACTCAGGATCAAAGGTTTTTATTTTCTGGCCATTAAATAGTTTTTGGTGTTTCATCACAATTCTGATGCTAATTCCATTCCATTTTCTTCTATATTAGGGAGGTACAACAAATTTAGGCGAAGCTAAAAATCTATCGGTTTCAGTGGTTTCTTCTATATCCGAGGTTTCGTCGGATGAATGGGATGCGTGCAGTCTTGATGCAACAGGTCCAGAGCAATTTAATCCATTTCTTAGCCATGGTTTTCTTTCAAGCCTAGAGGAGTCAGGTTGTGCAGTGAAGGTTAGCAACTGTGTTCGCTTTTTCATAATTCTATTCAGAAAAACACTCAGGCATTCAATCTCAACAAACTCGAGCTATGACCACATCACGTTCTCGTCCTTTCCATTTTCTACACTTCGAATCTGAATAAACGAAATATAATATGGTACATATCCTTTTTACCTTTTGCTCTACTTGTTTACGATGTGGATAAAGCTTTAGTAGTTTTGAATCTTTTGATGCTTCCAGGACAGGTGCATAACCAAATTTTAAACAGCCAAACTTTTTCTTTTCGAGTTAGAACTTTCCATATATGTATTTATGGGAAAGCATTTTTATATACACCCTATTTCAGGAGACAGGATGGGTTCCACAGCATATCATTGCTCAGGACGAATGCAGAAATGTTCTAGGAGTGATTCCTCTGTATCTGAAAAGGTTTGGTTAGTTGTTTGCAGTAAAAAGATACTGTTATAGTAATATTTTATTATGCCTATATACAAGTCAAACGCACATCGCAAACACACTGCACATGTTGTGCATTTGTGATTGGGTAAGATATTTTCTTCACATGTTCATGCCCGACCATCCTTTCATCCACTTGCAGCCACTCTTATGGTGAATATGTGTTCGATCATTCATGGGCAGACGCCTACTACAGTTATGGTTCAAGATATTACCCAAAACTGCAATGCTGTGTACCTTTCACTCCAGTTACCGGCCAGAGGATCTTAGTCCGTAATACTGCGTATAGAGATCAGATCTTTGACATTTTGGTCTCTGCATTGATGGCATTGACAGTCAAGGTAGTCATTGAATCTAATTATTCTTTTTTTTCCCCTCTTAGAATTTGACGTTGAATACTGCTTTGTTTACAAACACTTATCCTACCTTTTCCACTGTAAGGTCCACCTGAGTTTCTTTTCTGTTTCATTTCTCCTCTTCTTTTTTTCGTTCTTGAGGTAGGGAAAACACTGCTCATGGATAAAATTGGAATCACATTTGAGTATCTTTCTTTTGTGTGGTTTGAAATTCTGCGATCTGTATTTTCTTAAGAGATTTTGCAGTCCTTTATATGTATGTGTTTTATGTGCATACACTATCATATTCTTCCAACAATTCAATCTCTGGTTGCCATTCAGAACCTGTTTCCAGTTAAATACCACTTCGTTGATCCCAATTTGAATGTTTAACTGGGCACAAAAATTTAGGTAAAGGAAAACCCTATATTTTCTTCTCTGACAAATTCCATTTTTAACCTCAAACTGTATACTGGATGGCTAACATGAGACATCAGGTCCTCCAGCTCTCCCACTCTTCTCATATACCAGCATCATGCCGCCACCACGCAATGACCAATTTACTGCCCCAAAATCCAAAAACCCTAACTGCAGCACCACTTTCTCAAACCAAAATGTTATCTGCCACCCACATTAAGGTGTCATAGATTTGTGTCTTGTTTGAATACATCTTTTCCATTGCACTGAATATTTTCTTTTCAATATTGCCAGATATTTACAGTAGAAGATCTTTGTCTTGCCAGTTTCAGGTTTCATCACTGCACATCACTTTCCCTTCTGCAAATGAATGGGACAAGTTGAAGGAGAAAGGTTTTCTACAGAGGATTGGAATGCAATATCACTGGAAAAATCGTAACTATAAAAGGTATGTATATGTAGCTGCCTGCTTCTTTGGCTCACGGTATTAGCTTTATTATTTAAAATCAATAGAGAAAGTAAATCAGCCTTGTTTTCCATTTAATGGCACAAGAATCCTTGTACTATTGGGAGTAAGATAGTCCTTGTTTGTAGTTTTTTTTATTAGAAAGTGTATGTTTTGTGTTAGTAAATGTCAGGTTGTCTTGTTATTTTTAATCCACTGTTGCTGTTTTATGCAGTTTTGATGAGTTTTTGATGGACATGAAGCAAAGTAAAAGGAAAAATATTCGTCAAGAGCGTAAGAAGGTTGGGTTTTCATTTTATTGTTCTCTTGTCTGTTGGACAATAGAAATAGAAGGATGCACAGTCAGGGAAAAATGTTTGTACAGGGGACCTCAGTACATGATGAACCTACCATGAAAGTAAAGAAAGGCCTCAGATTTTTCACTCAAGTCTTCAAAGCACGACTCATTGCTCTCTTGTGGTTCAAGAGATACAACACTAGATATATTTATATGTAGAGAGACCTCCTGGACGGGATCAAAGCAGTTTCTGTTTCCTAATATTTTAGGAGACATTTTATTATTTTATAATTTAATCAATGACTCCGTAAAGCTGCTACTGTCGGTCAAGAAAATACACAGTTGAGTTAGGAAGAGTATTTGCAAAGAGTTAGTAGCTTAGGTTGATGTTCTTTTATCTGTCAAGGGGTGTTCATGTTAGTTCCATGTTAAAGCAAAATTCCTCCTGCAGATTTCGGCCCAGAATTTGACCATGAAGCGTCTAAGAGGATATGAAATTAAGGTATATATTGCATCATCAACAATTCTTGTTTTCCTCAATGATTAAGATGATAACTGCAGTTAATGTTGATGGGCTTCTATCTTTTCCTAAATGAGATTGCATTATTTCTATAAGAATTGATATACCGTCTAAACTCATATGGAAAAACATATTAAACTACATTCTGATTTTTCAGTTATTTGTATTCTTGAGTTCTCACTTTTGTCCTGTCTAATATTGCGTGTTGGCAGGCTAGGCACTGGGATACCTTCTATGAGTTCTACAGGAATACCACAGATAATAAGTTTAGTGTGTTTGTTCAACCTTTTATTTCGTAGTTGGTTTTTTTGAGCCAGCGTTATGTTAAGCATTTCATTTTTTGCACGTTTCATATTCTGGAAAGTGCTTGGAATTTTAGCTGAACAAGTGCTATTAATATGTCTTCAGGTGGGGTAGTGCTTATTTAACAAGAGATTTCTTCCACAATATGGCTTCCAAAATGGGCGACAAAGTGCTACTTGTTGCTGCTGAAGAAGGGGAGGAACTTGTTGCAGCAGCACTTAATCTTATTGGAGGAGATACGATATATGGGAGATTATGGGGATGTCTCCCTCGTGCATACTATCCAAATTTGCATTTTGAAGCCTGCTATTATCAGGTTCTGACTTTACTCCCAGCTGTTAGCTATAAAGTTATATCCTCTGGGAGCAGTATCAGATAATAACATTATTAACAAAAACTGTTGCATCTTCTGGAATTTTGATCTCCTTATTTTCGATTCATGGGAGTATGTTGCAATCTTTTCCTTCCATAGGATCTTTAGTTTGATGTTTACATAACTATGGCACAAACTTTATTAATCTGAGAAAGCTTCATCTCGAGATGAGAAATGGCTCAATAGTTTTGCTAATAAACTTGATTTTTTCTTCACATGTGAACAAGCTATTATATAGAATGAAAAATCATCTTTTTGAAACCTGGATATATGTTAATGCTGCAGGCAATAGAAGCAGCTATTGAACTTAATCTTGACAAGGTAGAGGCTGGAGCTCAAGGTGAACATAAAATTCAGAGGGGTTATCTCCCGGTGATGACCTATAGCTGTCACTATATTCTCGATGCAGAGTTTCGGAAAGTCATTGCAGATTTCTTGGCACGGGAAGCAGCTCAGGTAATTTTATATATTTTCTAGATATTTCAACCAATGACGTCATGATACTGCATAATTTAAGACCCTTTTTTTATTTTCTAATTCATGATTCTTACACGTGTATGCTTGCTCATTCATACAGGAAACTCCGTTCTGCATATCTCACGTTTTTTCGTTTTCCATTATTTTGCATGATAATTGACTCATAATGCATGAAGGTTAAAAGTAAAATTATAGAATTCTAGAAGTTCTTTAGGAAGCCTTGGTAAATAAATCCACCAATTGTTTTTCTAATTCCACACGTGATAAGAAAATTGTTTTTAGAAGCATTTTCCTCACAAAGTGAAAGCCAACTTCAATATTTTTTGCACATAATTTTTTCGGTAAGAAAAGCAATTTTAGTGATCAAAAGGACTAATACAATTCATTGAGGATAAAATATCCTCTATCCACTAAACTAAATATCGGGTAGAGTATACTTCTTTCCACTTGACGACATTCATCATATGTTTGATAAGGTGGATTAGACTGTACGGAACAAGAACGGAAAAGAAGTTGAAGTCTTGTCAGTAGTACTGTCTAGTCTAGTTCAGTGTGTACCAAACATGCCCTTAGCGAAGAAGGAACACCCTTAAATCCCTTAAATGTAGAGGTCCATACCATGTGTTATGTCCTACAAGTGAGCCTGTTGTATATTTATCCCAAAAAGACATGTATTGAACTATCTCGTATGAAAGCTTAAGTTATTAATTTACCATGAAAGCAAGACACTTTAACCATTGATGATGCATCTTTTTGACTAGGTAAGTTGTAGTGTAGCTCATAAAATCTCTAATCTGCATCTGTAAAAGAGGCAATTGATCTTCTATCTCTAGCGAAATCTATGGAACTGAGATGACCCGAGCTTGTGGATATTAAGGTTTGAAAGTTTTGATAAAATAGACAATTTCAATTATCGTGCTGATTGGCCCTGTTTTGTATCCTAAGGGACCCTTGTGGGAATCGGTTCTTCTCTCTGAACACAGCAAGATAAACTTAACTTGATTCCCTTGTCAATTTTTCTCCCGGTAGTCGTTTGTCTTTCAGTAGAGACTTGTATCAGTTTACACTTTTTATCATCGTTTATCAACTCTGGTTCACTGAATTCTTCTACAGGTTAAACATGTAATGAAATTATTGCACGATTCTGGCCCGTTCAAGGACGACATTTCGTTTAAGTGCTGAAGCATGAGATCTTTGTTGGCTAAAGAAATATAGAACATTCATCATGGTAACAAAGAGCCGTGCTTTATAGCAGCTTCTTAGAAAAGGGGCCATCTTCAGATGTAGGGTGCTGATAGTTATGTCGTGCAAGTGGATTTAGTAAAGAAACAGAAGTCGAACAGTTGTTAGTGTTACTGTCTAGTCACATCTAGACTGCGTACCAAACGTGTTCAAATATATGTATGTGATAACGTGACTCCTGCTACCCTCTTCCACGAATTTGTAAATAATTATATAGACAGTGTATGTAAACTAAAATAACCATTCTCCATTTGGGAAATCCAAGTGCTCATTTACTATTGTCAAAATTATTTTTTAAGTACTTACAAGTTGTATGTTATACAAAATGTATGGATAAAAAATATGTTTGACTAATTTGACAAACTTAAATTATAATTTAAATTTAACCAAACATGGACTATATCATCTTCATATGGACTTGTACCATTTCCTTTTCCCGATAAGAACAACTGAATTACCTTGTCTGTGAGAGGGAGAATAGAGAGATCTCCGTCATCAACGGTAGGTTTCATACTTCTAGACTCGTAAAGAGAAATCTCTATGTTTACGACACACTAGAACCCTTTTAACGAATTGGAGGTTATAATACGAAGAAACATGCAATCTCGCACAAGACATTTCTCATTCAACTTAAATAACATCCAAACAGAATTTTGTATGGATATTTGTCTAGAAACTTCAACAAAATGCCAACCTTTTGCAACAGTCAACTAGTAATCTATGTAAAGTTCACAACAAAATTGAAATACAAGTGAAAATTTCACTATTCCATAGACAATCTTATCTTGATCCAATCGGGTTCAACAAAAGATTCGATTGCATACAATAATCACACCATCATATATCTACGAGCTCGATAAATACAAAGGAATATGCACACGAATGTTGGAAGTGAAGCCTCGTAAGTCTTGTAAGCCAGCCAAAGTTCATGGACGGGCAAAAATGTCAAGTCATCAAGCTTCTGGCAACAAGGACAAAAGTTCACTTGTCTGTGTAACATTGTGCAACTACTTGTGGGGAATTAGTCCCAACACATGCTCTGGCATAAAGTCGTGCCGTGTCAAGATTCCTACAATTGGAAGTCTCTGCAAATTATAGAAAAGAAGTTATGGCTGTGAAGAATTCCGAAACACAACAATAGACTGTGAAACTATAGTATGGGGAAAAGCTTCTTGTTGATAGAAGTCATAGGGGAGTTCAGAAAAGATCTGATTGTAGATGAAGACTACACTTGCATGGAGAGGGGTTGATTTAACTAAGTGGATTTATTTTGCTATATGAGAAAATGAGAGAAACATTACCAGTATTTCGTTCAGACAACAGATAAGACAGTAAAATTTCTTACCCTGGTTGTCTTTGGGATTACACACAAGTGCCTGAGACCAAGTTTTCGAAACAGGACAGCTGCTTTGGCAAGGGACATGGTCTCTACTACTGTATATGGAGATGTATTAGTAACTGGATGGAGATCGACATACATCTCCATTTCATCATCATTGATGTCCAAATCCTCCACCCTAAGTCCCTTACCTGATCCCGGTTTAGCAAAATCGAAGGCATGAAACATCCTTAAAAATTCCGGTCTGGTCAATACCTGGTTCTTTGCAAAAAATTTTGCTTTGAGCAAAACAAGTAAGTGAGACCTCAAAACCAGCCCGCACAATTCTGGTGCATCTGAGAATGGTGGCTCATCGATAACCGGAAACCCATTATGTCCCGTCATCCTTAGAGCATGCAATATATCACTCACTTTCTCAACTCCAGAAAATGTAATCAACGGACCTGAGCAAACATCCCTGGCGACCAGCTGCTTCATGTACGGTTCAGTATGCGCTTCCATGTAAGGCAAACCCTTCATCTTCACTATTTGGTCATAGACACCCTTGTTGAAACTGTCGGCCACAGTCTTTGAAATAAGAAGAACAAGCATCACTAATGGGAGCATTAGTAGATCATTGGTAAGTTCCAGGAGTATCATGCAAAGTGAAACCGTCATTCTCATGGTGCCACCAAGAAAGGAGGCAGCTCCAAGAAGAGCAAAGAGACCAACATCAAGATTTGAGATCGACCCCAAGAGACTCCCGACAAAGCGCCCATATGAGGCTCCAGCGAGTATGACAGGAATAAAAAGTCCAGACGGGACAGCAATTCCGTAAGTAACAATACCGAGAAAATAAATAGCAGCAAAGAAAATAAATAGTGTAGAGAGGTGAAATTCATTTTTGTTTCTTGAACTAAATAAAATGCGGATGGCATTATCGTTGGTGTTGAGGAAAAGGGAGGCCAGATCATTATAGTATCCTGGTTGACATTGGAAGCTTCTGTAGTTTCCAAAGCGACCAATGGCAGGACATTCGTTCTCCAAGCCGATGGGGCAGGATGTACAATTTGTAAGCCAAGGAAGGCCATAGGCACAACAAGAAGTAAGAAGGGAAACCGTAATGACAAGTAGAACCTTGAAAGCAGGACCTCTCCTACGGGAAATTGTTAAAAAAAAAAAAAGAAGAGGATTAACATTCAAATACGATACAGATAAGTATAATTAACTACATTCAGAAAAAATCTGATTCTGAAATATTTGAATTTTCTCCAATGATTATGAGCCAAACTAAAATTGTAATCAAAAGAAAATTAAAGTGCTTTCTGTAAGGGGAAGAAAAACAGGTGTATATCAGATAAATAAGAACACATTTTTAGTTAAACACATGTTTATGCATAATTCGTTCATCTAAATGTAACTAGAGTTTAATCAAATAATAAAACCAAAGTATTGCCCAGCACGCTTTAGGAAAACACCTCCCCTAATAGATCTGGTGTTTATCAGTGTAAAACAAATTTGCATGGTTCTATATAGACCAAATTATATTACTACGTAAGAGAAGGGGGTTAACAGGCATTACTCATTGATGATGCTATATGTCCTAAGGACCTTATCTACAAGATAATTGTAAAGGCTTCCAAAAAGGCCTCCAAGAACCCCAAGTAACATAACAGCGAGTAGATCTGGAGTATTATAAGAAGGAACTGCTGAATTGACATCAAACATGATCAAACCTCCTTGTCCAAATAGTCCACATTTTCCACTCCGACAAAATTCTATTAGAGATCTCACTACCATAGCTACAACAGCGTTTGTGAAGAAAGTCCTCCAAAGAAGCGCACTCCTCCACCTAAAAGAATACAATGGGGGAAGAAATAAGTTCCTTAAAGTGACACTAGTTGAAGGGATGATGCAAGCTAAAACCAGTTAATGTAACCAGATTTTCCAACCAATTATATGTATTTCATTTTTCCAATATATTTTTCAACATGGCCATAAACTCGGATGCATTTGAAATGTCTTTCAAAAACCCCGTATACGACAAATGAAAAAGCAACTGGGACCATTACTTTTTAAAAATATTTAAGCAGGTATATTTCTCCCCTGCACGTGCACTGCCAAACTCATGTCTTAAACATCCTTAATTGGGTAAATAAGATGATTGGCACTATTTACTCATATTCTTTGATCGACAAGTAATTGTTGGATTTACGAATGGAGTTGGTGCTATGAGAGAGAGAGAGAGAGACCATGAGGCTGCCTCTTCAAGAGCGAAAAGAACACCACCAATGGGGGAGCAGAAAGCAGCAGCGACACCAGCAGCAGCCCCACAAGTTATCAAGTCCCTTCGGTCTCTATCATTTTTAATGTACCTGAGCCACTTCCAAGTCAAATGATACTTGCGAGAGCCTCCCTGTCCAAGAAAGTTGGCTATGCAGGCGCCAGTGTGTACCATGGGTCCTTCCTTACCCACTACAAATCCAGCAGAAACTCCAAAAATGGAACCAAAAATCTACAAGAATCGACATACTGAAACTATAAGTTGTTACAGATTGCATAGAAATACAGAGTGGAAAAGGAGGACAGCAACTTTATGTTTACGGAGAATAAGTCTTTACTTTTTTTTGTTATAGAATCATGCATGTGTATGGAATCTATTTATTTGATAATTTGTGTATGGAATCTGCATTATTTGCAAATATTAACTGATGGCCTGAGGACAGCATTTATTACATATTCAATAGTAATGCATTCCCAGATATAGTAAGCGTATGGACCACAGACTTCACAGCTCCAACTATTATTTAGAAGCCAATATCTTCCTTTCTGAATTCAAAATTGTCTTAGGGTGTAGCTGCTAAATGGCCTGCCTCTCTTGAAACATCTGTAACTTTTAAGGACTATAAAATACCATAACTTTCCACTAATTTCATTCAGCTTATCACTAATAAATTAAACAGGGAAGGAATGTGCATGCGTGGGGAAAGTGAAAGACTATGCCGGGAATGGAAAGGATACTAGAAAAGATTCTTACTCACCTTGACAAAAAGGGTACTTGGAGCCAAAATGGAATGAGCATCTACACCATTCAGATAGGCTTTCACCTCAGGTATGCCAGACCCAGCTGCAGCAGGGGCAATCAATGCACACAGTGCCGCAGCACAAATAGCAAGAATCATATTCAGTCCTGCAAATGCTGCAAATGCCTGATAATACCTGCACTGGAATCAAAATAGTTCACTATTATCAACCAATTATGAAATACCATACAAGAGAGATATTTTTGTTGAAGTACTAGGAAATCATTTTTCGTGCCAATCACATCAGTATAACAATAAATTGAAAGAGAAAACAAGTTAAATGACATCTATATAAAGGCCTATTGAAGCTGTTTTAAACATTCCAGAAATATTTCTAAAATGTTCTAAAGATTTTTTGATAAATTCAACTTATGTAAAATGCAATTATTCATTTCAAAAGACTTAATGCCTCTGGAGCCTTCTCAACATGTTTCCCACCTAACTCAAAAGGTTTCACTTCCCCCCCCCAACAAATCATAAAGAGTTACTTGGTAATTATGGACAAGTCTAGAAAATATAATTTTGCAGTTCAACCTCATAATTGCTAATGCGGTATCCCCGTCCATGTTAAATGTATTACAACAAAGCAAACACCAAACATGGAGTGGGGGTGCGCAACAGAAACGGAGACACTGTGAAGTCTGTGGCGGCTGTTAGGATATATGATACATGATATCAGCCATAAAGTTGCCCACCAACAAGATATCGCATTAAAGTTGGCATATAGTAGAGTTATGATTCCAATATACAGGGATATAAGAAACCAAGTGTTACAGAGAAGTACATGGAAGGCGATGATGCCAATAATTTTGCATCAAGAGCCAAAGGCTCTGTGCAACTAATCAGAAAATTCATTGAATTTGATATGAATCTAGAGTACTCTAAATCTAGTAAAAGGTTGGGCTTACTTATCCTTAAGCATCAGATTGCCAGTGAGCTGAAGCTTGAAACCAGCAATATTTTCTACTGCAAGGTTATTCAAGAAGCCAACAAGACCTGTGCTTATTCCAATGAGAAGGGCAAGTGTCCATTTGAGAAAAAGATACTGAAAAATGTGAATCCTTTTCCTAGATCTCGAGTCCTGCTTAAAGAGTTCGTTCTCAACAATCCTGCAAAAGAAAAAAGTCACTGAATTAGATCCCTGGACATATGAATACTAAGTAATTTTGGAGCATGAAAAGACGATGCATCTAGAGTTAGAAAATCCTTATTAAAATCCACCGGCCACAATTCCAGTCTAAAATGAGAAAAATTGCTTGTTTTTGCAGTCACATCAATAGGCAAACTTCCATTCATTGAAACCAAGAAAACAATTATCATTTTCAGTATGAATTATGAGAACAAAACATTACTGTACTATAGGCTTCACGACACATGTACTAAAATATAGGCCAAATGAGAAAAGGAAAGATTGTCAAGACTTGAATTTTCACGTTTCAACCAAGATAAAGAAACTGAAACCGTAATCATAATGATTAATTATCCATTCAACAAGTAACATTACGTGAATTTGTTTTACCCAAAAACTCAAAAACATTATCCTACACTTGCTTGAGGTCGGCTATCATAGGCTAAAAAAGCTTTAAAAAATAGCCTCTTTATTCATCGATGTTGAACTGAGGTTGGATGCATAGATAATCACTAAAAGTATTCGTAACTGAAAAATAATCATAACAAAAGGCAAATGCGTAATTAAACAAAATGCAAATCAAAAACCAAAATGAATCTCAAAAACAGAGACGAAAGAAAATTGCCCAAACATAATATGAATTACATCATACTAAAAAAGAAATAATTATGTTTTTACCCTAAACAAAAATTATATGATAATAAAAGTTCCAAAATTGATCCAAAATTCAAGAACCCACCCAAACAATCAGCAGAAAAATTCCACGAGTTCGAGAATCATAAAAGAACAGCTGAAATGTAATAAGATTTAATTCATACTCGTAATCGAGGCTTTCAATTGTGCAACCATTGGCCCCAATGATGGCAATCTGAGATGTGTTATTGACTCTACTCTTCAGTAACACCTCTGTTATGGCTGCTTCTCTCTCTGAATACGACGACACATTGCTCTCCTTTCGTTCATACATAACACCACCTCCTCCGCCATCCTTCTCAATATCAGCTTCTTGACTAAAATCATTGTAATTATTTTCATCCATTAACTCATCAAATTGAAAATATTTTGCTGAACTTCTCAGTCAAGTGTTTCTGAAATAATAATAATAATACTGATGCGCTCAGAATCAACTGTGCTTTTCGCGAATCATTTACTATTTATTGCATGCAGATTGCAGAATGAAGTTATACATCCACTATAAAGAGGTTGTATCATGCAGTACGTATTTACAGAGAGAGAGGGAGGTGAAGGTGGGGGACCGTGGGGTGAGGATGGGATGGATACAGTTCAGAGTGAGAACAGAAGCTTCAATAGCATCCATGGAAACTTTTCATCTATGCCAAGAGTAGTTGAATATTTATATCAAAGATTAAGCGGTTACATGAATCATATCTATATTATTTAAATATTAAATTACTTAGATTAGATTAAGTTGTTAGATAGATTATATCATTTAAATATTATCTTCAACAAATATGATAAAATTGCAACATTTGTCCCTAATTTATTGTCTCAATAGCCAGTTGGTATCCAATACTTCAAAATGAGCAAACTGGTATTCAAACTTTCATTATAGATATAAAATCAATTTTTACCACGAAAATTGTCTAAATTTCTATCAAATTGCCATGTGAGCCTCCTGAAAACATCTGGCTTTAAATCTCTAAACACTAGTCTAAGTTAAAATGCAAAAACTTATTTTTAAAATGAGATAATAGCATGGTCTCTAACCTTTAAAAAATATAAAGATATACTCATAGCCTTTAAAAATAGTACCATACGTCTCTAATGTTTGAGGAAATAGATATGGTATGTCCTTCATGACATAATTCATCTATTTTTTTCGTTATCTGACTCAAATGAACCTCACACATCATTTGATTAAAAAATGAACGCTTGAAAGCGTTTAAAATTAAGAAAAATAGAAAAAAAAAAAATGAAAATCAGGAAAAAATGAAGAAGCAAAACTTCATATTCTCAATCATACCACTCTCTCACCCCATTTTAGCGAATTCAAGGGTGATTTCTACCCTGGTTAATGTAAAAACAAGAAGGGAGAAATCGGTTTTGCGACTAGATGTTCATAAAACTAAAGGGATTTCTCCCCAAATTTTTGCGAGATTTTATGTGGTGGTGGCATTGGGATTTGAGGAGTGGTGGCAGCGTCAGGTTTTTGTTTCAAGGTGTGTCTATTGGTTGTGGGCGTCTGTCGATGAGATTTTGGATGTGGATCTGGTGTTTCCAGCGACGACTAGATTTTGAAATGGTGCTCTTGGATTGGGGACCGTGTGGCTCAATTCAGAGCCTGGTGGCAGTGTTTGTGATAGGAGATGATGGTGGTGATTTGTCAGTGTTAAGATTGGTTGTTTATGTTAGCAATTTTTTTGTTCTGCAAGTGTACGAATTGCACAAGTAATATAATGGATTTTTGAGTCCAAGTATCATACTCACAGAGATTGGTTTAGTCTGATTTTGAATTAGCTTAGCCTTAACTGAAACTATAGAATCCAAATGATTTTCTATGATTTAATTATCAAACTACTTAACTAACTACTCAATGCAAAACCTAAATTCACTAAAATTAATGAAAAGTTGAGATGAATACGAATATTATATAAATTTAATAAAGAAAAACATACTAGGATCCCAAATCCACTTATACCAATCCCCTTTAACCCGAACCGTTGAATTTGATAATACGATTTAATTATGAAGATGAATATTCCCAATTTGTTTAACAATCTCTCTTGAGTAGAATTAAATCTATTCCTACATGTGACACGACTATACCTCTATGACGGATGGGAGCATACAAAAATGCATTAAAATTTATGAATACTTAAAGATCACGTAAAGTATAGCGGTATATCTCTATCTTTTACGGATTCTACGACAATTGATACTACGTTTGACTTATTTTCAATCTCTCAATGGTAAAGCAAGATACAAAAATCATACAATCATTGCGCGTATAATTGTAGATGAAAAGAAATCAATATCAATTGTTCAAAATTAAAAACATGCTTGAATATAAAAAACTAGGCTTAAAGAATTAAATGATCATGATATAAGTTTCATCACAATCCTAGCACAAAATAAACCTAGTATAACATACTAAGAGGAAGAAAATCAAAAGAAAAGATAAAATCCATTACTCGAATAAAAAGAAATATATGATCATTGTTTTTAGTTCAATCTTGCCCAGATGATTCTTCAATCTTCGTTTCTTGTTTATCTTGAAATCTCATAATAATTAACTGTCTAAATTTTTGGTTAAGAACTCATATATATATAGTCTCCTAGTAGTGTACCAAAAGATCCTAAAAAATCCTCAAAATCGTAGTCCAAAAAGTTTTCTAATTGAAGTCGAACTCAAAATGGCAAAAAAAATGCATTCAGAAATTGTATCTTTGGGCGATCGCCTGTAAACCAAAAGTTTACATTGCAAAATAATTTCGTTGGGAGATTGCCAAGTGTAAATCCAGGCGATCGCCCAGACCAATCTTTCGTTCTGCATGTTTTAATTCTCTAACTTTGAATTTTGGGTACTTTAGTCCTCAATTCTTTCAATAGCCTCCAATATGGTCCTTCAAGCTTCAATTGAGTGCAATTTGATCATCGTACTTCCAAAACATCTTCCAATTTGTTGCTCTTTTCATCCATTCTCCACCTGCTTATTAACGGGTCAAAAACTGAAATATAAAAGATAATACACTAAATTAAGTAGAAAATCTATAAAATAACAAAACAAAAGATTAGTTTTAAAGTCCGAATAAATGCACAAAATACACTTATTAGTTTACCAGAGTCGAGCCTAGCTTGGTCCTAGTTTGTTGGTGGAAGTGGTGTGTGTTGTGTGGTGGTGGGAACATCATTGACATTAGCGTATTTGGATGGAAGTGGGTGGAGTTGGTGGCGCCGCCTCCGCTAGTGTTCGTATCAGTTATCTTTGGGTTTGGAGTGTATTGGAGAGTATGAACATTTACTTGTTTTTTTATAATGATTTTCATTTTATTTTTCAAAATTTCAAGCACTTTTAGCGATATGACGTTTTTACTTCTAATTTCAAGCACTTATTTTGAGGTTAATTAATGCGTGAAATCCACTTGAGTCAAATAATAGAAAAGTCATCACGACCTATCATTCTTATTTTTTCAAATGTTGTGGATGTCAAGTAATATTTTTAAAAGTTAGAAATAAATTTCTTATGTTTTTGAAAGATTGAAAATTAAATATGATATTATCCTATATAAAATTATGACTGATTTGACCAGTTGAAATTATAATTTAAGCAATTCTAAACATATGCTTAGTGTTTGTTTTGGAATGTTTAAATTATAATTTCAGTTAGTCAAATTAGTCAATCATACTTTTTATCCACACATTTCGTATGACCATAACTTACATCCCACTCTTTTTCTACACATTTCACATGACATACAACTTATAATCACTTAAAAAATAATTTCAACCCTACCAAACACGTGCTTAAACGTGTCTATCATTGAAAAGAATTATGGAGATTGTAATGAAAGGTCAAGAATCAACTTGTTCCTTTTTAAAGGATGTACACCATATTTCTATAGAGCTATAGATTGAGAATCAACTGTGCAATTTTTCCTAAATATAATATTATGCACCTGAATTATTTATAAAATTTCTAGACAAAGTTGTCTGTTGATTTGAGCCAATTTAAGGTTTTGTTTTAAAAATTCCTTTTCCAAATTATTTGATTTTTTTATTAAAAAATAATTTGGTACTTATTTTAGCCATAAAATAACCAGATTTTGTTATGAGAACCTATATGAATAAATGAACCCATCCTTTTATTGGAATCAATAAAAGAAAATTGTGTAAGAATATTTACGTGGCTTGTGTGATTTCGATAATAACAATGTTTAACAAAAAATTTAATGAAATAAATGTATCTATTGTCACTTACGCATTTAATAGGATGACGAAACTATAATTATATTTTGGCACATTGTAGATAAAGTGATGCGATCTATTATTAGTAGAGATTATTACCAGTCTAGGTAGCAGAGCGAGCTCCTTGATTATTGTCTAATGAAATTGTGATGCATTTCATTATATTAGACAATAAATCGAGGACCTCACTGCCACTTAGACCGGTAATGATATATATTAATGATAGATTGTATTATTCTTGTAGATATCATCTCTATGTTGTATCTAAAATAACAATTGGAATTTTCACTAAAATGGAAATAAATTATTATTTTTTGGGGGTGGAGAAGGGATGTTTTGGCAATTGAAGTAATTGGTAATAAAAGATGGGACATCAAGTCATCAACCAAGTGACAAATCTAAGTATAACTTCAATATAACATCATGTGACGTGGGTTGATCCACCAAATGTGTGGATGAATCCCAGATACTCAGCACACACCAGCAACCAGTCAAGCATTCTACAATAACACCAACAATACAATTTAGCAACTACCGGTACTACATATTTGGGACCAGACACAACGAGAACCACGTCTGGGAGCAATCATAGTTGATCTAAATTACGCTGAATTGAATGGGACTAGAAGTGGCAAAAATGAGCTGGCATAGATAGTCCGAATTTTGAGCTGAGTTGGCCCAATAAATAGTTGATCAAATAAAAATCGAGTCAATTAAACCCGGTATAACTAACCTACTGGGCCAATCGAATTGAAGCCAGACTGACCCGATAAAATTTCTTCCCCCAAATCTCCACCCCCACTGTAAAACGTGGCAGCACAAAAGGAGGGAGATTACTCCCCCTATTTCCTGCGACGGGGACCGGGGGGTTGGGGTTGGGGTTGGGGTTGGGGAATTTCAAATCCCGACGACAAGGGGGAAGAAATCCCTCCTCCTCTAGTCGCGTTCTCAAATTCCGTTTGAAGGTGAAGGTGGAGGTGGAGGTGGAGGTGGAGGTGGATTTTTTTTTTTTTAAATTATAAATAATTGTTTTAAAAAAATAATTTAAAATTTAAGTTGAACTGGCCCAATAGCCAGTTGACCCAATAAATACCAACCCATGTAAAATTGGGTCACGACTAATCCAGTCTAATCTTTTGTATAGCCCGTCCAATTTTGGGTTGGACCAGGCCGTCTGGCCCATTTGCCAGCTCTAAATGGGATGGTACACAATTGACAAACATGACAAAATTTGTCACTGGAATTGCATATCTAGTTCGTAATATTGGATAATACTGAAATTTCTGTCTTTAATCCTCGACGTCACTGGGCAAAATTAGAATCAGTTGCAATATGTATTAATCAAGTGTTCTACCATTTATTGAGAAGTCACAAGCAATTCGACGTTGATGTACAACCAAACCGAAAAAGATAGACAAACTATATGCTCAGCACATGAGAATTTCCGTGACGTGTTCAATAAAGTGAATTGGACAAAATGTGAACTCAAAACATGTCAATCATCATTCAAACATGCTCTGATTTCAGAAAACATGTCTTTCACTTGCTCAACACCCAAAAAGAAAAAGAAAACTGCCACTCATGAAAGAGCAAACTGGACAACTTTGTACATGCACAATTTTCTCAAACAAGGTTCGTCTCGACAACAAATGTACGAGGGGTTGATGTATGCATGCAGAGATGTTTTCTCGTCTTATTGTTGCTATTTATTTCATACCATGTGTTAGTTCAAGATTTAACAGTTATTGCAGCAGCACTTATGCCTGTTAAATAACAATTCAATAACACTTTGTAGATTTACACAAAATGAAATGCAATATGATCATCATAATTATTTATCAATTAAAAGACATTTAATCACTATAAACCGTTATCAATTACAGATATGGTGGAATCATCAGATATGTCCCTCAATAGTTGCTACAAAATATTGTCATGATTATGTTTGGATAAATTCATCAACTAAGTTGGCAGCAAAAAATATTGATGCTCAGAGTGTACCATTCCATACTCCAATTGAATTATGATAAAGGAAAGAAAACCGATTCAACAGTGATCATCCGTGTATGAATTAAGCCGCATGCTGTCCTGCCATGCGAGTGAATTCTACCTCCTGTTCCGAGGATGGATTCGAATGAGCCATTTGTCCTGTAATTTGTTGTTTTGCCATTTGAGGTGTTTATGGAGAAAATGATGTCTGCAATTGCATCGAGGGATTCCATCCTCCCTGTTCCTGTATTTGAGGAGGCCCATGATGTCCTGCCATGCGAGTGAATTGTGCCTCTTGTTCCGAGGTTTGGTGCAAATGTCCCGTCTGTCCTGTCAATTGTTGTTCAGTCATTCGAGGTACATTAGGTGTTTGTGGAGAAAAATTCGTCTGCCATTGCATTGAAGGATGCCAACCTCCCTGTTCTGGCATTGGGGAGCCTCGTGACCCAGGATATGGCCTCCGAGGTGGAAGTGGACTCGAAAACCTATTGAAAATGTTCTCAACCTCCATTCGCCGTCCTTGTTTCTCAAAAACATCCATCACAAATTCCTTAAGTGAAACAGTAGTACCAACACCATAGTCCATCATCTGAATGAGCAAATTAACAGTGTCATCATAATTGCCTCCCTCAATTAGCCCCCTAATTACAATATTATAGGTTGTAACATCAGGTCTTGGTTCTCTATCACCCATTTTTGACAAAACGGGTAAACAATCAAGAACCCTACCCTTCTCAATCAGGAACCCAAACCACTCGTTTGCATAAGCTGGAATAACCCTCAACCCGGCCCCAACCATCTTCGAATACTTATCCAACATTTCCTCAGCCCTGTCCACCTTAATATAAGCATCAATCATTGTTCTGTAAGTATTCACATCCAGAGACAATGATTTGTTACACACTTGCGTAAAATATTCCTCTGCCTCATCCATCATCCCAATCTCGCACAACCTTGCAATCATATTGTTAAACCCTGCCACGTCCATTTGAAAAGGCTTCGACTTTACAGCCTTCCCGGCCCTCTTGAATACCTCCATTGCCTCTGCAACCTTTCCTTCCTTAAAGCACTCATTAACCATCATATTGAATGTGTCTGAATTCACTGCCTGAAATGATGGCGGGGTGTGATCGTCCAACATGTCATTGAACAAATTCCAAGCCTCTATCTTCCTTCCATGCTTCAACAATGTCTCCAAAAGCACATTCCGCGTTGCAGGAACCATCCTGTAATTCCTATCCATCAAATCCCTATACGACTCCATCGCCTCCTTTGGCTTCCCCTGTTTGAAAAACCAATCCATGAAGGTTGCATTTACAACACCGTCATAAACAGTGCACCGCTCCTTCAACTCATCAAACAACTCATTTGCTTTCTCTAAATTTCCAAGGTTCAAAAATCCAAGAATCAAATTATTATAAACCAAAGAATCCGCCCCATGACCCTTATGCAACATTTCACGGAGCATATCCACTGCATCATTAATTCGTCCAGCATCAATGAGCCCCTTGGTGAGATGCCGATAAGTGACGGCTGACGGGCCATAAGGAGCGTTCTCAAGAATGTGATTATAAACTTTTAATGCCTCCTCGATTTCATTGGACTCGCAGTGGGAGACAATGAGGTTGTTGTAGGAAACAATATTGGGAATAATGTTGAACTGATTAAAAAAGTATTGGAAGAGGGCTTTGGCATCGCTGTAGCGCTTGGCGCGGTACATGGCAGCAATGATCGCGTTGCAGGTGAAGACCGTGGGACGGATCGATTGGAACACAGACTGTCGGGCTATGTACGAGGCCGAATCGTGGTCTCCAGCGCGGATGAGAGACTGGACTCGGTTGTGGAGGTTGAGGCGAGGACCAACAAGAGCGGAGGTAGAGTCGGGGAGACGAGGCTTATTGGGGTTATTGTTGTTTGGTGGGGCGGGATTGGAGCGGAGGGCATAGAGCGGGGGCTCGATGCGGAGGCGGCGCTTGCGACGACGACGCTCAGCAGCTGCCTCCTCGGCGGAGGAGAAGCCGTAGGAGCGTACAGGGGCAGACGAGGAGGAAGTAGTTCCATATTGATAATTTAGGATATTGGGGGTATTATTAGTGGTGGAAATGGGGGATTGGAAGAGGTTGGTGTTGTCAGCGGCGGCGGCGGAGGAGGATTGGGAGGGGGATTGAGTGTCTAGGTGGTGGTTTAGCGTCTGCGTGGAGGTGGTGAAAACAGGGGTTTGGAAGGGGTTGGTTGTGTTGGAGAAGCGCCGGACGGAACGGAGGAGGAAGCGACAGATAGTCATGGCGGAGGGGCCGGCGACAGTTGGCCGGGAAGGATGCAGAGAGGAGATAGAGTGGGGTGTGTACAGATCAGAAACCCTAGTGAAGATTTGGAAAATGTGAAAGAAGAGAAACCTTAAACCCTTGTCGGAATTTTTCAGATAAAAACCCCATTTTGCTTTTAAAGGTCGATGCAATATCAAGTAGTCAAATTTGAAATGGAATTTTTTTTTTTTCTTCCAATTTTATTATAAAAAGTATTTTTGGTGAGCATTATTATCCTCGAGTCGCACTAATCAAATTAGAATCGAAGTAAGCTAAAATGTTCAATTTGAATTTTTGTTAAAATTAAGAACCTTCTTATGTTTTTATGTTTTTTTTGTTCCAGCTACAAAATTGAATTTTGATTCCTATATAATTTACCTTGGTATGTACTAATGTTTTAAATAACGATTTTAAATTAAAAAAAAAAAAATTATTTATCACATGATCATTAGTCTATGTTAGGATGGTAATCGGTCGAGTTATGAGCTCGGGAGAGGGCCGAACCAAGCTGAGCCAGGATAATGAAATAAGGACGGACCCGTTGGACTGACTTGTGGCCCCGTCAGACCCGATTTTTTTATAATTTTTTTTAATTTTATTTTAACTATCTCATAAAAAAATATTACATTAAAAAAAATAACCAGGCCAGACCGAGCTCGCCTTTGGGAGACGGGTCAAGCTCAGGCTCAGCCCTAGTGGTCATGGCCCATTCGATCCGGCCCAAATCAACCAATTGTCACCCCTAAGTCTATGTAGCGTGTAATGTGATATTAAATAATTGAGACAATAAAATGTAAAGATATCAACCTAATTTATTATTCATATCAGTTAATGTTGCATAATATATTAATCATCACCATTGGTGATAAATTGTATTATTCAGAAAATTAGGTTGTGCGGAAAGAACTCTAATTACAACAAACGTGTTCTTAGAATATTAGAAAACCAAAAAATAATATAAAATAAAATAAAATCCAAAGATTTGATCATTTTTGTGAAATATGGTGCAAAATTGATCTAAGAAGTAATTTTGAAATTATTTAATTTAATACATTCCTTTTTTTGACGTTTTCAAAACATTATTTTTCTTAAATTTGTTGTAAAAGTTACTTTTTCAAACGTTCCAATAACTTAACTTTTTACTTATTTTAAAACCTCTTTAATTAACTTACTTATTTGCTCATAAGTAAATTTTTTAAGCTTAGGGCTTAGGAACGCTTTGATCGCAGCTGCCTACCAAGTACCAACCAATTCAGCAGGCCATGCTTATAAGCTGTAAAGAGGAATCCAAAAATAAAGAAAGCGGGCCGGGTTTCGACTCATAAAGATGAAGGGCCTGAATTCAGATTACATTTTCTGATAATGAATGACAACAATCAAAATTTAATCTGTAAAATGGAAAAATATTTCTGAAAATAAAAATAAAAATAATAATAATTACAAAGCCAAAAATAATAATGTAACTATCACCACCTGCATTCAGCTACACATTTGCAGCATCATTTATACAAAGGAATGCTGCTTGGCTTTTCTGCATTTCCGTGCAGTGAGAAAAGAATATATAACTTGCTGTGTCGACACGTCTTTGTTTCTGTACAATTATGCGAGTCGAGCACCTCAGTTGACGGGGTTGTGGAAGGCCGACTTCACTAGTGAGTTTTGTTGATCTGGTAGTGGATAGAGATCGACCCAACAAGTATCCTCTTTAACAGCCTTGTTCCACCTATTCCTAAAAATCTTCATTTCAATATAGGATTGTCTCCGTACTCACGCATAAAAAGTGTATCTGAGGAGTGTAGGAGGGAGTATTGAAAGTAAAAATGATTAGATCGTGTTAGGAACTAAGCTCTAATCCCAATTACGAGATCAATAATGAGCCAAACAAGATCAGAAACACACGGACACATATTTATAGTGATCGTTCATTCTCAATGCGAGAATTACATCAACTTGCCGCTGCAAGTACAAAGGATCTCATGCCTCTCATCACAAAAATGTCCTATCTTTTTTCTACAGAGCAAATAAGTTAGCAGAAAACTTACTGCAGATCTGTTGTCAAATTTGTACAGAACTGTAGTTACCTGAAATTCAAGACAGAAATTCTTAATCAGAGATTAATGTTGGCAGGAGAAAGAAACACGTGTATTTCAACTAGAAACTGTACCAATGCTTCTGAATCTGACAAGTTCTTCGATCGAGAAAACTGATCCGATGTTACATTAATCAACTACACACATCAAACAAACAAAACAAGAATGAATAAGTCCATACAATAAGATGATTAAAGAGGAAGACACGAGCAAAATATAAAGCCAATGTCATAGTAGTTCTGCACGATTAAAGAATCCTCGTCAATCTCAAAAATCGTAAAATTACATGCGGTGCAAAAGGATTTCTTAGAGCATGTTTGGCCAAGTTTAAAAGTGAGTAAAATTTACTTTTGCATTAACTTTTTGTTTCCAACCATGTTTTAAACAAATTACATTTTTCTTACTTGTTAAGTTAAAAGTTATTTTGAAAATAACTCTTACCACACTCTCAAAATATAAGTTACTTTATTATTTTCAACTTTTACTAATAAAAAGATTATTTATTTCAAAACTTACTTATTCACTTATAATTAAACTTTTAAACATTCTCTCAAATACAACTATTGAACACATGTACCCATGTAAACTCCTATTAGATCGTAGGTCCTGGAAATTAGAGACAGGGCGGAAAATGGATGCATCATTTACTTGCCTTGTGTCCATTTGAAAGACCACCAAGTGTAGGAAGACCCAGATGAACTATATACTCCGCATCAACCACTCCAACTTTGAGCATCCGATCACCCTGTGATAAAGATGATATTTATCCAATGTATTCGAGGAAGAAGCTCAGACAAGACAGAATTGAATTCTAGTTGAGTACTTGCCTGTGCACAATAACCAAGCTGCATATCCAGGCCCCACGCATGGATCAAGTCGTTCTGTATACAGTTATACTATCAATTTCCAGAAAAGGGGAAAATATGTAACAAAAGAGCCCATCAAGAAAATGGAAGCTAGCTGTAACATAGGAACTATACTGAAATCACCAAATACAATTATTAAGTTCAAAAAGCTGAAAAAATCATTATCGAGTACAAGATATTAATGGATAACGGATTATAAAACAAATTGAAATAATTAATTGGTCGACCACTTGTCAAATTTAAGTACCATTCAATCGTATATTCCATAAAAGCGAACTTGAATTATGCTTTCAATATGAAAGTGGAGCAAATGGAATGTTCTTAAAAATATTGATCACAGTTTAAGTTAATATTTTGCAGTTTTTCATTAAATTTGGCATATTGACAAAAAATATAGTGAGATTTTACCGTGATAATATGAATAGTTCAGTGACTGTTTCAGTTTATTGGAAGCTTACTTCAATCTTACCATACCGAAAGGCGAAAGACGCATTCTGCATATTTTTCATCTATCACATTTATTCCGTAGAAATAATAGCTAGAGCAAAGATTATATACCTGGACCATATACCAAGCACAACGCCAGGCTGCTCTTGAGAATACAGGAGCCATCATTTCCACCCAACTACACCACACAACTTTTCGTATAAGAAAAAAATACTCTACTCTTCTAATAGTATTTACAGGACCCATTAACGTCCCTCCCCCACACGACGACCGTTTCAGCTTTTAAAAAATAAGAACACTTCTAAATTTTGTAAGCCCGGTTGAGAAACAACACATCTGACTTCAAATTCCCATTTTCCTCGGTGGTTTAAAGAGCATAACATAACCCCTATATGAGGAGTTAAGCAAAAATCCAGTAAACCGTAACTTTAGGTAAACCAAAGGATAAAATGTATTTTTAAGCAAACCAAATGGCTCAAAATTTTAACCTCACCCAACCCAACTGGGTAAAGTACAGTCTCCTTCAGGTTCAGACAGAAGACAATGATTTTAAGAAGAATAAGAAGATATCGAAAAAACACCGAGAGTCAGATTCTTACCCTACGCAAGGAGGAGCGGTACTGTCATCATCACACCTTCCACCACCTTTTAATTTATAGTACCTCCTATTCAAAGCATAAATAAATAGTTTAAACATGGAATATATATACATCAATGTTATTATTAATCAGAAAAACTTGAACCAAGAGTCCAAACTAACATTTGCATGACATAAGTTATCACTTTAAAATGTCCTCCAGGGTCAATCGTAAGCACGTGGTCAGATTTTCTTGAAATACTAATACTTAAAGGCTTAAAATATCGAAGTGTGAATCACCTCGGTAACTTATCTATCACTTGCTCACTTGGCAAATTCAGTAGGGTCAAGCTCCAAACATACCCGACGCGCGCAAATTATTCTTGTAACCATAAAATTGTCTAACCTGTGCACCCTTGATCTCCTCCTACGCACAGTAATGTGATGATGCACCTCTGATTTACCAGGATCAAGAGCAGGCTGTGAAATTTCGAGACCTTCTTCCTTAATAATGGATAGATACCTGTAAAGATACGGTATTACGACAAAATTCTGAATAAAGTTTCATTAGTTAACAAAATTTATCACTAATTGATGGTTCCTTTATCATTCTTGCATACCCCATAAATTACTATCCAGAGGTTGAGAGAAGACTACAGAAAATGTCTAGGACCTATCACATAAATCTGTAGCATCAGAAAGTGCCACAGTCCAAAAAAGTCTTGCCTCCACCTTTGGTAAACAGGAGCATAATAATTTGGAGAAACCTTTGGAATAAAGGAAGTCATTGTTGTAGCAGATATACGGACAGAAATGATTCCTCAGATTGGAATCAAATCATTTGTCTGTAATTGCATGGGTGTGTCATTATTCACTTCATGTCTTAGGATTCACACTTTCACGGTCTGTTCTCAGTTCTCACTAAGTTCCTCTTCCACAAGTTCAGTCATTGTTCTAAGAGTAAACTTATGCCTGGGAGTCGATGAGGCTCGGACCTATTTAATTGATCCTAGTGATAATTAGACGCACTTGCAAGAATACAGATATTGCACAAGAATGCTACAACCTAAGCACCTCAATAAACCAGTTAAAAATCCAATACGATCATACAGATATCAAGTGCAGGGACAAATACCTTCCTGGATGAAAATTTTCAACTCCAAGGTCCTCATCCCACAGAAAAATATAATCATATTCAGCAACGATATCCGGATGTAGAAAACGTTTAGCGAACCACCTATGCCATAAAATAAAGTCTTATACACAACAATAAATTTTAAACATTCACAGCTCATTTGGTAAAGTGGATAGTAGTGGACACTATTAGAAAAGAAAAGAAGCTGAAATCACATCTACAATATAATCTAGTCATATTCACTATTGCATACCAAACATACTCTCAAGGAATAAAAAGCTAACTCCAGCCCTAGAACATTTTTAAGAACCATACCATTTTGTTTGGTTTGTGGCAGAGACATGAATGACTCTCCCATACCATTTGAAGTCATTCCATTCATCCACGACACCATCATAGTGAAAAAGCATCACTACAAAATCATCACCCAGAAACTGCAACAAGTTGAAGCCACCGAACGTCAATTCATGAATAGAAATAATAAGAAGTGAATCTGGGGGAAAAATTATGTCCAGATAAAGTTTCGACGTGGCAACAGAAAAGAATATAAATGAATAACATTACCTTCTCAACAATTTGGTTTGCTAATTTTTTTTGCTTAATCCCAACTGCAATTGCCAACAAATTCTTTGCATGGTTTGAGTTCTCCTGATTCACATGTGTAGTAATAAGAGAAGTACAAGAAGTTGAATAGAATCACACAACTCACAAGAAGAATTATGTCACTTGAGAGCTAATAGTAGATCGTTGTGTTATAAGAACGGTTCCACTGTTACACCAAATACTTTTTAAGTTTTCTAATGTTAACTCCAGACAAGCTTCAATTGTCAAGCTCACAAAAATTGTTAAAGTACAGTTACATACGTTTTCCGAAACAGGGCCCCACAAAGGTCGCATTTCCAAGTTTGAAGTTGATGAAACTATTCCTTTTGGTAAAGCCTCACCACCAAAAGGCCTGCACTTCACCTAAGAGAAAAACAAGGTATTATATCAGAAGTGGAGTTACAAACATCACTCGAGAAAACCTCCACTGTGAAAGTAGACATGACAAACTTCGCATTTGTTGAGCTGTGCGTTCCCTTTGGTATCATTCACTTTTATGTGCGCTCTTGATCCTACCTACAAAAGTAGTTTTGGGAATCATGTATGACAAGTATTAACATACAATGAAATCATCCAAGCATTAGACGATAAGGGATGCATAGGAAGGATTTACGGCCTTTCAAAAGTTAGAAAGCTTAAAGGATCAGTTCTACAATCCCAAACTAATTACAAGACAAGATTAAATCAAAAGAGCAGATTTTACTTCCCGCTGTTGGTGATTTCCTCTGAACTTCATTACACAAAAATAGCTTAAGAAAACAATCATATGATTGACAATTATAATTTCAAAGAAATTTTTATCTTCCAGATTAACACTCCTTTCCTTCAGGACAGGGAAGGTATTGGAGACAGACGGGGAGGAGTGGGGACAAATGGTTTAACTCCTAAACGCCAATATCATATACCTATATCCATGCATAAAGACGTATTTCGCATTTATTAGATTCTGGATGCCACTAAAACAATGTAATTTTACAAATGTACCTTGCAATTGTCATATTCTGTATTTTTTGTGCTCCATTCACTCCAAATCCAGGTAATATCTGCATCAAAGAATACCTGATGATTATTTTTATACTACTTGTAAAAGCTTGCGGTAAACCCACATCATGCTTTACATTCAGCAGTTTTTCTAGTGTTTATAACTGGAAACCATAACTAAAAGCATATCAATGAATATGTTTGCATGAACATTTACCCTGAAAGAATCTTTTCCCAACCATGCACTCCCAATAAAATAAACACCACAAATCAAAGTAGCTGTTACAAAGAGACTGCAGAGACACGATCTACTTTTAGGATCCGATAGAACCTGAAAGGAACATGATTCAAAAATAAGAGGTAATACGGGGAAAGTAACTGTTCTTATATTCCAATTAACAGGTGAAAACAAGGCAAAATATATGGGTTTTTCCTCCCGTCCAAATCAAAATTGTATGAGCAGATACAGTGCAGGCGGTTTATTACATCCCTTCAATTACAAATACATAGTGCATAATTAATCAACATCAAATAAAAAGGTTGTACCACTCGTAAAGAACCAATAGTTAAGCTGATGAAGGTAGAGATGAACAATCATATAGTGCATAATTAATCAACATCAAATAAAAATGTTGTACCACTCGTAAAGAACCAATAGTTAAGCTGATGAAGGTAGAGATGAAGAATCATCAAACAATAATTTCATTAATGATTATGGATAATACTTTAAACTATCTCGCCTACCAGGAATGCCTAGAAAACCATCTCGTTTGCTTGCCCATACACGGTATCAACTATCAAAGCAAACAAATATTCGCCAAGCTTGCATAATTACCGTATGCCTCCAAATAGGATCAGTTTAAATTGAATTCAAATAAAGTTCTGCACAAATTCTAGGCTCTATTTTTTGCATTTCCTCAGCAATCAAATTACCCCGATATTAGAGGGACAAGCGGGGACCCCAAAATTTTGTCATAACTAGTACACATTTTATAATTTTCCAAGAAACAACAAAACCCATTAACCTCTCTATAAAACAGAATACAAAAGCAACATAGCAGAAAAATTACATGCATATACACATAAATATATACATAACAAAAATAAAGAAGAGACGTACTGAATTTAATGACTTCATCTTGGATGAAAAAGCTCCAAAAATCCAAAGTACAGCTGACACAGAGAAGACCCAAAATGGCTAATCTTTACTTGTGGGCTTTTACAACTAATCAGAAGAAAGTCGAATAATCCAAGTGAAAAGGCAAAGAATAAAGAGAATGTCCACAGAAAGAAGGCAATAAAGGAATTTTTCCCCTCAACACGACGTCGCTTAGCCTTCACTTCACCTACTGTAATTTCACCAAAAATTTTCAAACCCCACCATTAACACCTTCCGCCAGACATATATAAATAACTACATAATATTTTTCGATAGATACAAATGTGTGTATGTATAATTTTGTACAGTTCTCTGAGGAGTAGAGTTTTGGTTCCACACTGTTTTTTGTTTTCTGCGTTTGAAAAACAAGTTATGGGCCCGCGTTACACGGTGGAATGTACTGTCGTGCAAGGACGTTTTACTTATTATCTACGCGCGACTATTATGAAATGTTCCTACTCGCTGTCTGATAGTGCCACGTTTTCATGTGTGGGGCCCGTTCATGATCGTGGATTTTAATGGGTTAATTATGGGCCTAATCTACCATTAGTATAAATAGTGTTTGAAAATCTTCTGATTCTGTATGATATTAATTAGGATTATCAATATGACATGTGACAACGCCACATGGGATAACATAGAAAATGCTCAAGACCTTGAAAATGACATATGTTAGTGTTTTAGGCCTATGGGCAACTTGTATGACACGATATTTTGAAAATAAGACATTTGATGTGATACGATTCGATTCACTTCAAGTGCCATTAAATTTCTTCAATTATAATAATATAAGTAATTTTAAATTTGAATTGTTCAAATAAAAGTCGAGTTTAGAGCATCTCTAATGTAGTAGTAGATTGCAAAAAAAATTCTGCAACATAAGTACAATAGTCTATGATTAAAAAATTGGGTAAATTCAAGATCGGCCATTTGTTTTAAGACTTGACATAATTTCTAAAGTTTATATAATTAAAACTTAATTTAATTAAAGTCGTATTTTATATAATTAAAAGACCAACATACCATTGATTGTAAAAAAAACGTTAATTTAACGATACTATTTTGTTGTGATCATTGTTTTTGTGACAATCTTGTTTTATTGTGATCTTGTTTTATTTAGATAATGTATATTAATATATTTATACCATATTTTTATCTTTGATACTGTTTTATTATGACAATGTTTAAAACTATGATCTTGTACTACTAATGAAGCATTTTAAGAACAATATCATTACTTCAACCATTGATCTTGTACTACTAATGTTTAAACCTATAATCTTGCACTTAGTTTTATATATGATACTGTTTTATATTATTAATGTGTTATGGTATACTTACACCTTGCTTTTATCTTTGATATTGTTTTATTATGATAATGTTTTATAATAAACACCAAAACTAATCTCACAAGACAACTTGCATGTTTGGGTGCAGATCACATCAAACAAGAAGGGAAAAAAAAAAAGCTGTCATATTCTTTGATGGAGAAATGTTAATATTATTCTCATCATCTTAGCTGTTAGATTGCAACTCTTTCATGCCCTTAAGAAGGCATTAAGCATTCCCATATTTTGCACACCAGTGCTATATCTGAACATGCAATTTAAAAGTAAGTCAAATTATTTTTGAAAAATATTTCATTTTCACACATGGTATATTTATATCATGTTTTTATTTTTGATTCTATTTTATTATGATAATGTTTCAACATACGACATCGTTGTTTTTATTGGGTTGTAATTTGTGTATGTGATCATCGTTTTATTAAGATATTTTCACGTATAATGATACTAATATATTAAGTTACATTTAAATTGTGATAATTGTTTTGACAAGAAAAATTAAAGATTGCCATTTTGGACTAAAGAGACGACTTCAAACGGCTAAAATTCATCGTCATAATGACAAAGTAATGAGGTCTTGACCATTTCGTCGAGACTATTAGAAAATATATTACAATAAAAATTATGAGCACGTATGCAAATTCTATACCATTTCTGTTATGATAATATTTTGTGATTGTTGTGTATAATACTGAAGATCAAACAATATACATGACTAACAACATAAATAAATAATCTAATAGCCAACTTAATACAGTATCAAATTATTTTCTATAATACAGTATGAAACTACTATTTATATAAGCAAATTATGGCCACAACTAATATAATGATACTATTTTCTATGATACTGTTTTCTATAATACAGTATCATCCTTATGAAAAATTCAAACTGCTTGTTGAAGAATTTCATCATCCATTTCATCTGAAACTTCTCATAGTGGATTATTATCACCTATCTTTGTTACATATCTTCATTCTTCATAATATTTTTCACATACAATTCGATTCTTTTCAAAATTCAAATACTAACCACTTTGTGTTATCTCGATCACATTTTATAAAAGAGTCTCGAAACATTTTTATATAATATAGTATCATATGATCTCGTTTCTATAATCTGATATTTTCCTTTCTTTGAAAATGAAAATTATCTAGTCACATTTTTTTTTTTAAAAGAGTCTAAAACATTTTTTATTATTATTACAAAGTTCAAAAGAAGCATGCCCAGAATCAAAATCAAACATTTATCAATTAGTAACATTTGAATCATCCTCGTCAGTATCAGTCATGCCAAACGTGTGCTTCATAGCATCAGTAGTCCCCTGCGCCATCCCTTTAATTTGTTCACTAGTCTTATGAAGAAGTCCTCCGATCTTATCTTTTCCAGTTTTCGTCATTTTACAATTCGATTTCGCCATCTGTAACGCATTCTCCTTTGTATCATGGGCTGCTCTGACCACTTTCTACTTGGTGGTGGCGATGGCTGGAACAGTGCCAATGGCAATGTTTGTGGCAAATATGAATTACAGAGATAATTTTGGAATTAATATGAAAAAGTGATGAAAAGTATGACTTATTGACAAGTTTGAAAATTGTTTTGACCTAATTTAAAACAAGTCACTAGTAGGTGACTTTTAGGCAATTTTTCCAAAAAAAATACTTCTCCAATGCTTGTCAGGCACTCTATCAAACTCGCGTGACAAGAAAAAATAGACAATGTATAAGGCCCTATTAGACATGCTGAGTCAACAATATTTATATTTTTTTATGTATATTTAAATTTTCTATGCATATTTAAATATAATTTAGTTTTTATTTTAATAAAATAAAATATAGCTAGATAGCAATTTATAGAATGTATTGGAGACCAATTTTGAAATTTTATGTCTATTCATTAGATATCAATTCTACGTAAATTGAAAGTCTTCTAAGAGCATCTCCAATACACTACGTCTATTACTTTTTAAATGTACTACATAAGTACAGATAGACAGAGTTATAAAAAAAATCATCTCCAATGCATGCTGATGAGGACTCCGTCTAATTGATATGGCACACTAAAAAATAAACTCTGTTTCAGAAGAAGTGCATCTAAATTTAGACATGACTTCTGAATAAAACGACTCAAAGAAATTTAAATCAAACTCATCATTTTATTAAAAAAAAATATTGGACGAGAAAAATAAAAAATGAAGACCCCCAATTTTTTTAAAAAATAATGCCACAAAAGTCGTAATATTAGTTTTAGGCGTAATCCATTAAAATGAATTTTTAATTTGATCGTACATTCAATAGACATGTGCCACGTAGATTGAAACTACATCTATTTTATCCGTCACGTAAACTACAATAAACGGGGTGCATTAAAGATGATGTTATATTGTCTAATTCGTTTTACTTTTTCAAATAGGATAATCAAATATTAATGTAAACCGAGAAGGCATTTAGAACAAAAAATTGACTGTATGAACACATCCATTGGCTGCTAGAGAAATATTGAAAGAATTTTGATAAATCAAAAGAATGAGACTACATATTACTCCTCGAGGTCGTATAATTGAATCGTCTTATTTACATGTGCTCAAAAGTCCATGGGTTTTAGTTGTACCAAGCTTTTGGTGGCCGACATGCATTATTACGCATTTGAAATGAGTTTAATACTACTTGATTACCCATTTAACCTAATCATCTGATAATTAATATAATTTTTTTAAACAACATACTCATGAGCTTTAACTCCTAATCATACATAAACCTAAATTATCGAATAATTCATTTCTTTTCATATATTCCAACATAAAACCTTGCGGCCGTTTCTTCCCGTTTTCAATTTCAAATTTGAATTTATTTTCAATTTTCTTTTTTTAATGTCTATTTTAAAACTATTTCACATAAAAATGGAAAATATAATTTGGTTTGGAATTTTGAGAAATCTTTTATGATATTTTATTTAATGAATTTGATTATGTAATAAAATAGAATAATTTTATGTTAATATCTTTGTTGACGTCGGAATATGTACTATTCACGGATTAGCAGATCTTCAGTCAATCCTTTGACAACTCTGTATGTTACCTGTATCCTAATACCACCGTTAAGCACCAAGATCACCGGAGAAAAATAGTCCGGCGATCGTTGGTACTCCGACGACCAAGTCAACTGTCGGTATATAGAATAATATACAGTGAATAATAAAATGAGTGTGGGAAAGATAAGCATACAGAAATTTGAGCAGAGTTTAATGGTGAGAATAATGCGTAGATTAGAACAACCGGAGATATTGTATTTATAGTCTCAGAGTCCTAATTGATTTAGGAAAACAATCAATTAGATATCTGATTGGATCCTCATTCCTTAAGAGATAAGGATAATTGGCTATCAATGCAATCTCTCAAATTCTATCCCTTATTTGAGTTGATTCCCATTATCACGTTGCATAATCTTTAGGAGATTAATATTTGATTTCCTTGTGAGAATTCGTGTGCCAATCAAACATAATCTTTCATTGAATACGTCTCTGGTTATTCCAAAATATCACAGCGCATGCGGCTTCGTGACGAATTCGGTTGCCGGAGAAGCACGTGGGGTCGGCCATGAATGTCGAGCCTCTTCATGAGCTTCGCCATACTTAATTCAAGAGTGCGTGTTATCGGACTTCAAATGTATTTACAAGGCCATTACTATGTGTATGAGGCTTTTACAAATCTGGAAGGTCCTCGCTGGGCTTATGAGGCCTTAGCGGGGTCTAACTTAAAGCTTATATTGGGCATTTATCGAGCCTTTATGAGACATTTCTTGACGTAAAGGTCTCACCAAAATCGATGATAACAATATTATCAAGTAATATACATATATTAAAGTTGGTGAAGCTTTATCATTTTTTTTTTTCGCTACACAAAAGTAAAGTACAAATAAATAATAAATTGACTTGGCAAAAGATAGGAAATAAAATAAAAATTAATAACGTGAACTTAATTTTTTTATCTGTTTTCATTTAAATAAATATTTTTTATTTTTTTAAAAATAACCAATAAAACTTGAACTATTTTTTTAATTAGAATTTTTATTTAAACACTTATTTCCAATATTTTGAGTGTTTTTTGTGTTTTCATTAAAATTATTGAAAACGTAAAAATACTGTTTTGAGTTTTTTGTCGCAAGGTTATCACTGTTTTAAAAAATATGAGATCAAACAAGTTTTGCATGTTTTACAAAATTAAAAATTAAAAACACCAAACCAAACACTACTATATTCCAAAAACATTTACAACTTATTTAATATGTTGAATTAGGTGGGACTACAAAAAATTAAAAATCAGAGTCATACAAAATAAATTATTAGTTGTTTTGTTCAATTCTATTCTAGTACATTACAAGAAATGTGTCGTAACAGATAAAAGAATAGTTTAAGAGTATTTTCGGTTGGGACTTATAAGTTGAAGCTATCTTATAAGTAAAATAAATATATTATTGAAAAGTTCACATATTTGTGTGCCATATACTTTTAAGTACAATAAACACATATGTTTACGGTCCAACTTTGCTTATAAGCATTATTCTAGAATCTCGCTTAGACGGCGTCTAACCTTGCCTCTTGCCTTTCCCTCCCATAGGTCTTGAAAATTTTGAAACTTGACCTCTACGCTTAACAATTTTTAGAACACTACTTATAAGCTTTTGACATTTGTCAAATTACAATTACAAAATATTCTCATAGTATTTAATTGAAGATTTTAAACAAAGCTAATGTTTGTAAGAACTTATCCATGAAAAATTATAATTGTACCTATAATTCATTGTGAAATGAAAAATCAAGAACTACTAAATCACCTTTTAAAAAAATAATATTTTTTAAAATGATTTTTGGTGCAATTTCGTATATTAATTACAAAATCGAATGAACGCGTCAAAAAGTAATGATTTTAATTGGATTAGATGATAAATGTTAAATTGTTGGAGGGCAAATTGATAATTCACTCTATCAACTATTATTTTGATTTGAACTAAAATTTAAGTCAATTAACAATTTGGATGAGATTGCAAGTCGTGCATCCTAATCTGAAGAATTTTATTCAAAATGTCTGACTGTTCTTCTCATCTTTTTGGCCAAATCTTATTTTTGTACTTGCACATGTTGTTCTAAAAAGTCCGTCTAAATTTTGCCTAAGTTCTGCTTAGAGTTTGGAATTCACACCTAGCCACGCATTACGCATCTTCTTCGCCTTGTCTTTATCTCGCTTTCGCCTAGGACTCGTCTAAGCTCGAAAAGTTTAAAAATCGGTCTTCACGCATAGCCACATTTTACGTTTTTTAGAACATTGCTTGCAGATATGGAAAAATGAGAAATCGTGAGGCAATAGAAAAACTTAAAAATCTACTAAAAAGACGAAGTCAAAATCCATAATTAATTTTAACCACATATTTCATAAGACATACAATTTCTATCAATTTTCAACCACATATTCATCAATTTATTATCAAAATTTGCTAAAAATTTCCATCAAACAAATGTTAAATCATTTATCTACAATTTCCCAACTTGATAATATAGTCACAGAAGAGAAGGTTAATCATAATTAGGCATCATCTCTTGAAGAAAAGCAACATCTTGGGGAATTATATTTACTGGTGCCTTTTTTTTTTTTTATAATTATAATCGATTACTTTTTATAGGAATTTATGAGTGCATTATAGATTATTTTCTTTTTCATACTTTTTTATTTTTTTGTTCTACCATCTTTTTACTTACTTTTTGAATATTTAGTCTCAACTTGATATTATTTGGTATAATTGATTCAAAATAGTCAAATACATTAATTCGATTATCTGAACTTCATTCAAATGCAAGTTAAAAACATTTGGTTTCATTTTAATTAGAAGATTAAATGATAATTCTTCTATTTTATCTATTAGTAGTTGAAGATCTAGTTGTTTTAGATCTCCTCGACAATCACAAACAAAATAACTACCACCTTAGCTGCCTCTTTGCAAGTACATGATCTAAAATATAGATTGTCTACGCAGCCCCGCTTCTTGTACATCCGTTTTAACCGCGTGGATGACCACGGTATAGCTTCCATGAAATCTCGCGATATTTTGTAATATATCACGAGATTTTACTTTGAAAAAATGAATAATAATAAATGACCCACTTCTACCGTTTGTGTGATACAATTTGTTCCAAAAGTAATGGTCATTTCCTCCTCTATTTTCTTATTTCTTCATTTCCGACGAGTTTCCGGCGTCTCCCCACCCCGGAGCATATAGATCCACCCGATCGATGAAGACTCAAACCGAACTCGCCCATCCTTTTGGGCACAGGGATGCGAGAACTAATCCGAGTAATCCACCGCTTTTTCTTAGAAGCCTGACATTTTTGAGCTAGTCTCCTTCTTCACTTGAAACTATATTTTTCTTCCAAGTGGTCCAACGCAATGTCTGAAAAAGGTAATTTTTTTTCTCGTATGGAAGTTAATTTTTTTGCCATATTTTTGTGTTATATACCGTATGAAAGCTATGTATTTTCCATATTTACAAACATTTATTTTGTTATTGCCGTGATGGAAGCTCTTGAAGCTGTCAATGTTCGATATTTTTATACAAGAAATCTCGTTTTAAATTCCGAAGACGCGACAGTAAATATGAATTTGTTTGTGGTTGATGATGAATATTTGGACTCCTAGTTTGAATGATGAATGAGTTGAAGAATCGAATGAAATTGTACTCGAGGTCGGGGTAAAGTTTAAGGACCTCGACGAAGCATTTGAATTTTACTGAAACTATGCATCTCGTATAGGTTTCCTAGTTAGAAAACGTAATTCGAAGAAGGGTGATGATTGGCTTGTAAGAAATGTCACGTTTACATGTAGTCGAGAAGGCCGAAGAACAAGTAATACAAATACTTCTTTGAAATCTCAGCCGACAATTAAAACTGGATGCAAAGTTAGGATGACTGATGTATCTGATGTCAGTGGATCATAGCGAATAATTAAAGTTGAGCTGGAGTATAACCACAAAGCAAGTCCTTCAAAGTCTAGGTTGTATCAGTGCAATAGAAAACTGAGTGAAAATGTGAAACGGAAGCTTGAAGTGAATGATATTTACGGAATTACTATTACAAAAGTTACAATTCATTGTCGTCAAGTAGGTGGATATGATCGGATGACATTCATCAAAAAAGATTGTCCAAACTATATTGATAAGGTTAGGCATTTGAGATTTGGGGAAGGAGATGTTGTAGCATTACAATGCTATTTCTAGAAGATGCAATCACAATGTCCTGGTGTTTACTTCAGTGTAGATTTGGACGAGGAGTGTCGATTGAAAAATGTATTTTGGGCTGATAATAAGTGTAGATAAGCGTACAAAGAATTTGGCGATGTTGTGACCTTCGATACCACGTACCTAACTAATATGTACGACATGCCGTTTGCTCCTTTCGTTGGTGTAAACCATCACGGACAGTCGACACTTCTTGGATGTGGTTTAATTTTCAACGAGGATACGTAGACATTTACATAGCTGTTTAGGACATGGCCTGAGTGCATAGAGGGTAAAGTTCCCATTGGAATAATAACTGATCAGGATAGGACTATGCAAAATGCAATTGCAATTATTTTTCCAGATACTAGGCATAGATGGTGTTTGTAGCATATCTTGAAAAGTTGCCTGAGAAATTTGGAGGACACAGTCATAAAGGATCTATACTTTCGACTGTCCACTTTGTGGTTTACGAATGCAAAGTCCCGAAGATTTTGAAAAGTGTTAGAATGATTGTTAGCTACGCTCTTGAGGATAATAAGTGGTTGTCAGGACTTTATAAAGAACGAAGTCGTTGGATGCCGTGTTATCTGTAGACTAGTTTTTGGGCATGGATGTCTACAACGCAACGAAGTGAGAGTATGAGTGCTTTTTCGATGGTTACGTCCATTCAAAAACTACATTGAAGCAATTTGTTGAGCAGTACGAGCGGACTTTGAGGAGTAAAGTTGAGAAAGAGTTGGAGGCGGACTTCAAGTCATTTTCGCAGATGATCCCTTGTGCAACAAAATTTGGAATGGAGAAATAATTCCATGAAGCTTACACAATATCCAAATTCAAAGAATTTCAAGAAGAGTTCTCTGGTATAGTTTATTGTCGGGTTATTGCAGTTGACGAGGGACCTATGGGCATCTCATATCAGGTATTGGAATCTATCATATTCGACGATGGGATGAAAAAAAGCAGACGATTTTTTTTTGAAAAAGAGTTGTGTCAAATTGTGTGTAGTTGTCACTTGTTTGAATTTCAGGAGATACTTTGCAAACATTGTATCACAATTTTCATTACGAATGATGTTACATTGGTGCCGGAAAGGTATATCTTACGACGATAAAGGAAAGATGTGAGTAGAACATAATACACTAAGATGAAGATTAATTACAATGGTTAGATTAGCACACCGCTCAAGTACGATATGATGAATTATGTGATTCATTTCACAATGTTCTCGACATGGTAGCAGACGATAAAGTACATATTCGGGAGATAACGGAATACATTGAAATGAAAATGACTAATTTGAACATTTCAAAGAACAAGTCATCATTTGGTAGTAACCTCATTTTCAGATATTCTCGTGTTCAAATAGCCACTGAACGAGGATTAGTCGTGAAGGATTATAGTGTGCATGTGTTGGATCTAAAATGCTCGACGACGAAGGGGGCTCCAAAGAAGCTTCGAAAAAAAGGTCTATTGGAAATAGGTTCCACAAAGACAAAGGTATGTTAGTACATCTAAAAAAGGGAAAACCAAATAAAAAATAAAATAAAATTTGTGCACAAAAAATAGCTTGGGCGATCGCCCACTACGTTGAAGCAGAAGCATATTGCTTGTGCTTCAATTGGGCGAGTGCCCGAAAATGGTCTGAGCGACCATTTTTCGTGTAAATTAAAAAAAAAAAATCACATGCTTTTTCATCAACTTGTGTCTTCTTCAGCTGCTTAATTGTAACGTTTATTTGTACAGGTTGCTTCTTGTTCAAGTAAAAGAAAGAACGTAACATAATCCAACATACATCACGCTAGTGAAAGCTTCGTCCAAGCACCCGAAGCCCATTACCCCATCCTCGACTTATCGTAAGGTGCTCAATATCAACCATGGCTGCCAGGTTACGGAGTAAACTTTGTGCCAACTTATGGGTCGAGTCAACAGTTGATGTCAATGTATCCTCTAGTTCGATAATCCAAAGAAGAAATCTCGAACAATTTGTTAGTCATTCCAAGATTCCACGTACCTCACAATCAATAATATAGTTTATGTGTTCTTGTTTTGCAAAAATAAAAATTTGAACTTCGTTCACAAACATGTAATATGCCTTTATCTTATAAGTTTACGAAAATAAAAAATGGCTTGGTCGAACATTTCCCAACTTTGTGATTTTAAAACAAACAAATAATTTGAATTTAGGATTACAACATTTTGTTGAACATTAACATAACTATTTGTTCAATTACAACACAAATAAATCTAACTATTAACTCGTGCTCCTTTTATTGGCCCTTGTGGATCGTGAGGTTGAGTGAAATCTTGACATCTTTTTCCTCCGATAAACTGGCTAACATTTTGAACGTGCTAGATAAGTCTTCATAAATCTCTTTGACCACAGATTTGCCCAATGCAACACCACTAGATTGCTCCTTAACGAACTCCCCACTTGATTGACCATTATCTCAATTGAAATATGAGCATTCGTCGTCATTGCAACAACAACAACAAAAAGTCTCTATTTGGTCTTTAACACCTTAATTACTTGCATCCATTTGACATATCCCTTTCCACATCGTGGGCATCGATGTTTTTGCTTGCAATCCTCTAACAAGTGACCCGATTTTCTACAGATGTAGCATATTTTTCATTATTTCCCGACATGACAATATCCTATTTTGCTACACCATAGCACAAAACATATTAATCACAAGCGACCATTCAAAAATAATACCTGTGTTTGGAAGGAGGATACTAAAGATCCTTTTCATGGTAACTTCAAGAATATACAAGCAGCTATTCAAAATACCCTAGATAGATTGCTACTGTGCTTCACACTCGGTTTACAAGATAAGAGCAACAGTAGCACCAAAAAGGAAGAAAAGATGAAACGATTTTGATAATGGTTATAATCATTATTATGATAACCATAAGCAAAACTTTTGAAACACAAGTAAGAGATGAAATATAGGAAGCATTTTCGATGAACTAGATGCAACATCACAATGCCAATTACTTGAACTAAATCAAAATTGAAATATGTATTTTGAGATTTACCATGCAAAAAGCGCATGGAAGTCATTCGTCATGTTTTTACTCACCATTATATCTTTCAAGATAATCACTACTAATTCCAAAACTTGAACAACCTATTTGCCCTAAAGAACTAGTACCGTGATATGCATCCCACACCCTCGCCCATCGAGCAAAACAAAAGAGAGCAAACTTTATTTCATGCATAAGGTACTTAATGTATACAAACTAATCCTTATTCCATAAATGTGAAGAAATTCAAGCAATTACACGATTCGAAATGAAACAAAACGAAATGAAAGGAGTGGTGCCCGAATTTCAATTTGGGAGAACGAAATGAAGGCCCTAAGTTCAAAATTTCAACATAAAAAGTCCTTCTTCAACGTGACCTCCAACCAATAGTGATGCCCCCGACCAAGAGTTCATTTCGATCAACACCAAATCTAGAAAACCTTGAAAAAGTTGTCGTGAACGTCGCCGTGAAAATTGCAAAAATCTTACGTGATGGAAGTGGAGCATAACCAATCTATGATGGTGGGTTTGAAACACGTGATGGTGGGTGCAGATCGATGTACAAGTTCTCGGCGCCAAAGACACTCACATCCGCTTGAAAAAAATGAAAGTGAAAATGGGTATTTTGGGAAGTATGAATGGTGAAATAATTGGTATCTGAAATGTTTGGTGTTCAAATTAATTGAGGGGCATATTTTTCATTATCCACCTGCGATCAACAATGCGGAAACAATGAGTGTACAAGTAGAATTTTCTTTTAACTAATTGAATGAGGGGAAAAATCTTTTTGCCAGTAGACAAGAAAAATTCTAGTTGTACACTCATTCTTACAGAATGTGTGGATGAAAAGGAAAAAATAAACAGATTTTGACGAATTTGCCATTCTCTTAAATAAACAAAAATAAAAGAAAACAATAAAAGAAAAAAAAATTGCAAAAAAAAAATCACATAACTTTTCAAAAAGTACAAAGTATCTTCTTTCTCACACACCCCACATCATCCCACCACAGCCATCACCTTCACACAATCCTCTCAACGCCACCACTAATTGAACTTTGAAATACTTGCAGTGGAAAAAGAATGATTGAAATAGACAAACAATCACATCAATTCATTAAAGAAAAAATCAATTGAAATCGTCCCATTTTGAAAAAAATCAAAATAATATTCTGTTTTACTGATTACAATCTCTCTCTTGCTTACCAATTTTTGTCAAGTAGGGTGGTTGTTTAGCTTCGAGAGATATCTCGTTAAACAACATCGTGCATGGCTTCGTCGACTTCAAAGGTCTTTGTTACTCGATCCGTATCCAATGGTTGGAAGTCCGCTTTCTTCATCATAGGTAGATTTAATTTTACCCAATTTCTCATTTAACGGTTATAACATAAAATTAGGGGTTTTTTTTTTAGATTGTTTGTTATTTATGTTTCGTAGGTTTTGAAGTGGCTGAGAGATTTGTGTACTATGGAAGATGTTGAGATTGTGGAGGTGGCGGTTGTGGTGTGGTGGTAGCGGTGGTGTAGAGGTAACTGTTGTGGTGAGATGAGGTGGGGTGAGTGAGGAAGAAGATAGTTTGTACTTTTTGAAAAGTTATGGGCATTTTTTTGCAAATGTTTCTTAATTTTTGTTATTTTATTGTTTTTTTTAAGAGAATGAAAAATATGTTAAAATTTGTCAATGAAGACATAATTTGTAATTAATGAAAGGTTGGAGATGTTTGGTGCTAAAAAAGTTAAGAGTAGACTAGTAACAAAGCGCAAAGGTTGATGATAAAATTGCAAATTTTTCTAATTTTAATAACATATTTCATGGAATCCACAATTTTTAATAACTTTTCAATCACATGTTTCACACACTTTGTATCAAAATTTGCTAAACAGACTTTTCCTTATCACAATTTCACATATATACACACGACTAGGCTAGAAGAAATATAAAGAAGTAAAGCTATGCTTTTGTAAACAAGAAAGTATTAGTATATGTTTGATAAATATTTGTGTATGTTATAAATAGTATCTTACGGAATGTATGGATGAAAAGTGGATAAAAATTGTGCGTCTTACGAAATGTGTGGATGAAAATGATATTTGACTAGTTTATAAGTGCTTATAAACAATGACAAACATGCATCACCTTTCACGATTTTTTTTTAATAGAAAAATTATTTGAACACGATCTGAATTCGTTCATATATTTAAAGTGTAAGGTTCAAGGTATGGAAGAAATGGGATTTAATACATCAAAAAATAGGAAACTAGATTTTACTTGCCATCGATTGCTTCATTGAATTGGAGCTATTTTGAATATTGTACACGAACTAACAGTAGATAAGCTTCCCAAGCATCTTAAATGCAATCGTGAATAGCCAAAAAAAAAAAAAAAAAATTTCGTCACATGAGTAAAATAAATAATGTCTAAGGCATATTTGGTTTGTGAATAAAACTATTTATCTAGATAAAAGTTATATGAATAAGAGTTATCTGGATTACATGGTTAGTATTATCTTGTTTAGTTCAGGAATAAGAATGAAAAGTCACTTTTAAAAAGCCAATTTTTGATAATGGAAAAAAATTATATACTATTATTCTTAGTTAGAGAAAAAAAAAATAAAAAACTAAAAGAGAAAAAATAGGTGGAGCGGCAGATGTTGCAAAAGGTGGCGGCGGCGGCGGCGGCGGCGGTGGCGGTGGCGGTGACGGAAAGGATGGCAACATGCTATGAGCGGGCATTACCATCCGCACTCCGTCGGGAATTTTGTAATGCTGAGTGGGATGGAGATTAAAATCTCTATTTACTGTCATTTAATTAATTAATTATTTTTATATAAAATAAAATAAAAAGAGATTCGGAGATGGGTTCGAGAGAATTTGGATGAGGGACCCCGATCTCCGTCCCCGCCCGCCCGATCGGGGTAGGGGTATTTTGACATTCCTAAGCGGCGGACGGTGGCAATGATGATCTTAAGTTATGGATGTTTAAAAATAGAGTTTTTTAATATTATAAAAGGTACGTTCGTCTTTTAAAAAATGGGTGAATCATTATCCGAATAAAAATTTTTGTTATTCTCTTTCGAGGACAAAGTTTATTCTCATTTTAGCTTAAATTGTTATCCGGATAAAAGTTTATCCGAACATCACTTCCACCCAAACAATATAAGATAAAATTTATCTATTATATTTAATAAAGATGGAAAAAAAAAGCCCGCCCCCCACCTCCGCCCGCCCTAATGGGGAGGGAGACGGAATCATGGTCCTTGTTCCAAATTTCCCGAACCCCGCGAATGTTCTTATTTTATTTTATATTTATGTTTTAAAATTTAAATTGAATGTAAAAGAAATATATTAAAATTAATTAATTAAACGATGTGATAAATGAGTATTTTCTATATCCGCCCCGCCTCCACCTCCGCTTCCCAAAAAATCCTAATGGGGCCGGGATCGTAATGGCCGCCCGCCTGCTGCCATCCCTAATCTTTAACCTTTGTCTATTAACCAAATAGACCACTAATGCAAGCTATTAAGGACTGTCAAATTGACGTGGTAGGTAAATAAAACAAGGTCTCAAGTTTCGTTTAAATTTAGAAGTCAGATTAAACATCTTTGAGTCAACAAAATTTATATTTCATATCTGATTTAAATGTGATTTTGTGTTTATTTTAAAGAAATAAAAGACACATAGATAGCAATCAATATAATGCATTGAAGACAAAATTTGAACTTAATTGTTTATTCATTAAACATTCATTTTATGTAGATCGAAAGTATTTCAAACTTCGTGCCACTTAAATTACATGCCATGTGACACATTAGAGATGCTCTTAGCAACTTTTAGATTTGGGCCTTATTAGCTATTTCTTGCATATTGGGATAGTTTACCCATAGTTTTGGACAGTTATGTCAAAAGTAGTCTCTTGGTTTTACTACGGTTTTTAGTTAAATTTCATAAATGGTGACTGAAGACCAACTGAAATTTCAAATCAATCTTGTAGTATTTATGATTTTGGGAAATTTTCACTTTTTGTATTCAAAATTTACAATTTGTTACTAGTTTATTCAACTTTTTTTTTTGCACCAGATATCTCCAAACTTTTACTTAATTGTAAATCACGTTTCTATTGATAAATAATGATGGAATTGCTCTTCTTTTTAAATAAAAATAAATAAATAAATTGTAAATAAAATCTCGTAATTTTACAAAAAGTACAAAATAAACCCCCAATCTAAATGGCAGAAAGAAGTGTGCCATTGATAGTGGGAGAGAAAGGGGTAGAACCTGAATAGTTGAAACCAATAGAAAGGAAAAAGGCTCCAGAATCAATGGTTTCTTTCAAAGAAGAGAGCAATAAAATATCAGATCTCTCAGATTTCGAGCAAAAAGCATTGTAAGAAGTGAAGAACTTAAAATTTTCGTCCAGGAAGCGCTTTGCACTGATGCTTTCGCTTTGGCATTGCCCTCAGATACCTCAAATTTACTGGAAGAAGCATCCATTTATGGCGTGCCCTTATTAAAAGATGATAGGAGCGATGTGATATCGCTGAAGTTTCTACGAGCTCAAGACTTTAAGGTGAAAGAATCTTTTCGCCATGTTGAAATGCACTATAAAATGGCAAAAAGAATTTAATGTAGATGAGCTGATAAAGAAAGATTTGGGAAATGATCTTTAAAAGTTGTATTCATGCACATGCACTAACACAATTTTTTTAAAACAAATGTATCAATGTAACAAAAAGTGAAAATAGTACTTTTATAATAAAAATAAATAAAACAGTATTTTTATTTAGTTGAAGCTAAATATTCAAAATGCAAGCAAAGAAGGTAGAACCAAAAAAGTATATAAAAAAAATAAAAAATCAAAAAATCAAATGAAGAAAAAAGCACTAGTATATAGCAACCAAGGCACCAAGCCAACAAGGGAAGATATAATTTATGTAATAATAAATGCATAAACCAAAAACCAGTGTTTACTTAATACCCAAAATTATGCCACTTCCACTTCTGAAGTTTAAGCTGGCTGAAGTTAGTATACATATTGAAACGCATCCAAAAAATGGACGCTGCAAAAAGATGCTATAAACAGAACCTTGCACGCAGTTCTTTAGAGAGAAGTTTCATCTTCTCGATTTTGTTCATTTTTACATGGGTGCACTATGTTTTCAAAAGCTTTCTATCGACCCGCCCCCTTAAGCCAATGCTGCAGGAAGCCATCGCCAGATAGTAATATTACTTACTTTTTTGGGGGAAGGCCGTGTTGAGGACATCCTTCAGCCATACTGCGTTCTCTTCTTTTTGATCTTCTCTCCAAACCTTGAACTTGAAAGCATGTGGAGTTGTCTCACTCCACCGTTTGAGCAGTGACAAAGAATACTTTTTCTTCTCGCCAGTTTTATCGAGAATATACCACGAACTTTCCAGATTCTCTGGTTTCTGGTTTGTAACACAACTAATGTCCATATCGCTTTCATCTTCATCATCATAGACCAAGTTAATCACGTCACTTGTCTTAACCTCTTGGGTTTTTCTCATTGTCTGTACAATGTATGTACCTTGAGGACGGTTCTTTGGCATCTCTTTAAAATGGCAGGCCTCAAATTTAATCTCTTTCTTTTCTGAAGTGGATTGCACGGGTTCTCTCGAGGCAGATCTTTCCGCAAGATGTTGCTTTTCTTCTACAGGTGATGCACAATTATGATTTTGCTTCTCTTCTGTGACAATAACGCCATATCAAATTAATTTTACCTCATTTTGAAAGAATTAATTGACAAAAATTATGTAGATATATGATTTAATGATATTCCTCCTCCAATGTAACAATAATATTACCAGATTAGTTTTACTTCACATTAAAGCATCTAGAATTGTAGAAACCGGGAAAGGAATTACAGAATGAATACGTGTTAATAAAGGTCAAAAGCAAAAACTATAATATCTACAGATTATACTCGTGGCTATACACACATCCATGTTAAGAGAAGCAGGCGATGGATGTTCTGAACATAAGAAAGGACAAACTTACAAATTAAAGAATGTATCCATTCTCAATAATCCAAATTCAAAATGTAATTATTTCAAAAAACTGAATCATATTGCACCAAACTGAACTTCACAGTCATGATTGCCAATAAGAAAATGAAGACTATAATTGCAGTTCAGGAAACCAAATTTCATGGAACAAGGTGTACTTTTGTAGTCCTTGGGACTTAAATAGGCAAAGAGAGACAGGAGAAGAGGATACATAGAACAGGACAAATATCATAAATGTAACTATAGAGATGAGGATATCCCTGTTCCTCACGGTTTCTCATTTTTCTTTATCTAGAAGTACTAAAAATAAGATTTGGTCCAAGTAAAATAACAAAGGAAGATTGGCCCAAAAGTATGAGGAGAGCAGTTAGATAGTTTGAATAAAATTCTTCAGATTAGGATGTAAGACTTTTAGTCATCTGTAAATCTTACTCTCATTATGATGCTAATTTCCTCCAATTACTTCTTTTTCGCGAAAAGATTAAGTTTATATTCGCCATTTCAAATTGATACAGGATGCTCAGTTTTCAGTTCTATGTAGTCTATCATTTTACCTAAGCTATAAATTTTTTACTGCAAGATTAGACTTACAGAAGTAAAAACTGTGGAAAATAGCAAATTCACCACCCAATGATGGCAATGCCACAGGAAGATCATAGAGTGAATTACCAATGCTTTTGCATGAGCAAAGGTTAAATATTTAGATCCTTCTCTCACACACACACAAAATAAACATAAAAAGGATATTTCTTTTGTTATTTAACAAATTTATTCAAGTCTCTCCCCATTAGCATTGTTTCACCTTGTTCGTGGTTCTTGACAGGTACCAAAGTATTGAAACTGCTCACTATTTACGACCTCCAATCTTAGCTGTCCCTTTTCAATATACATGTAGATACTCTAATCGGATAAAAAAAAATGTCGTTCCTCGAACGAGAGATTGTCTCCTAGCACAAGTACATTTTTTGTTGAACCACTTGATGTAAAACTTACCTTGTTAAAGACGGACATACGTATATCATTTAAATTTTATCTTCAACACCCCCTCACTTGAGTTCAAGTCTCGCCATCACCCATTTAATGAACTTATGTATGTGTCAGGTTTTGATGGAAAAAATTGAATCCTGCCTACACGTGAGATGGCATGTTGAATATAAGATTTAAATTATATACATATGGCCCTCTTTAACATAGCTTTCATGAATCTTCCAAACCATGTTCGAGAAGATTGTTTAAGTCCATATAAGGGCTTTCAAAGCCTGCACACTTTGTTTGACAATGTCTCTTTTTAATATTCGAGTGGAATATCCATGTGCACTTCTTCCTCTAAGTTCCCATGGAAGATTTAAATTTTTTTGTCATACTGTAATAGTGGACAGTCAAAGTTTGTTGCCAATGAAAGAAGGATTCGAATAGTGTTCATCTTGGCAACTAGAGCAAAGGTTTCATGATAGTCGATTCCATATGTCTGGGTAATACCCTTTCGCTACTAAACGGACCTTGTACCTTTCTAGCAATCCATCAGGTTTGTACTTGATGGTGAAAATCCATTTACAACCCACAGTGTTAGGTTTGTACTTGATGGTGAAGATCCATTTACAACCCACAGTGTTCTTCCTAATTGGCAATTTTGCTATTTCCTAGGTTTAATTTTCTTTTTCCAAGGCTTTCATCTCCTCGTTCATGGCCTCCATCCATGGCTTTAAATCCAAAGCCTCTTGGACATTTTTAGGAACTTGATGTGTAGACATTTGGGTGACAAAAGTCTCAAACTGAGGTGAAAGATGCCGAAAGGAAACAAACTGAGATATAGGATGATGAGTACAAGTCCTACCAGCTTTTCTAATGGCAATAGGTAATTCCAAGTCAGCACGGGAATCAAATTTCTGAGTGTTAATTTCATTACCTGTTTCACTGTCAATTCTTGGATCATGTGAGTTGATTTCGGGTTTTCTCCTTCTCGAATAAACTTTCGTGATAGGTGCCTTGAGCCTCTTGTCCTTGGTCTCTAAGGACTCTGTAGAGTTCAATGAATGGTTCAGCTGGTAGAGATTTAGAACCACTTGATCTAAAAGCTTAAGCCATCAAAGAGGGCCATATGTAATATCATTTCAATCTTATCTTCAACATTTTTGTCCTCATTCAATTAGTTAAAACAAAACCCGTTGGACCTTACACAAACACATGTATAGAATCTTTGGAGCTACCCATTAGAATGACCTCTCTGTATAATTACCTCCAGACTAAAGCCTTTTGGCTAAAGATCCTAGTTTTTACATGAGCATTGAGGAGTAGAGATGTGGACATACTTTCTCTAATAATTCTTGTCCCCAATGAAGAATGCCACGTCCTTCCAATTCTTTGTTTGTTCATTTATGAATGAAAATACTATTTTCTTAAAAAGAAAAAGAAAATAGAAGAGCATGATGGGTTCAAAAGCCCCAATAATCTTTAACCACATATCTTGAGACCTTATCCTAGAAAGTTTCGCACAAGAATCAAAGAGTAACCAATATTCTTATACTTGTAGGTCAATAGTCCAGGCCTTTTGCAATTGAGAAATAAATGACTTCCTTATCAGACCTATAAAAGCTAGGACATGATTACTAAATTACATGAATATAAGATAGAACTATAATGCTCACATTTTACTCTGAATAAAGATACAACAGAATGACAGCTATAAATCTATTGATTGCTATCCTAAAGTCTATGTTCCTTATCCATCAGCCTTCTATTGGGACAATGTTAAAGTCTAAAGTAGAAGTAATTAGGACAAAAGTATGAGAGAGGAATGGAAAACGTGTAAAACTCTTTTTTGTCTTTTTAATTATAAAGTGAAAGACCCTATAAATAGGTTTAAAAAACCACAATAGGATACTACCTAACACAATCTTCCCTATGAATACATACCATCAAAATGTTCTATATAAAGAAGAGGAAGTAAGGGCAAGGAGAGTCAAATGTTCTAACAGGTAATGTTAACCGAGCCACTATAAGGATCAAATATTGAGTTTTCAACATCAACAATTTTAACTAGAGCATAAATTTTAAACATCTTGACATCAAAATTAAATGCCATCATTTGCATCAGATTCTTACTTTTCTATATATAATTTTTTCCTTTCAATTCATTGTAACTCATACTAATGGTTTCATGCATAAGAGTATGACAAGGGATGCATGACATTCATACAAAAAAAAAATAGAGTAAATTACGGAAAACTATTATCCATCATACCTGAAATTCGGCTGTCCTCCAACCCACCACTGGGAACAGAAGAACTACGTTGAAGGATTGACTTTGAAGAGCCTTTACCGATTCTCATGCCATCCTCGCTATCATCAGGAATATATTCTGGCTCGGTATCACCATGGGAACATTTTCAAGCAACCTTGATTGTTCTGATGGTGTTTGAAAGCCTCTTTCTCCTCTCCAAGTATTCAAAAAGCGTAGAAGCAATGAAGGTTAAGGCCACAATCATTTTCTGCCTCCTCTTGTATGATTCTTAATAATTTAGTAAAATCAGTGGGGACTCATACCAAATCCCTTCTGGGTGAATATTCCACAACAACAAACTAAGCATTATTCACAATAAATCTGAGTTCACTACATGAATCATTTTTGGCCACTATTAAATTTTTCACTATATATACTGAAAGATCCAATGAACTCAAATCATTAGCATCTATAGCCTCTTTTAACATGTTCTAGTTGGCTCGCATCACTCTCATGAATGAGATTTTTTAGGTCTATGCAAGATATAACCCAACCACCTAATCATCATTTCCTTAAATGAGTGTCAACTTTAACTTGGTGGTAAATATTCTTATTCCCTATTTCACATATATAAAGGTGGATTATATTAAAAAAGAAAAAAAAAAGAAAAGACTATTTGCTTATGAGTAATAAATTTTGGGGATAGTACATAGCATTTTAGTAATTCACAATTGACACGATATGTTTTATAGACGGGGTTGCTTATAAAGCCTATAAGAAACCCCCAATAATTTACTAAATTATTTCATATTCATAGCCACTAAGAGATTCGTGAATTAAATATGCAAGCCGGTTTCTGAAATGTAGTTACATCATAAAAGGATATTCGCGTCTCCATCCTTTCTCATTTGCCCGATCAATGAGTTTTTGTAACAAAGCCAGCTCTTTACTAATCCACTGCATTATATTAAAGATAAGCAAATGTGATTAAAAAGGAAATATGGGATTTTAATGCTACTTTGAAATGTGATATATATTCCATATTAAGGGAATCAACAAAATAGTAGACAAAAAAATTTATGTAACGAATAACATGGAGCTATTTGAGTTTTGATATGACAAGTGCAAGATAAATATCAGATGTAAATAATAATAAATATGATTTGCACAGTGTAATGATGATACTTATGACATGTCAATAGAATTGAAAACATTTGACTGGAAATTTACTCAAAACCAATTAATATATAACAATTGTATAGCAAGAAGCATCGAATTCTAAGGATAGTCATGACACTCAAGCCATATAACGTATTCAAATTTACAATCTGAGTTTTAAATTATTTACCAACTCAAGCCATCTAACGTATTCAAAGTTACAATCTGAGTTTTAAATTATTTACCAACTTCAGAAAATACTGATAAATAACACAATTAGTATCCGAAATTTTGTGGTAGGAAACCAAACTGAAAAGCAATTATTGGAACTTAAATATGCAACATCAAAACATAACGCATACATGCTTTGTTATATCCTTGTGAAGAATTCTGGCCTTTTGTTCCAACTCCACCTGTAAAACAAAACAAAACAAAACAAAACAAAACAAAATAAACAAGAAAAATAAAATAATGACAAAGCATTCAATGAACAAGAAAAATAAAATAATGTTGTTAACTAAAGCACAAGTAAATTTATGTAATAGAATGGTTCAAACAGGAAAATCAATATTTGGTTATTGCAAACAGACTGTACTCTAGATAAGTTGGCGCAAATGCATCTTAGGAGATGATTCCATACTAAAGATAAAGTGTCATTTACAGAAGATAATGTATGACTGGTGTAACCGTATAAATCTCTACGTACTATTTTTTTTTTTTTTCTGATCTATATAGTGCATGTCTGTTTTTAAGTAAATTTTATTTCCTTTCATATTTCTAACAGAAGCTGCTCCAGAAGTGTGTTAATAAATAAGGTTTTGCTCGAAAACTCTGCAGGATAAAACCAAATTTTCCTAATGGATTTTATTAAATTTAGAATTTTTTGAGTGGAACTTAATCAATTATTTAAAGCTTAATGGATGTAACCTACTAGAATAAATAAATATTCCCCTGATGACATGGGGTAGCAAGACAATATGTTTTCACAGACATCAGTATGCATGCTCTTTTGCTGATTTGAGTATCAATTCAATTATCTTATATTGTAAGAGGCTAAATTGTTTGCTGTACATTTACATATAAAATGTATGACTAGTAACATTTTCCAAGAGAAATGCTAGTAGATCTACTTGCTGGAGGTACAGTAGTACTTACCACTGTTGGCCTCGGAGCTGGCCGTCCATCACTTTTTTTTCTCAAATCTTCACATTCTTCCTGAAAAGAGGGTTAAACTCTGATGTTGATCTTATTAAGGATAGGGAGAATACCGCAAAATATGCTACCAAACATTTTCTTTCACAAAATTTACAACTAACCGGAAGAGAATCTTTTAGGATACTAATTAGATAAAGTAAAGGAAAGATGACACAGATTTATTGGGAAGACTACCATGGTATACATAGAAATCACTTGATAGAAAATAAGGCAGGAGTCATCATCATTATTCAGCAATAGGCATTTCCTGTGGGTCATTGCATACTTGGGCGGTTTAATATCCATTCCTTCACACTTTCATGCAAACCAAATGCTTGTATGGATACTACCAAACTGGGATATAGAGCTGCTTTCTTTAATGCTTCCAATATACTCAGTCGGAAGGAAAAGACAAAATAAAAGAAAATGGCGAGATCTCTCTTCTGCTGCCATCGATCTGATAATAGCATTTGTATTTAATCCATGCGCTGTAAGGATTCTAATTGTTGAGAGTCAATCTATTTTGATTAGATGGTAACATTTTGGCACCAATTATTATATTCGAAATGTTTAATTTCATTTGATTGGAATGATTTCCTCCATCAAATATTTTCAAACTGTTAGGATTTTCATCCATGTGCTGTAAGGACTCTCATTGTTGATAGAAAAAGAGGGAAAAAAAGGCAAGCTCTATAGACATATCACTATCAGTATAACCACATATGCAACAACAAATAGGATGAAACAAAAACTACAAACCATTCATGGCATGTTTGGCAAGAATGACTGGATAGCACTGGATAGTATAAAAAGCTAAAATCTTGATCTTTGTACTGTGTACCAAACAAGCACTCGGAGAATTCCAGATCAACTTGATTACCTCAGAGAAATCACTATCCGACAGCAGATTCATGGGAATTTCTTTTGGCATAGATGAAACTTGAAGGCTGATATCTGTATTGTTTTCATCTACTGAAACCTTTTTTATACCTGAAAGTACATATTAACAGTAGAAAGTATTAAGAAGTCAATTATTTGTGGAATACACAGGCCAATAACCTAGGCTCCAGTTTAAGCAAATTAGAGCAAAGAGCTATGATTATATCTGACTTTTCACTTGCTTATTAATTTTTCCAAATTAAAAATAACAATAATAAAGCCGATTAATAGATGATCTAATAATTTCTATATTTTCTTTGTAATTGACAAAAGTAGAGAGGTGCCACGAGCTTCACTCATGCTTAGTTAAAGCTTGTTGGTTTTAATACTTCAAAACTTTCAGAGCTCAGATCAAATTTTTCCAACACGGAAACACGTGTCGATAGTTGATGAAACTAAATAACATAAGAAACTCAAAGAAACAAAATCATAATAAAATGCTTTATTTCATATTGACTTCTGTCAAACTTGATTTAATGATTTCTATATCAGTTTTCTTACAGTGCATTTCTAATAAAGGAAAATTAAAACTTTCGATGCACGTGCTCATGTCAATGGGTCATCCATTCTTGTATTTGACTATTTTAACAGCAGATTTAATTTCCATATCTAATCTTCTAAGTTGGATGTAACCTATAACATCAACATGTGCAATAGGATATATATCCAGTCTTGTGACTGAAATAGTTTGAACAAACGAACAAAATAAGCAACTATTTTTGGAATATTCCTCGCTGTGGATTAAATAAGGCCAAGTTTCATGCCTAAAGAATCCTGATCAAATCTCCTCTTGCTCTTTCACTCAAGTGTTCAACGTCAATGGAACCTGTTTCCAACAACACTATCCGAATCTTAATATCTCTATTCAAAACTCAAACTACCATTACTTGCAAGATCTTGAATTTCAGTTATCATGGAATAATCATACACGGGGCTATCAAGGGTGCATGTACTGTACAATAACACTGCAAAAGTTCATCTAAAAATAATTGAATTATCAGGTTATATAATAGAATATGCTCAACTGACCTTTGACTTGCACGAGCTGATGAGAATTTTTTTGACTATAATCATTTGGGTCTGATTTGACTCGAACAAAGCTTCCTATCACCTTTTCTTCAAATGATTCGGGTTGCTTAAATAGCTCGAATAGCAAGCTTCTCTTCAAGTAGACAAGTTTCATATTGTCGGCTATAATGAATGCGAAACAACTTTGAGGGGCACCATATTCTTTCCCTTCTTTCTGGGATTTATTCACTGTATCGTGCTTTCTCTGCCTTTTATAGGCAACCGAGATTTTGGCTTCATTGTCTTCTGAATTATTCCCAAGCTCATCCTCTTCGGTTTCATCTTGGTTCTCCGTGAAATGGGTCTCCAGAAGATCATAAACTCTGTATTTATTTATTGTCCTCCTCCTAAAAGAGATCGCAAACTGGCATCACATGTAATTTTTTCTTGTTCTTCGGATCAAAAGCTTATTTTCTTTGATATAATCATTTATAATGGAAGCTACATCATGCTGCGATAGTGTTACACTAGTATCTTTACCAATAGAAGCAAGAAACTCAATAAGAGATCTGGAACCCCAGCCCATAAACTCCTGTCCGTTGGATTTATCGTTTTTCTGCATAGCAGATTTGGATCCCTCAGTTTTCCTTTTCTTGTACTGGTTCTTGCATTTCTTCCCATAATCCCTGTCATCACAATCAGAAATCTCTTCTTCATGATCTTCAGCAAATTCTTTTGAATCAGAGTCAGACTTGTAGTTCTTTCTCTTCTTCATCCGATCTTGTGGTAAACGAAGATTCTCCATCGTTAAACCTTCTTTCTCTTTAATGATCTCATAATATTCCATGAACAAACCCTCAACCGTTTCTCGATCTTTAAAATCTACCTTTTCCTGAAAAACAACATTCATTCAGACAATAGAACCAACTCCAGATGGGAACATGGACAAAAAATTGAAGAAAGAAAAGAATAGAAGGACAGAGGAAGCGGAAAACAAGCATCTAGGTATCCAACATTTTTTCAATATCATCAATTAATTTGAAAAAAAATCTAGAACAAAAAAAGAACAAAGAAGGTTTCCCACAATTTTAACATAGATTTACAATGAAGAGCTACTGAATGGAAATCAGGTTCTCAATGTTTCTTGCATAAACATATAAGAGTTAATTGTGTGTTAGAAAGACATTGGACTAGTAGATAGCACCCAAACTGCTGTATAATACTTGTTAAGGCAAGAACCAAATTGGACAAAATCAAACAAAGAAAAGAAACTAAAGCAATAAAGAATAACAGGATTTTACCGAGGTTCACCAAAAATTGACATACGTCCCTGTTGAGATGCACACTTGGAGACTCTTGCACTAATTTCTTGTTCAACGATTACAAAAAAAAGTAAAGCCCTTACAAATAGATTTGAGACCCTCAAGAATAAATCTCTCAATGGGATATCTCTCTCTTCACAATCTACACTCTTTTTCTCGTTCTTGTGCATGCTCAGTACAACCTCTCTAATATATAAGAGAAAGGGAACAACTATGGGAAGTATAATCCGGCGACAAGGGTTCAAGAGAAACCCTAGAACTGAAGATTTGTGAAGGACAGAGAGAACCGTAGGATGGAATTGAAGTGAATGGTTCGCCAGCTGTCCAAAACGTGTGAAGATCCCAAAAGTGCTGAAGGCCCAAATGCGACTTTGCATCGGTTATCTTATATTTTTATCACATTTTCACAGATATATACACACAACTACGCTACAGGAAATAGAAAGAAGTGAAGATGACTTTGTACACAAGAAAGTGTGGATGAAAGATCAATGAGACATTGTTATGCTATATTGTATCGACCTTTCACACTTTTGTTAGAAAGTATTTCAGAAGGATCAGATATAACACTCCGCATTCATATTTTTCTATAACTATAAGGTTCAAGATATAGAAGAAATGGGATTTAATACATCAAAAACTAGAGAACCAGATTTACTTGCCATCTGTGCTTCATTGAATTTTGGAGCTATTTGTATATTGTATACCAAATAACAGTAGATAAGCTCCCAACTAGCAAACTTTTAGTTCTGGGCCTGGTTTATATGGCATATCTTGCATATTTATTCATTAGGCAATATTTAACAGATATGGAATAAACCTTTGTTTAGTTGAGTTTTCCAATAATTTTTTCTAGTCCTGCAAACATATGAATAGAAAAAGAGCCTGACATGGCCTATCACTTAACCTGAAACTTATTGCTGTTAATACAGGAGAGTAGTTTATTCTTAAAAAGCTCATCGTGCACTTGTTTCCCAGGGTGACCAGGCGCTTGTGCCAAGGTAAAGGGCATAATGTTGTAATATGAGTTAATATATTAGGATCCCACGTTTAGCAAAGCTTTCTTGATGCATACAAGAAAAGAAATATGGTTAAAGACTAGAATTTAACTGAATATTGCAATTCATAGTTCAAGTGATCTTTACCCCGTCAGAATCATAATCCACGTCTTCTTCAATCATTATCACAAGCTCTAGACAACTGTCGCAGAATCCATTTTTTCCTTTAACTTGTACAAACTCTGAAGCGCGACGGCAGTGATGGCACAAAGCACTGGTGCAAGTAAAACAATGATGTTCTGAAGGTCTATGGCAGAGAGAGCAAGTATGCCAATCTGGAAATTTTAATAATATAAGTTCACATTTCGTTATATCCGGCATACTCTAAGAATAAAGCACGCAAGAAAGTATATGAGATGATAATATAGTCTTAGGTAGAATAAATTAAACGAGAAGATATTGAATGTAACAAACGACGCAAACCAGTCCTTTTTGAGAGCGAAACCCACAAGAAATGGATATGACAATTGTCATGGGTTTTTTTGCATTTATAGAAGTTTACAAGAGTAACATATGGTAGGGAATGTTGAGGTAAGAACATAAAGGTCAGACTTCAGACTAACAAATAGATGCAACCTAAAACTTTGAATTCCACGAGCAAACAATTTTTGGTTATATCTAGTTGCTAGCTAGTTTTTTCACGCACAGAGTTGTTTTGTTTTTGAACATCCTGGAACCCTTAGGGGGAATGGCTTAGAGTTGCCCCTTCTCTGTCACCTTGTTCTATTCCTTTTTTTTCTTTTGCTTTTCCGACTATTTTTCCCTAGGCCTTGAAGCCATAAAAATTATAATTAATGAGAGGCTCTCAGGGCCATGAAACCTGATCTAATATGCATCCATCCCCCCGGAAAAGACAAGAAAAAGGTTCATCCTGGTAATAGAAAGAGCCACCACTACCTTTTCATATATCGTATGTTCATTCTTTAAGTTGGGCTATCAGTAATGTGGAAATTCTAATTGTAAGTCTGCATATATAAAAATCTAAGAATGAAGAAAATGAAATGTATCTAAACTGCCAGATTAGTCCCAAGCCTTTGTAGGCCATGGGACAATAGGTAGAATTTGTGTAGATGTCCGTATACAGATAGAAGAAAAGACAAAAGAATCCACATCACCATCCGCCATGGGGTTGCAGGTGACTTACCACAATTCCACTGGGTTTCACTATCCAAAAATGAATCGTCCTTTCCGACACAAGAAGGATGATATGATTTTAGACATTGCCTGAAAACAGAAAACGTTAAAAGAGAGTATATTTGGGAGAAGTGCACAATAATCATCATCCTACTCGGGATACTTTTACCAAATAAACAGGGACAAATCACTGGTAATGTAATTATATTAGCACGAGGGAAATGCAAAAAAATCATCCATTTCGCATTAACCCGGCAATTTATACACATAGAGGAAGAGATCTAGTGCATAGACATTGTCACAAACAACCACACTTGCAGAAACAAAAGCATATATATAAAAATACAATGACAATTGTAAACATATACACTATATTAATAAGTACCATTAAGTCCCATAAATTTGGAGTCTGCTGGATGAATTATTTTTTGCCAGCGCGTTCAATTCATTGCTAGAACTATAGGAAGATCTAAGTAATTAGCACGTGCCATGTTGTTTTTGGTCTAGATTTCCCACTTTTCCACTTTTGACATGCTCCAATAAAATCTTGTGAGTCTTACGAATGAGAGACTCTCCAAGTCTACACAGAATATGTCCCGAACACCTAAATCGTCATTCCCTTGATTTATTCTCAAGCCGTGCCACCCCCACTTATTGGCGTAACTTATCATTTCTTTCTTATCCATTTTAATATGTCTATACATCTTAGTATCTTCATTTCAGCTATTCATCTTATAGGCATTTTGTCCTTTGATAGCTCATACTGAGTACCATAAAGCACGTGGTGATCTTCTTAAACGCAGAGCTACTATAGCATAACTCCATTTCATCTAACTTGCTTTAATCCTATCATTACATCTTCTTTTAACTCCCCTACTCAACCTAAACCCTTTAGATTCTAAAATACCCCTCCAAAGTTCTAACTTACGATTTTAACCCTTTTAGCCTCATCAATTAAAACTATATCATCAGCGAATAACATATGTAAAGGACCAGATCGTGAATATGTCATGCAAGCCCATCCATAACTAAGGCAAAAGATGAAAACTTAATGTCAAACCTTGTTGCAAGATTATAGCGATAGGGAAATCTCTTCTACTACATCCCAAATTCAACCTACTCCATCATATGCGTTTTTAATATGGATATGTCTAATAGAATTTTATTTTTTCTCTAGAACACTTCCCTAAGCACCATATCATAGGCTTTTTCCATATCAATAAAAATCATATATAAATCTTTATTTCTTTTTTTTTATCAATCACTTTAATAATATTGATATACCTATTACTACATGTTTTCTAGCAAAATCTAATACTTCTTCCGTCCCATAGAAATAGACTTACTTCCATTTCCACATAGATTGAGAAAATGTGGTTAATATAGTCGGAATCATAAATTTTACTTACATTTTTCTTAATATACCACTACATTCAATAATGGTAGTTCATATTTGTTCATAACAAAACACATTAAATAAGAACATATTAAGAAACTAAGAAATTAATTATACTCTCAACAAAGAAAGTGGATTATAATTTGGAGAAATGAGTCTATCTTTGGGTACGGAGGGAGTATGACTTAGAAATACATTTCCTATTAACCGTTTGTTTTTATCGGACAATCTTCTTATGTTAATAAAACAACTTGGAGCTTGAGATTCAAAAATTCACTTCAATTTTTTCTTTATCCATGAAAACAATGCATGTAACATTTTACATGCCATATGCAGTATCGACTTGAGGAATCTAATGCACATTTGACAACATTCTACTACTCTACTAGACCTTCAAGAAAACCAAATTGAATTTTCCTTCCATCCAAATTACGTCACCGTAACGATCAAATTATTTAGAGTGTGAGGTACATGTTGACAAAATATGATACTTGGAAAATGATGAACTACATGATAATAGAAGGTTTTCAGTTTCAAAACCTAACACATATTACTGAAAGGATACTCCTTATACTCCATATTTGTTCTACTTAATTCCCAACAAATTTAGGATCGGGACATTTTAGATTCTAAAGTACTACAAAATTATAGCTTGCAAATTAAACCCTACTAGTCAATTGACTAAAACTATATTATCAACGGATAACGTACACCAAGAAACCTCGTCTTGAATATGTCTCAAGGCTTATCTATAGCTAGAGAAGAATTTAAAGCAAATCTTTGATACAAGTCTGTAGTGACAAGAAATTCTCCACAAAAAATTTTAAAATTACAATTTCAATGGCTAAGTTTAGATCAGTAAAAAGATTCCTTTGGCAATTTAGTCCTTGAATGTCAAAATTCCATTTCTCAATTAACGATAAATAAGTCTTCGGTCCATAGAAGGGATAGGAAATCCTCCAGTGATAGCTCGTAAACTCGCTCCTCTCCTAAAGCCTGTTATTAAATTTGGTCAAAAAGTCAGTTGCACAGAAAAATGGCGTCGGCACTGCTCCTTTGTCCACAAAGACAAAATGTAGGACTCGTACTAACACTTCGTCATGGAATGGATTATGATTTAGTTCTAGCTTCCAAAAAGAGTCGATACTGCCACGTGTTAATCTTGATGAATAGGAAGCCATAATAGAGCGAATCCATCATAGCTACTCCACCACGATGGTCAACAAAAACAAAAAGGAAATGCATGAGGAACAATCAAATAATCCAACTACATACATAAATTTGTGGCACTTATTCCAATGGGAGGCTATAGAAAGAAATGTAAACTCACTTTAAAGACAAATATCTGAAGGGAAATTTTGCAAAAAGAAAAAAAAAAGAATCTCATTTCATGAAAAAGAAGTATGGGATCCAATCATCCTAGAAACACACCACTTAATACTACAAGTTGAAGTTTTGTTAAATTCTTCCTTCTGCAATGGAAGGGACCGAGTATTAAATGAAATTTAAACTTGTCTTGTATACATAGAATGTATATACATGTGCACGTCCAATCATTACATGGGTATATGCATTTGTATATTACATTTTGGACTTTCCGTGTGAACCATGTCATGATTGGCCAAAATAAAAATATTTTTAGGGCCAACCTTAGCACAATTGAACTGATGGCCCCATTCGTTCATTAAGTATATTAACATGGGGCAATTTCAGGACAATCCAAGTAATAGTTATTAATTGTTTTTTTACTATATATGACTATCATTTTTTCACAAGAAAAAACTAGTAATGAAATTAAAATAATACTAGTTATTTAAATTATTTAAGAAAGATCGAGTTGAAGACAAAATTGAAAAGAACTTTATAAATTATGTAAATTGGCCTTCTTTATGTTAGAATCCCAAAACAACCCTATCCCCTTCCCTTGCTTTCTTTCTGTTGTGTTAAAGTTCAAATTATAAAGGAAGAATCTAATGCTCAAAGTCTTTTTTTATCTTTGGCTTCTTTTCCATTAACTAACGACTCCTTCAAAGCATAGATACCCCCTTATCAATCATCTCTTCCACAGTTTATCCAAACTCTGCCCCGCCGCCCACCACCACCAACATCACACACACGCACACACAACAAATTTCCTCAAATTCATTGAGTCCCACATCCCTCCAAATACACCAATAAACAATAGTTGGGAAAAATCATATAAATTAATTTGATCTCCTTCACTCCTCTTCAACAAATGACCATCAAACCAAAGAATATCTCATCTTATCAATTTTAATTCATAAAAAATTATTCGCATAGAAAATGGGTTTCAAGAAAGAATAGGGAGTGAGAGGAGAAATATGCAAGGGTGATAGGGGCAGCAGGGGTGCAAGAGGTGGCACTAAGGGGACGCGGAGTGAGGGTGGCAGTGGGGGCTAGGGACGCTGGGGTGGAGGTGGGAGATAGAGAAAAGGTAAAATGGTGGAGAAGGGCCATTTTAATAAAGGAAAATTAGACAATTGAGCTAAAAAAATCCCTTTTTAAGTGAAATTTTTCGAGATTGTTGCCTGGGAAGGACCAAGTTGAAGACAGAAAATGAAATAAGGCCAAGTCTCATTTTTTCTCAAAATCCCAAAATATCATTACTCTTCTTCTTCTTCTTCATCAGGACCCATCCCATCCCAAGCCTCCCTATTACCGCCACTCCCCCCAACCATTTTCTGTCTGCTACCACCTCCCCCCTTCCCGCACGCACTAAATTTTCTCCTTCCCTGCCCCTCCCCAATTTACATTTACTTGGAACATCCCAGGAGCTCCAAGGTCCCGAGCAAGAAGGCGAAGGGGAAGGGAGCGGTAAAGGCCTTTGTAAATGCTAAAATTGATCAGTGCAAAAGAAGGCTTTTAAATGGAAAATTTTTATATGCAGATTCTTTTTCAATTTGATCATATAAAAAAATCAGCCTATAAAGCTCAACCCACCAAGCTTCAGCCGGACAATTTGTTCCCCTCCGTCACAATCATCAGAATCCCTACTAAACTAATAAACAAGAATTCAAATGCATCCAAAAAATAAGCATAGATAATTATAAAAAGACAGAGATGCCATTCATCCAAAGCATATCATCACCCAACAAAAGAAATAAGTGTCACGAAAATGGGGAAATCTGTCCAATCACTAAAATGTAGAACAAAAAAAACAGAACTCTTTACATAGAAACTCACTTGTAGTCGCATACTCGGAGTGTTCCTCCATCTTTGCATGCGAAGCACCAGTCTTCAGCTATTTCTTCCTTATTTATGATCTTTTGCTTAACTTTCTTCTTCATTGCTGAAACTCAAATGCAAGACAACACGAATTTGCAACTTTCCAGCGTCTCTAAAGAACCTGTAAATTTTCCTTAACTTCAGTAAAATCCTAGATTTTCTTTAAAAATTAAAAGCAGACAAAAAATATAAGTTTCAGCAAAAGAAAAATACCCCACTTCAAAATAACTCTAAAAACACTGCATTCAATTTTACAATGGGCATTTGAATTAAGATTTTCTCCACAGAAACGATCCTTTACAGAAAGGGAAAAAAAACTCTTAATCTTGACGTTTATCAAGAATCAACAAGAGATTGAACTACAACGTCAGCAATCTTATTCATGCATGTTTGCGTGTGTGCGTACGTTAGAAAGAGAGAGAAAACCAGAATGCGGGCTTCGGCAAATCACAGAGAAGGAATGCGCGGCTGTTCTACTGTGGCCGGAATTCTGCTTTTACAGAAGCATAGCCCTGATAAAAAAGTTTTATTGTGGTTTCCTATGCGAAGGCCCTGTTTGGCGCATGAATGTTAGTGAAATCCTGATTATCAGAATTGATTAGTCGAGAGATTAATTATTGTATTGATTAAGGTAATAAATCTTTTAATATTAATTACGTAGTGCTAAATTTGACCGGCCATATGTTGATTAAGGTAATAAATCTTTTAATATTAGTTACATGTTAATTATAAATAAAAATCGTTGAACATAAATACACCTTTTTTGTCTAAGCTTAAGAGCTTCTTAGGAGTTTTAGGATATATTTATAAGTTTTTCTAAAATATCGATTTTGGACATTTATGAAGAGTTTGGTTTTGGATAGTTTTTGTTGCTTATTACGGTTAAACTATTAAATTTCCTAACTGAAAGACGAGGGAAGCCGAGTTGATCCCACAAGATGAGGAAATCTATCATGATTCTCTAACCATTGGGGCAGAGCTGAGTTGGAGTTATTGCTCACTCCTGCAAGAACTTCCTAACTATCTTAGGAATGGAAAGTCGAAGTCCCAATGGCTAGCTTGCTCGATTCAAAGCCATGCAGCCCAACGGCGGGTCATCAACCCGGTCACTAGGACCAGAGACGAAGAACTCTATGTCGTCTAAGACTCTATATGTCTGATGCCAGTCTCTAAGTTGTTTTCCGCTAACCTCGGAATGAAATAGCTTACACTTCCAAACAGGGGTGGTCCTAAGGCCGAACTCTACCCTCCTCTCCTGTCGACCTGAAGTCCCAAGCTCAGCTTCCCTATCACCACTCATCTCACCCTGTGGGAACTACCTAGCTAGTGGAGGAACAATAGTCAGCAGAGTTGGACTAAGGATCTCATCCTCATCTATTCCCTTGACCATCCTATCCAAACTAGCTTCTTCTTCTTCCTCCTGACCTCTACCCCAGGATAAAGCCTCTCTCTCGCTCTCACTTCCGACCTTGCTAGACATTCTATTGACCAAATAGGGAAAAGATAGAAAAGGAACAATGTGAAAGAGGAAAGAGTAGATCTTGGCCAGATTCGACCCTCAGCTCGAACACAACAAACCACTTTGACACTCAGCTCTGATTGATCTTAACCGTTCGATACTCAATTTCGGATAAGGAGGCGGGGAGAAGATTCGTTAAAGGCAAGAGTCCCAAATGAACTTCAATTCTCTTTATTTATATAAGGGAAATATGAATAGTCGAGTTCAATCGAGGCCCTATTTATAAGATGTCGAGCAATGATGGCGTTCCATTAAAAGCACATCCTCGAGCCACGCGCAAAATCATCACTACCATTAGAGTGCGCCATTTGTCAACAAACTAGGTGTTGCCGGAAAAACCACGTCTACCAATCGAGTCCGAGCAAGTATGGATAAAAGCGTGGCCCGAACTCAAAGACCACCTTTGACTACTTCCAAGGCAAGTCTTGGGGAGCAATTTTTGGTATCCGATATCATCTGTCACAATCAATTGACTAATTATCCATTAGCCAATCAGGTTGAGGCCGCCCACAACCAAATCGAGAAGACATCAAGGTCGGATATATTGCTCGATCTTGCCCTCATTCCAGTTTGAGTAACATCCAGGTCGAACTTCTTCCGTGAATATCCAGGTCGGACCTCATCCTTTGTTGACAAAACCAACGACAGCACTACTACATGACCTATTATGTGTCAGACGTCAAACTAGCTGTAACAATTAATGCAAATGTCATTTCGCAATAAATGCCCAAAAAGGTGATGTCTTGTAGGCATTTAATGCTGAGTTTGACATTAATTACTTGTAATCATTACATATTTTCCTATAAATAGAAAACATAAATGTCCTGCAGTTCGGACATTCAACTGTTGAAATAAAAGTATTCTTACAAAGATTATACAAACAGGTCTTCTAACACATTTACGTATATGTTGCTTATTACGGTCATATCCGACCTCAATACTTTAACATTAAGTTGACTTGGAAACAGTACAAACTATTTTCCAATGTCAACAGTTTTAATAGAAGTTTTTAAAATAGTCTCAATTAGAGCTGTTTGGGATTGATTTTGGAAGTGTTTGGTAAATTTAAAAAAAATGATTATAAAAGAATGTGTATCGTCTGGCGTGATTTTGAGAAGCTGTTAGAATAGTAGTTTCTTAGATTATGCTTTTAACTTTTCCACATATATATTACTAGTATACCATTTTTTTTTTGCAGTGGGATCCGACCATATTAGATGATTTTAATGGACTGAGAAGTTGAGAAAAATCTGTTGAAAATTGAGAAAGAGAGAATTTTGTTTGAGAGGGGGTTTGATTTTGAATAATATTGAGAAATTGAGTGTGTGTGTGTGTGTGTGTGTGTGTGTGTGTGTGTGTGTGTGAGAGAGAGATATATATATATATATGAGTTTTGGTTTGAGAATGATGAAGATGTAGTGACATACATACTATTTTTGTTTGCCTCTAGTGGAGAAAACCTTCATAAGTCGATAATTAAAATATCAATTTTGATCTTAATTAATTAAAGTAATTCCTCAAATGACATATGTTTATTAGTATTTTAATTATAATGTATCTCTACAAATAATTTAAGTTTAAGTTTAATTTATTTTTGTACAATAAGTCATGCTTTTATTTTGTAATTTTTATAAGTTTTGAAATTTAATAGATGTTTATTATTTTTATTTTAAAATAATTATGGTGAATGTTTTAGAAAAATATTTGATAATAATACATATTATTATAAAAATAAAAATAATTTTTTACAATAATACTCATGATAATAATAATAATATAAAACAACATTATTACAATCTATGTCCATTTTAGTAATTTTATTCAATCACGGCAATAAATCACTTTTATTTATCAAACGCTTAAATACTGATTTTGAAATATACAACAATTTTGAAACAAAACTTTACCAAATACTTATCTGATTCTTCCCACTGTTGATTATTTCATAAAGAGATGCAGTGTTCGATTCTCTTAAAAACACAGCAATACCAAACTAAACCTTAGTCTATTATACTTTCTTTATTGTAATTTTGCTTTTTGATAAAGTTGTCAAATAAGGTGTTATGGTTAACTATTACTTTTAGAAAGTTTATCTTGAAACTAGTATTTGCTACGTGTGTTGCACGTATGTGAAAAATGTAGGGATAAATTTTATGTTTAGACTGCACGTAGGTATTGCTTGAATATATACGTATAAAAAATATTATATATATAATACGTAAATAATAAATATAAAAAAACATATTTTTGAACATACCATTTAATACAATTAATTAAGTAAAATATTGAAATTATAATAAGAAAAGCAGAACCAAATAAGCACATAATTCATATAAAAAAATTAAATAACTCGTAAAAAAAATTAAATAACTAAGATTCATAAACGGCCTTGATAAAGTGATGTGGTAAAGTGACAATTTTTATAAGATTGCCTTTAGTTGCAATTTACCAGGAGCATCTCAATTACTTATTGCAAGAAATGCCACTTGGAAGTATTTCTTCCTCCCCCTCAGCAGGTTATTATCGCTAACAAAAATACCTCATGAGCTGATTTGAAGGTATAGAAAGTTACCTTTCCTTTGTTTCCCATATTTGTTTTGAAGGAAGTCACAAGTGTCCAATCCTAATTCACTCCCTCTGCAAATTTACTCATATAATTACTACTACCAATTATACGAGATGTCACATACAACAATCCCAGAAGAGGCAATGAATGCTAATCTTCCCAAAGCACAGCATTCTCTCACCCGTTTACGAAAAGACTACAATCCACACTTGAGGCAGCCCAAATTCATGTCACAAGGCCATACACATCCCAAAGCTGATTTTCTCACCCTTCTAACGGAAGAGCTAAGAAACTTTTCAAGTCAGCTCCAATGTTTTTGTAACCCAACCTATTCAAACCATGGAAACTAAATATTTCCTCTTCAACTCCGTCTACCCAACCACTGCCCCAAAAGGTGTCATTTAAGTCCTCCAAGCTCCTTTTTCCTTGCCCACATATTTTAACTCATCAGCTCGATTTGCCACCAGCTTTGGTTTCTCAAAATAAGACAGAATATAGGAAGTTCATACTCGACAAGATTGAATAATCAAAGTAAGCCAGCCTATATCTTTTTGATATCCCAATATCATAATCATCTTCCATCCTTTAAACAAGTTAACTCCATTCATCGGTGCTTTTTGTTTGGCTTCCAATGGTTGTTCCAATAGGTAATGAAACAACTTTGCAATCTATATTTCCAGCCCATAGCTACAAAAACTCACCAACTAATACCAATTAACTCAGATCAAATCAATCTTCAGTCTTTAAAAAGCTTGGATTATGTTGGAATCATGCAAATAGAAAAGTAACACATGACCACCTTCTGCAGCTTTTTTACGAGCAAAGGTGCTGTCAACATTTTCATCACCAAAATATATAGAGGAGAGGCAAGTCCTCTCAAGGCCCCCAACATTAATGGAAAATTTTCAAATCATAATTCACCGAAGTTGAGAACTTCATATAGTAATTAGAATTACTTCATCCATTTGTGGCCAAATTTCAAATATACAATTTCATTTACGCATTTTAAAGCGATGAAATTTGAAATTTGAAACACACAACTTACTTCACCTTTTACTTTAATTCATTTCATTCCTCTTTCCCATCCAATACAATGGTGGAAAATTGATGAACAAGTATGTGCTAGGCGGTGAAGGGTGAAATCAAAGCTTACATATTCTCCAAACCAGAAAGAGATAAGGGAGAAAAAATTGAGTGAACGATAACTTTCGAGCAATTCTATGTTCATCGTCGAGTAAATTGATTTTTTTTTTGTGGACTTTTCCATTTTCTTTGTCTTTTTCTAATTTTTTTCACTTTACAAGATTTTTTTCTTGTCGATTGTGAACTTCAGAAAAAATGTTTGCTTAACACCAATTTAGTGAGCTTGGTTGTAATACAATAGCAAACCTAAATACTGAAAACCAACACCATAAATCATCTCTCTTTAACAAGTGCATCTAGAGAGTAAATAGGCTTCTACTTATTAAGCTTCTCAACAAGATCTCGGTTCTTCTTCTTCCCAACGTTTTTCACCTTCTTATCATATGCCCGAATATCTCTTAATTTCTCGAGTAGGAGGCTCGTTGGTTGTCGAGCCAACTCGACAACCAACATGGCTATTTAGCTACTTGGCAACCAAAGACGGTTCTGAGCCAACTCAACAATAGTGTCCAATGCTTTGTCCATTTACCCAAATATGGCCTTTACTCATGGTATTCATGTGTAAAGCCAAAGACTCATCCCCATCCGGAGCATTGAAAGTAGGCGAGAAAACAAAAAAAAAAAGAATAAATCAGAAGAGAATTGGCTAAGTACCTTTAGTAAATATGCCAACAACCAAAAACTTCATTGTGTAAGTTTTTTTGTGAAGCATAATGTGCATCTAAGCTGGATTCAAATGGATTGCCATTACGATCAAGCTCTGAAGACCGCCAAATGATTTAAGTAACACAATGATCTTCCAAAACATCCATAATGACAACAATTGGCTCGAGGAAGAAGCAAGGGCATGGGGAATGAGAATTGAATATTGTCCTATAGATACACAAAACTAGAGGCTAAGATGTGCTTTAGTGCGGAAATGAATCTATTAGTTATGGCACGCCAGTTGCACATGTGGTAGATTTATATATATATATATATATATATACACACACACACGCAATAGAAGATATATTTAGTGAAGAATAGTTGACCAATGCTATGTTTACAATATTTGATAATAGCTACGTAGCCAACATTGAGTTTAATTTGAAGAACAATTAAAATTTATATAATCAAAATATAAAAAAAATTCGGCCAACACTAATAATTCAGCCAACACGAAGAACACTTTTAAATTTAAGAGTCCATAATTCTTCACAAGGATCTCCACCGTCTAATTTCCATTCTCTAATCTGCAGTGTTGAGGCCCTGTATAGATCTCTAAGAGTTTGGATTGCAAAAATGTAATCATTTGTTACGAATTAAGCAGTCGGCACTTTGAATAGTAATGACAAACAAATCTTACAAATCATGCAATATATATTATGTTGAAGCTACCTAAATTTTGAACTTTCTATAATTTTCGGTCATATGGCCCTTTTCTTGTAAAGCTTAATCACATTTTGCAAATCTTATATTTTTTTCACTCCAAAGTTATGATTGTCAATAATAGCCACCGGTCAACCAAAAACAATACTGTTCAATTTTTGTTGGCATAAATATGATTAGTTTATGAAATGCATATAAACATCACCAAAAGGTCCACATTGTTACATAAAGATCATAGCATCACCAAAATCCAAAAATATCCAAAATCATAAATCATAATGATTGAGATTGCTTCAATAGTCAGCAAAAAATTATACATAAACCTTGGTTTTAGCGAGGTGAATAACTGATGACGCCTTTCCTCTTTATATCTTTAATTATTTTCCTTACAAATTATGCATCAAATTAGAGCGGAGAACACATAAAATTGTGAGAATATATGTATGAAATTTTCATATATTGATTTTTGATTTGATAACTAGCCTGTGTAATGTATAGCATGCTACCTTCATCTATTTGCTGTTTATCCACAACGGAGCATAATCCGAGTAGAGACTGAAGGCTTTTTCTTCTTTCCTCTATCTCAAACTACAACTCTAACTTTATCCCAAAATAATATACGAAAATCGAGATAAATCTATCCTCTCAACCCATGACGCGACATTTTCTAATATATTTATTTGAAAAATTTACATATCTATTCCATAAGCCTTTTACCTCAGGGTTCCCGATCTTGAGCCATGGCTTAGCCGCCCATTTGAAATGAGCGACCATTGTAGCTTCCAACATATATTTGTCGACTTGTGGATACTGAAACCCCAACCCCGCCACATGCCACAAAGGGATCAATGCGATGTACGTAACCCTCAAATACAATCAAGGCAGGTAGAAGTGCTCCGGGATGCCATAATATAAAACCTGAATTGAGGCTCTGAAAAATATAGAAATGAGAAAGGACGAGTAAATCTCGGGTTTACCGAAAGAACTATTCTATGGATAGAAATTATGCCGGTTGATTCAATGAAAAAAATTATGCCGGTTGATTCAATGAAAAAAAATGCCTAAGCAATTGCGGATAAGCTTCTTAGAGATGGTAAGCAAATCAACATCGCTCTACCCTATTGTCTCTTAGATAAGACACATTCGACTAAACGACGAATCCCTATTTCCCAAAGCACAACATTCTCTCACCCGTTTACGAAAAGACTACAATCCATACTTGAGGCAACCCAAATTCATGTCACAAGGCCATACACATCCCAAAAGCTGATTTTCTCACCCTTCTAACGGAAGAGCTAAGAAACTTTTCAAGTCAGCTCCAATGTTTTTGTAACCCAACCTATTCAAACCATGGAAACTAAATATTTCCTCCTCAACTCCGTCTACCCAACCACTGCCCCAAAAGGTGTCATTTAAGTCCTCCAAGCTCCTTTTTCCTTGCCCACATATTTTAACTCATCAACTCGACCGCCACCGACTTTGGTTTCTCAAAACAAGACAGAATATAGGAAGTTCATACTCGACAAGATTGAATAATCAAAGTAAGTAAGCCTATATCTTTTTGATATCCCAATATCATAATTATCTTCCATCCTTTAAACAAGTTAACTCCATTCATCATGTGCTTTTTGTTTGGCTTCCAATGGTTGTTCCAATAGGTAATGAAACAACTTTGCAATCTATATTTCCAGCACATAGCTGCAAAAACTCACCAACTAATACCAATTAACTCAGATCAAATCAATCTTCAGTCTTTAAACATCTTGGATTATGTCAGAATCATGCAAATAGCAAAGTAACACATGACCACCTTCTGCAGCTTTTTCTGAACAGTGCTGTCAACATTTTCATCACCAAAATATATAGAGGAGAGGCAAGTCCTCTCAAGGCCCCCAACATTAATGAAAAATTTTCAAATCATAATTCACCGAAGTTGAGAACTCTATAAAGTAATTAGAAATCTACTTCATCCATTTGTGGCCAAATTTCAAATATACAATTTCATTTACGCATTTTAAAGCGATGAGGTTGAAATTTGAAACACGTAACTTACTTCACCTTTACTTTAATTCATTTCATTCCTCTGTGGAAAATTGATGAACAAGTATGTGCTAGGCGCGGTGAAGGGTGAAATCAGACTTGCATATTCTCCAAACTAGAAAAAATAAAAATAAAAAATCGAGTGAACGTTACTGTTCATCGTCGAGTAACAGTACTCGATTTTTTTTTTTTGGTGGACTTTTCCATTTCCTTTATCTTTTTCTAATTCTTTTCACTTTACAAGATTTTTTTCTTGTCGACTGTGAACTTCAGAAAAAATGTTTGCTTAACACCAATTTAGTGAGCTTGGTTGTAATACAATAGCAAATCCAAATATTGAAAATCGACACCATAAATCACCTCTCTTTAACAAGCCTGTCTAGAGAGTAAGTAGGCTTCTGCCTATTAAGCCTCTCAACAAGATCCTAGTTCTTCTTCGTCCCAGCTTTCTTCACCTTTTTATCATATGCCCAAATATCTCTTAATTTCTCGAGCAAAGGCTCGTTGGTTGTCGAGCCAACTCAACAACCAACATGGCTGTCGAGTTACTCGGCAACCAGCACGGTTGCCGAGCCAACTCGACAACCATGGCCATTAGTAATCTTATAAATTATTTATATATTTCTTTATGCCCTTAAATTGTTCTTCACCCGGCTCCTTAAAGTGGATTCACAAACTATTCTACAGGTGGTAAATACCTCCGAAAACTATGCTACAACACACACAAATGATTTCTTTGTGGTCTTTAATGAAATCATTCGTAAATCCTGTCAGTCTCTGGCCATTGCATGGATGGAAGAAGAACTTTGCCTTGTTACCAGCAAACCTGACATGGTATTAACCATCAATTATCTTGATCTGCATTTAGTGAAGTTTCGTTATTTTGTTTGATTTCTTCCGAATTGTACTATGTAGCCCATAAAATAAATGGGTTTGCCATTTCAAATGATAATGCTGTCGTATTAACTATCAAATTGTATTGCTTGTATTGCATGAACTATCCAAATTGTCTGATTTCATATTTTTATTTTTTTTCTTTTTATTCAATATTTTTGACTAATCAAATGTATTTTGATGCTTTATAGAGAGAGATTAACTAAACTAATGGGATTGAATCTCAAGTTTCTATTTCTATAGATTTATACATCAGTTTTCATTAAGTGCAAAAATATCCTCAATTCAACAGGACAAGCAAGAAATTGAGATTGGAAAGAATCTGCGAGAATTTTAAATCTTCTACAATCGAATAAAAAACAAACAATTTTAGTTTGAAGATTTTTTCGAAACAGAAAACAATGGTAACTCGGTGGTCTATGTTCAAGGAAAAGAAATTAACACAAAAAATGGCGACAAACATGGAGGACCAACGCAGAAACCAAGGTTGAGTTGTGCTTAGAAGGTTTTTGATGAGAGAGAGAATATATTTTTTGGGTGAAATGCTAGACAAAATAAAAATTGCAATTGTCTTCATTATCAAAAGCGGTAGTGTATATGTGAAAAAAGCTACGATGTAAAAATTTAAGACTCTTATATTATTGTAAAGATATATCTTTTGATTCAAAATTATTGCAAATTTGGAATTTAATAAATTCACTATATAACAAAAACAAGCTAACAGCTAACATTAGGGTATATGAAAAGGTTATTATCTCGTTATTATAAAGGGGGAAAAAGGCTATTTAATTGATTATAAAAGATGTCTGTTTTTTAAGAAAAAATAATAAAGTGATTTAAAAACAGTGTAATTTTATTTGTTACCATTGGTGATAATCACTGGTTTACAATTGATTGTTTTAAGGATACAACACATTTATGTAGCATTAATTGTAGTAGATTTCACTGACACATAAACTGATAATTATCACTATCAATGATAAATATCATTATTCTTATTTAAAAGGATTAATTACACTAATCGTCCCAATTCTTTCAAATTTGTAACAATAACATCCACATTCAATTTTATTCGCAGTTATCGTCTCCGTCTTTTCATTTAACAGATGGTCCCCAAAAGACTTTTTTTGACAATTTTTCTCATGACATAAATAAATTAAAAAAATATAAAAAAATACAATGGAAAAATTACAATTAAGACCATAACTTTTTCAAAATTACAAATAAATCCTAACTTTATTATTATTATTATTATTTTCAGATTTTCACTTAAAATACTAAAAAATGTGTTATCAAGTCCCTAAAACTTCTAATTATGTTCACCGAAATGACATTTGGAGTCTTTACAAAATCGTCCGATGATACGTTAATTGACAAAAAAAAAAATTATACATGTGATATAAATTTGACCAATTTAACAAAAACAAAATAGTTTATTGTATTCTATTATTCAAAATAATTTTAAAATACAAAAATAATTTGATATGGGTGTTTAATTTTTTTTTTGTCAATTAACGGATCACTGGACAAAATCTATAGAAATTTCAAATGTCCTTTCGGTGAATATACTTAGAAATTTTGGGACTTGATGACACATTTTTTATTATTTTAAGTAAAAATCTGTAAAAAAAAATAGAATAAAAATGTTTAAGATTTATTTGTACTTTTGAAAAGTTATAGTCCCAATTGTAATTTTTTTATTGTATTTTTTTTAATATTATTTTAATTTATTTAAGTCCGGGACAAAATTGTCAAAAAAAAAACTCATTTGGGGATCATCTGTACGAATAAATGAAAGGATGAGGACGATATCGGCGAATAAAATTGAATAAGGATGATATTATTACAAGCCTGAAAGAATAGAGACGATTAATGTAATTAACCTTATTTAAAACTTTCTATTCTACTATGTAATTAAATAATTAATCAATACAAAATATATTATAATTTTTTCAATGTTTTAAAAATCGACTAGGGTATCGATCCGGAGAAGTTAAAAAATCAAGAGTCAAATGGTCGAACTGGGGTTGACACGGTAATTTTTAAAAAATTAAATAATTTACAAAATTCACAAAAAAAAATTAAAAAATAAAAAATAAGTTTTTGAAAATCACAAAAATTGCTTTTGAGCAATTTTTTTGATTTTTCATTCTTTTAATCCATTTTGTGTGAGCAGAGAGATAAATTTCAGTGGTTAGTTACAATTAATTGTGAAAAAAAATGATTTTTAAAACTAATAAAACTGGAACAGTTTTAACGGGTTTTTCAAAATCGGGCGGGTTCACATATTTTTGGGCGGATTTTTCTGCATAAATAGCCCGATTTTTGGATCGGTTCATGATTTTACTGGTTGAACCGGCCATGCCAGGCCGGTTCTGATAACACTGAATTTTTTTGATCAAATCAAGATGATTCTATTTAAAGTTCGATAATTATTTAAAAGGCTATACATCAAATGAAGATTCGGATTCTAACATTGTGTTCAAAATTCAAATTTACAGAATCTGAGACTCCAATAGAAAAAAATCCCATTCAATATTTCTCTTCTACATTTACCTACTGCCCATATTTCTACATTGGCTCACACGTAATTATTCAAAATTCAAAACCATAATGATAATAACAATATTGATGCTACAAAAGAACCTATATAGTTTATATCCCTCTAGTATGTGCTGTACATCTCAATCTATTCCTATGCTTATTATAAGCCATCTTCCTCAAAATCCCACATATTTGGTACATGAGAGTAGATATGAGAGTGGACAAAATTTTCTAGATATATGTCTTCTTTAATCCTGTCCAATCACATTTAGTACAGCGTACCTTCTCTAACTTGTCCTGACAGTGATCCAATTATCGGAGGATTCCTCATGAATGTTTGTTCCGTCTCTATGTGAAAGTTTATTTTCCATGTGACAGAATCTCGATGAGAAGGAATTCTACGGTAGCAATCAGCAGCAACACCGGGTGAATTATTCAAATCATTCTCATACATTCCCAAGTCTAAAACACTTGCGGGTGAACAAGCATCTTCCTCTATAGAACCCCGGGTTTTCAGCTCCTTCCTCGATACAAATGGATGATCGAGCAACTTTTCAACTGTCCACCTCTTATCAGGATTCCTCTCCAAGCATCTCTGCAGAAAATCCAAGCCCTCTTGAGAAAAATGTGCGGAAACTCCGGTATATCATCACTGCAAGCAATCTTGAAAACTGCAGCCATTGGATTTGATATATCACCATCCCAAGGTGGCCTACCGGTGGCCATTTCGATAATGGTACACCCTAAAGACCAGATATCTGAAGCAAAATCCAACCCTTCATTTCTCAGAACTTCTGGAGCCATCCACAAGGGAGTCCCCCAATCCCCTTGCAAGATTGTGATGAAACTTGATTGTTCTTCAAATCAATCAACCTCTTTGCACATCCAAAATCTGCCAATTTGATGTTTCCTGATGAGCCTAATAGCACATTCTTGCACTTGAGATCAGAATGCACAATCCCATTCTTATGCAAATACTTCAAACCCTGGAGGATTTCCCTTGTGTACAGAACTATCACTTTCTCATCCAACGCCCGCCAAATTTTTTCTGCGACGTCTGCTAAACTGCCTCCCTCCACGTATTCTATGAAAAGATTATAATTCCTTTCACCATTTGTTCCACATGACACATCTTTTCCTATGCACTTAACAATAAATGGACAATCCAAACTCTCAATAATTTTAGCCTCATTCTTGAGTGACAAAAGTCCAGCCTCTGATTCTGCAGATTTTACAACAAAAAGTGAGCCAGTGGCTTTATCCATGGCCAAGTGAACAGCCCCGAATGATCCTGATCCTATGATTTTCCCCTTTACCCATTCATTGGAATTGGGCTGTGGGGAGGATAACCACTCGCATTCTCCTGCCATTTCCACTTCTTCTTGACTTTATTACAAACAGATTGCAAACGAAAATCTGTCTGAGCAATCAGTCTCAAACCAAGTGGAAAAACCCAATTCGCAACCTGTAATTCGCAATCTTTAAAACGAGGACAGATATGAATGTTTCTCAATATCGCGCCGAATTGCATAATTCACATAAACAACAATAAAAAACGACAAAATCTTTGAATGTCTATACACAAAAAAGAAAAGGCAGGATTTGTAGTAATCAACTATCAACAATTTAAACTGGGTGACTCTGTATTTGCAGGATTGTTAAAGAGAGCTATTGAAATTGCAGTAAAGAGCGGTTCTCCAAGAAATGGAAAACCGCTCTCCTTCAAGAGAAATTGATGAAAATGAGTATTAGCCTCTTCGAGTTAAAGATGAAAACAGAGAAGATTTCAATGAATTGTGTTTAAGAATGAGATTTGCAGTAAGAGGGCGATTGGTGATCCAAAAATGGCGGAATTCCTGCGCTGTGATTGGACAGAAACTGAGGGAAATAAATGAACGGGTAACTGCCATGCAATATTATCAATACTAAATTAAAAGGGCTCAAAGAAAAATATTTTTGGACAAATATGTCATCATTAATATTTTATATTTTTTAAATTGTTCTTGAATTAATATTATAATTGAACTCCTAATTTAATATTTATAATCACATATAATTCTTAGAAGTTGAAAATGTTAAATCTTCATTTATTATATTGAATTACTGAATTTTGAAAATGTTTATTTTGAATTGTGATAATAGATTTGGTGGGATTCTAAAGATTAATAGTAATTGACATTCTACCAACAATTTATTCAACTTATTTAAAGTCTAATTTGAAGTTTAAGGTTGTTTTATTTGAAGATAATTATGTAGTTTGTGATGTTCATAAAGACTTCATTTGAAGATTTGTATTTGTGATTATGATTTTTGTTAGTTAATGTGAATAATCCTCTCTCAATGTTCTTTTTTTTAAAAAAAATAATAATTTGCATTGAACTATAAAAGGTTATAGTGTGTTTTTTTAATTATTGTGCATGTTCATGCATATTTGTATATTGTTTACATATCTAATTGACTTGCGGCTTCAGATTTTCTAGATGAAAAAAATTTTGTGGGCCAACTTCAATAATAATTTTAATCTAGTATTGATACGTATCTTATTTCTATTTTTTTTTATGCATTTAAATTGAATTGTTATTTATTTTGTTTAAACTAATTTTTTTTTTAACTATTTATGCTCCAACGTGAATAAGACGCTTAAATAACTAAATATTTAGTTTTGATAATATTACTTTATTTCTCAATTACAATTTAGATAAGTTCACATGAAGACATCCGAAAGATTGAATTGTGCAAATGAGAATGTTTTATTTTTTCTAATGTAAAAGTTATTTTTTTTTTATATACTGATTGATAAATCTACTTAATTTGAGGTCCTATGAGTCCAAATTGCATGTGATATTTTGGATTAAAAACTCTTCATAGTTGGAGAGCTATATTAAATTACAAAGATTTGTTATAAGTCATTTGTCATTTCATAAAGCATTAAAGTTCAATAGGTTTGAGTGCACGATATATTTAAGAACTTATGTATACTATTTTTTATTCTTTTTGTTTGTGTTCTTTAATTGACATTATTTGACTATATTACAGACTTTAAAAAATAGATATTCAATACTGGTCACACAATTGTATAAAGTACTTTGTTTGAATACAACAACAAACATTATATTTTACCGTATTTTCTAATATCAAATTTTTGTATTTTAATGCAGTATTAAATTAAGTTATAATTATTTAAATATTTGAAAAACATATATCTCACAATAACATTATTAAATCACGTGCAACGCACGTTTTACATACTAGTATATAAAAAGGAGCGCTTGGTTTTGTAACAATATTATAAAAGAAAAAATAAAAGTGAAACTTTATTCATGCTACGGTTTAGAGTTTGATCTCCTATTCTCAGTGGGCATTCAACGTGGCACTTGTCCACTGGATAAATTGTCCATTTATGTGGTGTCACATTGAATGTGGACAAAATAATATTTGTCCGCTGAAAGTAAGAGATCATTTGCACTACGGTTTAATGACAAAATGAAAGGTACATGTGAGAGAGAGAGACACACACACACACAAAGTCAAGACATTTCGAAAAAAAATAAGTACAATGTGTGAATAAAATGATGTTTAACTAACTTATAAGTATTTATAAGTCTTCATAAACATACTCTAAATCTAATTAGGCATGGATGAATTCAGAAGAAGGTTAAAAAAAATTTAGACCGAGATAAAAATTTCTATATACAAAATTTATTTATTCAAAAAAAAAAAATCTATAACAAAAACATATATTTTTTTTTTGGCTAAAGGGGACTCACCTCCCCTAAATCGGCTCCAGCAACTAAGTATTAAGGCTTTGTTTGTAAACAATTAAAATTTTCTTTAAAAAACTAAAGTTAAAATCAACATTTAATTTTAATAGCGCGTTTTTGGATTCATGACTTTCAGAATAGCATTTCATTTCACCAACTTCTATCAATTTTTACAAAAAAATCTGATTTTAGAATATGTTTGATTTTGATTAAAATTAGATTTTTTGGTAAAAGTTGATAAAAGTTGTTGAAATGTGTGGTTGAAAAGTTGTGAGACTATAAAATGTGTAGTTAAAATTAATTGTTAACTTTGACTTTAGTTTTTAGTAAAATCAAAATTGAAAACAAACGAACTCTAAATATGGAACATCACAATTCACACCGTTTTGAATTAAATATCGCATTAGTTTTATTTTAGTTGGTATTTTTAAACTTGAGAGAACTCCTATCTAAAAATAAAAACTGACTAATAATTGCTTATTAAAAGAATTCAAGATTCAGCCACTTGCTGCCTTGCATCGCTTGAATATTACGGGAAAAATTCTCGTGAAAAAGAAAATAGATCCAACTTTTTGGCTGCATATAATTAACTAAAATTGATTAATAAATGCATATTATCGTCCATTTGAATTTGTTAAAATCAATTTTTTTTTTATAAATTTTAATAAAATTGTGAATCCATAAAATATATTGTTAAAATTAATTATTAACTTTGATTTTAACTTTTTATCAAAATTTTCTAGAACAAAAGCGAGGTGAAGTCGCACCACGAGGAGGAAGGCTTGAAAGGCATACGACCGTGACGAGTGCACCTCTCACTCCATTCTGCACGAGAGAGTATCAACCTGTCGATGTAATGGCCATAACGGGAATTATTTCTACCCCAACTTTCTGTGTGATCTTACATTTTATTGTTTATTAATTTAATTGATTTTTAGCTGGTATACGCCTAAAATCTAATGTGCAACTCAAATACAAACCTCTGTGCACCTGTAAAAGGACGGACGACGTGCACAAGTGTAAAATGAATTATCCCCATCGGCATTTTTTGGCAGCTCAGCCAAATCCGTCTAAAAGAAATCAAGCCTCCACCCAGACTAATAAGCTTCACATAAAACATGACCTAACTAAAGATCTTAACTCGACCTTGACTATTCTAACCTCGCCATACTCGTGCTTCAACACTGTAGAGGCATTGGCAGAGGCAACACATATCTATACGCAACTATATAATCAGGATTTGGACAGGCATAAAAGGGGCGATTAGCTGACATTGAATAATTCAATACCCTTGCATCTTTTTATGGTGTTCAAACAAGAATAGATGACAAACTAACAATGCTAGTATATCGCTTCATTCACGGTAAAATCGATCGTAGTGGTATATTATGATGATAGATTGAAGCTAAGAAACAAATTTTGGATATAATTGATGAAGAGAGATGATCAACTGAGAGGAGCAGATTTTGACCAAAGAAGGCAACGGGGCGAGGCGGTGCCGGGAACCCATTATCATCCCCGCTCTGTCGGAGATTTTTGAGAAGAAGAGCAGATTTTGACCAAAGAAGGCAACGGGACGAGGCAGTGCCGGGAACCCATTATCATCCCCGCTCTGTCGGGGATTTTTGAGAGGGGCGGGGCGGGTATAGAAAAATACTCATTTATCGCCCCGTTTAATTAATTAATTAATTTTTAATATATCTTTTTTACTTTTTACATACAACTTAAATTATAAAACATAAAAATAAAATAAAAACATTCAGAACAAATTCGAGAAATTCAGGACAGAGATTCCCCGTCCCAGGCGGGGCGGGACAGATTTTTTTGCCATCCCTAAATTTTGAAGATGATGAGTTGAGAGATATGATCGAATCAAGAAGATAGATTGAAATGATTAGTAAATTTTGGAGGAGATAATTTTGAAAACGTAGTGACACATGGACGTTTAAGTATTTTTTTTCTTCTAGTAGAGGAGAAAACTCTGTACAGTCATAATAAACATAGAAATTTGGATCCACATTGCAAATCTTACTTTTAATTAGGTAAAAATAAATCCAAACTACTCATATAGGTGGCACGATCCATTAATACCGCATTGAGAATGGGAAAACAACCTTCATTGTCAACAAAACTGCAGATTGTTATAGCAATAGAATTAAGCGATGCAAATATAGTTCCACCCAAAAAAATAAAGGTGGGGTAAACAGGCAAACCACTATATATCTCAAAAACGAAAAACAAAATTAGCAATGCTTGTCAAACAAACCAAATAATTTACATACAGTTTTGGTTCCCTGCAAAAATGTTTGTTACCTTAAATTCTTAGTAGCATTTAGGGTCCATGAACTTGTGCAGCTGGGGTGAATCAGGTGGGGTTGAATGCTGAATAGAAGTGAAGTGGCTCAGTTCCACAAAGGCTACTGCGTCATTCTCTGTTGTGCAGAAAGAAACTGAAGCATCCGAGTTCCCCCTGGGACTTCATATCACACTTTCTTCAAGAGGGCTTTGATTAGCAATTAGTGAAATGGTGTCATTGTACAACTCACTAGTCCTCCTAGCCTCTATATCTATTTGTAGAGTTCTTAAGGCTAAAGAATCTGCAACAGGAAGGTACACGAGCGTGCAGATACCCACCCCTGCACAACATAGAAGGGAAAGAAATGCCAAGAATGCAATGGCATCAAACAGAAGTTTTTCTGGCTCAAATAGGACCGATAAACCAAGAAGAGTAACTCTCAAGGGAAGAAAACCAGAAACAGAAAAGATTAATGCATAAACTCTCCTTTGCAAACCCTTATTGATGACCAAATGAAGAATTTGCCTCCCAAGCCAGAACAAGTAGGTAGTTAGAATGGTGGCAAAAAGTCCAAGGAAGATGGTACTCAACAGCGGGTAAGTGCAGAGGGCAACATTGTCATTGTCATTGTCCTTCAACTCAGAAGAAGTAGCTGCTTTGATGAAATAAGGAGGTAGTTTGTGCCAGCGATCCTCCTTAATGTACTCTGGTCCAATTAAAATAACTACAAGCTGAAGAACAAACATCGGGAGACAGCACAGAAGAACATAACCAGCTGTTTTTGCATTCCATTTCTGGCTTAAAGTTCCAGACCTCTGTAAAGATGCACGGAGAAGAAATATGAGGGTGAGAAACAGGCACGGTTCTGCAAACCCCAGGTTTGAAACAATGTAGCATTTGCACACAGTTTCCTGCCATTTCAAATTGAGGGCATCCAAGACTCTACCGTCGCGTCTTAATAGATTCAACCGAATAATCTCTCCAGCACCCCACCAGACTGCGAAAAAGATTAACGAAATTCTGACGATCCAAGGAGCACTAAAGTAATTGAGCCGAATAAGACCTTGACCACGGATACGTTTGTGGAAGTAAAATGAATAAATGGTGCAAAATAAACCCAGAAGGACCAGAGCACCAACAAGGCAAATTGTCACCACACCAAGTGCATCAGCAACAAATCTCGTCAGGGCATTAGCCAAATCACAGATTCTACGCATGCTCTCCGCCAGCATGGACACAAGAAAATCCTCTATTGAGTACAGAATTCCTTCTCAGGGACTGAAAGCAAGCTGTGCATGTTTGAAAAAGATGATGCAAGACTCTTATTAACCGTACAGACTCCACTTGGAAGCTCAATTAGATACTCCTAGTAATTTCCTGACCTTGAAAATCAATACCAGCTATGCTGATACAGACTAAGCCACTCCAAATTTCAGTTTCAAACCCACTTATAAACAATCAAAACTTTGAAGAATAATTTTCACAACCAAGCATGAAGGATCTTTCCAAAAACCTACAATATAAGTAGTCATATATCAGTTATGCATCCAAAGAGAAGAGATGGCTAGGAACGCAGCTTTAGGGAACTAAATGTGGAAAAGAGATGAGGCATTTTTCAAGAATTAATATTGATACTAACAGTAAACAGTAAACTGTGTGCTATGTTTGCATATGCAAGCATGTCAGGTGTGTGCATGTGAGAGGGATAGAGATAGAGAGTAGCGCCGTACAGGATCCGCAGTAAAAGAACTGATAAAATCTAGCTGCTAGTGACCTAGTGTTATAGATAAAAAGCTTTTTTTCCCTAATTAATAGTGAAGAAATTAAAGGAAAAAAAACACAGAAAATGAACAGCAAGATAATCTCCTTCAATAAAAGCATGGAAAAAAGGACAAGTCAATAAGTTTCTGAGTAAATTGCACTATTAGTCCCCAACCTTCGAGAAATTAGCGGACATCGTCCCTGCGGACGACGGTTTCTGTCTTATAATCGGTTAAATTTATTTAAAATGACAATTTTACCATTTAACTTAAATAAACAAAAATAAAAAAAAAAAAAAAGCAACAAAAAAATAGAAAAAACAAAAGAAAATAATAAATAAAAACAAACAAGAAAAAGACCAAAAAAAGGGAAAATATAAAGGAAAAAAAATTCCCCACCCCACCAAAACCACCCTACCCATACAGTGTAATGGGTCGAGGGGTTTGCCAGCGCTGGCAGCGGCGTGCGTATAAGACTAGGGGTTTTCCATGGTTATGTGCCACGTGCAGTGGCAAAACCAGGGGGATAACCCCCCTAGTTACACAATAAGGGGTGGGGTGGAAGATTTTTTTTTCTTTTCCTCTTTTTTATTTTTTTGGTCTTTTTCTTATTTGTTTATATTTATTCTTTTTGTTTTGTTTTTTTTATTTTTGTTTATTTAAGTTAAAGGGTAAAATCGCCATTTTATGCAAATTTAACAATTTTTTGGACGGAAAACGTATGCTAATTTCTCAAAAGTTGGGGTAAAAAACCGGACAAAAACAAAGGCAGAGGTAGGTCTGCTACTTTGCTCAAAAGTTGGGGACAATTAGTGCAATTTACCCTAAATTTTTCCCAAACTAATTTAATCAGTCAAAATCTCATTAATTATTAGTGCACATACAACATGGTTAGTGGTTAGGTGTGTGCAGTGCAGTAGAGAACCAAGGCATCGGGGTTTAAACACAAAGCACACTGCACACTCATCAGAGAAAGCATGAACCAATCACTGTGTACAAAAATCCTCGGTGTGCATAATATGAGCAAATTCGGTGATCCGGGCATTTGAAGGAAATTTCAGCAAAATAAAAATCAATTAATTTCAACGTTTACTTGAGCTAAGTCACAAATATAATACGTATTTGAGCAACTAATCAACATTCAGTCGGCCAAAATATAGAACCATTTAGAAAACATAATCCATGGTTCAAAAGAAATTGGACATAGATACCCAAAAACTAAATACAGCACGCTTTATAGCGCTTTACAATTTCTTTGCTTTATTGAAAGGTGCAGCGATAAGATGCAAAAAAAGAATCTGCCACGTGTCCCACGCACTTTTTACGAACAAAAGAAAACAAATTTCACTAAACGTGTGTGGACCTCATTCTACAAGGCGACATAGAGCCTCACATAAACAACCGGCTAAAATGAACTTGCCAAGAGACATATAATGGGAATTATTTCACACATCACCTAATAATATACTTTCCAATATTACTGGATACCTCTTATAATGTTGACTTTCAGTCTTTCACATTAAATAACTGCCCATTGAATCCATTACAAATGTCATAATCAATTTTCAACTTTCCTGGATGACCTTTATTTAGTACATCTAAAACATTTCACACTAGATAAAGATCCAATTTTCAGTCAGGGAAGCTTTAGCTTTTCCAATCGAAGATATCTACTCTTTCTAGCTCTCGTCTTGACATAAGGCTCCGCATTAAATACTGTAGCGACAGACTCCACCCCAAAAAAAAAAAAACCCCCCGCGTCAACAAACAAGTTGGGCGCTCTAAACCCTAATATTTTGAGCTTTCATTAGTTTTTCATGGTAAACTGAGTTTGGCAGCAGTGCAGATCAACAAAAAAGAAGTAATCCAGCAGCCAAATTAGTACGCACTAGGAGATTCAGGACTAATAGGTTAACCAAATTTACATATCCAACACCAACAACTTTCCAATACCGTTTCAGGTTCTCCTGACAAAATTACAGTTTCTATGCTGCAAAATTGCCCATTCTATCCACTCCGAGTATCCACATCAAATATCTTTTGGAACCAATTAACTAACTCCATGAAATATAACAATCTATGGACCAAAAAACTTCAGGACCGTACTGATCTTATGGATATGGAAGAACACTTATTACAAATCTTTATGTTCATACACATGCACGTTATATTTTTCTCCATTTTCATTATGTAACTACAATTTCAAGCTATGCTGTATAAAATATGGCACAAAAAAATAATTAACAATAAAAATCTAGATCAAATTCTAATTGATAACTATATTTCCACGAAACCAAGTAGAAATTCATACAAAAAAATTGATATGGAAGGAAAAGACACTATTTTTGTCTTATGGACACAACAAGCATGAGTGGCGAAAGTCGTGAAAAAACTTCATAAAACGCACATCGAAACCACAATGCGCAACAGAGAACCCTAACTCGAATTCAAAGAAAAAGAGACGGAAAATTTATAGCCATAAATTATGAAAATTAGATCAGGAGAAAGCTTACAACAACGATCTGGATAGCTGAAACGCGGAATCTGAAAGTCACCAAAAAAAACCTCTTGAGAGAGAGAGAGAGACAGTATTTCTCGAGAGGGGAGTCGAAGAGGGAAACAATGTGAGGAGTACGACAAGTCTTCGAAGAGAGGAGGGAGGGGCATGGAGGAGGTGCAGGGGTGGGGTGGGTTGGAACTTTGTTGGCGACAGCCTGTCGCCAGCGAATAACCCAGATCAACAAATTACATACATTTATGTGGTATTGTGGTGTATGTATAAACGTGACTGTATATATGTATATAGGGAAAATTATACTATTGATCCGCAATCTATTGTCTTGATGGTAAGGTGTTCCCGATCTTTAAAGATGAGTTGTGGAAACAATTAGATAAATGTTTGATAAGTTGTTGTATGTTTTAAAATCAGTATTTGATAAACAAGCATGAGTAATGAGTAGTATTTTACTTCTATAATAATATATAATATTATCAAATATCTTTTCAAAACAATACATTTACCATAATTGTTTTAAAATAAAAATAATATATATTTATTAAATCTCAAAATTTATAAAATAAAAAATAAAAGTATAATAATACTTTACAAAAATCAATTAAATTTAAATTGTGGAGATGCATTATAATTAAAATACTAATAAATACGTGACATAAAAAGAATTACTTTAATTAAATAAGGTCAAAAGTAGTATTTTAATAATAGATAAGTAGAAAAGCCTACCATTTTGTTCTTTCAAAAAATCACTAACTTTTACGATCTGATTCTTTTATAATCACTTTTAAAAATTTATTAAACGCTTAAAATAATTTATGATTATTTAACAATTAAGTTAAACTCCAAAATCAATCCCAAACAGACCCTTAGTCTCTAATCTTTTGTCACAAGAGTTGTATAATTAGCCTCTATTACAAAAATTATTTAACTTTTTGTTAAATTATTACATGCGTCGTGTATCTAACTTTACAAAATTAAGTTTTATTTCTCAAATTGAACTGATGTTCAAAAAATTGAGATGGGACATGTTTTCACGAACTTTATGTGACAATTTAACTAATTTTCAGACGATTAATGTCGATAGGAATTGATGGTGCGACGGTAATGAAAAGTTAGTGAATAATTTTATTTTATTTATAAGTTGAAGACCAATTTGTTATTAAAAAATAAATTGAGGCCGGACTCTGCAATTTTTCCTGTGGACATCTCCAGTTAAATATGCGCATATATTACGACTTACGATTAATGTGGTGTGCAACTGCGTTTAGAATTAAATGTATATAAATGTATCTAATATGCACATCTATTATTAGAGTAATGCTATATTATCGTCGTTTCTTGGTCTTTATTTATCGTCGATTTCACTCTGGGTAGTCGTCGTATATGTGTTATTATTGATTTGATGAATTATTCATAATTAATGACTGTAAATATATTATTTAATTAGTGTAAATAATTCATCCAATTGAATAATGTCACATATGATGACTAGGTAGTGAACAACTACAAATAGCATTATTCATATTATTATGTTAATATTTTAGAAATAAATGAACAGGTATTCTTATCTATACCTCTACTACATCTAAAAATCTCTAAAATAGAGAAATATTTTTGAACTAAAATATCTTCATTCATATTTTAGATTTTTCAATTTGCTTTGTGATAATTTCACCCTATACTACAAAATGTAAAATAATTTAAAAATCTTATTTAACTTTTTTATTCTAAAAATCGCTTTTTATTTTTATAATATTGTTGTTACATTTGTTATGTTTGTTAATAACAAATGTAACACATTTATTATAACTAAAATAACAAATGTAACAAATGTAACAACAAGTGTTACAAAACTAAAAAAACAATATTTTTAGAATTAAAAAAAACATGATAGTATTTTAAGAAATAGTTTATTTATTGTGGTTATTTTTGAAAAAACCCCATTTGCTTTTGATTAATTTAAAATGCATATAAAATTGATTCAATTAAATCTTAATTAAAGTATTTTAAATTCTCTAACTATTCATCTAACCCCCACCCATTTATTTCATGATTTGAATATAATTAATTAGAAATAATTTGTAATAATTAGATGGTTAATTAAACTTTAGCAACATATGGAATGTAAGAATGTCACAATATTAAGAAGGGACGTCGTGAAATTTTAAGGCTATGTTACTATACAAGAATATTATTTAAATGTTGAATATCGTATTTAAGTATAAGAATTGACTTTTTAAAGCTATAAAGTTGTTTGATGCATTATCACTCTCACATACAATACAGGAAAAAAAGTTTTCACCTTCTAAAATTTAAATACGAAAATCTTCTCGATTAGTTTTGCGCTAATCAATCAAGTGTTAATGCATTAAGGATATGTGAAGATATATTATCCATGATTATGTTTCGTACAAATATAACATTTATCGATTGATTTTTTATTTTATGCAAAGATAACAAGTTTGATTAAGTTTGTTTTGTGCGTGACTTGATGATGAAAATAATAAATTTGAAAGCAAGCCTATATGGGGGTTTATTACGTAGGCATGCTAGACAAATGAACGATGAGAGAAAGGCGGGTTTTAGTTCATCGTCATTGTGGTCCTTGTTGAAGTTACTTGGATAGAAAGCAGTACCTTCAAACTTAAATCTCTTTTAGACATGTGATAATTAGATTTCATATATTTATGTTGCTTTATTTTAGTATTGTGCTTTCAAATTAATATATACTTGTTGACATCGAATCACATCGCCCACGCGTCAGCGAGATCTACAATCACTCATCCATCAACTCAGTATGTTACTTGCACACTATAACGATCGTTAGGTACCAAGATCATCGGGGAAAAATGGTCTGATGATCGTTGGTACTCCGACAATCAAGTCAATTGTCGGTATATGGTATAATATACGAAGGATTAACAAATTAGGTGTGGAAGGGACAAAGACGATGATATTTGAGCAAAGTTTAAGGGTGATAATAATGCGTAAAAAAGAGCGCACCTTAGAGCAACAGGAGATGTTGTATTTATAGTTTCAGAGTCATAATTGATCTAGGAAAACAATCAATTAGACATCTTATTGGATCTTCATTCCATATGAGATAAGGACAATTGGTTATCAAGGCAATATCCAAGATTTTAGCCCTTATTTAAGTTGATCACGTTGCCTAATCTTTAGGAGATCGGGATTTGGTTTCCTTGTGAGAATCATTATAGTAATCAAACACAATATTTCTTTAATTACTTTTCTAGTTATCTCAAAACATCAGATTACGAGAACTCGATAGTGCTAATGTGTTGCCGGGTCTTAAGCGTAACCGCGAGGCTCTCGCTGGGTATCTAAGGTCTTTATGAATCTGAAAGGCCCTCGTTGGGCCTATGAGGCCTTATTTTGGCCTATACGGGGGCTTTAGCTGGGCCTTTGCTGACATGGAAGCCTTAACGAAATCTGATGGTATAAATACTCTTTATAGATGGAAACTAGGCTTATGTTACCTATTATGCTCTGATTTTTTTTTCCAGACAAAAGACACGATATTCTTATTCGTAGTTCCGATAAATATCTTTAACACATTAAATCTAAGTTAAAAGTAAATATCCTTAGTGGATTTCGACTTTCATGACCATCGTCCAACTGTCTTAATCGACCAACACCCTTTGTGGGATCTATATTAACGCGCAGTTGGGCACCGTAACTCGACATTCAGTTCATCACTCATCGCCAGTTCTATTTACCAAAAGTGACTCACTTAGAGCTCTCACTTCTTTAATTTTTGTTTCTTACTTACATTTATGATGTGTTGATTTACATCGTCAAATCAGACACGCCTAACAAAAAGAAATTATACACAGAGAATATTGTTTACAAAAAGCTACTACTCCAACAAATGTACAATATTATGTAGTCACTCATTACATTCTTTCACAATAAATTTAGTAATTATTAATTTTACTTTTCGTAAAATGCAACCCTGTAAATCCCTGTTAATATATCATTAATTTCATAAGATTTGATATAAAGATTTGTCTATCATCAAAACTCAAATCACCACAAGGTCTTCATTGAACAAGTTACTAATGGTATTATCAAGATATAAAACTTATCTATGATTGTAATTGTACTCCCATGAATGTAAATAAAATATCAAGATTAAATCATTATAACATCAAACAATACAATACAAAGATGTTATCAAGAACCGTGTTGATTTAAATTGATACAACATTTTAATTATTAAGATTTACAAAATAAAATATTAAAATTAACAATAATCTAAAAGTACATGCAACGTCTGACGTGTCTAACTAGTTCTTTTAAAGTCATCGTATTTTCATTCAATTTTATTTCTATCTATCATTTTAAATATTTAAATATTTGTACCAAACAAAAAAAAATAGAAAATTGGGGTTGTGGTGTAGTGGTTAAAATTGGTAGTTTATAAGTTTTAACCCGAGTTCGATTATTCTTTAGTCCATTTTAGTGAAAATTAAAATTTCTACTCCATTTTGTGATTTAAAAATAAAAATAAAAATTAGTGGTTTCTGGACCCGCCCCGCTTATTCGGGTAATAGGACGGGTTCGGGTGGTGATTTTTTTTGTCATCCTATCTAAAAGGCCTTTAAAATGAGAAATATTTTTGACTATTATACTCTTACAATTTTTTAAAATCTCATATTCACCCTTAGCGTTCATTAATATATAATTATTTTTTAATATTTTTTTATTACTCTTTTATTGTTTATCATTATTGTACATTAAAGTTTCAATAATTTATTAAATGTACAATTAAATTTTTTCAACATTTAATCTATTAAATTAAATTTTGTTGCATTACGTAGATGAATTGAATGAGAAATGAGTTTCAAAAACAGAATGAATGAGAAATTTGTAACTTTGTTTATTACCGTATTAAAATTCAAATTATATTTGCCAAAACTAAAATAGAGATAAAAATATTATTTTTAATATATTATATTATGGTGATTACTGAGCATGTTTAGTTCAATTTTTTTTTTCTCAAATTCATCATCAACCACATATTTTGTAGGACCTAAAACTTTTATCAACTTTTCAACCACACATTTTATCAAAATTTTTTAAAATCTTTAAATCCCACCAAACATATACTATATTTTAGAACTAACTCTGTAAATTTTTTTTTATTTTTAATTTAATTTATATATATATATATATATATATATATATATATATATATATATATATATAATGTTATTCTCATATTACTTTATCTCATTAATAATATTCTTACAACAATTGACACTTCTTTATTTTTTATTTTACTTATATTTATGACGTTTTTATTTACGTCGTCAAATTAAACACATCTAAAAAAAAAGAGAACACGTCTTAAAAAAATATTGTTCACAGCGAACTACTACTCTAACAAATATAGAATATTATGTAGTCAATCATTACATTCTCTCACAAAAAATTAGTAATTATTAATTTTATTTTTTGTAAAATGCAGTCATAGAAATCATTAATTCCATAAGATTTGATATCAAATGATCGTCAATCATCAAAGTTTAAATCACCAAAAGGTACTCACTGGGTTAAGTTATTGCTGATATTATCACCGTATAAAACTCATATTTTATTGTAATTGTACTTACATAAATGCAATTATCTTTTAATATTTATTTATTACTCTTTTAATGTTCATTATTTTTATAAATTAAATTTTAATAAATTATTAAATGTACAATTATATTTTGTAAACATAATATATTAATATAAAAGTGAAAATATTATCTCAATTTTTTTCCGGCATTACGTAGATGAAAGAAATAAGAAATGGATTTAAAAAAAAAATGAATGGAAAAATTGTAACTTTTTTTATTACCACATTAAAATTCAAATAATGGTTGTCAAAAATAAAATGGAGATGAAAATATTATTTTTAATAAATCCAGTGATTATAGTTCACAGCTAACATTTGAATTTTTTTTATTTTTAATTTAATTTAATTAAATTAATAATTATGTATATAGAGAGATAATTTTTAATTTAATTTATTTTTTTTATTTTTTTATCATTCAATTTAAAAGTAAAATAGTCTATTTAACAAAAATTGACCATTTAATGGTCAAACCGACGATTTCTATCAAAAAAGGGATATAAGGCGCTAACGTATCATAAGTTCGGGACTCGGACTATTAGTAAACAAAGATTCGGATCCCATCATTATAACATTTAAAGATTCACGACCCATACTACTATTTACCCTATAAATAAGGAAGCGAATGACTAGTGCAACACAAAGCTTATTTAACAATTTAAAATCTTATTTATTATACCATAGAATTTTATCGAGCAATACTATCTTCCTCAAAGTGAAAGTTGCTTTTAATTAACATTTTGTGTTGAAACATATTTATCGATTATTATTTTTTATTTTAAGTAAAAAGTTATTTTTTTGAAGTAATTATTAATTAGTGATAAACATTAACTTACTTATTTCTTTTTTTATTAAAGGAATACTCATTTCCTTCTACCGAATAAAAATTATAAATTTTAGATTTATTTGACACAAACGTTTTTATTTTTATTTATGACAAAAAAGTAATATGGTTTATTTTCACTATTCACCAACATTTTGGATAATAATTGTTCATCTACTCAAATATCTTCTCGTCATCTATGTTTCTCATCCGTCATTTATCACAAGTTCTCATCGTCTATCAAAGTACGTTTTGAATTTCATCTTCAACAACAACAAGGTATGCTAGTAATAAGTAATTACTCCAAAGTATAGCTCAGTTGGTTGAAAGGTGAGAGTGAAATAATCTCAACTTGGCTAAATTTGCAGTGTGTGTGTTTGATTTCTACATTTAGTATGGAAAGACTCATTCAAAAGCAAGAAGTTAAAAGCAAACACTCAATCCCGCTTCTACTAAAGATATATATCCGCGATTTACATCTTTCTACAAAGCATGGGAGTGGTGGACGCCCTCGAAGTTGGGAACTATTTTAAAGGTTAGCCAAACACGAAAAATTATTTTCCGGCCACAACTGGGCCGGATCCAAATGCCATAGCCCATGATATAAAATATTTTAAATCACTCTCTTTTTTCACTTTTCAGTTCACAAATCGAAATTCAGTGGACCATCTGATCTGAAGCTCTTCCGATGGAGATATCCTGTGAGTTTTAATTCTCTTTTTTTGACTGAATTTTATCTTGCGTTTGTTGAATTTAGTTTAATTTTAATGTTTTAAGGTTCATAGTTTGCGTTGTCCGTAGAACTGCATTTTTAGGACCGAATTATTCTGTTCATATGAATTTTATGATTTATTTTTTTTCCCAAGTAATTAAGTTCATTGAATTTGTCGGAGTTTTTTGTGTTTGAATTAGTCTACTTGAAAATTCTGGTGCATTATTTATCAGTTTAGTGGGTTTAGACATGTTCATCGAGGAGCTTTTTGAATTCTATATACTATATAGTTAATACTATTTCAGTTTATTTCAAAATCATTTAAGTTTGTAGTTAAGAAATGAGTTGGTAATAAAATAAAATTTGGTCTAATTTAATGATATCACTGTAAATCCATGTAAATATAAATCCAGTAATCAGTAAGACCATTTCATTAGGGAATTCAGTAGCATTTTTGAAGAATTTCAAGGCACAGGTTCTCAAAGTCTTTATTAATATGCTCCCAGAAAGAAGGAAAATGGGAGGGCCATGAAATTTTTATTTCATAAGAAGTTCTTTTAGATGTCAAAGTCTTAAATGTAATAGTCCCGTGTTGACTAGAGCATGTTATTCTTGTGTTTGTCAGGAAAGGTTGAGAATCAAGTTGATACTTTGACAAGTCAAATATCCAACCTTTTGGTTTCATCCTTTTCACATGCCTGATAGCCATGCTTCTTCCAATGCAATCACATTGCCTAAGCTTGGGAGCTTTCGCATCGTCAAAAGTTTCTACCAATTGTTGTAAATATGGGAACAGGGGTATGTGTGATTTTCAGAAATGGGGTGATGCAAAATATAAACAAGTCATTACAGGACTTGGAAAATCCGTCAGAAGGATTTCCTATCAGCATCATACACGAAAGCTTTGGCCACTTCAGACGTTTCTGTTGTTCAAACTGCAGAAAAGTGGCAACTTACCTATTTAGGACGGAGAATGGTGGTCAGCTGAAGGTACTCGTTAAAAAAACAATAAGAAATATGGAGTTTATGTTGAAGTTTTGTCATCACTGCATTCTGGTAGAGACAGAGATCTGGTCATGAGCTGGGGACTGTTCAGGTCCGATTCAGAAAGTTTCATGCCTATGGACTTTCAAAATTCAAATGCTGATAGCAAATATAGTACTATTGAAACCCCATTTGTAAAAGATTCTCCTGGGAGGTTGGTGGTTGAGTTAGATTTTGATGAAAGTTTGGCCCCTTTTTACATCTCTATTCTTTTGAAGTCTCTAGGTTCTAATTTGGAAAGCTCAGAAATCAGAAGCCACAGGAAGACAAATTTTGTTGTGCCAGTTGGTTTCAGATCGGGTAAATCCAGCACCATTGGGCCTTTCCGTTTTAGCTAATGGATCCATGAACTTTGCCTTTTCTCTCGCCATGCAGAAAGTGTGGTTCTATGCCTGTATGCTGACACCTCAGCAAACAAACCTGCTCTAGAGATTGATCTAGATCCATATGTCAATCGATCAGGTGATATTTGCACGCGTTGTTAGATGATTCTTTGCCGTTTGTGAGCTATGGTTATCGCTGCAAGTGTAATGCTGACAAGAAAAGGCAGTACGTTCTTTTGGATCCATATGCTAAGGTAATTGAAGACTTTGGTTCGGGTTTACCTCGAAAATCCGTTGGAAAACTGTGGAAGGAACCTGGATTTGATTGGAGTGGAGATATCTGTCCTAGCTTACCCATGGAGAAGCTGATTATCTATAGGTTAAATGTTACTAGATTTACTAAGGATAAGTCCAGTAAGTTACCTGGAGACGTTGTGGGAACTTTCGCTGGTATTTCTGAAAAATTGCAGCATCTCAAAGATCTTGGAGTTAATGCAATATTATTAGAGCCCATCTTCCCTTTTGATGAGCAGAAAGGACCCTATTTTCCTGGCATTTCTTTTCTCCTGGAAGCCAATATGGACCTTCTGGTGACTCAGAGTTTGTCGTTAAATCTATGAAAGAGATGGTGAAAAGCTTCATGCCAATAGAATAGAGGTTTTATTGGAAGTTGTTTTTTCACGCATACCGCAGAGGTTGCAGCACTACGACAAATTGATAATTCTTCTTACTATCACGTCGAAGGAGGAGAGGGCTTGGAATCTAGAAATGCATTAAATTGTAATTACCCCATTGTCCAACAACTTATCTTAGACAGTCTCCGGCATTGGGTGATTGAGTATCACATTGATGGATTCTGTTTTATCAACGCCTCTTCTCTCATGAAAGGTTTCCATGGTGAGTTCCTTTCCCGGCCTCCTCTGGTTGAAGCCATTGCTTTCGATCCCTTGCTTTCAAAAGTCAAGATAATAGCAGACTCTTGGGACCCACACAACATTGAGAAAAAGGATATTTCATTCCCTCACTGGAAGAGATGGGCAGAAATCAATTCAAAATTTTGTAATGACGTGAGAAACTTTTTAAGGGGTCAAGGTTCACTAGGCAACCTAGCAACACGGCTCTGTGGAAGTGGGGATCTTTTCTTGGATGGTCGAGGTCCAGCATTCTCTTTCAATTTCATTTCAAGAAATGCTGGACTTCCTCTTGTGGATTTAGTCAGCTACAGTAGCAGTGAACTAGCTTCACAGTTAAGTTGGAATTGTGGGGAAGAAGGTCCCACAAATAAAACTGCTGTCCTAGAGAGGCGACTTAAACAGATCCGCAATTATCTCTTAATTTTGTTTATTTCCTTGGGCGTTCCAATCCTTAACATGGGAGATGAATGTGGTCAATCTTCTGGGGGTTCCCCAGCATATGCTGATCAGAAACCTTTGGATTGGAATGCCTTGAAATCTGGCTTTGCTATTCAGACCACAAAATTTATTTCGTTTTTGAGTTCATTAAAAATGAGACGAAGTGATCTTCTTCAGAATAGAAACTTCTTGAGAGAAGAAAACATTGTGTGGCATGGAAGTGACGGGTCTCCACCAAGATGGGATGGACCGTCATACAGATTCCTAGCTATGACTTTGAAGGCTGATTCAGAAGAGAGCCAGTCAACCTCTGGTTCACCTGAGATGATTGGTGACTTGTTCGTTGCCTTCAACAGTGCTGGTCACTCAGAGAACGTTGCTCTCCCACAACTTACAGTGGATGCAGCATGGTTTCGTTTGGTTGATACGTCCCTTCCTTTTCCAGGATTTTTCACCACAGATGGTGTTCCTTTGAAGGATGGATCAGTTGCATATGAGATGAAGTCTCATAGTTGTGTATTATTTGAAGCTCGGAGCCTGCAGTTATAAGTCCCATTCCTGTATGTCCTCAAACCATATTCTTCATAAGGGGTTTTGCATATAAAGTTCCCGTTGTGTAAATGAGCGCTCAATAAAGTATGATGCTATTTATGATACTTCACTGTTAAAGATACCTTAGTTCCATAAAAATAAAATTCAGAAGCTTCGTTTCTTTGCTCTGTTGTCTGCATACATACACGCTCTTGTACTTGCCACTTCCGAGTAGCTCTATATACCGAAGGTCGTAGGTGCTTTTTACGAGCTCAGTAGCAGAGGGCTTTTCCGAAATCCAATTGGCCACAGGTTCATATTCTTCATTGCTTGTGAACTTGGCTACTGCATATTTTTTGTCTTCTTTTTTATGTTTTCGTTCTTAAAAATTGACTAAAGTATGCCATCAGATGAACACGGAGTTAACCTTATATTTGTACTATAGGCAATCTGATTCCCCAGTATTCACTGTTTAGCAGCCATGCCTTTTTATTGTCTCTTCCAAAATTGGTGGGCTACTCTATTGTCGCTTAACTTGAAAAAAGTGCATTTTCTCCTTTTGCACAAACTTATTTTTCAGAAATATTTAAAGAAAAAAGAACAAAATTAATCAAAACATTGACTAGGAAAAGGAAAAAAATATTCCAAATTTTAAATCTTATTCAATTCTAACTTTATTATGTTTTTGGGTATTATAAGAGCATCTCGAGTGGAAATATGGACGATAGTAAAAAGTGTACTACATCACTTTAAAATACTTACATGACAAGGAAAAATGTGGAAGTTTATAATTTAATTTAAAATACTTACATCACAAACTTATTTAATTTTTTATAATTTAATTTTATCGAAATGTGTGATAAACATCATCTAATTTTACTCGTTGGTCACAATTTTTCCATTCCACGACTCTATGAAGATGCTCTTTTCTCCATTTCTCTTTTTACTTGCTACATGTACAACATTTCACATGGTTGCATTAGAGATGTATAAATAAAAGAAAGTGTACAAATTATAATAAAAAATAAAATTAGAGAACAAAACAAAGTAAAAAAAAGAAAATCGTACATTGGGCAAGGGCCAAATTAATTGATCAATAACAAGATTTCGTTTTACAAATGAGAACAAAGAATAAAAAGCATAGTCTAAAAATGTTTAATAATGATTCTAAAGCAATACAAACAAAACACAAATTTGTTTTTGATCTACATGGGAGAATCTATTACATTTAATAAACCCTAAGAGAGGTTTTCATAATTTTTGAAAAGGTAGAGTATGACATCATAATTGTCTAATCGAGGGACTCGAGTATGTTCAATCATATTTGAAATTACTTATTTTTTATCAAACTCAATTTTTAAATTTGCTCACAACACCTTTTTTTACATTAAGAGCATGTTTGCCTAAGCTTAAAAGTAAATTTGATGGCTTATTTTAAGTAAATGATATCTAAATCTATTTGAATAAGTAATTTTATAAAAAAGTTATTGTTTTTTTCAACTGCAATCACCAAAATAATTATCTTTAAACTTATATTGAGGTATGAAAAGTGGTCAAAAGCAAAATTTGATTTTGAAGAATGACAGCTTATATTAAATCATTTATAAAAATATCTATTACTTGCCATTTCCATAGTCGTCTTTAACGATATTTCTTCATCCTTCAATCATACATCAACCCAGTTTCTTTCAACAAATTTTCTGCAATCATGCTCAAATTTTTTTCAACATGAGTTGTATCTAAAAACAAACTCAATCTAATTTATCACAAATATATAGTAGTTTTGTTCTTTTATATTACAAATTAATCTACCAATAAACTAATCAACTTCAGTTGAGTGGTAAGTAGCGGTGGTGCAACAAGTAGGGTGAGACGGTGGTTGTTTGCGCGACGTGTTTTGGTAGATTCTTATTGTCGATTTGATTTTTGATATAATTTATATTTGAATGATTTTGAATAGGACATGTTGGAACTTTAGACAATTGATTGAATATATTTTTATTCGAAATAAATTCAAATGAATATTTATCTAATTATTTTTAAAATTGACTATATTTAAAAATATATTTTTCCATAATTTATTTGTCACGATTGCGAGGTTTTTTTCTGCGCTAAAAAAGATTTAAACGTCTCATGTGTATTACTTGCCTTCAATTTCTCTCCTCCAAAATTTGTCGATCATTTCAATCCATCTTGATTCGATCATCTCTATAATCTGCTTTCACCTCCTCAATTCATCTCTCTCAATCGATCATTTTAAATTATCAATCATCTCCAAAATCTGCATTCACCGCCTTAATCTATCATTATAATAGAGCCTACGATCCGAATCTCACAGTATGAAAGTGATATACTAGTTATCACGACCGTATAGAAAGCTTTCTCCTCCGCTGCGGAAAGAAAAAAAGACATAAATATCTCGTATTGTCACTACGTTTTAATTTTTTCATTCACAAAATTATCTCCAAAATTTGTTGATAGTTTCAATATTCGATTATCTACCTCAACCGACCATCTCCAAATTCTACTCACCTCCTCAATCTATTTCCTTCAATCGATCATGTCTCTCCACCAATCATCTCTATAATCTATTCACCGCCTCAATCAAAGCAAAAGAAGCGTAGTAGTCCTATATTCTATTAAAATAAACTTACATATGTTCTAACTCATAGACAGGGATATCGAAGCGGGTCCCACTAGGTGGAGAGCAAAACACTAGGTTGCCACGTGTCATTCAAGCATTACAGTCTTTCCGTATTCTTTCCTTCTTCTTCACGAGACACGCTTGATAGTATTCTCTCTCTCTCTCTCTAAACAAACAGCAGAATTTCTGACAGAATTTTCATTCAACTGCTCATAAAAGTCTTTACATATTTTTATATATTTAAAGAAATATATAATTTTTCCGCCTTGTATAGTGTTTGATTTTGGTCCAAATATCAACGGGTAACTCGCATTTCTAGGGACTATTCAGATCCGAAAATCTCTCTTTCTCTCTCTACCTTCTAGTTTGTTTTTGTTTCATTTCTATTAAAAAGTTGTGTATCGTTGGATTTGAAAAATCAGGGACTAGTCAATTCACCGTAGAAGTTTGCGGAACTGCCACCCCAAAACCGGAATTAACGCTTCACACTCATTCAATTTCTGTTTCTCAAAAAGAATTTATCATTTTCTTTGATTATTGAATATATTTTTTTTTTGGCATTCTTGATTTTGTGGCAATGTGGGTTATTTTTGTTGAAAATATTGATTTCGAGATCTGGGCTCTGTTCATACATTTCGAGCTTCTGAATTTAGTTTGGAGGTATTTATTTTCTTATTAAGTTGGTTATATCTGATTTTATTGTGCACATTCTGTTCAGAAAATAATTTGAGGGGCCTGAAATTTGGGGTTTCCAGTATGATTGATTTAAGAATCTGGGTTCCAAGATTTTGTTCATATTGTAGTTTGAATACATTAGATATCTAGAGTTTGATTTTGGGAGGGATACAATTCGGATGCTACATTGGGATATAGAATCGGATGGCTACTAATTTAAGGATCGTTTGATTTATTGGAGGGTTCTTGGGTGCGAAGAATGCTGATAAGATCACAGCTAAATGCAACGGGTATTTGGGAAAAATAAATTAGGTTTTTATTTTAGGAGTATAAAGTTTCAGATTAATAAACACAAGAGACTGAAACTCTTAATTGGTATGGGCTGCATTTGCTCTAAAGGGTCCAAAGATGAGAATAAAGTCAAGAAAGAGAAAGTATCCAAGAAATGTTCTAAAAGATTCGTAGGTTCATCAAGAAAGGAGGAAGTTCTTGTGGAGGTTGATAACGGAGGAAATGATGCAACTATAAGGCTCATATCGGAGGAGCATGCTGAGAAAAGTGCAGGCTCCACCCCAGCTTTGTGGGACGAGGGGCAGAAGAAGCCTATAGTTTCTGAGAAAACTGAGGTTCCCCAAATGCAAAGACGGGCAACAATGGATGCTGGAATGAAAGGTGGGCAGCCGCAGATGTGTAGGGTATTTAGCATCCGAAATGGAATTGATGGGGCACAAGTTGTTGCTGGATGGCCCTCATGGCTGACTGCCGTGGCTGGGGAAGCCATCAAAGGATGGGTACCTCGAAAGGCAGACTCATTCGAGAAGCTGGATAAGGTACAATAAATTGAAGATTTCCACCCCCGGTACTTGCATACTTATACATACAAATGTTTGTATCTCCAACTTCCATTTTGTTCTCATTTATATGTTTCTTTACACGTGTAAGTTGTTCCATCGTCTTGTTTCTTTGGCTTTCCATTGGTCAGATGTCACTGTAGTTACACATCATTATGCATTCTCTTTCCACCTCTGTTACTTTAGTTCCAATCATGTAGAAGTTTTGCCAACCTTCCAATTTGAGGGGATATTTTAAGGATTTTTTGCCCTCACAGATTGCCTATCTTAACTGGACTTAGACTTATTCATGAATCAGGGTTCCTTGTTTTGCATTATGCAATACTTAGTTAAAAATCATATAGATTATGGCGTGAAAGGTGGGTCTACTCGGCTTAGGATAGGTCACTATAATCTATAATGTTCTAATCTAATTCAGTCAAAGCTTATTCTCTGCAAAAACTACATAAATTTTAAGCTTTTTAGCAAGAGAGATGGTCATTTCTGGCTGTGCTTATGCTTTCGACTCCTTAAAGTGCTAAACCTCAACGTGGGTTGCTGTAATGAACTCCAAGGAGAGACATTATATATTCTTTTATACTCCAATATATTAATTTCTTTGAGGCAGGACACGTCATTTAACTTTACTTTGACTTGATCCAAGCTGTGTAAAGTAATTATGAGACTTGCATCTGTAATTGTTTGACTTCTCTCTGGTATAAATAACTGTAAAATTATTTCAACTACAATGAAATTTCACAGATTGGTCAAGGGACGTACAGCAGTGTGTACAGAGCTCGTGATTTTGAAACTGGAAGAATTGTTGCGCTGAAAAAGGTGCGGTTTGTTAACATGGATCCAGAAAGTGTTCGTTTCATGGCTAGGGAAATCCTTATTCTACGTAGGCTGGATCATCCAAATGTGATGAAGCTTGAAGGTCTGGTCACTTCTAGGGTTTCAGGCAATTTGTACCTTGTATTTGAGTACATGGAGCACGACCTTGCTGGACTTGCAGCTTCTTCAGCGGTTAGGTTTACTGAGCCACAGGTCCATCCATCTTTCTTGCTATTTGATTTAGGTCAAGATATGGGCACCATTGTTGTGATTTATATCATCTGAGTTATGGATTTTGCATAGCTGTAGTCTTTTCTTTTAAGAAAATCTAAATCCACTGGTAAAGTGCATATCATGAACTGATTAACAACTTAGTAAATCTTGATGTTGTTTCTAGAATCATATAACGAGGTCTAGTGCATATCATGAACTGACTAGCAACTTAGTAAATCTTGATGTTGTTTCTAGAATCATATAACCAGATCTATGCTAACTTAAGTTGTGCATGATCTTTATCTTCTAGCAAACTAGTTTTAGTAGGCATAATAAATTTGAAATTCCACCACAGCAGCATCTGAGACGTCACTTGTCAAGCTTTTGGATTGAGCCAACCAATTATGATAGGTTGAAACAATGTTGAAATTCTAAGAAACATGGTTCTCATAAATTGTTGATCTGCTTCATTTAGTTTATATTGTTGGTTCAATCATTACACCTAAAAATAAGTAGTTTTTTCTTCCGTTTCCTTTTTCTTTGATGGTTTATAAAGACAATGTTGAAACTTGAAACATTGTTGGTTTTTCTTAAAACATTTGAATAGATATAATGCAGATGAGAGTGCAATGCAGTGGGTCAATGCATTTCTGTGACTTTACATCGAAATAATATAGGATGCTAACTCTGCTTTTAGATCGATCCATCCTTATTTCTTTTGAGCCACTCTATCAATTACTCTAGTCTACTTTGAGCCTAGACCGGGTCTCATTTTTGTTCAATTTGAGCCTACTGAAAACATTACTTTGATTGCTTAGTACTCAGAATGTATCAGGCCTAATTCTGAAATGAATGGGCATCTTGAAATCATTTTCTCAAAATATGATTGAAGCATGCAAACTTTCTGATAAATATAATCCTTATTATACAGTTTGGACAATATCTACCAATCTTTTTCATGTTCCTGTTTATCATTAAAACAACCTTAAGTGACCTATCTTTTACACTCCATATTTTTTTACAAGGTTTTTTTTTTCCGTGGGAATACAGATCAAATGTTACATGCAGCAGCTGCTTTGTGGACTTGAACACTGTCACAGCCGTGGAGTCCTGCACCGTGATATTAAGGGTTCAAATCTGCTGATTGACAACAATGGAAATCTCAAGATTGGTGATTTTGGGCTGGCAACCTTTTTCCGTACCAATCAAAAGCAGCCTCTAACTAGTCGTGTTGTTACCTTGTGGTACCGACCTCCTGAACTGTTACTTGGTGCTACGGAGTATGGCGTAGCTGTAGACCTGTGGAGTTCTGGTTGTATTCTTGCTGAATTGTTTGCAGGCAAGCCAATCATGCCTGGAAGAACAGAGGTACATTCCCAGCTCAATGTGGGCTTGCAAATGATCACGCCTGCATTATTTTATAATTGCTAGATTTCTTGTTTTACATTTTATTCTTGAAAATGATACTACTGTTATGTTTGGTTGAAATATTACTCTCTACTTTCATTTATGAAAGTTATACTGTTGACTAGCAGTATTTTACATTTCTACTTCATCCGGTTCTTCAATTGTAACATTTGAAAAAATTGGTTGAAGTGAAAATACCAAATACTTCCGAAACATAATGAGAAAAGAGGACGTTGTTAACAACTTTAGTTATTGAACTTGCACTAAGCTGTGATCTAGGTGTTTTCGTGCAGTTTGAAGTGAGGTTTAAATATGAATATCGGGGTAGCAATCTGTGGCTCGAGCTGTTGGCTTTATTGACCTTGAAGTATGGAGCAAACATTCATATTCTCTGTTTTTTGACATGTAGATACACACCACAGAAGTGGTAAATTTACTTATCTAAAACCTTTCCAAGAATATGGTTTGGGTCATTTATTGTGAAAATTCTGGGCAGCATTATTTTTCTTCTAAAACTGAATATATTATGGAATTTTATGCATTCTGGGTTCTCTAGTTGGATGTTTCCTAATATCCCTTCTGGGTTCACTAAATAACCCGGACTAGTTATCTTGGATCATTGGTAAACAAGGCCCATCTGTTGGTCATGGTCAACAAGTCCTCCCCATGGGCTTGGGGCCTGATAGTATCTTACGTTTTACCATGTCTGCAGCAAGGGTTTACATTTTTATGATATTTAAAATTAATATGGCATGGATATAGGGTCTTTTCCTATTCCTTTTATGCCACAGGGTTAAAACCAATATTTTTTTTTTTTTTTGATGTTTTCTAACGTTTCCAATAACTGGTGCTTGCTTGCACCAGGAACCATTGTGCCAGGTGCTAAAGCACGGGTGTTTTGTATCCATTGAAAACAGGTTGTGATTGTATAGCGATACCTGAAAACATATCTTCAGGATGCTTAAAGCTCTCATGGTATCATTATGAATATTTAAACAAAATTAATATGGCATGGATGATGCCAATATCAATTATCCTGGGTGCAAATTGTTATTATGTAGTAGCACAAGATTGTCTTCTATTTTGGTGCCTGTGTTGGCATCTTGCTCAAATATCTAATGTCTTGTCCAAGAAGTCTTCACTTGATAATGGTTGGTCTGTAATTTTTATGACCCACGATTTGTTACCAGTTAATTTTGTATGCAGGTAGAACAGCTGCACAAAATCTTTAAACTTTGTGGTTCTCCGTCTGAAGAATACTGGAGGAAATCAAAATTACCACATGCAACAATTTTCAAGCCTCAACAACCTTACAAACGTTCTGTGTCTGACACATTCAAGGACTTCCGCCCTCTGCTTTAGAACTTTTGGAATCTCTCCTTGCTTTTGAGCCGGAGTGTCGGGGATCAACGACTTCTGCTCTTCAAAGTCAGGTAAAACTTATTTTCCAAGTTTCATTTTCTGCACCTGAAAATTTGTCAGATTGGGCACTTTTAACCTTCGTCCTACATTGGGTAGGTGAGAATCATCTGAAAACCATTTCAATGTTGGTTGTGTTACTACAAATAACCATCTTGAATGCTAACATGGGCAGTAATTGCCAACTAGTGGGTGTCTATAGGGGTGTGACATTTAGACACTGCCTTCATCAAATTATTGAATTCAAGAAGATGTCATCTCATGTAAATAATCTTGGTGTCTGAAAACCGAGTTGCCTGCATCTTTACTTCTCTTGCACTTGAATGCTTCGTGATCTGCTATTCTTTGAGAGATTACATTGTATAGAGTCCAGAAAGGCTTAGGCGATTAGCTAATCAACTTCTTTCATTGATAATCTGTTGTTATTGTTTCTATTGATATTTATTGTATAGTACAGGGACTTCTTAAAATTTCTCCCGAATAATCCATTAGGCATCTTCCTATTATTTATTACATAATGTATAGCAACCTTTTACATGTTACCATACAGGTTTCTGCCTGATTTTTTTTATTTTTTTACAGAAGACTTGATTGGAGTCCAAATTGATTTTAGATTAAAAGTAGAAAGGAAGATGGCCACCTCGTGATCTCTCTCTCTCAAGAGGGACTGTATGACATTTACCCAACAATTTTAAGAGCTTGTCACTATAAACACGCTTAAAATTCTTGAAGTTGTATGCAGTTGAACTTTAGTTCTTTCTTAAGAAGAAATAAAAGTTCTAGCAATGAAAAGTAATCCATTTTAAAATAGACTCTGGCTACCATGCATTTTGTTATCTGATTATTTCTGGTATTATTCTATTTCCTTGCAAGTATCTTTGGAAATTTCAATTTTTCAACTAGCAATAATATATGATTTTAAAATAGGATGGAACCTGTATCAAGTTTCATGAAATTAAAAAAGTATTCTGAAATATTTATTTGGATTCTTGTTTTAACGTTTATAGAATTATTACATTCCATGAAAAAGACCGTGTTTGATCAAAACACATTAAACTAGTTTATTTAAATTGAAAAATGATCTGTATGATTGAAGCCAATTACACTCATAATTTTTCAATAGGTGAATTGCACTTTATTTCCATTCAGTTATGGGAGTTGTTAAATTAACTGTGTGTTCCTCAACGCTTGATATATTTGCACAAGGCACTTACTATAAGGTATACTTGAAGAAAATGAAAATGATAGTGGTAAAAGTTTTAGCAACAACAATTATAAGAATATGTATACTAATTATAACATAAACATTAAATAAAAATAATGATTGAGGATGTGATTATGTGTTACATCAAATATATATAAAGCCATGCTTTATGTTATGCACTTTGATGTCAGAAGATGCCATGAAGATGGAGTTTTATCCAGATCGAATTTATGCTTTGTGCTTTATGCCATGAGGATTTCTGTTCAAGCAAAATTACATTCTTCTTCTTTTCCTTGTTTTTATCGAAAAGCATTAAAGCCATCTACATATACATTTTCAGAAGCTATGTACTAATGAGATGTCGCTTTTCAGTTTTTCACTACAAAGCCTCTACCTTGTGACCCATCATCTTTGCCCAAATACCCTCCCAGCAAGGAGTTTGATGCCAAGTTTCAAGATGAGGAGGCAAGAAGGTGCACATTCAATCTTATACGTCTTATGATATTACGAATTGTGATTTCTGCCATTTGGTTGGTATAAACGATAATGAAGAACTGCTGGTAGCATTGTTTGTCAAGGTCTCTTGTGCTTGTCCCATAATGATGCAGTGTTCAGTGGCTTGCATATTATATCATACTTCGAAAGAACCTTTGGAATCTTGGTCGTGATGTATATCTTTGTTCTGTTCAAATAAAATGTGGATGCCTATTTATAATCTTCATCAAAATCCTTGAACCTGTCACCAGGCAAAAAGCTGGTGCTGGAAAAGGAGGCGAATTTGAATCCAACAGAAAGGGATCCAAAGCAGTGCCAGCACCTGATGCTAATGCTGAATTATATACATCTATACAGGTAACTTTTGTTTTATGACTAATATGGCAGTTGCATATCTGCATATTAACCCGAGTTCTGATATTCAGAAACGGAAAGGACAGTCAAATCCCAAAAGCAACAGTGAGAAGTACACTCCAGAAGAAGATGGTGCTTCTGGCTTCCCAATTGAGCCTTTCAGAGGATCCTTGCATACTGGTCATTTAATGCAAAAGGGTGGATCTGGAAATTCCTTAGTGGATGGAAGGCCTCAAATTGATTCTCACAAATGCTCGGGGTCCGCAGCACGACTGTCTAAGTTCTCGAATTCGGTAGCTGCTCGTGGCTGTTCACAACTTGATTTAAGCAGAGAGGCGAATTCCCATTCACACTGGCAGGAAGACTGTTTGAGTAACAGATATAATCATTTGAATGATGCTGAGTCCTCCCACCATTTGCTGGGAACAAATTCTTCTTGCAAGAATGATGGACGGGTACCTCGTAAGGAGACTACAATGGTAAGAAGTTATTTTATTTTATGTTTTCATCCTGCAAGGAACATTCCCCACCCCAGTTTCTAATACTAAGAAGAGAGAAGAAACACTTCAAGTTACTTATCATCTTTGTTTTGGTGATAGGGTTATACTCCAAAGAAGACTCGGATTCATTATTCCGGACCATTGTTCCCCGTGGAAATATGGAGGAAATGCTCAAAGAGCACGAGAAACAGATTCAGAATGCAGTCAGAAAAGCTCGTATCGACAAGAATAAGACACGGAAAGGTTATGGTGACAATGGACAAACAGAATCACTCCTCGAATGTGTGAACAAGGGCAGGTGATTTTCGAGAAGAAGCATACACTGCATTTAAATGTATATTCCTCCTCTAGCCATGAATTCAGTCGAATGCTGTGAATTCCATGGATGTACTGTGCCAAAAAGCAAGCATCATCATCACGGTGGGAGAATCTAAAATTCCATAGGAAGGTCTTTGCTGCATCAGGTACTTGTTTAAAAGTGACGACATTCACTATATCATATCGGAATTTCAGATTTACTAAAGCTTCGAGTGATGAAGAATAATCGACAAATTGAGAAGATTCATTCAACCAACCCGATCCAAGTCTCCGAGATCTGGGGTGAGCTTTGATTCTTGAATGGGGGTTGGATTTTCTTTCTTTCTTTTTTTTTTCATTTTTCCGTAAGAGCAAGGTTGATGAAATATTCTTGTAGAGTTTTACTGTGTAAATTGTAGTTTGATGCGAAGGTCTAGCTATCCTTGCTAATCGATAGGAACACGACACTTTAGGTACCATCTGCAGAGAGATCCAATTGGCAGAAATACTACACTGTACAATTTTTTGTGATAAATCTTCTGATGGAGTCCAGCAGTTTCTATCTGGAATTGTATGCAGGTTACAAGATGTGGTTTTCTGTCTTTTCCATTTATAGCTTCATTTTTCCTCTACATTGATTTAATGACTGTCTTGACCAAAACTAGGGATATAATGTCCCAGATTTCTTCATAGAGCTCACCACTAGTTAATCACCTGAGGGCATATTTGATACTTAGTAATCGATAAGACTGAAAGTTTAATTTTGTTTTTCTTTAATACTATTTAGTGCTGTATAGTGTATCTTACCGAACATGCCGTGGAGGTTTTATATTCTTGTCGAGAAATTTTTGTAAATTACTAGAGAATAATAAGGTGGCTGGAAAATCGAACATGCGGTGACTTAAGTCTTCAGTTTCAATCTTAAATAAAATATGAAGTTCTTGTTGTCAACATATGTTCGGATGATAGTCGGGGTAGGCAAGACACGACCTAAATGTGTGAGGTTTTTGTTTTTAGTTGATAATACAAATGTATTTAGATCACTTTTCTAAAAAGCCCGTCTAAGCACGCTTCGCTCTCGTCTTCTCTTGTCTTGCTCTCGTTTATGCCTCGTTTAAGTTCGAAAAGTTTGAAGCTCGGCTTCTATGCCTAGTCATACTTCACGCTTTTTAAAACATTGATTTAGATATGTTACTTATATCTTACAAGTAAAAAAGTTACTTATTTTAACAATAAAGTAACAATTATTTTTAATAGAAGTAACTTGTTAATTTCATAAGAATTCTATATTAGAAAAAACGAGGTCCAAAACACAATCTTTTCAACCTTGAGCTTCTCCTTGGTGTAGCGAGGATACCAAAATGTGAAAATACGGAATTTACTAACACTGTCATGAGCTTCTCCAACTAAAACTACGTTTGCTTAGAGATTTTGCCTTATGTTTTATTCAAGAGAGAGCTTGTTTTTCTTAAAAATTGGGGCCGACTTGGTTCATTTTTGAAGTTGTTGATTAATAATAATTATAACTTGGGGACGTTCACAATTCCCATTCTTTCAGTTTTGTAAAAATATTATCTATATTCAATTTTATTTGCAGATATTATCCCAATCATTTTATTCTTTTGAACAATTTTCTTCTCGACTTAAATGAATTAAAGAGAAAATAAATAAAAAATTGCAGTTGAGGTCTATAACATTTTAAAAGTAAAAATAAATCATAAACTTTTTATTTAAAAAAAAAAAACATGATCTCACCTCACCTCCCTCCCTAAACTGTCACAACTATCCTCCCTGGTGCGCGAAATTTTTCAGAATTCTTCAGTCTTTTTAAAGATAATGTGGGGTTTCAAGAAATGGACAGAAGAACATGGGGATAATTGAATGAGAGGCCAATTGCAGAAGACTTTTTAAAGACAAAAATGTTTTTTTTTTTTTTTTCCCTAGTTGCAGAGCCATTAACTGAAATAACCCCACTAACCTTTCTTCTCCTCTTGCAATTGGCATTTAGAAAAATGGCTAAATATGTCATTTTACCAATTATACTCATAGTTGGAAGGCCAATGCGTTTTTACAGCTTCTGGTTGGAATCAAGCTCATGCAACCTTTTATGGAGACAGTGATGCTTTCAGGACAATGGGTTATGAGGCCAGGCGTATTTTTTTCTTGTTAGATATACTGAAACATCATTGAATTTAATTTTGTATTGTTTTGTAAATTGTAACAGGTGGTGCTTGTGGATAAGGGAATTTAATTTTATATTTGGTGTGGTGTGGTGTGGGTGGTGTGGGGTGGGGTGGGGTGGGTTGGGTTGGGTTGGGTTGGGTGATTGGTTATTTATTTTATTTTTATTTATTTTAAATAATAGAATATAATAAACTATTTTGTTTTTGTTAAATTGGTCAAATTTAAGTCACATGTATACTTTTTTTGTCAATTAACAAACCACTTGATGAAATCTGTACGTACTCCAAATGTCTTTTTGGTGAACATATTTAGAAGTTTTGAGAATTGATGACACATTTTTTATTATTTTAAGTGAAAATATGTAAAAAATAAAAAAGTTTAGGATTTATTTGTATTTTTGAAAAGGTTAGGGTCCTAATTGTAATGTTTTCATTGTATTTTCTTTTTTCTGTTATTTTAATTTATTTAAGTCAGGGAAAAAATTGTCAAAAAAATCATTTGAGAATCATTTGTGTGAGTAAAATGAAATGATGGGGATGATATCTACGAATAAAATTGAATGAAGATGTTATTGTTACAAAGATGAAAGAATGAAGACCGTAAATATAATTCCCTATATCTTATTATGAATTCTAGATTGATCCAAAAAAATAAGTAATCCCATTATTTGTGTACCACATCGCAAATGTGAAAAACGAAGAGAAAATTGCATATTTGGTTCTTAATCTTTCAAAAATGTTGGAAATATTCGAATATATTCTTAATCTTTAAAAATAGCATAGAACATTTCCAACGTTTGTAAAAATAGGCACGATAGATCCTTTATGATAAAATTGTCATTTCTTTAAATAAACTAAAAACAAAAAACAAGAAAAAAGACAAAAAGAGAAAAGAAAAATAATCAAATATAACTCCCAAAAATAAAAATTAACAAAATGGTTCTCTTCTTCCACTCAATCCCCCATATTTTCTTTTGAAATCTACCTCGCCACTTAAGCTTCACAATAGATGGACCATTATTGACTGGGAAATTGGGGCTGAGACATAACATAGACTAATCAGATCTCTTAGAATAATTGAATTGGAATTATCATGAGAGATTAGATTTTAGGATTTATTTGAATTTTCTTAATTTTCTTAATTTCCTTACTTTATGAATTATGTTTCTATTGAAGTTTTCTTTAAATCTCTAGGAACAAGGCTATATATGTTTGAAATAACTCTAAGTTGATGATAATTTGAAGATTAAAATTGAGTTTTTCTTTCACTTTGTTCCATTTTCCTTATCTAACTTGCTTGCTTTATGTTTTCCCAGCCCTTGTGACTATTTTTGCCAAGTCAAAGTGCCTATTTGGGTATTGATCTCCAATCTATATATATTGTCCACTTATAATGCTCACCGATGCCAAGATCACACGATTAGTAAAAATAATGAGCATGGACTACCAATTATGGAGATCATGAACTACCAATATGTAATGCCACCTCAACATAGACATTATAAGTAGGCAGCATAAGTGAATAAGAAATTAAAACCCTCAATAATTTAATTACTTCAGCATGATTTTCCTTTTATATTTTGGCCTGGGGTAGTTGAGATTTCAAATCTTGTAGATAAATTTGTTTAATTCAATTCGTGCCCCTTTTTCGCTTAGAAGCTGTAAATTTTATGCAAATGAGTACCTACTTTTTTTTTTTTTTTTTTTTTTTAATGCTCATATATTCTTGTCTTTCTACAAATTGAATTGTTAAGAAAAAAATCGTGTGCGATCTGTGAAAGAAAAAACAAGAGGCGTAATATGAAATTACGAGATTTGTTGAAAGTAATTTGAAGAAGAAAATGTGAGGAGTTCGGTGGAAAAAAGGACCACTTTGTTAATTTTTATTTTTTAAATACATTTGATTATTTTTCTATTTACTTGTTTTTGTTTTGTTTATTTAAAAGGAGGATAATTCATCATAAAGCGACATACCATGCCTATTTCTTCAAATGTTGGGGATGTTTCATGACTATTTTTAAAAATCAAGTAGTATATTCTCAATATTTTTGAAAAATTAGAGACCAGATATGCAATTTTCCCAAAAAACACTCTTAAAATGTACAAAGCAATACAACTTGTGTCGATCAATTTTAGAGTTTATTCTAGAAAGATTTTTATATATTACAAAAGTAGATTTTAAGGAATGTGTGGATAAAAATAGATAAAACAGAAAGGCTACAAAACGTGTGAATGAAAATGATATTTGACGTAAGTGTTTAAAAGACACACAAACATACTCTTAGAGTATGTATAATCGAATTTAAAAGTAACTTTTTTATTTTTATTTTTTTGACGGCATCGGCTGGGAAAAAAGTTGCTATTTAGTAGCTTATAAGCAAGGCCAAACATGATCATGTTCAAAGCAAAAGTTCAGAATATTTTGTTGAAAATAAGAGCTTGTTCGGTTGCCATTTTATCCCAAAAAACCCATTTTTTTGTCTACAATTTTTGACTTTTCAACCCTTTTTACACTATCAAAAACTTTGAAAAGTAAAAAAGTAACAAAAAAAACTCATTTTTTCTCCAAAAAAACTCTACCGAACAAGAGGTAATAGCTTGGACCAACTCTAGAGAAAAAAAGATAAACCATTGACGGTTCGCTTTACAAAACGGACAAATCGCACTTTCAATTTCCACTCAGAGCCCTCAAATTTCAGACCTCAACAAAACGAAAAGGAAAGTGAAAGAAGAGAAGAAATATGAGTAACGAATAGTATGTGAAACCCATATTTTTCTTTTAGATTTCTCACTTTTAGTTTTTAGTTTTTTTCTTTTCAATGTTTCGTTGTTTATTTTTGCAGCGATTATCTTTTTAAGCTTTTGTTGATCGGCGACTCCTCTGTTGGAAAATCTTGCCTTCTTCTCAGATTCGCTGTACGCTCCAATCCCATTCTTAAATTATTTATTCATTGCTCAATTATTCTGAAGCGTGTGTATTGAAAACAAATGATTGTATTTTAATGGACTCTTTTTTTCGTTGTAAAGAATCGGGATAATAGGGATTAGGCTACTTAATTTCAGTTCTATAACTAATTTAATGAGAATAGGGATTTTCTTACTTAATTCCAGGATATTAGGTAACATTCTAAGTGATTTCAGTTTTATGATGGGTTTCTTTTCAATTATTCTTTAGTGACTTGCTTCTGGAAATAGTGTTGGCTTAGATTATTCAGTTCTTGGTTTCTATCAAATTTCTTTTGGGTGAATTGTATAGTGGAAATGATGCTATTCTTTGATGCTTTCAGGACGATTCATATGTTGACAGCTATATTAGCACCATTGGAGTGGATTTTGTGAGTTTTACTCTCATGATATCTTTATTTACGTTGCTTAGGATACAATATAGTTGGGCTATTTTCAGGTCTTTAACTCCGTTTTTATTGGGTTTAATGTGATTAACGATAATTACTGCAGAAAATTAGAACTGTGGAGCTGGATGGGAAGACAATCAAGCTGCAAATTGTGAGTTAATATGACTTAATGGTTATTATTCTATAGTTGTGAACATATATGAAAACATTATGTTAGCTGTATGTGCTACTATGGTGATGAAAGCATGCAATATTTTAGGACTGTTTGGATTTCGATAAATAGCATTACATTTGCTAAAATCTCGCAAGTGTACGGTATCGTAGACAATTGCATCATCGTTGACACTCTGGTAGGTGAAACCTTTGCAAATCTCTAAGAAGTGTAAATCGTGGAAGTGCAAATTCTCGTTTGACTTCCCATGGAATTGGAGAAGATTTTGGAAAATACTAATCATGTATGGCCTCAGTTGAAATTCGGTTTCCCATATGCAGGATAGGCAATACTAGACTTGATTTTAGACAATAGTTGAAGGCATAAACTCTCCAATGGGCAATCCTCATCAATCATTGCCGCTCAAATTGGTGGAATTGCCAGATTCCTTTTATTAGCCATATTCATTTGTTGCTGCTTTTGTTCTTTTGTTTTGCTTCTCTTGGTTCTCTCTTTCACCTTTTGAAGGTTTGTTCGATCTCGAGTCAAAAGTTGAAAGTCCGAGATTTTCAAATCTTGCATACAACGAACGCAAGTGCTCGAAAAGAACAAGAGAAGCAATGGAGTATATACAAAATAATAAAAATAAAAATAAAAATTGAATTAAAGCTAGATATAAGCAAAATCAAACTAAATAACAAACAATCTAGGCAACGACGTTAAAAACTTGTTCGTTAGAATTTCGCAAGTATATGGTATCGTGGACAATCAATAAAGTGATGAATCAAGTATCAAGGATTGCATATTTAAATTTAACTCAATTAAACCTAACTTTAATCGAATAAACACAGATTGATTGATTTTAGTTTGTAATAAACTAATGGTTTTTAAATTATCTAACAAATCAAGTAAAAGTGATTTGACGATTTTCGGAGAAGAATTCATATTGACGAAGATAGGAGATTTGATGATCAATATTCATAATATGTTTAAAATTAAACTAATTTTTACGTATGATCCTACGATCTCTCTATGCAAATGTGCAAAAACGCGTAAAAAATGAGGATATTAAATAGAGTTTACACAAAGCATAGAAATACATCTCTATCTTCTGTCAGACTTTATGTCGAATGCTATGATGTGCTCAACTTATTTTCGACCTCTCAAAAACAAAAGAGATTAAAACTTCAATTCAATTGATCAAGTAATTGAAGACAATAAAACCATAGAGATCATTGAAACTAACCAAGTATTTAATGTAAAAACGAGAATATAAGATTAAAACTTCAAAATCAGGATTTCATTGTTATCCTAGTGCAAAAGAATGTCCAAGCATTATAAAAACACATAATTGAATAGGAATACATTACCCGGGTTCGATAAAGTAGACAAAAAGAGTTGACAAAATTAGAGTCTTGAGACGTCACTTTGAAAAATCTTCAATTGTCTCCATCTTCCTCTTCTTGCTTGAATTCCAAGAAACCCGTTTGATGTCTCCTTCAATTGAGAGAGATTTTTTTTTTATGTCTCCAAATGTCTATCAATGAAGCACGACAGTTGGCATATATATTGGCTTGAAAAGAAGCCCTAAAACTCGTACAAGAAAGTTGCCAAAAATCTCCCAAAACTGAGTTTCCAAAATGAGATGGAGGGCAGCTTTTAGGCCCCTCGCTCGAGCGAGGACTATGTTTTCAGGTTTAGACTTTTTGCACTTAGCCTAATTTTGCCGCCTTTCAACTTTCTTGCTCATTCCGATATCCGGGGTTTGACTCTATGCTTCCTAAATCACCATTTTATCACCGTTCTTCCTCTCTTTCAACCAATACACTTCCAATTGGGGATTTCATCCTACAACACAAAAACAAACAAAAATTAGTAGAATTTGGACTCCAAAATGTTAGAAACACTGACACAAAGACCTCATTACAAAGTCGAGATAAGTGTATAAATTACACTTATGACATTCAACTTTTGTTTAGACTTGATTATCCGTGGAGTTAAATTTTCTTTAGATGCTTTACTTTATATGTATGGTTTGGTTTCATTAGCATAGTTTGGAAGAACCCAAACTTAGCAAGATGGTTGGAGAAAAAATTGTAGTTTTTATCATGCACGAGGAAAAAAGATATTCATTTTGGAGAAATTTATCGATAACATAAATTATCATGGTTTTCTAGTAGTTGGCCAGAGCATGGTTTTCCCACCCCCACCCCCACCCCACCCCCACCCCACCCCCAAAGATGTTGCCTTTCTCTTGGTTTTGCTGTGTAGTTCAAATAGAGTATGATATAAGTGCAATCATTTAATAAAAGAAAAAATGGTTTATAAGTAGAAGAAAACAAGGGATTAAGTAAAAGCATTTGGGTTGTCAGTACCTGATTCCTTTCTGTTTCCTACTATTCACACAATTTGGGGTCTGATCACCTTGAACATTTCTGCCATTTAACTGGACTTCTGATATATTTGTGTCCTGCTTATCCGGAATGGTAATATTTAACATCACATTTCTAATCACATGAATTATAGTTCTGACTGCATATTCTTGGCCATAAGTTGTCCTCAAAGAAATTCAAGATTAGGCGTGGTATATTCTTCCGCCATGCCCCCATCTAATGCAAAATATAAGTATTATACTGATATTTGCTTAATAGATTAAGCTAAGCAATACCAGATGCATGTGAGTGGATGCTTGGAGAAATTGATTCTTCTGACTCAATGATGAACTATGGTTAAGACAACCTTGGCTATTCATTAGTTGTTTCTACAACCATCTAGATGTCTTAGAAGTTTATTTAATCACCACATTTAACTTGATACCTATTTCTGTCTTTCAAGTGGGATACTGCTGGCCAAGAGCGGTTCCGGACTATCACGAGCAGTTACTATCGAGGAGCTCATGGGATAATTGTAAGAAAGATTTCAATATTTGATGTTTGATCTCTAGTTTATTGTTCAGTATATGTCTATGAATTGGTTGTAAGTTATCACGGCACCATGAATGCATGTTGATAGGTACGGATTGTAGAAGGTCAATGTTAGCTTGCACGCAAGTTCCTCACTCAGGAACTACAATGCCTTTTTGCATTCATATGTTGGCAAATGTGAACAATTTATTTCTTTAACGGGCATAAACTATTCACTCATTTGTCTTCACTACTATTTAAGCTTCTGGTTTACGAACTATCTCTTTATGGAGAATACTGCTCCTCGTGCTTTCATTCTTTTTCTTTGTTTATGTGTGTTTCGGTGTTGACCTCATTTAAGTATGTTGATTATCAGTCTAGCTGCCAATATTTCAATATAATTTTACCTTCTTTTTTTTTTTGGCTTGATCTGAACTTTATACATACGAAGAGTTTATTCATATGTTTCACTGGAATTTGTAGTAAATATTTGTATTGTTTCACCAACTTGTATCCAAATTTTAATGTTTTCTTTTCCAACAGTGTGTTTTCCTCAATGTCTTTAAATCAGTGGGAATTTGAAAATGATTTGTGCTTTCTTATTCTTTACCTACCACAATATGTTTTGCTCATTTGTTCTTTCTTGGGAGTAATAATTTTTCTTTGCCATCTTGACTTACCTCAATGCTATTTTGCTCCCTTTTCTTTCGTGATAAGAATAATCTAGCATTTACTTTTAATTGCAACAGATTGTGTACGATGTAACTGAGATGGAAAGCTTCAACAATGTTAAGCAATGGCTTAATGAGATTGATAGATACGCAAATGATAGTGTATGCAAGCTTTTGGTGGGGAACAAATGCGATCTAGTTGAGAGCAAAGTTGTTGATACACAAACAGCAAAGGTTCGGTTGTTCTGATCCTAAATAGATCTTCTTTTGTACTTTTTACCACTACTTTCTGCCTCATTAGTCCTGAAATGTTGTTGTGGTTCAGAATAAATAGTTACAGCAGGAAGAACTCTACAAGCTTTGAAGGTTTCAATACTTACATTCTTAAATAGATGCTGGAAAAGTTGCATGTTGCTGCAAATGTTTTATGTTTATTTGGGAATTAATCTCCTGTGATTACGAGGACTGGACTTCCAAGAATTTCTTTTTTGTTGGGTTTTGCTTTTTATTGGGGGAGGGGGTATTGCAAAAAATTATTAGAAATGAAGGTGGTGCTGAGCTGTGTGTGGGAGCAGTGTTGAAAACAATGCCAAAGATGCTGCAAATTCTGAACATGCCCAAAGAGAACTCGATAAATAAATAAGAAATGCTGAAAATGGGTTACATTTGGGATGTTTTATCTGATCTGTCTCTGCTAATTGTTTAGAATGATAGTTTTGAGCATATTTTTCTTTCTATTCTTTATTTTCTACCATTTGCTCCATCACCTTGTACATTATTGTCATTGTCTGGTCTAACTTGATCCCTCATTCCTTTGGCCGAAATTGCAGGCATTTGCAGATGGGCTTGGAATCCCTTTTCTCGAGACTAGTGCAAAAGATTCTATCAATGTGGAGCAGGCTTTCTTAACCATGACCGGGGAGATTAAGAAAAAGTAAGGCAAACTAATGAACTTATTATTGCTTTTAATGGCATATGGGAGTCATCTTTTCTATGAGTATATATTTATGTATACTCAGAAGAGTTGATTCTATTACGTTAATAATCTATTGTGATGAACAAAATTTTTAGGAGCCAACTTGTTCCATGGCCCAAAAACAAATATTTCTTATACCCAATAATTATATTTTGTTTGACAACTTCCTTCTTAGTAGTAATTTTAAAGGGGGTTATCTGTGAGAGAGAAATTTATGGGTGACTTGGGTAACCCAAATTGCTATGCTTCAGATCAAAGATGCTTGAGGCTTATATTTAATCATTTGATTATTGAAGAAATTGTTCACTAAATTGAAGAAGAATTGCTTTATCTTGGAGTGTGGAAACAAAGCTAAAGCTGGAGATCATGATAATGGCTTACCAATTATCGTGATAACAAAGAAATGAATAACAGAACCTCTGAACTTACCTCCAAGACTTTCTATAGAATTCTAATCTTGTTTGAACCTCATTTGTAGCGGGTAATACATTAAAGAACTACAGTTCTAATTTTAAAGCCTCGTTAGTTTCTGATGTGCTTTTGTGTATCACAAATGGAAGTTATATTTTTGTTGACAAGTTTATTTCCTGAATATAATCCGCCACCTATTCCCAAGTTTTCAGAAAACGGCTGGGATTTGTACTCTTTATTCCTTTTCATCTACTGCAGCTTGTAATGCTTCGAGAGAGACCTTGTTATTATGTATCTGACACGTGTGTTTTGCAGAATGGGTAACCAGCCAGCTGCAAACAAGAAGCAATGAGCACCGTTAAAATTGAGGGTAGACCAATTGAGCAGAAAACAACTGTTGTGGTTAACTGTTCTTCACTGTTTTTCCTCATGTTAAATACATTAACAAACTTGTCTCTTGGATTTCTTGTGAACAGCTGAATGTGACCTGACTTACTCACTGTGTTCCCATTTTCGGGTTTATTATATCATAGTTTCAAGGAAATGTATATTGTAACATACAAGTGTGCACGTTAAACTGTCTCTCCCTCTTCATTTTGGTTTTGTTTCATCACATTCTGCATTTGAAAGAAATCATTCAGTTAATATAGAAATTGTTGTGCATGGAGTGTAATTGGAAGTTGTGTAGGCAGAATTCTGATAGAAAGAGACGGTGCTTTGATTTTTGGGTAGCTCTACGTAAAATTTTGAAATAAAGATCAAAAGTAACTTCATGACTCGAGGGCAGCGTGTGATCATTCATCATCTGGACTGGATTCTGGTGGAAAAAGAAGTTTTGTTCTTTGTTCTTAAAGAGGTTTCCGCATTCTGTGAGAAACTGGAAAACTTTTGATTAACATTTTAGTCGATGACATCAGAAATTGATTGGTATTTTATGGTTCAATACTCGAATAGGACAGGATCAATAAGACCCATTTTCTTTCCTTTTCTGTCAATATGCCTCAATCAATCTCATACACTGAGAGCAGCTGCAACTCTACAATCAACTGCCAAACATTCAAAATTGATGAATGATTTAGAAATTCAAAACAAAAGATTGAAAATGGAACTGAACAGACAGATGGTTCATGTAGGTAAACAACTAAGCCATTAGGAAGCAGAACAGCACGTCTTCTTATTGGTCTCTTGGGGTCCAACAACAAGAGTCTTTCCTTCTTTGATACTAGTAAGTGCAGGCTCGTCTGAGGAAAGGGACTTCTTACTAATTATACGGTATATCTCTGAAAGGATCGTTTGGAAAGCCTTCTCTACATTGGTCGCTTCCAGAGCAGACGTTTCAATGAAAGAAAGGCCTTCTTTCTCAGCAAAATTCTGAGCATCCTCTGTAGCAACGGCACGTAAATGCTTGAGATCGGTCTTATTTCCTATAAGCATAATAACAATGTTGGAGTCCGCATGGTCCCTAAGTTCTTTCAACCATCGACTCACATTTTCAAATGAAGTTGGTTTTGTCACATCATATACAAGAAGAGCTCCCAGAGCACCCGGTAGTATGCACTTGTTATGGCTCTGTATCTCTCTTGGCCAGCCGTATCCCATATCTGAGCCTTCACCGTTCTTCCCTCGACCTCACGATGAAATGAGTGAAAACAAGTACATAAGCCCACGTAATAATGATGTCATTTTCCTTTTATAATAACATTCAACATGATAAGCAGCTAAGTGAAGCTTGAATGCTAGGCTACTACTACGACAGGAGAATATACCATGCTCAAATAAAAGAAAAGTCACAAGCAAATACAAATAAACAAAATTAAACTAACTTAGATGTTAATTAGAACTTCAGTTAAATGTCGAAAGAACATGCTGACTACTCATGCACCTTATTGCTAATGTCTTTATACTGAGAACCAAATGCCAACAGACTCAGTTGAAGGTTGAATGTACCAAGAGTAATGGAGATCAAATGCCTTCAAACATAGGCGAGGGCATGAAATGTACCAAGACTAACTGAGATCAAAGTGGGAATATTGGCCAAATTTCTAGGAGACGACGGCTAAAGTGATTAGACTTGTAATGATCAAGTACCAGACTACCCATGTATAGATCCACCTCCAGTAACCTAATGCAGGAACACACTTGTACATCTACCACAACCCCCACCACAAAAAAAGAATAAAATGCACACGCACCAACCATGCACACTCAGATGAAGCTTTGGGAAATCCAATGCTTGATGAGTTTTATGCATAAAATTGGAATTTTATAAGTTAATATTGTATAAAAATGCTTGAGATTTAAAAAAACCTCCTTATCTTTTGAATTTAGATTAAGAAGGATAGATCATAGAATACGAAATATACACTGCATTTATTCGACATTTTGGGACGATAATAGAATGATTTGATATGCATCTAGAATAAATCAAAGGGAAGTATAGCGTTGCAGCAAAAAAGGTGAATTGCAAGAGCAGCAAGTTTTATCTATCACTATAAATTTAAATCAATTCCTAAGTGCAACATGCTATGGAAAGAAAAAAGCCATAAAGCATTGTTTGCTGTTTCATCATTTTCTCAGGCTCTTCTAAACTATCTTTCCTATCTTGGAGAGCCATATTTTTGTAATGAAAATAAATGGACAGACATTGTTTGTCTCAAAGGTTCAGGACTTCAAATGGTAGCAATAAATTTACTAATCCTCCATATTCAATTCAAGTAGCTCGAATATTCAGTTAATTCTGTTAAATGTAGTACTAAAAAAGATGGCAGTCTATTTTAGAATTATGGCTAATCCGAACACATAATAAGTAAAATTGACAAAGTAGTGTCAACAGTTCATGGAAACAAATCTAAATTTCTATAACTTTTCCACTGTCAATGTCCCTGTATAATAGTTCCATGAACATAAAACCAATATTCTCCGAACAGTGTGACCCAGCCCCAAGTAAAGCTCGTAAATAGTCAAGGTAATTAAACAAAAAAAGTTTTTGCGACACGTCCAAAGATTCCAGTCAGAACTAATGATTCCAAGCTTTTAAAATCTTCAAATCAAAAAGGTAATATTGCATAACATCACTCAATATAAATCCAAGAATTAGGGCCTACAAAATCTAGTTATATTACTAACCATATTTTAGGTTAAAAAGTTCAAACTATTACAACCACATTTGAATTATGCGTTTTATATCTAACTCTCATCAATATACATCAATTATGCATAATTATAACTATTTAACCAAAATGATCAACATAAACAAACTATAAACACCAATGCAAATAACATATATAGCGTTCATTGTTGAGTTTTGTGCCAAACAATCCCCAAGGCAATGATGATAAAAATACATACATAATTAGGCTCGAGCCTTAAGTTAAAATGTGTGATCCATTATATCCCACACTAGTGTATCAGTTGTTAATCTGTTGAAATCGAGAAGATAAGTCATAATCGAGGTAGTTGGGTCGGTTTTGGATAACGGTCAGTTTTTGAAGTGTAACTGACTTATGTTGCTCAAAGTGATCATGTTTATCCATGTGGTGGTTTTAGACTAGAGTTTTACTTAAAACTCTAGCCTAATTAAAAATATATATATATATATATATACACACACACACACACACACACACACACACACACACACACATACTTAAAGTGACCATCGGAGAGAGACCCACCAAAGACCACCCACCCCCACGTGTGCCCTCCTTTCTGCAGCATTAGTTGCTCTCTGAATTTGGAATTCTCTGCCTTTTCTTTTGTTCTCTCTGGGAACCAATAAATGGTGTCTTCTTCTTCACTTCTTTGTCCGAATTTCTTTGTGAAAAATTCCTTTGGGTGTTTGGTTGAGATTGTGGTATATTTAGTGTGGGATTCGGGTTAGTCCGAGCCTTGGTTAACATTGAAATTAACTTGTCTTTGTGTTCATATTATTTTTCTTTGGTTCTTTGATTTCTTTTATATCACCAAAAGATTTATATTTATTCAACAGTTCATAAACTGATCTAAAGATTCTAATCTAGCAACAATAAATACATTTCATATTGAAGACTTGAAGTAGAATAAACACACTAATCCTATACGGAAACTATGCATAATTGTAATTACTTATAATATCAACATAAACAAACTATAGACACCAATCCAAATAACAAAACTCCATGAATAAGCAGATCTAAAAGTTCTAATCCCAACAACAAACATCAAAAATGAAAACCCATATCATATTTAAGCGAATACACACCCAAAAATAAATAAACTAAACTCCAAATTCAATGCACTGACACGTGCCGCAAAAACACGTAAACTGTTCCTGACTTCCCCACAAAATAAATTAAAACACTAAAAATAGAAGTAGTTGTAGTAGTAGTAAAAGTATTATCAGACCTGGAGGGTACGGGTAGCGAATTCAACGCCAATGGTAGATTTAGATTCCAAGCAAAATTCATTTCGGGTGAATCGGGACAGCAAATTTGACTTACCCACTCCAGAATCGCCAATTAGTACCACTTTGAATAAATAATCGTAGTCCTCGTCAGGTCTACTCGCCATTTAAGCCCCCGATTTTCTGAATTTTTCAGTCTCCAAACCTTCCCTGTGGAATCGGTCGCACTGTGTAAAGAGTAAATAATGGCAGATTATTATAGAAAATTCTCTGTTTTTCCCAATTTTCTATGACAGACATGCCCCTCGGAAATGGGTTACTTCACACTACAATTTTTTATTAGCTTCACTACGTACTGCAATAAAAATTTTAAGTAACTATATCGCTTTTCTTTGCGTGGGATTTGACCATAAATAATTTTAATAAGTCGAGAGATTAGATTAATGAGAGAGAGTTTTTTATTTGAGAAAAGAGGGTTTGATTTTGAAGAATATGAAAAAGAACATTTTGATTTTGAAGAATATGAAAAAGAACGTGGAGAAATAGAAATAGAAATTGAGAGAAACCGATATGAGTTTTAATTTGAGAGGAATGAACACGTAGTGATATACATACTATTTTTTTTTGTTATTGGTAGAGAAAACTTCTTTGTGGTCGGTGACTATTGCTATTTTTGTATTTATATATTCAATTATTTTTTATCACATTTTTTTATCTACTTACTAGTATACCGCTTTTCTTTGCGGTGGAATTTGACTGTAGAATATTTTAATAGATTGAAGAATTGAGAAGAATGTTGAAGATTGAGAGAGACGAAGAGTTTTGTTTGAAATGAATTTGATTTTGAAGAATTTGAAGAAGAACGAAAAAAAATAGAGGAATTGAGAGAGATATATAGATTTTGGTTTAAGAAAATGAAGACGTAGTGACGGACAAATAAGTACTTTTTTTGTGCTTGTAGCGGAGTAAACCTCCCTACGGTCGGTGATTAATTTTCACATCTTATTTTTTGGTGAAGGTTTGTGAGGTTTGTGTCCAAAAAATTAAATAGGAGGACGTAAAATATTTTTTGCCTTTCGTATTTTTCAAATAAGCAAGCTAAATAACAAATATAAAAGTTTGATCAAATATTTGTCCCTCATTTCAATGCACATTAGTAGAATATTTGGACGAAAATAGATATTAGAAATAGTGTAAATTATTGAAAGTTAATGATAAAAATATGATAAAAAAAAGTTGAAGACATAAGTTCTAAAATATCAAAAGTTAGAGACTTTTATTGCAATTAAAGCGTGATATAAATAATAAAATTGTAGTATCTCTATAATGACTTTACTTTGATATGTTCAACGAGAGCTGAAAAGACATAAATATCCTTAAAGTCTTGTTAGAATTTCAAATTTATAAAGGATAATTATATTCTAATTAATATTTTTATTGAATAATACTATTTAGCACCAACAATGAGAATTACAAGTCTATGTGCATTAAATGATATGTCTAATTAAATGAGTTTTATATTTTCAAATTTTATTGTACCTATAATTTAATTCTAATACAATTGTCATATAGAGTGATACTAGTCTTTTTTACGTGCGTTGTACATCCGCAAAAAATATAGGGATAAATTTTATGTTTAGGCTGTAGGTATTGCTTGAATATATACGTATAAAAAATATTAAATATATAATACGTAAATAATAAATATGAAAAGCACATACCATTTAATACAATTAATTAAGTAAAATATTGAAATTATAGTAAGAAAAGTAGAACCAAATAAGCACATAATTCGTATAAAAAACTTAAATAACTAAGATTCATAAACGATCTTGATAAAGTGATGTGGTAAAATGACAATTTTTATATTTTTATTGAATTGCACCACTTTGCGAGAACTTGAATTGGACCAAACTCTCGACTACAACTTTTTTAGCTTTTTTTACTAATGATTCAAAAGTCAAATATTAAAGAATTGTGTACAATTTGTTTATATCATCAAACAAAAAAAAAATTGGTGAAAAATTGAATGAAAAGTAAAAGGAAAAAATTAAGGAAAAAATAATAGCATTTATTTAGAATAATTTGTAAACTTGAAAGGTAAAAAAAAAAAAAAGATTAGTAAAAAATTGAATGAAAATTAAGTGTAAAAGAAAAAAAATAAGAAAAATAAATTAAAGAATTTTTTTTTTAAGGTTATGGGCATATCCCAACGATTTTAAAACAAGAGGGACCTTTCATGCAATTATTCCTAAAATAAAATTAAAATGACAATGCCCAACATGTTTGGAAAAAAAAAAAAATTGTCCCAACACGATTTGTCGCCGAGTTACTCGACAACAATGTGTTCCAAACATTAATGTTGCCGAGTACTCAAAGAACACTTGTGCAAAAAAAAAAAATTTCAAAGACAAAGTTGTTGAGTTACTCGATAACAAATGTAAAAAAAATTTCAAAGACAATGTTGTTGAGTTACTCAACAACATTTCAAAAAAAAAAAAAAAAAAAAATTCCAAATACAATGTTGTCGAGCTACTCGACAACATTGTAAAAAAAAAAAAAAAATTCAAATCTAATGTTGTCCAATTACTCAACAACACTTAAAAAAAAAAACAATTCAAATTCAATGTTGTCGAATTACTCGACAATATTATAAAAATAAAAAAATTCAATTTGCTTAAGATAAAATAAAAAGATTAATAAAAAATTGGATGAAAGGTGTAAAATAAAAACAAAAAGGAAAAATAAACTAAAGAAAAAAAAATTTGTGAAAAAAATTAGAAAAAGTCAAAGAAAATGGGCTAAAAAAAATCTCGTGAACAATAAAATACTGTTCATTGTCGAGTTGCTCAACAATGAACAGTTCATTGCCGAGTATTTTCTGCTTATTTAGAATTTTTTTTTTTTTTTTCCTTTTATGTGGGCTTTTCTATTTCCTTTGTATTTTTCCAATTTTTTTAACTCAACAAGATTTTTTTTCTTGTCTAAACTTTAGAAAAAAATGTTAGCTTCCAAGGTTGGCAGTTTAACTATATTAAAACTAATATTTGATTTTGTCGGTTGGTCTTTTCTCATCGATCACTGTGTATGAATAATGTTGTTAGTTTTTATGTCTAATTTTATGCCGACCAATTATTTTATCACAATTAAGTTGTTGGAATTTGTTGCTTCATTTGAACTTATCTAGCTATGGTCATTAATTGGTTACATTTTTTGGGTGAAATGGTGGTTACATTATATCTCAATTGTATGGTTTAATAACAATGGAACTGGATTTGGTGCTTTTGGGCCATGTTACAAGAGAGAGAAACTCTAGTCCACTTCCTACAATAGATTGATATTTTCTATTTTCCATCTATATCAAGAAGCAAGGATGTCATCTTTGGTATAAAACTTTTGATCATCGGTTAGTCACTAAGCAACCGTGATAGAGCCTCAAAAAGTGTCTCGAGCCTTATCTCTAAGAGGAAGAGCCAACTTGGGGCCTATTCTATTATATAGTCCCTCCTAAAACTCTATATTTAAGACCATCCGATTGTTCAAGAGTAAACCAAATACTATGTGGTGCTATTTGGCCGAGTAAAGATGTTCCATTTAGTGTTTGCTATCGTGAATTTGTCGGCATATGCTATTCTCTATCAATTCATTCTCGTATGAAGAAAGCAATGAAAATCTCATCCACTTTCACCAGCTAAGTCTAGAAGGGTTTATCATGTTCTTTAACAGGTTTTCGCTCTGTTTTTTGTGAAATTAATTAAGATGACTTTGATAAAATTGCTGGGAAGTCAAATGATTAACTGATTGTCATTAAATTCATTAAATTTAATGACAAATATTATATCAACGAAACTTGTTTTTTAATGATTAATAGGATGTACATTTAATGACTAATATTATATCCATGCTAATGGAGATTGTTTATTTTACACAATTATTCTCTCAGCGTTAACAAACGTAATTTATTTTTTTAAACTACGAATTTTATACTTCAAAAAAATTATTAAATTACGTTAACCAAGGACCAATTATCTGTTGTCACATAGTAAGCAATATTAACATTGCTAATGCAAATTATAATATGTAGACACAATTCTTCTAGGGAATAAATATCCATGCCAAAATGAAAGTAATCCTATAAAATTCTTATTGCGCAGACCTAGACCGAGTAGTCTATGCTGTTAACACTAACATTTGCCGATTTGCTCGCCAACCTGCTTTTGGTTGCCGAGTTTCTCGGCAACTATTTGTGCTCGGCAACCAGATCTACTCTACTTGTTTTTTAATGAAATTATTTCTATTCTACAGGCAATTTTATTCAAGAATTACTGTTCACTTGTTTTTTAATGACTAATGACAATTTCATTTTCTTTGTCTTTTTCTAATTTTTTTTCACTTAACAAGATTTTTTTCTTATTGAAACTTCAGAAAAAATGTTTAGTTCCAATCAATTTTTGCGGGCCAAGTAGTTCTTATCTGATTGAATTTTTTCACGAGAATCACAGACCTAATTCAATTGCATTGTTAAAAGGTGAAACTATTTTTCTTTTTGCATATTATTTTGTTTAATTGCACATTATATTTTGAAGTTTTTATTTCTGAAATAAGAAATGGGTTTTTTTGCTGTGATTGGTTGGTAATCAAATATAGGAGACCACTGAAATCTCAATTGGGCTCAAGATTATTTACAATTAAGACAAATATAGTAGCAGAGAATTCAGGAGAAATGTAAGATTCAGAAAAACTTAAACATAAATAACTGATTTGAAATTTCCTAAAAATTATGGATACAGAATGTGTCCTTACAAATATCAAACATAAAATTTATAACATAAAATTGATCCCACAATTTCATCACGCAGCAAAAACTAAATCAATTGGATAATGGATACAGGTCGAGATGGTGGTCCAACTCGACAACCAAAATTGGTTATCCAACTCGACAACCAAACTGGTTGCCGAGTAGCTTGCCTGGTGGAAGGGTTGTTCATGGGATGGATTGTGTGATATTGTCGGTTCAATTTTATCTCATTGTTTGAAGTTTGAAGATTGAATAAAAATTTTTATATTCTTTACAGTAGCCATATTGCTAGTTGAATGAAAAATATCTTCATGACCTTTTTCCACGCAGATTCCCTTCACTGATGTGTTAGGATGTTGAACTTCAGCAGGATTTACACACTACATTTTGTATTTACTTTCATTTTAAATGGCTCCTATTAAAAGTATATGTTATATTTGGACGTGCATATTATCATACAATGCAAGTAGTTCGGGACAATAATTGAAATCGTGTGACTTCAATGAATTTTCTTGAATTTGCACTCATTGTGAAAATGTATATATGTTTATCATTTTACATCATGAGTAATTCCGTAATTTAGTTTCAGCCGATCTCATCAAGATATTATGTTCTTAACTAAAGCATGCTTGTTGCGGGAAAAATTAAGGATATAGCATTTGTTAAAGGCACCGATGGTTACTAGATTGAAATCTTTGACATCGCATCAATTGCAAAATGGCGAAAAACATGGAGGACCAAGCAGAAACCAAGGTTGAGTTGTGCTTAGGACCTTTTGATGAGAGAGAGAAGAGATTTTTTGGGTGAAATGTTGGACAAAGTAAAAAATTGCGGCTGTCTTCATTAGCAAAACGGTGGCGTATTGGACGAAAAAAGCTACAGTAAATAAATTAAGGCTCTTATATTATTGTAAGGATATCCTCGCTAAATGCATAAAATAACTAGTATACTGCTTTTTTTTGCAATACAATTCGACAATAGAAGATTTTAATAGATTGATGAGTTAAGAAGAATGAGAGAGAGAGAGAGTTTTGTTTGAGGGGAGTTTGATTTTGATGAATATGGAGAAGAATATGGAGAAATTGAGGAATTGAGAGATAGATATGAGTTTTGGTTTGAAAGGATGAAGACGCAGTGACGAACAAATAAGTATTTTTTTTTGTGCTTGTAGCGGAGTAAACCTCCCTACGCACGTTGATAATTTTTTTTTTTTTAATAATTTCTATAGGTGCCATTGAATATATTAATTAAATATAAAAATAGAAATTTAGCGTAAAAGCATCTCTAACATTTGCTCTCGGTGCGAATTAGAATATCGTCTATAATCTATGTATTTTATACGCAATTAGTCATTATTAGATGAAAAAAAACCCAACATGCCTTTAATTTAAATTAGAAAAGTTTGTAGTTGAATTCCTAACATTTACAAAAGGTATAAATTAAGTCCAAAGTGCCTTTATTTAATAATATTTAATTTATCGTAATAAATATATTATTATAGTCGTATCAATAAATTTTTGTAAGAATTTTTTTTTAAAATTTTTGTGCTTTAAGCATATTTAATTGATATGCTATGTGAAAAGTTTGAATAAAAATTAAGATAAATAAATAATAAAATGACATATATAATTTTATGTTATCGAACTAATCTTATTATATTTTTATTTAATATAAAAATACTAATATAAATTAATTTACTTAATTATTTGTAGTCCATGTTACGAGAATTTACCATCCCGAAAAGAAAAAAACGGTATCTTTATCTAGAGAAATGCGTTAAAAATCTCTCTCTCTCTCTCTCTCTCTCACACACACACACACACACACACACACACACACACAAGAGATACCAATCATACTATATTTTTTTAACATAAAAATACTAATATGAATTAATTTACGAATTATTTTTTATTTATTTTTGAAGATAATAATTGATAAATTAAAATATGAAGAATAAAGTTAGAGTTCTAATATTTGTAGTTAATAAACGAATAATTCAATTAAATAAAAGTATTTGAAGATCAAGTTTGCGATACTTTTTTTTTTGTTATAACCATAAAATAAAATTTTAAATTTTAAATAATAAAACTATTAATTTTATTTAACATGTTTTTTTAATAATTACGAGCTTAAATTTTAGTTATTTCATAATAGTTTGTAAAAATATACAAATTTTTGTGTGTGCATATATTACCATTTTGGTCAATAAAGTCTTAATTAAAAAAAAAAAACTGGTTAGTTTATTTTAAATTTTTATAAAAAAATAAAGGTGCTGAATCAATTTGTACCTTTTGCAAATGTTATGAACTTAACTGTAATTTTTTCTTATTAAAATTTAGGATATATTAGTCTTTTTCGTCAAATAAATACCAATTGCGCACACAACACATATGTTAGGGACGTCTGTGCAAAAAAACAAACATTAGAGACCATTTCTATATTGAAGGCAAATCTTAAAGTCCGTTTTCGCTAAATTCCCTATAAAAATTTGTAAAATATATTAAAAAAAATAATATTCTCTTCAACTTAATCTCGACAAAGAAAAAACTTGACAACTTCTTTTCTTAATTATTATCTTTCTTAAAATTACCTTTTTTGTTTCGTTAAATCGGACCAATCTCTTCATTGATCTTTTGGGGTGCATACACCACATTTGGTATATGTTTTTCACTTTGTAACAAAAAGTGGTTTGATGTCACTACTAATTGAAAGGCCTTTTGGGAGAAACAACGGTAAAATACAATTGTCAACAGGATCATGATGATCATCATTAGGTGTACCCATTACCCTTGAACAATCTCTTCGTCAATAAGATTTTCCATTAGTACATCATTTTTACTTGAATAATTCAAAAGAAGTTCGATATCCATTGGCCTTATGTAATTTATATTAAAAACGACTTGATATAATTCTTGGATGCATTCATCTTCACCACCTTGTGTTTGAGAAAGCTATGCCTTCAACTGGGCAGATCTTACAATACTAGAAATAATTTGCAATGGTTGTTGTCTTGACATCAATGGTCCAAGCCACATTGATAAAGTTGATAGCTTTCAAAATATTAGTTTTTTGGGGATTTGTTCCACTTGTCTCGTAGTCCTCCAAGATGTTAGCATAAAACCGACGCCCATAATGAGCTTTCAATGTTCGGATATTTTAGCATCGCATGGTTGAATTTTTATATGGTATTAAGAGGTAAGAAAAATTGTTCAACATTCCTCAAGTCTTCAACAACCTTTGGATAGGTAGAGCAATTGTCCACGATGAAGAGAACCTTTCTACAATTCATTCTTTTGTCAAACCAACAAACAAATTATTGAAAAAGTAAACCGGTCATCCATGCTTTCTTGTTTGCTCGGTGATAACAACATAGATTACTTAAGTTCACATGTTTAAAGCATCTAGGATTAGCGTATTTACTAATAATCCAAAGAGGTAATTTTTCTGAACCATCGTCATTGCAACACAGAACAACAGTAAATCTCTCATTGTCCTTCTTGAGTCTTTCCAATTGCTTTGCACCAAGCGAGTGATCTACTTCGAATTGATAAAATAACCCTAATTTATCCATATTATATATATCCTTACAATCAAATTGGTCTAGTTTAGTTCGTATTTCCGATAAAGCATCTTCAATATTCTTCATGTTTTCATCAAACATTCGATATGACTTAAACCGATCCAGCCAACAATTGAGAAATAGAACTCTGGATAATTTCACCATAAATTTTCTGAAAAAAATCTTTGGCTTTGCTCTTGATCATTTCTCTAGTTATATTAGTTTTTTTCTTAATTTTTGAGAAACTACTCATACAATACTTTCATAACTCAAGATATTTTGCTTATTTGTGCATCTTAGAATTGGTACTTTTCATCTCATCTGATAAGTATTCGGCCGATCTTTTGAGATTGTTTGGTATTGTTCCTTAGCTGATTGAGAGTTGAACCTTTTTTTGAACCCATTGTTGCAGATCCTTTTAAGTAGACAACGGATGTTCATTTTTGTACTCACATAATGCTCTCCTCATCTCATCAATCAATGTCATTTTTTTTACCCCTTTCAAATGAGACGTCATTGATAGGTGCAAGAAGAATATGAAAATTGTTATGATTTTGACTCTAAGACTAAAGCTGATGACGATTGTATTTATACAGATGATAATGTATATACATGTAACATTTCGAGACATTTGGTCTTTTATACAATTAAATTTTGAAACACTTCATTCTCTATAGAGTTGTTCGTTGTTTTGTATATGTCTTGAATTGATGTATGTACTTAATTTTGGTATACTATATGTATGTATATACATACTAACTTCGATGTATATCGATCATAAAATTCTTTCTAATTAATACTTTATTATTTTTCTATAAATTAATAGTTATTAATTTGTCGATTAAATAACTTTCTAAATTAATAATTTCTCTTGGTTCCAACCTTACTAATTTATCGAATTTTCTTTGTAGATCTTGTTTGATTTTACTTAAAATTTTGCTAAAAAGTTGAATTCAAAATCAACAATTAATTTTAACTACTCATTTCGTGGATCCACAACATTTTACAACATTTCAACAATACATTTTATCAACTTTTAAAAAAAATCTGATTTTAATTAAAATCAAACACAATCGTAATTACCCATTTATAAATTTTCCATGACAGCTAAGGCCCTGGGAAAATAATGGGTTGAGTGAGAGATGAAAGGACAGAAAGACCCTTGGAATTTTGCTAGGTTTGATTTTTAATTTTTATGGTTCTAAAAATAAATAGAAACAGAAACTCATGTAATCTTCGAAATTGCCAACATTTTTAGGAATTCTCAAATTGGAATCTAGTATTTAATATGAAAGTAATAACCCATCATTTTATTTTCTTCAATATCCTTTGAATTTCGAGTAATTTAGTATTTAAAAAACTATAAATATTGTTATTTGTAAAATTTTCAATATTCAAGATAAAAAAATTGAAAATTTGTAAAAATTTAAAAGCAAGGACGATATTTGATATAAATGTGTATAACCATCTTCGAAGGAGTAAAGTGATGCCGTAAGAATTAACAAATTTATAATTTTGTGAGAAGTTGATTGATGATCATGTATGCCATCTTTATTAAGAACGTCAACTCAAATCTCTAAAAATAAGTGTCGAAAAAACGTAGGCGAGCAAAAGACGACTTGACTCCTAATTTGTCAACTCAATGAAGTAAAGGTGTAACGTCAACTCAACTCGTGACAAGTTGGTGACTTTAGTTGACTATCTATAATAAAATTGCACCATGCACCAACACAACTCAAACATTGGTTAGGATTTTTCATTATAAATGTGTGCTATTTGATAAAATGTAACATATGTAAAAAATATATATAAGATTGAAACAGTGTGACAATAAAAGTTATTCTTCGCTGAGCACAAACTTCTTTTTCCTTCTTTTTGTTTAGTCAAACTTGCACTGATTTACATATTTTTAAAACCATAAATTCTCCATACCTAAAGCAATGACACACGGATAAAATGCACTCCAAAAGCATGTGTATATAATGAACTTACTTAAATATGTACGTGCGGTAGATTTTAAAGTAAAGATAAAATTAGTGATCCCCGATCCTATACTTTAATTGAATTTATTGCCAGAATTATCGTCACTTTCAAACACATCATATTTAGAGTCGACGATCATCTAACTTCATTCATCGTTCTCGTACTCTTATATTGAATCATCACATTCTTCAAGTTCTTGAATAAAAACATTGTTTGTCATACGATTTGCTTATTTTACTTGTAGTATGACATCATCCTCAATTGTAAACGGTTCGATATTGTGCTTCTAAATCTGGTTGCACATGTTTGAATTTCACTATTGATCTTCTATTTGTTCAGTTTGTATATCAACTCCTTCACTATCCACATCATGTTTTTCTCAAATGACGATGATAGACATTTAAAACAACATTTCAGTTAGTTCTATTCTTCGGATCATCAATGTAAAATACTTGTTGAGCTTGAGAGGCAAGTATGAATTGATCATTTTTGTACCACTTTGATGCAATATTTATAGGAGTTATGTTTGTATTCTTGGTGTATTTTTCTTCTTCTTCTTGACTATGTCAAACCAATAGCATTGGAAAAAAAATTAGTCGACACCCTAATAGATAACATAACTCTATTACCTAAATTCTGAAGAAAAAAAATCGATATCTTCATTATTACAGGATCCATGAGCACAAACAACATTATTTTGAGTGGTTCGTCTATCATCACGCACTTTGGTAAAAAATTTTGACTCCATTGACTACAACCGGTATATAAGCTAACTCAAGTATCTCGACGACATGCTAAAGCATATAATTTGTCAATTACTTTAGGAGATTCTGCATGGCGCAAACATATCATCTGTTTTAATGTTGCATAATTAGAGATATCTTTGACGTAAAATGAATCTTACACAATAGTAAAACCAACTTACACGATCCTCAAACCACTTAGGAAAGCTATTTTCTTGGATTTGTTCTAAGTTGTGAGACTTTGTTCTCTTCAGTTCCTCTATATGTTCACTATATAAATAGGAAAAAACATAGTGATAATTTATTTTGAACTAAATTAAATAATTAAAATAGGTATGGAGATTAGTATACTTACTTGATATACGGTTGAATTTTAGGACAATATGTGTGGGGTTTAACATATGAAAGTATGCTAGGAGTTTTCTGCATGACTCATCACGATCTCTCTTTATTGTCTCCAATGCACACTTTTTGAGCTCTTTATGCTTTCACATAACTAATAGATACTCCATATGGGCTTATCATATCACTCAATATGTCCCCCGGTGTGTATATTGTCTCGGTTGGAGTTAGAATATGACAAAATGGTGCGTTGGAGATGGGGGGGGGGGACCTCCCTTTACGGGATTCGGGAGTAGCGCCTCTGATTTTTTTTCCTCTCAAACCACAATTACTAAGCCCATTTTTATGAGAAACTAATATTTTCAAATAAGTCATAATTTTTAAAAAGCTTATAAGAAGTCATTGCATTGTACAAAAATATTCAAGATCTAAAATTAGCTTAAGAAAGTTTGACGATCTTTTACAGTTGCGAATTCTTCTATTACTATAATAGAATCTATATCTATTTTATTAACAAAGTTTCTTTCAACAAAAATTGTTATATGATCAACAAGAAACCTGTCTAATCTCATCAATCTAATCAAGAGGATAATCATATATGTTCTTCATTTTTCCTAGATCCCGCTCAATTTCAGAAGATGGAGTTGGAAGAGATTGTTGATTTTCATTTAGAAGAGATTGTTGATTCTGAGTTGGAGGAGTATGTTGATGTTGATTTGAATCTTGAGTTGGTGTGTTTATTCTTGGTTTGAAGAAAGAATGCAATGTCGTTTTTTCTTTCTTCGTAGGAGGTTGTTATGTGGCCATTGTATATTCTAAAAAGCAAAAAATTCTACAAAATTAATTAAACAAGTGAATTTTAATTGAGAGAAAAGATTCAACATCATCAAGCACCAAATTTACTAATCAATTTCTAATCATCATCCTTACTAATTGAAATAAAACTCAAAACGAGAAATAAATGCAAAAAGACGAAAATAAACACGACAAACTAAAGATTGCAATTTTAAACTAAAAAGATGAATTGAAATCGTTAAAATTCCTCTTCAATAGTGGCAAAGCCACTAGTTTTGACCGGCTCGTCAAGACGATTTCGAAAATATATTAATATAGAAAATCTGAGTCCGTATGCGAATTCTACGCCCGTTTATTTGAAGACCTACGATCAATTTTCAATTCCAAAATCCAAACAAAACAACAAAGCAAAAAGTTCTTACTTCCGGTTCCATAATCATCAATGATGCAACACAAAAATCACAAAATAAGGCAAAAAATCATCAATATTCAAAGGAGGAAGAATTCGATAAAAAAAAAAAAAAAACAGACTGGTCACTAGTTTAAATGGATTGGGTCACTGGTTTTAAAAAAAAAAAATTGTTGATTTTCAATTGTTGGTCTTGGACAGGGCTGGACTGTGGCCAAGTAAGGCCCAGCCCTATCTTCGCCCATGTATATTGTTCTTGCGGAGATAAATTTGTACCAAATGCAACTAGCAATGATTGAGCATGTGTGACTATTTTTTTTTTTTTTTGTCTTATCTTGAACATTATTGTCAAACCCATTTTTGAAGCTCAAAACCCATATTTGCAGTTATTGTCTAGACATTTCAGCATGTATCCACTCTTGTTTGATTTGTAAACCTTGTCCTGAAATATGTTACTCATGGCGTACAAGGACACACTTGTCATTAACAACTCCTTATCCCTAAAAATATAGTTCTTTCAAACCCTTCAACACATCATCAATTATAAGTAGCCTCACAAGTGACAAATTATCCGAACAATCATCAATGTGAACTCTTTGTTGCATTGTGTTACCTTCTCCAGAAGCTGAATTGCTGGGGATCCGGACAATATTGTCACGATTTATGACCTGAACTAGATCAACACGTATTGGAAATTTGGTGCGTCTTTGTTAGTTATTTTCAAATTTAACTAGAACGCCACACAATTGTCATTGAAAATTGACGAGTGGGACGTTTTGAATGACTTGGTACTGAAGTGAATATAACAACACTCGTCAAATTATTATTTAACTCCTTCAAAATCATTTCTACCAACGTGATGTACGTACAGTTTATTAGGATCATGACTCCAATACCTGAATATTCATTGTAGTTTTTCAAGTCATCTCAGTCTTCTTAGTAAATAAATATACTAATGTTTTCCAAATCAGCCAAAAAGTATGAATTATGACTCAAATCTCGTGACTATTTTTTTATTTCTTTTAATAACAAATGACGCAATTAAATTTTTTAGCATATGTTTGACAATGCTTAAATTATAATTTCAACTGGTCAAATTGGTCAAACATACTTTTTATTCACACATTTAATAGAGCCTACAATTTACAACCCACTTTTTATCCACACATTCACTAATAACTTAAAATATAAATACTTAAAAAATAATTTTAGCACTATCAAACATGTGCTAGTTTAAATTATCTTATGCTTAGTTATGTTCTTGAGGATCAACAACTAATAGTTCCAACCATATAAAGCGGAATTAAAGTTGTAAAAGGGAAATCATATTCTACCTTTATTGATTTGTTTTCTGATTTCTTGTGGTTAACAATGATGCACATGCAAAAACTTTCCTTTGCAATATTTTATTAGAGCAACTCTAATGCAATCATCGATTGTTTAAAAAATTGTGCCACATAATCATAGTAGAAGGTGTATAAAAAAATATCTTTAGCGTAAATTGATAGAGACTCGGTCAAGTTGATGTGATAGAAAAAAAAATAGACATTGTCTACATCTTCTTCAGATTTAGAACATCCGTTGAAATCTTGACTCAACAAATATTGATTTTCTTATGTAGATTTAAATTTTCTATGCGGATTTAAATGTGATTTCATTTTTATTTTAGTAAAATAAAATACACTTAAATAGCAATCCATATAATATATTGAAATTTGAAAATGCTCTTGTGAAAATCACATAGCTGCAAGAAATTGAAAGAAGTGTCTGAAAATCCATTATGTATAACTAAAAACACTTCATAATTCTAATAGTTTCATTAAATTCTAATTGTTAACTATAATGGAGTTACAATATTTAGTGTTTACTATTTCTAATCACCAAATAAAATTGAAGATTGAATTAAGAGAGAGAATTTTATTTTATTTTTTATTTTTTGTGTGCATGAAATCTTGGTCTGATCTCTTTACTTGATTCTTGAATCTACGTGATAAAAATTAGAGTCTGAACATTGGAACGATGATATGTTGGTGAGTTCGATTTTAAATTTCAAACAAGGAGAATTTCAGAGGAAATAATTTTTCAAATGAAACAAATTGAATTAATTTTAATTAAGATAATATTTCAAATTTATACGACTCTTTAAATCTACTAATCCGTCCATTGACCCCGCCTCTTCCCTTTCCTTCCCTACCCTACCCTACCCTACCCTAATCACAATAGGAACGAGAACATTGTCTCCATCCTGAACTTTTTAATATTATTTTATTTTTATTAACATTCAAATCGTATTTAAAAAAAAATAATTAATTAATTAAATAGGACGACAAATGTAAATATTTTAATTCCCTTCTCCTACCAATGTTGTCATCCCTAATTAAATCTTAGTAATTTACAATTTATATTATCATTCAATGATACATTCAATTTAGTTATACTATACTTTTCAAGTTCTTATTTTACATTAGTGTGTGTAATTTTCCTTTGAATATAACTGAAAAATACACTGCAGACAAATTTTATGTTGGCCATTTAACTAAAAAATACACTCGGCTTGTTTTATGTTGGTTATTTAACTTCAACTTATTGCACCAAAATTATCTTTCACTCTCACATTAATATTGAAATACATAATTTTATGCTTATTTGACATTAAAATAGACTTTTACAATAAGAATATTTTTATTAAATCACCACCATCAGAAATTTATTTGACAAAATAAGTACAAAACTACTAGTAACATCAACTAATTATTGTAAAAAAATAACATAAATTATTGTACTTCATTACATTAACATGTCATTAATAGAGTGGACGAGTACTCGGTACATTTTTTTTTGGGAAAAATTTGAAAATTTTCATTATGTAATGACTCGGCCGCCCATCTGGGTTACTAAAAAATCGTCGATTTTTTCGGGTTGTATCAGCTCAATTCAATTGTTGGGCGGTCCAATTAAAAGAATCAGATTGGTTGGGACACAGGGTCATGGGTTTTTGATCGCCGGTCCGAGTTTAATAACACTGCTTATACATTGTTGGTTATATAGATTGTGTAGATAATAAGTGAATAATGAATTATAGATCTTATGAAATATATGAATATAAAATATGTTCGACCTATTTCATCTGTTTAAATTATAATTTAAGCTTAGAATTTTCCCTATATTATTGATCCGGGAGACAATTTAATTTAATTTAATATTTTTCGAATTCAAGAAAAAGTTGAAGGACGAAAAGGAAAAGTCAAAAAAAAGTGTCGATAATTTCCTGAGGAACCAAAACAATAAAAATAAAAAGGTTTAAGAGAGAAAAATAGGAATTTTACATTTTAGACGGAAGAAAAGAGAAGAAAATGACAGAGATCTCACCTGAGAGATCGTTGCGTTTCTTGGTGTTATTCTGTTCAACATTTTTGCAATTTATTTCAGGTTATTTTCTGGATCTATCGCTTATATTTTTATTATGTTTTAGACGAGAATTATGCTCATATTTGCAATGCATTTTGTTTGTATAAAAATAATTGAGTGCTCCAATTTTTGTATTTGGATTTTTTAAAACAAATTGAATTAACTTTAATATTGGATTTCCATTTAAAATTGTTTGAGTTATGTTGGGTCCAATTTGGTCGATCGGGTTCTCTTGTTATTTGGAATTTTAGGTTTTGAAAATGAATTTAGACTTAAATTTGATTTTTCTGGTTTCCATTGGAAAATTTATCATTACCTGCAAACAATTGGAGGAAAAAAAATGAGCATTTGAAAAACCTAATTTTGTAATTTGATACTTTGAGACAATGGTAGAAGAGTATACATATATAGGAGAACTAAACATTTAAGAATGGAAAATTTTTCAGCGTTAACTAGTGCTATGGTTATTATTTTACAATTGGAAGAAAATAATATTTGAAGCCTTGCGTGGTTATTCTATTTCCTTGTTTATCAGGTTTTTAACTACAATTCGCAAAATCAGAGAAACTAAAAAATGGCAGTAGGTAAACCAATTTAGCAATACCGTCAATGAATTTACACTAGCAATGCATACTGGTAGTTATATAGGAACTTTTGGTAATTGGTAATCACGTGATTGAAGCTTTCGGGCTTTGCGCAAAGATGAAGCGAGCAGACATGACAAACAAATTTGAGCACTGGAGTCTCGTAATATTCAACATTTTTCGTGGATTTTCAGATTTTGATCTTATAAAGCACTCACTTTTGGCAGTAAATTTCTCCTTTTTAATATACCCTCAAGATCCAAACCAGGTAATCGGAATTTCTTCTCTGATTTTCCTGTTCCATAGTTAGCTATATGATTTGAGTTGGGGTTGTACTACATCAGGCTGAAAGGTGCATCTCCCTTAATTCTAGCTTCATAAATGGTGTGGATAAGGTGCTACTGCTCTGAAGAATCATCAACTATTGTTGATTCGATCATTAGTACAGCCTGGAAGGTCGCCTTACAAATTGATTTAATTAGTTGAAGCTTTCATCATACAACAAATTCTATTATCTGGTGCTTTGATCCCGGCTGATCGTATAAATGTTCAATCTCTCTCTTGGCTTTTTTGGTGGTGGGGGAGTCGGGCTTACTTCATCTTAAATGATAGCTTAAAATGGCATTTGTTCTGTGTCTGTTTAATAATATCAGCAAGCTTTTGTCAAATTCACTCATGCTTAGACATGTTCTTTCCATTCAGGCTATTCAGATGATTCATCAAGTTCCAAAAATGGGAAGAAAACTGAGTCCCATTCTCCTTCTCCTTCTGGGGGCAACATGGGATCCTGGGTAGCTATTATATGTCTGGTGCTCGTCGCAGTTGTGCTTTTATCGTTTTTCCTTTTCAAGTTTTGGCAAAAGAAGAAGCGTGAAGAGCAGTATGCTCGATTACTGAAGTTGTTTGAAGAGGATGATGAGCTTGAGCTTGAGCTTGGTCTTCGGGATTGAGCCTGCTTCCTGTTTGTACATCAATCTTATTAAGGTGGGGCTCCTCTCTATGTCTCCGTGGTTCGATTCTAGTTTCAAAGGTTTGGTGCTGTGCTTTATATGTGTAGTTAAACAGAGAACTTTGAGTTGAACTACCCTTCTCGTGTACGCCTTCAATCAATGTTTTGTTTGCATGACTTGCTTGTAAATTTAGCTGATGATATCTAATTTATCTGTGGAATCTTAGAAATAACTGTGATGACACAAGGTTCAATTGTTTCTCCTGTTTCTCGAGTCGTGTTGCAAGTATAGATGAGCTTATGTTTGTGTAATTGTGTGTATACATTGAATTATACCTCAAAAACATCATTTATTTGGTGGGGCTTTGAGTAGTCTAGTGTAATATGCTAGATTGTAATATTGTGTTATGATGACTTTTTCTTTTCGGATACTTTTGATTGTGTTCCTAGCATAGCTTGTTTTCATCTTCTTTGTGAATTCCGAGAACATATGCATACTGCTGCTAATGTGCCCAAGAGAGATTATTCATTATTGGTTGCTCTTGTTATCAAAAACTGCATTCTAAGAACTTCAAGTTTAATTTTAGTTTTAATTTTGACTTTCAAATCCTTTGAAATGGATATGGACCCTTACGATGAACTTCGCTTCGACTTCTTTTGTTGGTCACTAGAACATAACTGTTATTAGTATGTTCCAAATCGAGCCAATGATGCTGAATGAATAATGGACCCTTAAGAAGCTCTTCTCTTCTACTTCTTTTCTGGGTTACTAGTATATTTTATTAGTTTGGTTTAAATTGAGCAAATGATGCAGAGACAATGGAAGGAAGAATCTTAACTTTATGATAGTGCGGTTGGTAATGATAATGACAATGATATATTTCATGATAAAATGTCATTAAGACACTACATATTAGGTGAAAAAGTCAAAAAGGGTTTGTTCTTACTCATACACTGTGTCTACACATTTTTGTTTCTTGCTTCCCCATAAACTAAATTGTGTAAAATTGATTATACATTTGCTGCCTCTTGATTGTTAAAATTGTATGTATACTTTTTCGACAAGCATATGCTGTTTGTATTCTGGAGCATTTGGGTGTACCACTGGGGATTCACTGCAACATTGCTACTGGGATGATAGATGTGGAACTTAGAACAATTTTATCTTCCGGTTGCTTTAATGTGTTTTCATCTGATTTCGTGCCAATCTTGTTATGCATAATAAAGTTATTTTTGCTTTATTTTTTTGGGTGGCTTGCAGAAGTTTGGAAAGTTTTTCACACGCCGTCTTTCAAGTGCAGCTGCGCCGGTTCTGCAATTAGAGTGACGCTGTGTGGCCAAGTCCAAAATTTTCAATTCTAGGTTGTAGCTTATGTAACAATATGATTCGAGCAGAAAATTTGAAGTATTATTTTTTCTTTTTTTTATCTTTTGAAGTATTGTTGTGGAGATTTGTTATAGACTAGAGGATTATTACTTCTTATCAAATTTTTAAAGTTTCAATTTGGATTTTGTGAGTGCATATTTGTATTATGAAAACAAAATTCCAGGTTTATAATTGTGCAGCTTATTGATTATTTTGAGAGAATGACAGCAAATTTGTTACTAAAATTATTGTATTCTAGCACTATTCGACAATTTGCATTAATGAATGTTTCTCATTTTTTTATTTGATAAATGTTCCTTCATTTTTTATTTTTTTTTTTGGAACTATAATATAATTCGTTTTTTCGTAAAAAGTTTATTACTTTTGGTTGAATGCCAAAAACCCTTTTACGAAAATTAAAAAAAAAATTGAAATATTATGAATATTAATTGCTGGAATTATGTTTTAGGATTGATATTTCACATTGAGTTAAATTTATTTTATTTTATTTTATTTTTACGAAGAGAATTGCTAATTCTCATTCCTGGTGTTTCTTGTTCGTCTGATCCTTTTGTAAAATTAAACTAATTAATAACTTGCATAATTTGAGAAATTAATGACCACTTACACGCATTCAATAGTCTTGCAGTAATTCACTTGATTATATATTTTCCTATTAGAGATGGCAATGGATCGAGCTGCCTGTGTCATATAGGGTCCGATTAGTGATGGCAACGGGACGGATCTGCCTTATCCAAATCCGCTCCGCAATAATTCTAGAAGATCCAAATCCGTCCTGCTATCCGCCATTTTTTGGGGTAGATCGGATATGGATCGGGGTGGATCAAAGACGATCAGTATAATCGATCTGTTTTTTTTTTTGTCATTCAAAAAATTTAAAATATATTGAAACAAGCTTTACTACTATACTATAGAGTTTAAACAACATTCTAAAATACATTAACTACTTAATTAAATGTCCAAAAGAAACAAACGACATTAATTACTTAATTAAAAATTGAATACTCCAAAATACACAATAAAAAAAACAAAGAAATTGTTTATCATCTCATCTTCATAACTTCATGGAATCAAGAACTTATGTTTAAGAATTAAGAAATTAGGAATTAAAAAATTTGAAATTGCAATTGCCCCTTGTCCCAAATTTTTTATCTTGTTATAATTTAATCTTTTTTTTAAATACGGGACTGGGTGGGGCGGATCGGGGCAGCCCCGATTCGATCCGCCCCGAGATCCGTGGCGGATTGCGGATATCTGCCCTGATCCGCCCCGTCGATCCGCGGATTAGGTATTTTTTGCTCCATTCAGATCGGGTATCCATCAGGTTCAGGGCAGATCGAATATTTTTGTCATCTCTAGGTCAGACTCGGCCCTTGTCACGGCCGAGTAAAAAGTGGGTTCAAACGGGTCGAGCCATGGGCGGTCTCAGACCAACGTGAAATTCAAATTTTTTTTTGGTAAAGTTTTAAAAAAAAAAAAAAATATGGAAATATAATTGTTAATTGTAATTTTGGTCCCCAACTTAAAGAGGGACCAATTTAGTCCCATTTGGACCACGGACCAAAGGCCAAGTCCGTGGTCGACGGATTAGTCCACGGGCCGGCCCGTGTGTCATTTTACGGCCCGACCCCGGTCCGACTCGACCACAGTCTCTGTCTTTTTATGGGCCAGACCGTCGTCGGGCGGCCTGGTCCGTTTGCCATCTTTATTCCCCATGTCGAAACCCCAAGTTTTTGGGTTGTACTCGATGAAATTGACACAAATAGCTTTAGACGAGCAAACTATTTTTTTTATGGGAAAATTGCCAATAAGTCATCTCCACATGACTTGTTACAAATTAGGTCAAAACTTTTTGTTTAAATTGTGATTAAGTCATACTTCACATCAATATTTTATATTAATTCCAAAATCACCCATTTTAACCATATTTTTCATTGACACAATATTCCAACTCTACAAACCTCCCATGACCTCCCATGACAACCTCCTCCACCTCATGCGACCTCCAGCGACAACACCTCCCATGACCTCCCATGAGTGTTTCTCTGGCACTGATGTCACTTTTTAGGCAGTTTTTGGTGAAGATTTTGGGTCAATTTCCGGTTGGGGACCCGAATGTTGTTAGTTGTGTGAAACTACAAAAATAAATGACAAGTTACTTCATAGAATCCGATTGAGGTAACAAATTAACTTAGAAATATTGTTATTAATGTCTTTGTTTTAATCTTAATTCTTAATGTCTTATCCTGGGTTGAGTATTTGGGTTGAGTATTTTAGCAGTTATATAAACAATGAGCATTTTTCAGTTATATAAACAATGAGGTAACATCTCGTTGTTGATCTTGTATTATAGAATAGCATCTTGATATTATATTATACAAAACAAGATGTCACAAATGTAAATGGACATAGAATAATTGTAAATATGAGCTTGAATACTCCACTATCTTATGTAAATAGGAGCTTGAATGCTCCACCATCTAATTCTTTGTAAATAGGAGCTTGAATGTTCCATCATCTAATGTTTAGTCATGGTATGTTATTTGATACTATATTATACAAAACAAGATCACAATATAAATGGACATAGAATTGTTGTAAATAGGAGATTGAATGTTCCATAATCTAATGTTTGAATGTCTTAGTTTTAATCCATGATATTGTTTTAATGTCTTAGTTTTAATCTATGATCTTGTTTAATTATGGCAAGGTTTAATAGGTTGAAACTTTGTCATAATATTTCACTATCATTTGAAACATGTTTTAATCCATGATAATCTTGTTTTAATCATGTGATCTTGTTTGAATATATATATGTGATCTTTGATCTCGCTTAATTATGGCAATGTTTGAATCTGTGATATTATTTGAATGTCTTAGTTTTAATCTATGATCACTGTTTTAATCCATGATAATTGTTTTGTTTAGATAATTAGTATATTTTGATACCGTTTTAATCTATGATACTATTTTAATCATGTGATCTTGTTTGAATATATGTGATCTTTGATCTTTGTTTAATTATGGCAAGGTTTGAACATGTGATATTGTTTGAATGTCTTAGTTTTAATCTATAATCTTTGTTTTAATCTATGATCATTGCTTTTGTTTAGGTAATTAGTATATTTTGATACCGTTTTAATCCATGATACTATTTTTATCCTGTGATACTGTTTGAATCTATGTGATCTTTGATATTGTTTAATTATGGCAAAGTTTGAATATGTGATACTGTTTGAATGTCTTAGTTTTAATCCATGATAATGTTTTATTTATGTAATGTGTATTAATATAAATTGATACTGTTTTAATCCATGCTTTAATCTATTATACTGTTTTGCATAATACTGTATCAAACAAAACATATGACAAATTAAACAGTATCAAAGATAAAAGCATGATATCATAGTCATGTGTGTTGTTTGATACTGTATTATACAAAACAGTATCACAAAAAATAGTATCACAATAGAAATGATCATAGAATTTGCACACGTGCTCAGAATTTTTATTATAATATGTCTTCGGAATGGTCTCGACGAGACGGTCAAGACCAGTCGCTTTGTCACTGCCTATGATGGATTTTACCCGTTTGAAGCGTCTCTTTAGCTTAAAATGACAATCTTTAATTTTTTTTTTAAAAACAGTATCACAAATCCTCTAAAACAGTATCACGGATAAATGTACATCCTTTTGCTGCAAATTAAAGCTCTTCCAAGGTATCTGAGTCCCTTAAAAGCAAACACATACTTCAGAGCAATGCTAAAATGAAGAAAGAAGAATGCCAATCATTCTGAAGTTAATGGGAAGTCATGCAAAGGGTTCTCATCTAAAACTATAAACAATGTTTCTAATTCTTCCCTTGAATTTGAATATGTTTGAGATTCAATTAGGACATAGATTCTCATTGGATAGATAAGTATAAATTTATAAGGTATTTAATGGTAGGTAGACGAATTAATCAGTAGAGAATAAACAAGAGAATACTATTGTTTTTACAATGTTTCATTAGTAGAACAAAATCATAGGTTTAACAGTATCACAAAAAAATAGTATCACAAAAAAACAGTATCACCACAAAACAGTATCACCACTCACAATTAGCGTTTTTTACAATTAAATGTATGTTGGTCTTTTATCTCTAAAATATGACTTTAATTGAATTAAATTTTGAGCATATGACTTTAGAGACCATAAGTGCACAAACAGTGACCGGCCCTGAATTTACCCTTTTTCTTATTACATTTATTTTCTATTTTCTATTTCTACATTTTCTCAATCTCGATAATCAAAAGTGTATTATAATATGGGTCAACAGTCTCGATATAGGTTGAAAATTAATTATATTAATTTTTTATTCTCTCAACTTTTATCTAGACTTTGGACTTTGATCAAGAAAATAACAAAAATTAAATGTAGAAAACTTAAAAATTTAAAAATTAAAAACAAAACAACTATTTCTATATTTCAAACTAATTAATATATTAACAGTTTCATGGCATGAGAATTATTTTAGAGACGATTTTATCTTATCTATATTTTGACAATTTCATTACACTTCCTAATTTTTATTTAATTAATTGACACACATATTCATATATTTATTGACTAGATACTCTATATTAATTATATTCTAATGAAAGAAGGATCTAGAATTGGATATGAACGATGTGTACATGCTAAATGAATTAGTGTGGTACATGTATACATACTAAATGTATTAATACAAAACATGTATATACATTAACTAGTATATCGTTTATCGGTGGAATTCGATTGTAGAAACTTGCTTGCGTTGAAGAATAATGATGAGGAACAGTGTTGAGAGAAGAGATTTGAAGAATGGTGAAAAAAAAAATGAGAATGAGAGATTTGAGAAGAGAGATAATTTTTTAAATTTTTAGACAGATGTATATCACTTTTTCTTTTTCTTTTTGTTTTGGTGAGTAGGAGTTCTGTGACTAGCATGTTCCTAGGATGAGAATAAATAGGAGTCTTTGATTGTAGCTTATAAACAAGAATTAAAAGTTCCAACAGTAGAGATACTTCTCTAGAAATCTTTGTCTGAAGATTCAAATGGTGACAACAAAACAAGTTGCCAAATGCTAAGGTAGAAGGATTATTCCAATATTCAATATAATATCTCGAGAATTGGAATATTATTTTCCTAAATGTGACTAGAAGTATGGCCAGAACTTTCTTGGGACGCAATAATAATAAGAGACAAGGCGAGTTTTTCCATGTCCGGATCAGATTGCTAATTAATTGGAGATTAAGGATAAGAATGTAAATAAAATTTTTAGAGACATAAATGCGATCTTGAGCAAAGGTTGGGAAGTTTTATTGCAATTAAAATGTAGTGCACAAAAAAAAATTGTGATGTGAATATAATTATTCTTTTATCATAGGTGGTTATATTCACACAATATTTTATTATAAATGTACTATATTTTAATTGTATAAAAAGTTCTTAATTTTTATTTATTGTCACATTTATGTCCTTAATTTTTTCATCGAATTTTTATATTAAACATTTTATTAATTAACACATCTTGTTCTTTCTAACGATTGTTGTGTAAAAATCTATTAGTGTGCTTTAAAATGAAAGACATTTATTTAATTGAAATTTTACATTTATTATTATTATTATTATTATTATTATTATTATTATTATTTTGCTTATTTAATAGTACGTGGGGAAAATGAGTCTTTTTTGTCCTTCTTAATGAAATATTTGGACAAGAACCGTTATCATAGACAATATGTGCTAATTAATGGAAGGTTGATGATAAGAATGCGATAGTAAAAATATTAGGGACACAGATGTAATAATAAGTAAAGGTTATGGGCTTTTTATGCGGTTTAAATGTGGTACACTTATAATAAAATGTGATGTGGATATATTTAGACTTTTATTATACACTAGTTAAGAACACGTACTTTGCACGTGATTTTGTAATAACATTGTGAATTTATTTTTACTTTTTGAAAATTTTAAGTAATAAAAGTTCGAAAGCTAGTTCTTTATTTTATTTATCCAACTCTCGATTAGTACATCGAGTCACTTAGATTAAAAAATTACGTAAACCGACAATTTGCTTAGAAATTCGAAAAAAGCTGCGAATATAATTGATCATGAACTTACGAAAAAGATTCGAGACGAAGAACGAGCAAGTAAATTATAGTTGTAAAAGAATTAAAAGTTTTCAGTTTATTTTTCACTTGATTGCCAGCCATTTGAATTCGAAATCAGTATTTGGTTACTTTTTTTGTGCTTGAAGTTGATTTTTGTTAATATGGGTACACTTGATATATTAGATGTCAGTTTTATATAAAATTCTTGTAAAAACTTTAAAAACTTCAACTACTATCACATTTTAAAATTAACAAATTGTAAAGAAATTATTTCAATTTAAAAATAATAGTATAAACATATCATTTTAAACTTTTATAACTAAAGTTCAAGCATAAAGAAACTAAAATTGGCATTTCTACATAAGGGGATGCGTTGATAAGCTAAAAATAATTGTTAATCCATATATGTGCTTTGTACATCTATCTTTCGTGTATAAAAGTTAAGCCATAAGTAAAAGTTTTTTTTATAACTTTATTCACTTGATGCTCCACTGTCACACACGTGTGGTCATGTTTGTTTTCTAAAGATCATTTGTTCTTAGAATTAGGTATCTATTAGAACTATGTGTCTTCAATATAAAGTGTACAAATGTTTTCAATTTTACCTTCCAATTTCACCATGATTGAGAAAAATCATAAACTTACTAATGATAAAATTTACAATAAAACTCATTATTCATCTTCATTTTCACTTTCATCTTCACATGGCAAAACTTTCTTTGATGGCATAGTATTATCAACAAATATTGTAGAATCCACCTCCATTTGACAAATCCTAACAGCACCAAACAATATCTCTGGTAATTCCTCATCCGACTGCACTTTTACCAAGAAATACATGTCCACCATCACTGCCATAACATACCCCAATGCCAAGCGCAAAATTGAGGTGGCGGTTGTTGAGCTACCAATATCAATATCTATTTCAATATAATTATGTCATTTGTGGTAATAACAATTCAAGACTTTACCTAATAGGCACACAGAGTAATTTCTCATTATAGTTTTTCATGATTCATGGTTCATTCACAATTTTATTTATTGTCTTAAACTTACTGCTGTGAAAAGCATCCGACCCATGAATAAATTGATAAAATAGTGATTTGTGATGATTAGAGTTGGAGGCTAGTATTTTCAATTAATTATATTCAATTCATGAAATGAAGCGGTGGGTGTAGATATATGGGTGAAGAATTTTAAAGGCCTTAATTAATTAAAATTTAATTGAACCAATTTTAAAATATTTTTAAATTAATCAATGGTAAATTGAAAATCTAAAATATGAGTGACGATTTTGGTCCAAAAATATTTCTCCTTTTAAAGACCTTAATTAATTAAGATTTAATTATTAGATGTAGATGTATAGATGAAGAATTTTAAATATTTTAATTAATTAAGATTTAATTGAACCAATTTTAAAGACTTTTTTTTTTTTTTTTTAAATTAATCAAGGGTAAATTGAAAAATCTAATATATGCGTGTGGATATTTTGGTCAAAAAAATTTCTCTCTTTTAGGGCCTTTTAGGTGTAGTACATATTAAGGTTCTGTTTGTTTTTAATTAAAATTTTGCTAAAAACCACATATTTCATGGACCCATAACTCTTTAACAACACATTTCATCAATTTTTACCAACTTTTATAAAAAATCTGATTCTAATCCAAATCAAACACACCCTAAATATCTAAGGTGGTTATATTCATACTACAATTTTTTATAACCGCACCACATTTTAATTGTACTTAAGATCCTCAACTTTTGTTCATTCTTGCAATTATGCTCTTAACTTTTTGTCATCGAATTATTATCTTCAACTTTTATTAAATAGCACATTTCATCATTAATGATGGTTTTTGTCGAGATATTTTGTTTACGTGCTTTGAAATGAGGAAAAAATATTTTATCTTACTTTTGTATCTATTGGTTTTTTAAAATATGACAGACAAATAAGTCTTTTAACGAATTCTCAACAAATGTTTTTGACGAAAACTGTTATCAAACACAAGATGTGTTAATTAATAAAAAAGTTGAAGATAAAAATGTGATAAAAAAGTTGGGGACATGAGTCTTATAATGTTAAAAGATTAAGGATGTTAAATGTAATTAAAATGTAGTGCAAAAAATAAAAAGTATTGTGTGAATATAATTACCCATATCCTAAAAACTCTTACTTAAATGTCTAAAATACCCCAAGTGACATTTAACATTCAAAAATTTACCAGAAACCCAGTCTTACAATTCCATTCATCATTTTCCTTTCATTCTTCAAAATCCACTCAACCCTAATTTATTTCTTCATTCTTTACCTTATCTACCAAGATTGAGTATATTACGTGATTGCATTTCAGAAGTCATAACATTTATACAGAAGAAGAACATTAAAGATGGAGTATATTTTTGAAAACCAGTTGATTATTTTTATTTTTATTTGTTTTTGTAAATAAGCAAAATAATGTAAAAATGAAAAGGTACCTTTTTTTCTGTAACTGGTACCCTTTTTTGTAACTTGTAGATTTTTCTATTAATAGGGCGGCCTTTTTGTAATCAAAGTTGTATTCTATAATTCTATCATCGAAGTTGTATTCTAGAGTTCTAGTATCAAACGAAGGTGGACTATTTTTAGAACTTCAAACACTTCCATTTTGACACAATGTATTATTCCTATTATTTAATACATGTGTAGATGTTTTTTGGTTAATTGGACTAACATGTACATAATATGTTGAATTGCAGGTATGAATTATGGTATAATGATTGTCATTTGTTGTCTCGTTGAATTTGAAAAGAGTGAGAAAGGTGGATGGACCTGGAAAGGGATAGGGAATAATCCAGACAATGTCAAAAATATATTTTTGTTTCAAAAAATATTTCATATATGGAGTTGTATGATCAAATTTGGGAAATGTGTAAGGTTGATTCCGTTCTTTAATTCAATGGGAAGTGACAAATGACAATACTCTAAATAAATTATTTAGGACTTTGATGATAATAATGAGAAAAAGTATATTTTTTATATTAATTTATGAAAAATTATAAATTGTTGTTGAAAATGTTTCTTCATATCTACGTGCAATTCGAATTCTAACCAAATGTTGGGTTGCTTGATTAGAAAAAGTTTTAAAAGTGTTTACACTTAATTATATATCCCAAAACACTCTGAGTAACGAGATGAACAATGAGAAGACGCAGTTTAAATAATGAATACTCTTGCATATTAATGATCAAATTCTATATTGGACTAATTCAAATAATTTGGATGATTTCAACAAATGCCCAACCGATCTCACCAAGTCAACATTGTCCATATCATATTTCATATTTTTAGTGTCAAATTCATTTTATTAATCAGTAAATAGACAAGTGAATGAGAAGTATTTTCAATAGGCTTCACAATCAATTCGTTTTATGTTTTAACATGGTATTAAAGATCTAAACAAACATTTTCCAACCATCTATTAACATTTTTTTCATGAAAATCCTTCTGCCACCATTACATCATCATCAACTTCAATCAAAATCGATCTTTATGACATTCATTACTCGGATAGCCCATCTATCATTCTTGTTACTCCACTACAATCGGAGACAATTATGGAATCATGGAGTTGTGCAATGTCAATAGCAATAGCACTTCGTGCAAAAAGAAAATTGGGTTTTGTGGATGGATCACTCTCAATTCTAACAAAGAAAGATGATGTTCCCAATTGGAAACGATGTAATGATTTGGTTAGAAGTTGGAATCTAAATGATGTCCCAGGATCCATCCAAGTATCTTGTATCTTTGAAAGTGTAGCACAAATTTGGACACATGTGAAATATCAACAATTGAAACAACGAATTTATGCACTCAAACAGAAAGGTATATATATTTCATTATATTTCAAATAACTTAAATCATTATGGGATGAACTCAATTCATTCTCTATCACTCCATGTATTGTGGTAATGCCAAAAGTATTATTGACCAAACTTATATTGGGTGCTAGATTTATAAAATAAAAATAATAATTAAGAAGGGCAAACTTATATTAAAAATCTTCAACAATTTTTTTTTTTTTAAAAAGAAAATGATAATAGTTTTACATTGAAATTTATAGTTTCAATTTATAATTTCAATTGGCAATTATATTTTAGTTAGTATTGTTCAACCCATTTAAAGACTATAGTAACTCAATTTTGAAGGAGGACTTGACGAACAAGGTATGGTCGAAGTAGGAGAAAAATATATCTTGTTTTCGCTTTAAGTGATAATTCTGAAAATCGAAGATGATTAAATGAGAACAAAATTGCATCTTGTCTTTCCTTTAAGTGACATGGGGGCGAGCTACTCCAAGCAAAAAGCAATAGTTAATCCCAAACTTGGTTATGCTAATCCAATCCCACGAAGCTTCAAAAGAAGTAGAAAAATGAAATAGTGTCGTTCAAGTCCATGGCACTCTAAGACCCATATGCAAGCCCTCGATCACCAAGCCGGCCTCGTCTTCTCAAAAGGCTATTTTAAAGATCTCTACCCAAACACCGCTAAGGGGAATCAACTAAGCAATTCAATTTAAATTTGATCGAGGACTTGGAATAATCATAGAAAGACATAAATACAAGCACATGCTAATGTATACATACGTCCCAACTATAGCTACATTATTTTTAGACAAATTTTTTTCCCTCGACTGATATAAGTGTTACAATGTAATAGAAAAGATAATGATGCCAATTTAACAAGTACATGTATTTTTTAACAGCAAAAATCTTGGTCGTAGAATATACAAATTTCATTGTAAAATTGATTTATAGCTATTTTTTAGTATATTCAAGGACAAAACAAATTTGGTTGTTGACAATTTTCTTAACAAATCAATTTTTAATGATTTTAACAATTCGACACTTGTCATTGTCGATTATGAATTTCACGAACAAATTTTTTTTGGGTCGTGAAATGTATAATTAGTTGAAATATTTCAGCGCAAATTGAAATTTGGTGCTAAAATTTTAAAATCTTAAACGACCAAAATATTTTGTTGTTGAAAATTTCTTTAACAAGTCATTTATCATAATTCAAACAACAACGAAGTATGTTTCGTTGTTGAATATGTTTTTCAGATTCAACAAAAATAAATTTTAGTTGTTATTTATATGTTCCTTAGCAAGTCAATTTTTTTAAAGACTTTTAACGACGAGACAAGTGTCGTCGATGACTATATTTTTCAACAACAAATTTTTTAGTTGTAGAATGTACAATTTGGTCTACAAAACTTTTAGCTGGAATGGAAATTTTAGTGCCAATTTTTTTATTACCTTCTGCGATAAAAAGATGTCGTTGAAAATATATTTTAACAAAACAATTTTTTAATACTTCTAACGACGAAAAATGCACAATCGTTGATTATGTAATACGACCATATTTTGCCGTCAATCAAAGTACATATTTGTTACTAATTTTTTTGAAGGAACAAAATTTGCAACGCCATTTTAGAAACAATCACCGACGAGTAATTTTTGTCGTTAAATTTTGTTTTCAACAACAAACAATGTTGTCATAGTAAATATATATTGTGTCGAAAAAATATTTTTGGCGAATGGCTCCAATTTTATAAAACTTTCACCCATTTAAAATATATTTAGTCGTTGAATACATATATTTAACAACAAAATATTTGTTGTTAAAACATTGCGCATAACATAATCGACATTTTACGGTTCACAATAAATTATTAACAACGAAATTTTTTATTTTGCCGTTATAAATCGTATTCAACAATCAATTCATATTTGTCGTTTAAAAATTGGTCTTCGATTTTCATTTTTCTTGTAGTAAGAGATCAAGGGTAATCGGTGTAGCACGGTGGAGAACGTTGGCTATGCATCAATGACAACAATCCATTTTAGCTGCAAAGCAACACCACTACCACAAATTAGTTGAAGGGATTGGGGTTGTTGGTTTTGGACTTCTAGGGCCATTATATATAAGAGGGCTCAAGAGGAGAGAGATGGGATTGCTTTAATGTAGTTGTAAGGTTTAAAAAGGTTTATAACCTCTAGATTCTCCTTAATTTGGTCCATCTCGAGAATAATACTTGTCAATGGTCAAGTATTGATCTTGGGTATTAATGGTATAGAAGGTTCCTAGATAGATCCGTAGAGTACTGGATTGTCTTCCCTTGTCTATTGATGTAGGCACAACATTGAATTGGCATGTTGAATACACAAGAGTCTCGTTTGACATTCTCTAAATGTGCCTTATCGATGATGACTAATCATTTGTCAAACATGATGCCTTCTCTGCTTGCATATGCTCGCCTTTGAAGTGACTTGGACATGCCCCAAGCTAGTTTCGTGCCTCTCGGTGCCCCCACCCAATGTGGGAGCAGCTTGGTGAAGATATATTTTTATAATCCACTACAAGACGGAAGACCTTTACCGACTAAACAAGTAGTCGACCATATTGTAAACTCCGTCGGCAAATATTATCACGGACTGAAAATTGTTGGTCGGCAATCTAGTTGGCGGGAGCCTAACGGCGAATCAAATACCGACTACAATAGTATTTAGTCGATAAATATTATCTACGACTAATATGATTTTGGTCGATTGTTATATTCGCCAACTAAAATAAATTTTAGTTGGTAATAGACAACGCCGACCAAAGGATATCTAGTCGGTGTTATATTCGCCGACCAAAGGATATTTTAGTTGGTAAAGACAACGCCGACCAAAGGATAACTAGTCGGTGTTATATTCGCCGACTAAAAAACATTTGGTTGGTAAAATCATCGCCGACCAATGTACATTTGGTCGATGTTATGTTCGCCAACTAAAATTTAATATAGTAGGCACAAATCGTCTCAAACCAAAATTGATTTAGTCGGGGTTAAGTTCGTCGACTAACGTTGTTTTTTGTCGAGGAAAGGTATCTCGGACCAAAACTTTGTAGTAGGCAATTATGTACCAAGTTTTTTTTTAATAATTAATTTTATCATAAATATGCAAAAGCTGTTATAAATTGTTCATCTAAATACAATAAATGTTAAATTTCAAAATATAAGTTAACAATTTTGTATTGCCAAATGTATGTTTACTCACATAAAAAAGAACATGCACTACACGAAAGTGTTTTAACATAAAAACTAAAAGAAAAAGAAAATAAAACAACGGTGCATGTTTTCCTTCCAAAATAGCTACAAACCTGTACATGTATTTACAAGAGAAAAACAAAACAAAAGTTTATCAAAATAAGATATTCATTTAATCTATTAACTAGTGCACTTGTGATGATAATCATGGATCAGCTATGTTAGGGGTGGGCTAACTAGGTGAGTGAGTGTGGTAAGTCTTTCAGCAGTACCAGGCATGAGCTGATCAAGAAGAGCAATAATGGCATTGTTTTGCTTCTCTAAAATTCCAATATTCTCTCTAGCAAAAGTGAGTTGACTTTGTTGTGTTTGGACCATCTGACGAAGTTCAAAATTCTCGTGTTGGATGGAGGAAGCTCGACATGTCTTCTTTGGAAAGCAACTTGTAGTCGATCACCCCCGTCGTCACTCTGACCTTCATTGTCGGTATGTTGCTGTGAAGATAAAAGCGTGACCATATCATCCTACAAGAAAATGTATAAATGAGTTAATGACATATAATTTGAAACAATTCATTATATTTAAATTGAAAGTAAGTTACATATTTTTTTTCCAACAATTGGAGTTATCCACCATTTGCCCTGTTTGTAGTGGGTGATCTTCCATAAATCTCCTGTCTGGTCTGCCATTGCCTATGTCTTGAACAAATGGATAATAAGATCCACTCAATAGGAAATTTTTGAATAAATATGTAATTGGTAATATGAAACAACACATAAATGGGTACATTTCATTCCCAAATGTCAACTAGATAGTTTAAATTATATTGGATTTTTTTTTGATCGACTTCGAAACATAAATACCTCTAAATTTTGCATAGTCAATTGGTTAACAGTTGTTGCTAACATGTTGTAAAATATATAAAAAAACATTAAGATCATTTGATATAGACAATAGTTAAATAAACCTATTCTCAAGGTCTTCCTTGACACTTGTTTTACGCCAAGATAAGCAAGTCCCAAAATCAAGAATCTCTTATCATGTTTAGTATGGTAATTGTATTGCCATTCTTGCCATGTTATAAACATAGTTGATGATAGAATGATGTATTGCCATTCTTTCCATGTTATAACCATCTGCATCATTCTCTCCACAGATTTGATGGTTTAGGATTTTAACCATCAAAGAAGCTGGTTTAATAGTTTTTTTGACATAAAATAAACAAGAGCAAATAGAGAAATACATGACTTCACTATCCTGCAGGAAAAGGAAAAAAGCACAAAGAGGTTCAATCTTTGAGCTATATTCAGTCAGTGAAAGCCTCATTCCTTGTAGTGATCTTTTATTTATAAGGAAATTTTAGCTATTAAAGAAAATTTCTAAGAAAAAATCAGAAACAATGAAAGGGTCATCTCCTGTGCAAATTAAATTTTTGAAGCATCTCCATATATAATTTTTAACCTCGTCTCTTTAATAGCCAACTATGTAGGAAGTATATTTGTGATTTACAAAAAGTTGGATACTCATGGAGAATAATATTTCTAATTTTAAATTCAGTGGAGGGTCTACATAGAATTTCGAGGACTAGAGTGATCGACAACCTCACAAAATTAGCTTAGAAATTTTGAAAAAAAAAATTACTAGAAAAAGATTGTGGGTTAAATGGTGTGAACACAAATTGTAGTCTTGAATCTTTATCGCGGAATGGTTGGGAAAAAAGAAATTATAGTCTTCAATCTTTTTCTTAAGAGTAGTTGGGCGAAATAAAGAGAAATGGTGGTCTTCACTCTTCAATTATTTTAGGACAAATTTTTTAAATACACTAGAAAAATAAATTGTATCAACGTTTTTAATTTTATATTCAAACCACACCACATTTTAATTACAATAAATATCTTCAACTATTGCTCATTTTTACATTTATGTCATTAATTATTTTTTATCACACTTTTATCGTAACCTATTAATTTGTACATCTTATATTTGTCCTTAATGATGAGTTTCTGTCCTAATAGTTAATTAAGAGGGTATAAAAATATTTTGTTGTCTCTCGTATTTGTAAATAAGCAAAATAAATAATAAATACAAAAGTTTGAGAAAATATTTGTCTTTATTTTAATGCAGAATATTTGAAAAAAAAAAATCGTCATGTGAAATAAGATGTGAAAATAAATTGAAAACTAATGATAAAAATACCAAAAAAAAAAAAAAAAAAAAAAAATGTTAAGAACATAAGTGTCAAGGTCTCCACACGCACTACCACCTATACCACCTTTTCCTCCACCACCCCCACACTTATTCTGAAGTTTTATACTGAAATTTGGGTACAATAAGCTGAACAAATATTGGAAATATAAATTAAATTTCACAGTAAGGTATGCGGTAAATTGGAAATGATGCCATGTATATATTTTTAAAGATTTCTGGGTTGCTTAATTATTAATTAGCTATTTTAGGATTATCTATTGATTCCATGCGTTTAACTAAGGTTTTAAACATATTGCAAAAGTAAAAACCAATTAACAAGAACAGAAAGGGATTCAAACCCTAAGATCTAATCAAATTATGTTGCAGAAACCTCACTTCAATTCTACAGGTTTCTCTTCGTGTTATAAAACAATTGAATCACGAATTTGAAGAAATTATTTCAATTATAAGTGAATTCCAGCCAACCCCATCAATAAAAATCCCATTTCTTCGAAGCTACTCCATTACAAAGTCGAAGGGTTGCCGGAACGAAGAAAAAATTGAAGTTGCCGTCAGGGTATCTGTTGGGATTAATTGAATTTTATCGGGTTGAATTATTAAATACATTTAATGATGTATGCAATTACAATTAATTTTGGCTGAATTGAAAAAGTCTCCAATAAAAAAACATGTAATTGATGAATGAGTATGATGAATGGACACATTTGTTCAAGGTTTAATCTGAACGATTATATCACATAAAAATATGAAATGGTGCGATCTAAGTGTTAAGATAAATTAGACCAAATGGTGCACCTACTCATGATGAGGCACACACCCATTCAAAAAGATATTTCAAAACCTATAAATATGGACCCCTAAATTCAAAATTTTCACACCAAATCAATTCCGAATTAATTGATTTTAAATCGTCATAACTCCTTTGTTTTTAAGTCCAAATTAAGAATTCTTTATACCGTTGGAAAGATAATACAAATACCTTTCTAACTATACCAATTTTATAACACGAAAAACAGCAATGGAAAAGAATCATGTTTTGAAGTTTTGGATTTTTGAACTATGGTTTCGATTTTGTCTTGAAATATAAATCCAAATAATGTGAAATTTTGTAGACATGTTCTACATTATGATATGGATATATAGTCTAAATTTCACGAATTAATGTTGAGTATTTCATAATTTGTCATTAAAGTGTGTTCAAGTTTTAACAAATGGTTGCCATATTCGGATTTCTTGCATATATATTGTGTACTAAATCATTTTCAGTACATTAACATGCAAGGAAACAACCTGCTAAGGCTCTAATACCAATGTAATAATCTATAACATGCTTCTATCGAATACAAAAGTAGTAGAACTTACTTGAAAATCTAAAATTAAGAGGTTGAATCACTTGTCATGTTTACTTGTTTACTATTCGATCAAAACGCTGCTATTTGGTCCAGAAACTCAATCACAATGGAAAAGAGTTTAATATCCATAATCCAAGAACCGAATATGAGATATTTTTCAAGGCCACCAACTTCATGTATCTTATTTCATCTCTACACTTTTGAATTTAATTTCCATTCTTATGATAATATAGAGTTGTGGGAGTTGCATGGAAGTTATATGTGGTGGGACTTAAATTTCAAATTTAAACCTTAACTCCTCCCTCCAAATTTATTTTTATATAACTTGGATCAGGTCAGCTCATATGGACAACTGTTTTATTCCAACATACATACATACATACATGGAGATTTTCTTGTGGTCTACGTTTGATGTCTACTTATCTAGTTATATATGTATACATAACATTTTCTTGTGGTCTACGTTTATGTCATTTAATTAAAAATGGAGATTTTTGTCTTGTGGAGTTAGATATCAAGATAAATATATATATACACCCTTATGGTTAAAAAAAAATTCTAGACTTCTATTGTCCAAATATAATTGTATAGTACGGCTCAACTTATACAATGAGACGATCCTAACATTGATGACTAATTATTTAATTATATATGTATATAAATGTATTTGCAACTGTCGGTCATGACTCATGTGTGTGTGTACAAGATTTTGGTGGGTTATACGTCAATTCCCACTCAAATAATGTGATATTATAAAGTCATGGAAGACGTACTATAGCACTTTGAAGCTGCATTGGGGTGCCTTCCTAAGAGAACTTGCACATTTGAGGTTGTTTTAAACAATACAAGCACGTGTAGCATATAAAGCATGGAAACCAATGAAAACTCCCTAACAATTGGTGTGTGTAATAAAGCTAAAAATATTCATAAAACACAAAAAATCAGAACGTGCACCTCAATTCTTAGACTTCATTTTCTTATTTGCACTATTTCAGCTAAATCACAGATCTTTATCAAACATAAAAATACCTATTAAAAATCACAGATCTTTATTAAAAGATGTAAACATTTGATCCCTCAATTTTGGCTGGGGATTTTCTCAAAATTTTACATGCCAAGTCGGATTTTAGATAAATTGAAAACAACAAACTTTCAATTGGACCATTAATTGATAAGAACTGAAATTTTGCATACATGAAAAACAAGTCTTCAAAACCCAAAATTCAGTTGTGAAGGGACAAGGAGTATAGGGATAGACGGCAAAAGAGAAGGAGTAGAGAATTTTCTCCAATTTCACGGATAGTGGTGAGTAATTTGGGGGGTTTAATATTAGTGGGTTAACTTTGGAGTTTTAATATAAGTGGGCCTCTAATTCTATTTTGGTGGGTTAATGAAGGGTTTAATATGAGTTGACCTGTTAAGTTATAAGCATTCCATTGGATAGTCTATCAAGTCAAAATTCCATATATTTATATATTAACTTATAATTTTTATTTATAATAATATTATAATTAATAATACTCCTCTCATATTGGGTGCTAGATTTATAAAATAAAAATAATATTTAAGAAGAGCAAACTTATTTTTAAAATCTTCAACAATTTTTTTTAAAAAGAAAATGATAATAGTTTTACATTGAAATTTATAATTTCAATTGGCAATTATATTTTAGTTAATATTGTTCAACCTATTTAAAGACTATAGTAACTCAATTTTGAAGAAGGACTTGACGAACAATGTATGGTCGAAGTAGGAGAAAAATGTATCTTGTTTTCGCTTTAAGTGCGCAATAGTTAGAGCCCGTTTGACGTGGATTATAAACTAGTTTATTTGACCAAAATGGTTTATATGACCAAAAATAGTTTATTTGAGAAAATTTTTTGCCTTGTAGCATGATATTTTTACCTTTTTGGTCAAATAAACCATTTTAATCAAATAAACTAGTTTATAATTCATACCAAACGGGCACTTATCCCAAACTTGGTTATGCTAATTCAATCCCACGAAACTTCAAAGAAGTAGAAAAATGAAGTAAGCGTCGTCAAAGTCCATGTCACTCTAAGACCCCTATGCAAGCCCTCGGTCACCAAGCCGGCCTCGTCTTCTCAAAAGGCTATTGTAAAAATCACTACCCAAACACCGTTAAAGGGAATCAACTAAGCAATTCAATTTAAATTTAATCGAGGACTTGGAATAATCATAGAAAGACATAAATATAAGCACATGCTCATGTATACATACGTCCCAACTAACTCTACATTATTTTTAGACAAAATTTTTTTCCCTTCCGACTGATATAAGTGTTACAATGTAATAGAAAAGATAATGATGCCAATTTCACAAGTACACATTTTTTAACAGCAAAAATCTTGGTCGTAGAATATACAAATTTCATTGTAAAATTGATTCATAACCATTTTTTTAGTATATTCAACGACAAAACAACTTTGGCTGTTGACAATTTTCTGAGCAAATCAATTTTTAATGATTTTAACAATTCGACACTTGTCATTGTCGAATATGAATTTCACGAACAAATTTGTTTTTTTTGTCGTCAAAGGTATATTTGGTTGAAATATTTCAGAGTAAATTGAAATTAGGTGCTAAAATTTTAAAATCTTAAACGACCAAAATATTTTGTTGTTGAAAATTTCTTTAACAAGTCATTTATCATAATTCAAACAATGACGAAGTATGTTTCGTTGTTGAATATGTTTTTCAGATTCAATAAAAATAAATTTTTGTTGTTATTTATATGTTCTTTAGCAAGTCAATTTTTTTTAAGACTTTTAACAACGAGACAAGTGCCGTCGATGACTATATTTTTCAACAACAAATTTTGTAGTTGTAGAATGTACAATTGGGTCAAAAAAAACTTTTAGGAATGGAAATTTTAGTGCCAATTTTTTATTACTTTCTGCGATAAAAAAATATCATTGTTCAAAATATATTCTAAGAAGACAATTTTTAATGCTTCTAACGACGAAAAATACACAGTCATTGATTATGTAATACAACGACCATATTTTGTCATCGGTCGAAGTACATATTTGTTACTAATTCTTTTTAGAAGGGAGACGAGAAGGCTCTTGTAATTCTATATGTGGTAGAGGGTGGTGGTTGTTAGAAAAGAGATCGAGGGTAATCAATGTAGCATGTGCGGTGGATAACGTTGGCTATGCATCGGTGACAATACACATTATAGTTGCAGCAACACCACTTGCATATTATGCTGTAACGCTCCAGATTTTCTCAACCTAGAGGGTCACTAAGATAATCTCTAAAATATATTGGACGACTCAAATAATATTTATCGTGCCTTTGAATGGTGTTAAAATTATGTCTTTTGTGAAATATAACAAGCGCCGCAGGAAAAAAATTTTTTGGGAAATTGGCGCAAATGGTCCCTAACGTTTACCATTAGTGCGCAAATGGTCCCCTAACGTTTCATTTTTGGCGGAAAGGTCCCTAACCTATCTATTTAGGTGCGTGATTGGTCCTTTTAGGTGCATAAATGGTCACTAGCAGTGTTTTTGTCTTTATTAGCGAGGGTAAAATTGTTAAGTCACATTTTTTTCAACCTTTCAATTGGCGCAAATGGTCCCTAATCTTAAGAAAATTTGCAATTGATTCCTAACTTTTAAAAAGTGAAAATGAGTCCGATACTTTAATTTTTTATTAAAAAATAAAAAAACTAACAAATTGATAATATACTAAATTATTTTGAATATTTTATGAACTATTATAAAATAATCAAAATTGAAATTCATAATTATTAACAAATGTGATAATTAAAATTATTTTATTATTATTAAGTAATCATATTATTTAAAATTCAAACTTTAATTTTATCGTTACAACAAAGAAGAAAAATAAATTTGTCACAAATAAAAAATTTTACTTATGCTCAATCCAACTCGATTTTATACAGGGTCTCATATTCTTGGGCCAATCAATCCGATTTTGAGCTACAAGGTTATTGGACCAGTCTTATTTTAAATTTTAATTAATTTTTACATTAAAAAATAAAGCAAAAAAAAAAATGGTTCCACCACCCACCCCAACCCAACTGACCCAAAAAGCGAGCGAAGGGAGGATTTCTCCCTCCCGGCCGGCGGCGACCGGCGATCGGGAGGGGAGAATCCTCCCTTCTCGCTCGTTTTGTGGGGTGGGTGGGTGGGTGGGTGGGTGGAACCATTTTTTTTGCTTATTTTTTTAATGTAAAATTAATTAAAATTTAAAATAAGGCTGGTTCAATAACCTTATAGCTCAAAATCGGATTGATTGGCCCAAGAATATGAGACTCAGATAAAATCGAGTTGAGTTGAGCATAAGTAAAATTTTTATTTGTGACAAATTTATTTTTCTTCTTTGTTGTAACGATAAAATTAAAGTTTGAATTTTAAATAATATGATTACTTAATAATAATAAAATAATTTTAATTAGCACATTTGTTAATAATTATGAATTTCAATTTTGGTTATTTTATAATAGTTCATCAAATATTCAAAATAATTTAGTATATTATCAATTTGTTAGTTTTTTTTTTAATTTTAATAAAAAATTAAAGTATCGGACTCATTTTCACTTTTTAAAAGTTAGGAATCCAATTGCAAATTTCTTAAGATTAGGGACCATTTGCGCCAATTAAAAGGTTGCGAAAAAATGTGACTTGACAATTTTACCCCTCGCTAATAAAGACAAAAAACACTGCTAGGGACCATTTCTTGCACCTAAAAGGACCAATTGCACACCTAAATAGATAGGTTAGTTAGGACCTTCCGCCAAAAAATGAAACGTTAGGGACCATTTGGCGCACTAATAGTAAACGTTAGGGACCATTTGCACCAATTTCCCTTTTTTTAAGTTTTCATGGTTTTGCCTAAATAGTGATAAGTGTCCCCACAAATTATTTGACTATTCAAACGAATTCCAAAAATTCCAGAATCTTTACTATAGATACTTGAGACAACATACTACAACATGTTAAAATTTTAAACATTTAATACATCGTTTGATAGGTGAAAGCGGTAGTGAATTTGCTTGAAAAGCTGTCCCAAGTGTCATTAGACGGCCCGCTAAAACGTTCATAAAAATTTATACGACGTATGTTTTGAGTACTTCCAATTTTTGTTATTAGATCACATATAGGGCTTTCTATAGCCACTGATTTCACTCAAAAATTCCAACCGTAGTAAAAGTTATGAGTTTTCAAAGTGGGGATAGTAAGCTGGAAATTTCAGTAACATGAAACTATTGATTTCTAACTTGAATTTTTAACGGCAAAGGAACCGACATCAAGCAAAACAGTGCTTTTGTGTTTAGGGCATTTGGGGTCCAATTATGCCAGTATGATATATATGGGACAACGAGAATACCTAACCAGCGCCATAGATGTGGCATCTAGACTATTAGAGTAAAGGAGGGACTTGTCTGGATTGAGTTCAGATGACTTGCAAGAACTCGGTGGAGATGTAGGTGACACCTCGATAATCGTCCCAGAGACTCCATCGCGGCCGGTTCACCCTTGGTGCCGACAAACTCAACTTGAGGTCAAGTTTTGATCCGTTCCTTTGGCTCATGGTTTTTGTTTGCAAGAATTTTTTTCATTCATTGTCTAAATTAAAAAGAACAAATAATGACAAGTAAAAGCCTTTAAAAAATATTAAATTATACTAAATAAGCTCGATTATACACACCTTGATGTCAAGGAACATTTGCCAAACTAAGGAGAGATGAGAAGGCTCTTGTAATTCTATAGGTAGTGGAGGGTGGTGGCTGTTAGAGAAGAGATAGAGGATAATCGGTGTAGCACGCGTGGTAGATAACGTTGATTATATACACCTTGATTAAAAAATGATTTTTTTCTTTAAATTATTTGACCATTCACACGAATTCCAAAAATTCCAAAATTTTTACTGTAAATACTTGAGACAACATATTACAACATGTTATAATTTTAAATATTTAATACATTGTTTGATAGATGAAAACGGTAGCCGAATTTGCTTGAAAATCTGTCCAGCGTGCCTTAAAACAGCCTGCTAAAGCGTTCATAAAAAATTTATACGATGTATTTTTTGAGTGATTCCAATTTCTATTATTAGATCCCATATAGGGCTTTCCATAGTCACTGATTTCACTCAAAAATTCCAATCGTAGTAAAAGTTATGAGTTTTTAAAGTGGGATAGTGAACTAGAAATTTCAGTAACATGAAACTATGTATTTTAAACTTGAATTTTTAACGGCAAAGGAACCGACATCAACCAAAACAGTGCTTTTGCATTTTGGGTATTTGGGTCCACTTCTGCCAGCATGACATACATGAGATAACGAGAACACCCAACCAGCATCATAGATGTGGCTTCTGGGCTGTTGGAGTAAAGGAGAGACTCGTCCGGATTGAATTCAGATGACCCATAGGAACTTGGTGGAGATGTAGGTAACACCGTCGATGATCGTCCCAGAGACTCCACTCGTGACCGGTTCATCCTTGGTGTCGACAAACTCAAATTGAGGTCAAATTTCGGTCTGTTCCTTCGGCTCACGGCTTTTGTTTGCAAGAATTTCTTTTCTTCACCTGTCTAAATTAGAAAAACCAATAACAACAAGTAAAAGTCTTAAAAAATATTGAATTACATTAAATAAGTCTAATTATACACACCTTGATATCAAGGACCATTTGCCAGTCTAAGGAGAGATGAGAAGACTCTTGTAATTCTATAGGTGGTGGAGGGTGGTGGTTGTTAGAGAAGAGATCGAGGGTAATCGTTGTAGCACGTGCGGTGGATAACGTTGGCTATGCATCGGTGACAACAACACATTTTAGCTGCAGCAACACCACTTGCATATTATACCGTAACGCTCTAGATTTTCTTAACCCGCATTGTCACTAAAATAATCTCTAAAATATATTGGACGACTCCAAATAATATTTATCGTGCCCTTGAATGATTTTAAAATTATGTCTTTTGCGAAAGACAACAAGAACGCACGGAAAAATGATTTTTCTTTAAGTTTCCATGGTTTTGTCTAAACCGTGATATGTGTCTTCACAAATTATTTGACCATTCAAACGAATTCCAAAAATTTCAAAATTTTTACTGTAAATACTTGAGACAACATATTACAACATGTTATAATTTTAAACATTTAATACATTGTTTGATAGGGAAAAGCAGTAGGCCGAATTTGTTTGAAAAAGTCATTACGAGGTGCCATAAGGCAGCCCGTCAATACATTCATAAAATATTTATACGATATTTTTTTTTAGTGCTTTCAGTTTTTGTTATTAGATCACATAGAGGGCTTTCCATATCCACTGATTTCACTCAAAAATTCCAACCATAGTAAAAGTTATGAGTTTTCAAAGTGGGGATAGAAAGCTGGAAAATTTCAGTAACATGAAACTATGCATTTCTAACTTGAACTTTTAACGGCAAAGGAACTGACATCAAGCAAAACAGTGCTTTCGTATTTGGGGCATTTGGGGGTCCGATTACTTGACATGACATACATGAGACAACGAGGACACCCAACCAGCACCATAGATGTGGCATTTGGGCTGTTGGAGTAAAAGAGGGACTCGTCTGGATTAAGTTCAAATGACCCGCAAGAACTCAATAGAGATGTAGGTGACACCGTCGATGATCGTATCAGAGACTCCACTCTTGCCCGGTTCACCCTTGGTGCCGACAAACTCAAGTTGAGGTCAAGTTTCGATCCGTTCATTCGGCTCATGGCTTTTGTTTACAAGAATTTCTTTTCTTCACCCGTCTAAATTAGAAAAAACAAATAACAACAAGTAAAAGCCTCAAAAGAAATATTGAATTACACTAAACAAACGTGATTATACACACCTTCATGTCAAGGAACTTTTGCAAGACTAAGGAGAGATGAGAAGGCTCTTGTAATTCTATAGGTGGTGGAGGGAGTTGGCTGTTAGGGAAAAGATCGTGGGTAATCGGTGTATCAGGCGCGGTGGAGAACGTTGGTTATGCATCGGTGACAACAACCCGTTTTAGCTACAGCAACACCGCTTGCAGATTATGCTATAACACCCAAGATTTTCTCAACACAGAAGGTCACTAAGATAATCTCCAAAGTATATTGGACGACTCTAAATAATATTTCTCGTGCCCTTTAATGGTGTTAAAATTATGTCTTTACGAAAGATAATGTAGCGCATGGAAAAATGATTTTCTTTAAGTTTCCATGGTTTAGCCTAAACCGTGATAGGTGTATCCACAAATTATTTGACCATTCAAACGGATACCAAAAATTCCAAAATTTTTATTTGTAGATACTTGAGACAACATACTACAACATGTTAAAATTTTAAATATTTAATACATCGTTTGATAGGTGAAAAAGGTAGCCGAATTTGCTTGAAAAGCTGTCCTACGTGCATTAAGACAGTCCTCTAAAACGTTCATAAAAAATTTATACGATGTTTTTTTTAGTGCTTCCAATTTTCGTTATTGGATCACATATAGGGCTTTCCATAGCCACTGATTTAATTCAAAAATTCCAACCATAGTAAAAATTATGAGTTTTCAAAGATGGGATAGTAAGCTTAAAATTTCAGCAACATGAAACTATGCATTTGTAACTTGAACTTTTAACGGCAAAAGAACCGACATCAAGCAAAACAGTGCTTTTGAATTTGGGCCATTTGGAGTCCATCGCCAAAGACATGATATACATGAGACAACGATGACACCCAACCAGCACCATGGATGTGGCATCCGGGTCGTTGGAATAAAGGAGGACTCGTCCGAATTGAGTTCGAGATGACCCCGGTGAACTCGGTGGAGATGTAGGTGACACCGTCGATGATTGTCTTGGAGACACTACTCGTGGCGGTTCACCCTTGGTGCTGACCAACTCAACTTAAGGTCAAGTTTTGGTCCGTTCCTTCGTCTCACGGCCATTGTTTGCAAGAATTTCTTTTCTTCACCTATCCAAATATAAAAACAAATAACAACAAGTAAAATCCTTAAAAATATATTGAATTACAATAAATAAGCTTTATTATACACACATTGATATCAATGAACATTTGCCAGCCTAAAGGAGACGAGAAGGCTCTTGTAATTCTACAGGTGGTAGAGGGTGGTGGCTGTTAGAGAAAATATGGAGGGTAATCGGTGTGGCACGCGCGGTGGATAAGGTTGGCTATGCATCGGTGACAACAACACATTATAGTTGCAGCAACACCACTTGCATATTATGCTGTAACGCTCTAGATTTTCTCAACCTAGAGGGTCACTAAGATAATCTCTAAAATATATTGGACGACTCCAAATAATATTTATCGTGTCCTTGAATGATGTTAAAATTGTCTTTTGTGAAAGATTACAAGTGCGCACGGAAAAAATAATTTTTCTTTAAGTTTCCATGGTTTTGCCTAAACCGTGATACATGTCCCCACAAATTATTTGACCATTCAAACAAATTCTAAAAATTCTAAATTTTTTACTGTAGATACTTGAGAGAACATGCTACAATATGTTAAAATTTAAACATTTAATACATCGTTTGATAAGTAAAAATGTTAGCCAAATTTGCTTGAAAAGTTATCCCAGGTGCCATATGGCGGTCCGCTAAAACGTTCATTAAAAATTTATACGACGTATATATTGAGTGCTTCCAATTTTTGTTATTAGATCACATATAGGGCTTTCCATAGCCACTGATTTTACTCAAAAATTCCAACCGTAGTAAAAGTTATGAGTTTTCAAAGTGGGGATAGAAAGCTGGAAATTTTAGAAACATGAAACTATGCATTTCTAACTTGAACTTTTAACGGCAAAGGAACCGACATCAAGCAAAACAGTGCTTTTGCATTTGGGCCATTTGGGGTCCACTTCTACCAAAGATAATATACATGAGACAACGATGACACCCAACCAGCACCATGGATGTGGCATCTAGGCTATTGGAATAAAAGAGAGACTCGTCCGAATTGAGTTCAGATGACCCACAGGAACTTGGTGGAGATGTAGGTGACACCGTCGATGATTGTCTTGGAGACACTACTCGTGGCCGGTTCACCCTTGGTGCCGACAAACTCAACTTGAGGTCAAGTTTCCGTCCGTTCCTTCGACTCGTGGCTTTTGTTTGCAAAAATTTCTTTTCTTCACCTGTTTAAATTAGGAAAACAAATAACAATAAGTAAAAGCCTTAAAATAAGCCTAATTATACATTAAATAAGCCTAATTATACACACCTTGATATCAAGGAACATTTGCCAGCCTAAGGAAAGATGAGAAGACTTTTGTAATTCTATAGGTGGTGGAGGGTCGTGGCTGTTAGAGAAGAGATTGAGGAGAATCAGTATTGCACGCGCGGTGGATAACGTTTGATATGCATCGGTGACAACAACCCATTTTAGCTGCAGCAACACCACTTGCATATTATGCTGTAACGCTCCAGATTTTCTCAACCTAGATGGTCACTAAGATAATCTCTAAAATATATTGGACGACTCCAAATAATATTTCTCGTGCCCTTGAATAGTGTTAAAATTATGTCTTTTGCGAAAGATAACAAGCATGGACAGGAAAAATGATTTTTCTTTAAGTTTACATGGTTTTGCCTAAATCGTGATAAGTGTCTCCACAAATTATTTGACCATTCAAATGAATTCCAAAAATTTCAAAATTTTTACTATAGATACTTGAGACAACATACTACAACATGTTAAAATTTTAAACATTTAATACATCGTTTGATAGGTGAAAATTGTATCCGAATTTGCTTGAAAAGCTGTCCCAGGTATCATAAGACAGCCAACTAAAATGTTCATAAAAAATTTATACGACGTATGTTTTGAGTGCTTCCAATTTTTGTTATTAGATCACATATAGGGCTTTCCATAGCCACTGATTTTACTCGAAAATTCTAGCTGTAGTAAAAGTTGTGAATTTTCAAAGTGGGGATAGTAAACTGGAAATTTCAGAACATGTAACTATACTTTTCTAACTTGAACTTATAACGGCAAAGGAACCGACATCAAGCAAAACAATGCTTTTGCATTTGGGGCCCACTTCGCCAAAGATGATATACATGAGACAACGAGGATACCCAACCGGCACCACAGATGTGGTATCTAGACTATTGGAGTAAAGGAGGAACTCGTCCGGATTGAGTTCGGATGACGACAGGAACTCGATGGAGATGTAGGTGACACCTCGATGATCGTCCCGGAGACTCCATCGTGGCCGGTTCACCCTTGGTGCCGACAAACTCAACTTGAGGTCAAGTTTCGATCCGTTAATTTGGCTCATGCCTTTTGTTTGCAAGAATTTCTTTTCTTCACCTGTCTAAATTTAAAAAAACAAATAACAACAAGTAAAAGCCTTAAAAAAATTGAATTACATTAAACAAACGTGATTATACACACCTTCATATCAAAGAACTTTTGCCAGCCTATGGAGAGATGAGAAGGCTCTTGTAATTCTATAGGTGGTGGAGGGTGTTGGCTGTTAGAGAAAAGATCGAGGGTAATCGATGTAGCACGTGCGGTGGAGAACGTTGGCTATGCATCGGTGACAACAACCCATTTTAGCTGCAGCAACACCACTTGCAGATTATGCTATAACACCCAAGATTTTCTCAACCCATAAGGGCACTAAGATAATCTCTAAAGTATATTGGACGACTCTAAATAATATTTTTCGTGCCCTTTAATGGTGTTAAAATTATGTCTTTTGCGAAAGATAATAAGTGCGCACGGAAAAAATGATTTTTCTTTAACTTTCCATAGTTTTTTGTAAACCGTGATAGGTGTCCCCTAAATTATTTGACCATTCAAACGAATTCCAAAAATCTAAAATTTTTACTGTAGATACTTGAGACAACATACTACAACATGTTAAAATTTTAAACATTTAATACAATGTTTGATAGGTGAAAACGGTCACCGAATTTGCTTGAAAAGCTGTCCCGGGTGCCTTAAGGCGGCTTGCTAAAACGTTCATAAAATATTTATACGATGTATTTTTTGAGTGCTTCCAATTTCTGTTATTAGATCACATATAGGACTTTCCATAGCCACTAATTTCATTTGAAAATTCCAACCGTAGTAAAAGTTATGAGTTTTCAAAGTTGGAATAGTAAAATTTTGGAAATTTCAAGAATATGAAACTTTGCATTTCTAACTTGAACTTTTAACGGTAAAGGAACCGACATCAAGCAAAATAGTGCTTTTGCATTTGGATCATTTTGGGTCTACTTCAACTTGCATGACATACATGAGACAACGAGTACACCCTACCAGCACCATTGATGTGACCTCCAAGCTATTAGAGTAAAAGAGGGACTCATCCGGATTCAGTTCAGATGACCCGTAGGAACTCGATGGAGATGTAGGTAACACCATCGATGATCGTCCCGAAGACTCCACTCATGGCTGGTTCACCCTTCGTGCCGACAAACTCAACTTGAGGTCAAGTTTTAGTTCGTTCTTTCGGCTCATGGCTTTTGTTTGCAATAATTTCTTTTCTTCACCTGTCTAAATTAGAAAAACAAATAATAACACGTAAAATTATGTCTTTTTCGAAAGATAATAAGCGCGCACGGGAAAAATGATTTTTCTTTAAGTTTTCATGGTTTTTTCTAGACCGTGATAGGTGTCCCCATAAATTATTTGACCATTCAAACGAATTCCAAAAATTCTAAAATTTTTACTGTAGATACTTGAGACAACATACTACAACATGTTAAAATTTTAAATATTTAATACAATGTTTGATAAGTGAAAATGGTCACCAAATTTGCTTGAAAAGTTGTCCCGGATTCCTTAAGGCAGCTTGCTAAAACATTCATAAAATATTTATACGATGTATTTTTGAGTGCTTCCAATTTCGTTATTAGATCACATATAGGGCTTTCCATAGCCACTAATTTCATTCAAAAATTCCAACCGTAGTAAAAGTTATGAGTTTTCAAAGTTAGAATAGTAAGCTGGAAATTTCAGTAACATGAAACTATGCATTTCTAACTTGAACTTTTAACGGTAAAGGAACCGACATCAAGCAAAACTGTACTTGTGCATTTGGATCATTTTGGGTTTACTTCAGCTTGCATGACATACATGAGACAACGAAGACACTCTACCAGCACCATGGATGTGGCCTTCAAGCTATTGGAGTAAAAGAGGGACTTGTCCGGATTCACTTCAGATGACCCGTAGGAACTCGATGGAGATGTAGGTAACACCGTCGATGATCGTCCCGGAGACTCCACTCGCGGCCGGTTCACCCTTCGTGCCGACAAACTCAACTTGAGGTCAAGTTTCAGTTCGTTCCTTCGGCTCATGGCTTTTGTTTGCAATAATTTCTTTTCTTCACCTATCTGAATTAGAAAAACAAATAATAACAAGTAAAAGCCTTTAAAAATATTGAATTACACTAAATAAGCCTTATTATACACACTTTGATATCAATGAACATTTGTCAGTCTAAGGGTAGATGAGAAGGATCTTTTAATTCTATAGGTGGTGGAGGGTAGTGGGTGTTGGAGAAGAGATCGTAGGTAATCGGTGTAGCACGCGCAGTGGACAACGTTGGCTATGCATCGGTGACAACAACCCATTTTAGCTGCAACAACACCACTTGCAGATTATGTTGTAACGCTCCAAATTTTTTCAACTCAAATGGTCACTAAGATAATCCATAAAATACATTGGACGACTCTAAATAATATTTCTCGTGCCCTTGAATGGTATTAAAATTATCTCTTTTGCGAAAGATAACAAGCGCGCACGAAAAAAATGATTTTTTTTTAAGTTTTCATGGTTTTACCTAAACCGTAATAGGTGTCCCACAAATTATTTGACCATTCAACCGAATTCCAAAATTTTTTATGTAGATATTGGAAAAATATGTGTCATATTTTCACTTTTTATATCTTGGCTATCTTAATAAATATAACGATTTTTAATGATAAAAGAGCGGTCAACATTTGTGTTTTCATTTAGTGCGATTCGATTGACGCCAGCTCGATCGACCGCTTGATAGGCTAATCATTTTTCCGGATCAATAAAAGCTGCGATTTTATTACATTTCTATATTTGATATATTTCGATTTCATGAATATTAATGACACTCCTTTTGTAGGTTAAAGAATTTTTCTTATTCTCTTAGATTTGTTTAGGAAGGAAATATTTAGTTTCCTAAATTCTTTCCTACTACAAATCTAAGAAAATCTTTCTATATTCTTTCCTACTAATTCTCTTACCATCTTTGTTGCATATTCTTAGGTAAGAAATAATTCCTAAATTGATTTCTACTTTAACTATAAGTAAGAGTGGAAATCAATAAGGAATAACCGCTTTGAAAAATATTTTGTGTTCTTGTTCCATAAGCTTCAACCTAGCCGAATCCATTCAAGGAGAACAAGACATGGCGCCTCATTGATTCAACTTTCAAAGCACAAAAGTTTTCTTCAAACTCATTGAAGAATCAAGAACTAATTGGTACTCAACGAACAATTCCATATCTTGCTCAAGCTACTTGGCGTGAAGTTAAGAAAGGGGGTTCTTAATCCAAGTGGTGGTTGCGGTCAAGTACAATAGGGAAGTGGCGATAAAGTCAAAACCGGTGGGTTTGATTCCACTCCATCAACAAGTCAGAAGAAGAAGTATCACATGGAGTTGATCTGTTTTCTTTTGATTGTTATTTTGTTAATTTTGCGAAATTACAAAAACTGATACTATTGTATTTTTTGAACAAGATTATTAGTGGATTGTTTCTACCCATGGCATGGGGGCCCGTTGATGTTTCCCTTAGGGGTTTACCACGTTACATCTTGTGTTCGTATTTAATCTTTTAATTTTCGCACTAGACAAGATTAGGAAACGAACACAGTTGTGCGAGTCAGAACTGTTATCTCTATATCTTTCCGATTCTGACTACATTCTGTCCATTGCTTATTTAATTAAAATTAAAATTGTGTTTAATTTAATTAATCTAGGTTTTAGAACTTTCAATTGGTATCGAGAGGGTACACTTTTTAAGTGCGATCCATATAAACCTAGTTATGGACTTGAGCTCCATTTAGACCAACATTTTAGATGGTACTAATTATGCCTATTGGAAAATTAGAATTCAAGTGTATATCCAATCCCTTGATGAAAAGCTTGGCACTCAATTGTCCATGGATATAAAACTCCTACCATTCTACGAAGATGGTGTAGAAAGAGAGAAAAAGATGCATTTGAGTGGGTTACAACTGATTACAATTATACTAATTGGAACTCCAAAGCGTTAAATGCCATATTTTCTTTTGTAGACTCTAATCAATTTCGTTTAATCTCTACTTGTCAGGTTGCAAAAGATGCTTGGGACATCTTACGAATTGCTCATGAAGGAACCAATATGGTCAAGTCATCCAAGCTTCAAATTCTTACTCTAGAGTTTGAACAACTAACCATGAGAGACGATGAACAATTCAAGGACTTCTATGCAAAACTCAGTGATATCACCAATACTGCTTATACCTTGGGAAAGAAATATTCAGAGAGCAAAATTGTAAAGAAAATCCTCAGATCTTTGCCTGATCGTTTTCATTCTAAAGTAACTGCAATTGAAGAAAGTAAGGAGATTGAGAATATGAAGGTTGAAGAATTGGTGGGATCATTGATGACATATGAGCTACATCTACAAAGGAGAAAGAAAGAAAAGGGATCCAGAGATTGCCTTCAAAATTAACAACCATGAAGACAAGGTTGAGTGTGAGGAGAGCGAAACAAATGAAAACATGGCCATGCTCACCAAACAATTCAAAAATTTCTAAAAGGAAATCAAAAGGAAAGCACTTGAATACCTCTCTCCAACAAAAGAAGAGATTTCGACTAACACTAAACAAAATCCCACTACCTCTATGAATAGATCGACAATCGAATTCAATGCCATGAGTGTGAGGGTTTTGGTCACATAGCCTCGAATGTGCAAATACTTTAAAGAAATCTCATACCAAGAAGGCCATGAATATCACTTGGAGTGAAGATGATGAAAAGACTCAAATGAGGACGAGGATGACAGAACCCATCGATGATCGTGTAACGCCCTTAACTATGAACTTAACCTTTTATCGACTACGTGCAAAACTTGATTGCGTGTTCGACTTCTTAGCAACAACCTCTCAAGAACCACCGGTCGTGTTTGTCACAATGGCTAAAGACTGAATAAAAATTACAAGATGAACAGGAGAAAACTTGTCCACTCAAGTCTTGATGGAATTTTTGGAAGATGACAAGGTGAAATCAATTCTCAAAATAATACTCTTACCAACATCTTAAAAGAGAAGGATGATCAAATTGCTAATCTCTTAGATGAATTAAAAGTCTCAAAAGAAAGGATCAAACAATTAACAATTGGAGCCTCTCGCTTAAGCGAAACAACGAGCTATGGAAGAACTCCAAACGCCAAAGAAGGGTTGGGATATGTTGGAAAAGGTGAAAGAAAAGGCGGGAATCGATCAACTTCATCAAAGAAACAAAGTCCATTGTATTTTCATACAAAATCTGTTCCCATCACCGTCGAACTAAAGGGTGACGACCGCCTATGCAAGTTCTGACCAATGCCAAGACTCAAAACAATCACGACCATCAAGTATGCAATCAATACCAGAGAGGTAAGTCAAAGTACTTTGTAAAATGTTGCATCTGTGGTAATTTAGGACACGACTCTTTTCATTGTTTGTTTAGTAAAAACCTGGCTAATAGACAAATGAGACATCTTAGCAACACTAAAGTAAGACAAATTTGGGTTAAAAAGGGTGAATTAAATTGTTATATGGTTGATGTTGCATATAGATCCTTTATTCCTAACTCTTGGTATTTTGACAGTGGTTGTTCTAGACATATGACCGGGTAATCGATCTTATCTAACTAACTACAAAAGTCATGAAGGTGGTCCGTTACTTTTGGTGATGGAGCCTACCGGAAAAATTGAAGGTGTAGGCACTATTCTAATTGATGGCTTCTCCCCGTTAAAAAGAAGTTCTTTTGTTGTAGGTTTAAAAGCTAACCTAATTAGTATAGGCCAACTCGTGATGACAAACACTTGGTTATGTTCTCAAAAATTCTCAGAAAGTCTTGAAGTATGATGGTAGTTGTATTCTACATGGTACTAGATCCAATGATAAATGTTATCTCCTTGACACCAAAATTACTTGTCATATTTCAAAGATCGACTCAACCGAGTTGTGGCACAAACGATTGGGACATTTAAATTATAGTGATCCGTTGAGACCGACAAAGTTGAATGCAATACGAGGTGTTCCTAAGCTTCTTGAAAAAATCGAAGGATTGTGTGGTTCGTGCCTAAAAAGTAAGCAAACCAAAAGCACTCACAAGCAAGGTAACGTTTCTTACTACACTCATGTTTTAGAATTACTTCACATGGATTTGATGGGACCTATTCAAACCGAAAGTATTGGGGCAAGAAATATATTTTTGTTTGCGTGGATGATTTTTCTAGATATGCTTGGGTTGATTTCTTGAGAGAAAAATCTGATGTGTTTGAAAGATTCAAATTTTTGCACCTAAAATTAACAACAGAAAAACATTTTGAGGGAATAAAAATTCTAAGGATTAGAAGTGATCATGGGAGAGATTTTGAAAATGCTAATTTCTCTGCTTTTTGTGATCAAAATGGTATTTTTCATGAATTCTCTGCACCCAAAACTCCTGAACAAAACAATGTTGTGGAAAGGAAAAATAGGTCTCTTCAAGAGATGGCTAGAGTTATGCTAAATAGTAAGAAGCTCCCTGTTAAATTATGGGCTGAAGCTATTAATACTGCTTGTTATATTTTGAATCGTGTGTCTTTGAGAACTGGAACCACTCAAACTCCTTATGAAATCTGGAAAGGTAGAAAACCGAATCTCAAATATTTCCATACCTTTGGTAGCAAATGCTATGTGTTAAATGATCGGGAATACTTGGGTAAATTCGATTCAAAAAGTGATGAGGGAGTGTTTATTGGTTACTCTGAGAACAGCCGTGCTTACAGAGTTTATAACATGCGTACTCAGACTATCATTGAATCAATCAATGTAAAAATTGATGATACTGATGACTTTTCATCTTATTCACAGGAGCCTAATATTCAGACTTTGGAAGAACAGGTTGTTGGACGTCAACCTACCCAAGACCATCATGTACCTGCTCCAGACAGTAATTTACAGACGGAACATCCAGCTTCAAGTTCTGATGTCTCTGCCCCTGCTCCTGGAAGTTCTGACGCACCATTTACAAATAACGAACAGGACATGAGAAGGCAGCCTCCTTCTTGGATTCAGAAAGCACATCCACTGGACAATGTTCTCTCAAATTCCAGAGACGGCATGATGACTCGGAGGAGGCTTGCTAATGAACTTGGAAATGTTTGCTACACTTCACAAATTGAACCCAAAAATATAAATGAAGCCATTATTGATGGCGGGTTCTAGCCATGCATGAAGAGCTAGCTCGGTTTGATAGAAATGAAGTGTGGGATCTTGTTCCTCGGCCAAAAGACACAAATGTGATCGGGACAAAGTGGATATTCAAAAAATAAATCAGATGAACATGGCAACATAGTCGAAACAAGGCACGCTTGGTTGCGCAAGATTACACTCAACTAGAAGGAGTGGATTTTGATGAAACTTTGCACACTGTGGGTCGGCTTGAATCCATTAGACTCATACTATCTCGTGGCATGTCAAATGAGATTCAAGCTATACCAAATGGATGTCAAAAGTGCCTTTTCGAATGGAATTCTTAATGAAGAAGTCTATGTTGAGCGACTGAGGATTTGTTGATCCTTATTTCCCGACCATGTGTTTAGACTCAAAAAGGCTCAGACGGACTAAAGCAAGCCCCAAGAGCTTGGTATGAACGATTAACCATGTTCTTGTTGGAACAGGATACAAGCGAGGAGGGGCGACAAAACGTTATTCATCAAACATCTTAAAAGCGGATTAATTGTTGCACAAATCTACGTCGATGACATTGTATTTGGTTCTTCACTAGAAACAAAATCCAAGGAATTTGCTACTCTCATGCAAAATGAATTGAAATGAGTATGGTTGGTGAACTAAATTTCTTTTTAGGTTTGCGAGATCAAACAGTTGGATCGAGGATTTTTATCTCCCGTGCCAAGTATGCTAAAAATCTTGTGAAGAAGTTCGGTCTTGAATGCAGACCAAGTCATCGAGAACTCCCATGGCCACGCCCTTAAAAATTTCCAGAGATGACTGTGGAAAGGAGGTTGACTCCGGCCATGCTGTGAAGCATGAAAGGCGATCTCATTGCACTGATCGCAAGCCGTCCCGACATATCATTCGGTGTTGGAGTTTGTGCACGTTATCAAGCTAAACCAAAAGAATCACATCTTGCAGCAGTGAAGCGAATTATTCGCTATATTAACTGCATACTTGATTATGGTTTATGGTATACTAATGATACTAATTCTCATCTTGCAGGATACATCGATGCCGACTGGGAAATTTTGGTAACATGGACGATAGGAAAAGCACGAGTGGAGGATGTTTCTACATTGGTAACAATCTCATTGCATGGTTAAGTAAGAAACAAAACTCTATTTCCTTATCTATCGCAGGTTTGAATATATTGCACGTGGTAGTTGTTGCACTCACTACTTTGGATGAAACAAATGCTTTGTGATTATGGTATTGATCGGGACTCTATTCTTATCAGATTATGTGATAACACTAGTGCTATCAATATTTCTAAAAATCACATTCAAAGACTCTAGGACCAAACATATTGATATTAGACATCATTTTATTAGGAATTTGGTCGAAGAAAAAGTTATTACTTTGGAACATATTCAGACTGAGTATCAGTTGGCTGACTTGTTCACCAAAGCCTTAGATTCTGCTAGATTTGAAACTCTACGGAAGGCCGTGGGCATTTGCTTGATGCATTAGTTTTTATTTAAAAAAAAAATTCATGTGTGTTTGTTTGCATTTGCTTATTTTTATTTTTATTTTAAAAAAAAAAAAAAGAGGAGGGGGAGAAGAATGGTCCTTCTTGCAAATAGCATATGATATAGTTGTATGATTGGTCTATGGTTTTGAGATTTACTTGGATTAACCAATCAGTTTGGTATGCTCATTATACTTAAGGTAAAATATGGTCAGATAAGCACACTTTGAGGACATATTGTCTTGGTTGATTGTACCTTACTACTAACTAGATTGTTATCTTTAAAGTAGTTTCATACTTTGTTGTGACCTATGGTCGATATCTATGTCTCTCGGCACCATAGTATGTTGTTGTGTTAAATGCAGACAATTTCATGGAGGAGAGGGCTACCACCATAAATGTGTGCGGCCGTCCATGATAATGAACATAAATCATGTAGAAAAGGGCTACCTTTATGGGCCGTGAGAAAGTCAACTCCATGATCTTAAAAATTTAGTGCTTTGACAAATCAAAATATATATATATGCGAGATAAAGTCAACACTCCGAGTACTCAAAAAAAAAAAAAAAAGAAAGAAAAAATTGCTATGGTACTCATGTCAGCACATTTCATATTTTTTATTCAAAGAGATATGTTCGAGATGATGACCGATTTGAAATACATCTTAGTATTGATCTTCTTGACTAGGTTCAATTTGGCAAAGTGGGATAGGTTATGATTGATTAATCCAAGATGTCCTATCACACTCACGGTTTAAATCGACAAATTAATTAAATCTAATTATGCGCATATATATCCGATTGAAAGATTCGTTGATTTCGATATCCTTGACCGATTGTATAAGTTGTAGAACTATGAAGTTTGCCCATAAATAAACCATTCAATCTTATCTCATAAAATATTCTCATTATTTGTGTGTGAGTATCTTGTATGGGCCTTCTCGTAGAAATTTCAATCAAGGTCTATTTTGGTACCACAATCGGTTTTAATTGAGAAAAATCGGATTAATTCTTGGTTTATGGAATCCAATCGCATTTTGGTTCTAATTTAAAAATTCTATTTTCCATAAAATAACGCTTTAGGCGGTTTATTTCAAATTGACTTATCTGATTAAGGAAGGTTTCGTGGTCATTAACTGCCATTTATCAGGTTTTTTGGTAACTGCCTTCTACACGCCCCTTAATTAATCGCTCCCTTCTTGTGCAATTTTGAAAAATTTCCCTTTTTTAAACCGTGATCTAGGGTTTTCATCTTCACATTCTCACTCTCAATTTTCAATTCCTAACTCCGGAGCCCCTCATTCTTGATCTCGAAGGTGTATTTGAGTTTTCTTTTTCAGATTCAAACAATGGTGAAGACTAAAATGCCAAAATCGAAGAAACATCCAGGAAATTCTTCCAAGGACACTGTTGCTCCGGCTTCTCATCGCAGAACTGCGATTGGTCGCAAATGTCGCCGCAAGAAAGACTCTCCCACAAGCACAAGAAGACAGGAACCCTCCAGTTCGACCCGGACACTTCTCGGTGGTAATCGTATCTCGGTCGACCAATCGACGGACATTGTGGCATATCAATCGCCGGTCAGCCATTCTAAAAATCAGCCCCGTCCAAAAACTAACGACCCAATCTCCTATCTGAGCAAGAAAGTCACCTTGGGTGCTCAAGACCCAGATGAAGAAGGAGATGAGGATGATGAATCTGCAAGTGACAGTGGGTCTGAAAATGCCGAAATTGAGGAGGAGGTCCGTGAGGATGAAGGGGCTGGTGATGAGGAGTCTGAACAGCCTCCCCAATTCGTAGAAGGTTCAAGTAAGCCCCCCTCTCAAAAATCTGATTCTGATTTTGATGTGGCACTTGATGAATCTTGTAATCTACTCCGACACCTCCTCCAACGAAAAGGGCCACCAGGGCTGAGAAAGGGAAAGGTAAAATGGTCGATGTTCTTTGAAAAACCCACTTTCTTTGGTCGGAATGGACTGTCAACGCCTCGGAGGGTGCCTACAGAGTACGCTTACCCTAGTTCAGACCCCAAATGTTCGGACTTGACACATTAACTAGAGGTAGACACTCTAACCCCCACCATCTTGTTTTCTATCGGAGAGTGCTGAGAGTTTGTTTATGTCATTTACCATCTACCATAAGTTCATCATTGAGTGCAAGGTTGCAATTGCCGAATTTAGTTCATTTGGTTTGGTTGAAATTGTTGATTTCCACAATTTACATAATCTGTTAAGTTTTTCGGGCCGTTCAATGAAATTCGGGTCAAGGAATTTATGGCAAATGTTCCAAAGAATCGGAAAGGTCGGGCAATGAATTCAGGTGGAAGGTTTATGTTCGGGGAAGACATGTTACCTTCAGTCCTAACTCCCTCAGGGACTGGCTTGGAGTAACCACTGTGGGTGTCACAAGTGACGAAGAATTGACCAAGGACATCATTGTGCAAGAAATGGTGGCTCCACCGGCCGGAATCGGGAGAATCGATCGCTTCTCGGCTATTGCCCAAATACAAAATTCTACATCGGATTCTCATCAACAATATCGATCCGTTAACTCATCGATCGGACATTTCGGGGGACAGGGCCGTTATGCTATACAAGTTAGGAATGAGGATGCCAGTTGACTGGGTTAAACTAGTTTTTGATAGAATTGTTTATGAAGGGCCGAGGAGGGCCAAGCAGTACAGACTGCCGCATCCAGCTCTGATTCATCACTTTCTTGTTCACCAAGAAGTGCCTGCTATGGATTCAGACCGCTTCTCTGAGAACATTCCAGCGCTGGGTGTACATGAGTTTACAAATTTGGATAGCACACCGCATCCCACTCCCAGAGTTCCCAAGCATTTCCTATCCTCATTGGACCATTCTGGACGTCTTGATGCACTAGAAACTCAGTTGGGGCTGGTTCGAACACAGGTAGATCAAATTTTTGCCCTTACCAAAGGTTTTTCTGATGATATTATTTTCATGCGTAGGGTGTTGGGCAAACTGGAATTTCTGGGCGATGAGCATATAAAATCTGCATTCCGAATAGTTACTCCGGAATTCTCTGCACATCCTGGAGATCCAATGGAGATACCGACTTCTGAACCCGTTGGTGAGCAACTTCCGCCTGACCTCCGCAGACCTATCATTTGGTGATGCTCCGGTGATGCTCCTCAGATACCCCCGCCGCAAGAGGGTTACCAATGCATCTGCATCCGATACAAAGAAGTCCAGATCCTCTCGGCACTAACTTCTCCCCGTTCTAACTCTTAACTCTCTAACTATTTGGCTATGGATAACTGTTTTAAACACTTAAATTCTGCTTTATTTCGCTTCAAACACTGCTTTACTTTTGTTTTATCTCTTCCTTTGGTTCCTCTTCCAAAAGGGGAGTAGTAGGTAATTTTAATTTTTATGGTTGTTAGGCTTGTCTTGCTTTGGACACCTTGTTGGTTAAACTTTAATAGTAGTATTTTTAGGTTTATGATAGTTTGATCACTACACTTAGATGATATCTTGCTAAGGGGGAGCAATATTAAATGTTGTGGCTATTGTGTGTGGTATTTGCATATGTTGTTAACTTCTTTGCAGGAGTTCTTGGTTTACACACTAAGGGGGAGCCATAATCCTTGTATGTTGATGCTCATGGGTTCTTTACTTATTCACACACATCACAACTTACATTAAAAATCTGATAGTTATGTGTTTGTAATTAAGCAACGCCAAAGGGGGAGATTGTTGGAAAAATATGTGTCATATTTTTCACTTTTTATATCTTGGCTATCTTAATAAATATAACTGATTTTTAATGATAAAAGAGCAGGTCAACATTTGTGTTTCGATCTGTTCGATTAACGCCTGATTCGATCGAATCGACTTGATAGGCGAATCATTTTTCCAGATCAGCAAAAGCTGCGATTTTATTCTGTTTCTATATTTGATATATTCTGATTTCATGAATATTAATGACAGCTCCTTTTGTAGGTTAAAGAATTTTTCTTATTCTCTTAGATTTGTTTAGGAAGGAAATATTTAGTTTCCTAAATTCTTTCCTACTACAAATCTAAGAAAAACTTTCTATATTCTTTCCTACTAATTCTCTTACCATCTTTGTTGCATATTTTTAGGTAAGAAATAATTCCTAAATTGATTTCTACTTTAACTATAAGTAAGAGTGGAAATCAATAAGGAATAACCGCTTTGAAAAATATTTTTGTGTTCTTGTTCCATAAGCTTCAACCTAGTCGAATCCATTCAAGAAGAACAAGACATGGCGCCTCATTGATTCAACTTTCAAAGCACAAAAGTTTTCTTCAAAATCATTGAAGAATCAAGAACTAATTGGTACTCAACGAACAATTCCATATCTTGCTCAAGCTACTTGGCGTGAAGTTAAGAAGGGGTTCTTAATCCAAGTGGTGGTTGCGGTCAAGTACAATAGGAAGTGGCGATAAAGTCAAGACCGGTGGGTTTGATTCTACTCCATCAACAAGTCGAGAAGAAGAAGTATCACAGGAGTTGATCTCATTTTCTTTTGATTGTTATTTTGTTAATTTTACGAAATTACAAAAATCGATACTATTGTATTTTTTGAACAAGATTATTAGTGGATTGTTTCTACCCATGGCATGGGGGCCCGTGGATGTTTCCCTTAGGGGTTTACCACGTTACATCTTGTGTTCGTATTTAATCATTTAATTTCCGCACTAGACAAGATTAGGAAACGAACACAGTTGTGCGAGTCAGAACTGTTATCTCTATATCTTTCCAGTTCTGACTACATTCTGTCCACTGCTTATTTAATTAAAATTAAAATTCGTGTTTAATTTAATTAATCTAGGTTTTAGAACTTTCAGTAGATACTTGAGACAACATACTACAACATGTTAAAATTTTAAATATTTAATACATCATTTGATAGGTGAAAACGATAGTCGAATTTGCTTGAAAAGCTGTCCCAAGAGTCTAAAGGCAGCCTGCTAAAACGTTCATAAAAAATTTATACGATGTATTTTTTGAGTGCTTCCAGTTTCTGTTATTATATCCCGTATAGGGCTTTCCATAACCATTGATTTTACTTAAAAATTCTAACCGAAATAAAAGTTATGTGTTTTCATAGTGGGGATATTAAGTGGAATTTTCAGTAACATGAAACTATGCATTTCTAACTTGAACTTTTAACGGCAAAGGAACCGACATCAAGCAAAACAGTACTTTTGCATTTGGAGCATTTGGGTCCACTTCTACCAGCATGACATACATGAAACAACGAGGACACCCAACCAGCACCATGGATGTGGCATCTAGTCGTTGGACTAAAGGAAGGACTCATCCGGATTGAGTTCAGATGACCGGCGAGAACTCGGTGGAAATGTAGGTGACACCGTCGATGATTTCTCGGAGACTCCACCGTGATCGGTTTACCCTTAGTGTTGACAAACTCAACTTGAGGTCAAGTTACGATCTGTTCCTTCGGCTCATGGCTTTTGTTTGCAAGAATTTCTTTTCTTCGCCTGTCTAAATTAGAAAAACAAATAAAAAAAGTAAAAGCCTTAGAAAAAATATTGAATTACACTAAACAAGCATGATTACACACTCCTTGGTGGAGGGTGGTGGGCTGTAAGAGAAGAGATCGAGGTTAATCGGTGTAGCACGTGCGGTGGAGAACGTTGGCTATGCATAGGTGACAACAACTCATTTTAGCGCAAAGAACACCACTTGCTGTGATTATGCTTTAACGCCCTGAATTTTCTCAACTCAAAAGGTCACTAAGATTATCTATAAAATATATTGGACGACTCCAAATAATATTTCTCGTATCCTTCAATGGTGTTAATTTTATGGCTTTTGCGAAAGATAACAAGCGCGCACAGGAAAAAAGGTTTTTCTTTAAGTTTCCATGGTTTTGCCTACACCTTGATAGGTGTCTTCACAAATTATTTGACCATCAAACGAATTCCAAAAATTCTAAAATTTTTACTATGGATACTTGAGACAACATACTACAACATGTTAAAATTTTAAATATTTAATACATCGTTTGATAGGTGAAAACGATCGTAGAATTTGTTTGAAAAGCTGTCGTGGGTGCCTTAAGGAAATTCGCTAAAACGTTCATAAAATATTTATACGATGTTTTTTTTTGAGTGTTTCCAATTTCTGTTATTAGATCACATATAGGGCTTTCTATAGCCATTGATTTCACTCAAAAATTCCAACCGTAGTAAAAGTTATGAGTTTTCAAGGTGGAGATAGTAAGCTGGAAATTTCACTAACATGAAACTATGCATTTCTAACTTGAACTTTTAACGGTAAAGGAACCGACATCAAGCAAAACAGTGCTTTTGCATTTGGGGCATTTGGGGTCCACTTCTGCCAGTATGACATACATGAGACAACGAGGACACTCAACCAGCACCATAGATGTGGCATTTGGGCTGTTGGAGTAAACGAGGGACTCGTCCGAATTGAGTTCGGATGACCCATGTGAACTCGGTGGAGATATAGGTGACACCGTCGATGATCGTCCCGGAGACTCTACTCGTGGCTGGTTCACCCTTGGTGCCGACAAACTCAACTTGAGGTTAATTTTCGATCCGTTCCTTCGGCTCATGGCTTTTGTTTGCAAGAATTTCTTTTCTTCACTGTCTAAATTATAAAACAAATAACAAGAAGTAAACCCTTAAAAGAAATATTGAATTACACTAAACAAGCCTTATTATACACACCTTGATATCAAGGAACTTTTGCCAACCTAAGGAGAGATGAGAAGGCTCTTGTAATTCTATAGGTGGTAGAGAGTGGTGGTCATGTTAGAGAAAAGAACGAGGGTAATTGGTGTAGCACGCGCTGTGGATAACATGGCTAATCATCGGTGACAACAACTCATTTTAGTTGCAACAACACCACTTGCGATTATGTCAGTAACGCCTCGAATTTTCTCAACCCAAAGGGTCACTAAGATAATCTCTAAAATATATTGGACAACTTCAAATAATATTTCTCGTGCCATATAGCGGTGTTAAAATCATGTCTTTTGTGAAAGATAACAAACGCGCACGGAAAAAAAGATTTTTCTTTAAGTTTCCATGGTTTTGTTTAAACCGTGAAAGATGTCCTTAGTAATTATTTGACCATTCAAACGAATTCCAAAAATTTCAAAATTTTTATGTAGATACTTGAGACAACATACTACAACATGTTAAAATTATAAACATTTAATACATCATTTGATAGGTGAAAAGGATAGTTGAATTTTCTTGAAAAGCTGTCCTTGGTGCCTTAAGGAAGCACGCTAAAACATTCATAAAATATTTATAGTATTTTTTGAGCGCTTCCAATTTCTGTTATTAGATCACATATAGGGCTTTCTATAGCCATTGATTTCACTCAAAAATTCCAACTATAGTACAAGTTATGAGTTTTCAAAGTGGAGATAGTAAGCTGGAAATTTTACTAACATGAAACTATGCATTTCTAACTTAAACTTTTAACGGTAAAGGAACCGACATCAAGCAAAATAGTGCTTTTGCATTTGGGGCATTTTGGGTCCATTTCTGCCAGCATGACGTACATGAGACAACGATTACACCCAACCAGCACCATGGATGTGACATTTGGGCTGTTGGAGTAAAGGAGGGACTCGTCTGGATTGAGTTCAGATAACCTGCAGGAACTCAGTAGAGATATAGGTGACACCGTTGATGATCGTCCCGGAGACTCCACTCGTGGTCGGTTTACCCTTGGTGCCGACAAACTCAACTTGAGGTCAATTTTCGGTCTGTTCCTTCGGCTCATGGCTTTTGGTTGCAAGAATTTCTTTTTTTCACCTGTCTAAATTATAAAAACAAATAACAACAAGTAAAACCCTTAAAAGAAATATTGAATTACACTAAACAAGCCTTATTATACACACTTTGATATCAAGGAACTTTTGCCAACCTAAGGAGAGATGAGAAGGCTCTTGTAATTCTATAGGTGGTGGAGGGTGGTGGATGTTAGAGAAGAGATCGAGGGTAATCGGTGTAGCACGCGCGATGGAGAACGTTGGCTATGCATCGGTGACAACAACCCATTTTAGCTGCAGCAACACCACTTGTAGATTATGTTTTAACTCCCTAGATTTTCTCAACCCATAGGGTCACTAAGATAATCTTTAAAATATATTGGACGACTCCAAATAATATTTCTCGTGTGCTTAAAAGGTATTAAATTATATCTTTTGCGGAAGAAAACAAGCGTGCAAGGCAAAAATGATTTTTCTTTAAGTTTACATAGTTATGCCTAAACCGTGATAGGTGTTCCCACAAATTATTTGATCATTCAAACGAATTCCAAAAATTCAAAATTTTTTAGTATAGATACTTGAGACAACATATTACAACATGTTAAAATTTTAAACAGTAAATACATCGTTTGATAGGTGAAAAAAGTAGCCGAATTTGTTTGAAAAATCGTCCCAAAGTGCTTAAAGGCAGACCACTAAAACGTTCATAAAAACATTATACGAAGATATTTTTTGAGTGATTCCAATTTTTGTTATTAGATCACATATAGGACTATTCATAGCCACTGATTTTAGTCAAAAATTTCAACCGTAATAAAAGTTATGAGTTTTCAAAGTAGGGATAGTAAGCTGGAAATTTCAGTAATATGAATCTATGCATTTCTAACTTAAACTTTTAACTGCAAAGGAACCGACATCAAGAAAAACAGCGCTTTTGCATTTGGGGCATTTGGGGTCCACTTCTGCTAGCATGACATACATGAGACAACGAGGACACCCAACCAGCACCATGGATGTGGCCTCTGGGCTGTTGGAGTAAAGGAGGAACTCGTCCGGATTAAGTTCAGATGACCTGCATGAACTCGGTAGAGATATAGGTGACACCGTCGATGATAGGACCGGAGACTCCACTCGTGGCCGGTTCACCCTTGGTGGCGACAAACTCAACTTGAGGTCAAGTTTTGGTCCGTTCTTACGACTCATGGCTTTTGTTTGCAAGAATTTCTTTTCTTCACCTGTCTGAATTAGAAAAACAAATAAGAACAAGTAAAAACCTTATAAGAAAGATTTAATTACACTAAATAAGCCTGATTATACACACTTTGATATCAAGGGACTTTTGCCAGCCTAAGGAGAGATGAGAAGGCTCTTGTAATTCTAGGTGGTGGCTGTTAGAGAAGAGATCGAGGGTAATCGATGTAGCACGCGCGGTGAAAAACGTTGGCTATGCATCGGTGACAACAATCCATTTTAGCTGCAGCAACACCACTTGTAGATTATCTTTGTAATGCTCGGATTTTTTCAACCTAGAGGGTCACTAAAATAATCTCTAAAAATATATTGGACGATTCCAAATAATATTTTTCGTGCCATTGAATGGTGTTAAAATTATACCTTTTGCGGAAGATAACAAGCGTGCAAGGAAAAAAAGATTTTTCTTTAAGTTTCCATGGTTTTGTCTAAACTGTGATAGGTGTCCCCAGACCATTCAAACGAATTCCAAAAATTCTAAAATTTTTACTGTAGATACTTGAGACAACATACTACAACATGTTAAAATTTTAAATATTTAATACATCGTTTGATAGGTGAAAAGGGTAGCCAATTTTTTTTAAAAAATTGTCAAAGTTCATAAAAAATTTATACGTGATATTTTTTGAGTGATTCCAATTTTTGTTATTAGATCACATATAGGACTTTCCATAGCCACTGATTTTACTCAAAAATACTAACCGTAGTAAAAAGTTATGAGTTTTCAAAGTGGAGATAGTAATCTAGAAATTTCAGTAACATGAAACTATGCATTTCTAACTTGAACTTTTAATGGCAAAGGAACCGACATCAAGCAAAATAGTGCTTTTGCATTTGGGGCATTTGGGGTCCACCTGCTAGCATAACATACATGAGACAACGAGGACACCCAACTGCATTATGGATGTGGCATCCGGGCTATTGGAGTAAAGGAGGGACTCGCTCGGATTGAGTTCGAGATGACCGCGCAGAACTCGGTGGAGATGTAGGTGACACCGTCGATGATCAGCCCGGAGACTCCACTCGTGGCCAATTCACCTTGGTGGCGACAAACTCAACTCTAGGTCAAGTTTTGGTTCGTTCATTCGCTCATGACTTTTGTTTGCAAGAATTTCTTTTCTTCACTGTCTAAATTAGAAAAACAAATAAGAACTAGTAAAACCCTTAAAAGAAAGATTGAATTACACTAAACAAGCCTGATTATACACACATTGATATCAATGGACTTTTTCCAGCCTAAGGGGAGATGAGAAGGCTCTTGTAATTCTATAGGTGGTGGAGGGTGGTGGATGTTAGAGAAGAGAACGAGGGTAATCGATGTAACACGTGCAGTGGAGAATGTTGGCTATGTATCGGTGACGATAACCCATTTTAACTGCAGCAATACCACTACCACGAACTAGTTGAAGGGATTGGGGTTATTGGTTTTGGTCTTATAAGACTATTATATATAAGAGGGCTCAAGATGAGAGAAGTGAGATTGCTTTAAAGTAGTTGTAAGGTTTAGAAAAAATGTTTATAACCTCTAGATTATCCTTAATTCGGTCCATCTCTCGAGAATATTATCTGTCAATGGTCAAGAATATGTAATATATTCCTTAATTTGGTCCATCTCATTAAATTGCTTATCTGGTGATGCTGGTGAAGAGCAAATGATGGTTCTACAGTTTGTAGGCTACAGACGTATTTAAGGAAGAAAAATGCTTCTTGTACATCAAGGTTGATAGATTCATTTACAGAAAGTTACATGGAAATAAATTAATTCAAAATATCATCCAAAAAAATAATTATAAAATGAAATATCTTTATCCCTTCATTCAAAAACAGAATAGTCTGGAGGTGAAAAATTCCAAATCTTCCAACCACCAGGGAAAAAATTCCAAAGCTTCCAAATTCCAAAAACGTAAGTGGAACACAAATGAAAAGAAAACTAAAAAACACAATGGCATTGAAGGTCACAAAACAAAAAAGAAATGTTGGGAATACTTCAGCAGTGAACACAAATGGAAACTAGAGAATAACATTCAACAAAAAAAAAATTATGTTGAATTGTGTGAATCGTTGACGCCGATTTGGTCAGAGAATATGGTTGCCCAACGGTAGACAATGAGGGCGGGAGATTTAAGGTTTTGATCTCTCTCTTTCTGCTTCGCTTTTGAAATAAAATGAGAAAATATGGCATGGGTCCGGTGCGACGTATTTATTTGCTTTTTCCGACGAGAATTTTCACATTTTGGACAAATGTTTCCTACTTATCTCCTTCTTTCTAATCGATCTCATCTATTGAAAGAGAAAAATGAAATGGGTTTGTTTCTCTCTCCACATCTCAGAAAATGCTTCTTCAAATTATCTTTTTTTAAAATCAAATTGATCCCGCCTATGGAGTTGCAGATTATGCTGTAACGCCCCAAATTTTCTCAACCCAGAGATTCACTAAGATAATCTCTAAAACATATTAGACGACTCCAAATAATATTTTCCGTGCTCTTGAATGGTGTTAAAATTATATCTTTTGCAGAAGGTAACAAGCGCGCAAGAGGAAAATGATTTTTTTTTTAAGTTTCCATGGTTTTGTCTAAACCGTGATAGGTGTCGCCACAAATTATTTGACCATTCAAAATAATTCTATAAATTCCAATATTTTTAGTGTAGATACTTGATACAACATACTACAACATGTTAAAATTTTAAATGTTAAATGCATCATTTGATAGGTGAAAAAGGTAACCGAATTTGCTTGAAAAGCTGTCCCGGTGCCTTAAGGCAGTCCGTTAAAATGTTCATAAAAATTCATACGATGTTATTTTTTAGTGATTCGAATTTATGTTATTAGATCACATATAGGGCTTTCCATAACTACTGATCTCACTCAAAAATTCCAACCGTAGCAAAAGTTATGATTTTTCAAAATGGGGATAGTAAGCTGGAAGTTTGAGTAACATGAAACTATGAATTTGTAACTTGAACTTTTAACGGCAAAAGAACCGACATCTCGTTTTCCATAAATGTTACATAATTAAATACTAAATCAAATACTTAAAAATATTGTATTTACATCATAATTTACTCGATCATCTCGACATCAAAACTTAAACTAAAAAGGGAATTACATGACAAGCTCGCTAGCCTACGCCACCGCATCAACGCCAACCAATTCAATCTAAAAATTTATTTATTGTGGGGTGAGTATTTCATAAGAAACACTTAGTAGCCATACATACTAACATGTGAGAAAAATTATACTTAAACATAAATGATGATGCCATCATTTTTAAACGTACATAGGAACACATAAATTGGTAGCCGGCACCACATAACGTCATACGTGATTACCTTCAATCACTAACATATTAAAGTGATTACCTTCAATCACTATTATAACGTTTCTTGATCATAAATTTGTATGGCATTTATATCACATCATAATTTTCCAAACGTCATTTAAAAATCATAGTAAAAGTAGTAAGTAAAACTACCTCAAAATTTGGTTTTCGGTTGGAGTCTTTGATGTACAAAATTTGTTTCTTTAGCTTCCAAATTCAAGACCCGTACACTATATATATAGGTGTATATATAAGGAACTTTTTGTGATTTAAAAAGTAAGGTCAACAACCTTCACTGCTGGCCGAAAATTGAAGGGAAAAGTGAAGGACACTTCTGGAAATTCCTCATTGTTGGACCGAAGTTGCTGACAGAAATGGAGATGAAATCTGGACTGTTTTAAGGCTGTTAAATATGAGCTATATGGATTAAATTTCCTTCTCAAAATAGAGGTTATTAATGGCCGAAAATGGAGGGTAAATAAGTGGACTTCTGCTATAAAATATTGTGAAGAAGAAGCAAGGCTGCTGGCCGAATTTTGAGGGGACAAAAGGAGATAGATATGTCTACTAAATTGCCTAAGAAATGATAGGGGATTATGGTGATTTTCTGGAACTTTTGTGGCTAAATATTTGAGTGCAAAAATGGAAAAAGTTCTGGAATGTTGGGGCTAAAACTGGGGGCCGAAAAGTGGAGTGTTAAAGGAATCAAAACTGGAAGTTATGGCAGTTGAATACTCACTGCTGTGGCTGGATTTCTTGACATAAAAGATAGGGAAATGGGTGACAAAAATTGAAACTTTGTTGCTGTAACTTTGGGACCGAAAATGAAGAGAAATGAGCTGTTTTTTGCTGGATAAAAACTAAGACACTAGGCTTACTGCTGTTCTGAAAACACTGAATGAAAAGCTAATCTTGCTGGAGTAATTTTGATGATTACAATGAAGGAAAATAAAGGAATTTAAGGGCTGAATACGTGGAGTGAAAGTGCAGGAAAATCGAAGTGTAGGATGGGATAAATAAAATGAGGGAAAACGGACTCATGGGGGGCAGAAACTGGTGGAGGAAAGAGCGGGCTGCTGGACTCTTTTCTTGTGACTGAAATGAGGGGATTTGGGGCATTTAGATGGCCGAAAATGGGGTGCAAAATGGGGGGAAAATAGTTGGTTTAGTGGCTGAAACATGAGTGAAAAATGGAGAAGTAGTGGGGTGGTTTAAAAGGTTGCTGGTTGATCACAAAAATGGGCAGTTTCAGCCAGCTTTGGTGGAACTTTTGGGACTTTTTTTGGGTCAAATTGGGGGGATTTTGGACGATTTTATGAAGGTAAAAAGGCAGGTCATTTAACTGAAATAACTAGTGGAAAATGTGGTGAAAATGTGAAGGAAATGGGCTGGAAAATGGCTGAGAGTTGTGAGGACATGGGGGCAGTTTCCATCAACTTTTAGGGGCTGTTTGTAGTGTTTATTTGATTGAAAATATGAGGATGTTTGGATGTTTAAATTGGCATGAAATTAGGGGCTGTTTGGATTTGTTTTTTTTTTTCCCTAGTTGGAATAATGGGTTGTTTGGATGTTTAATTGGCATGAAAAAATTGTTGTTGGTGATTGACAAAATTCCATGTTCGTCACATAAAAATAAGGCAACCACATGAAACAAAATTTTCACAACTAAAAATATTTAAAACGTACTAGAAATTTTGTAGCGACAACGAAAGTTAAAAATTTATTTTCTTGAAATTTAAAAGCCAAAAAAAATTTCCGGTCGCTACATTATGGTCTCTTTGAAATCCTTTATTGCAGATCTCATACACAAATCTGTTGGTTGCCAACAAAGTTCTCGATGATAAAGCTATTACTTTTGCATCTGGATCTGAAAAACAACAAGAAGAAACGACAAAAAATTCTCTATATTGTTGGGTTTTTTCATCCGGGCTTCACGATTTTTTTTTCTTAAATAATTTATAGAGGTTCTATTTACCAAGCATTCCAGGAAGATTCATTCTTTTCTTTATGGGCAACTTTGTTGTTACTAGTTCATATGGTATCCGATTTTCGAAGTAGGAACTGTGGCTTCGTGATATGGTGATGAAAAGTGAATTTCCACCATGGTTTCTTGCACAAAACTAAATTTGAAAAGGATGAACTAAAACAAGGGTATAATAGTCATTTAATAAGTATGCCAAGTTAACATCTCAGTAAACAATTAGGTCTGTATTTGATTCACTTAAATTTTTCATGGAAAATAGATTTTTTCCACCTATTTTCCAACTTGTTTGTTTGATTGCCAAAAAATTTTCATGGAAAAGGAATTTTCCCACCTATTTTCCTTGTTTTGTTTTATTGCAACATTTTTTTTTCCATGGAAATTTTTTTCTCATTTTCCGACTTTTGGCCACATTTTCCTTGTTTTCAAGGAAAATATTTTCTTTAATGGGATAGAGAATTTATTTTCCATGGAAAATTTGTTAACCTTTTCCAACCCATAATTTCTTGGTAATTCATTTCTATGGAAAATATTTTCTTTTCACCCAAATTTTCCACTTGCAATCAAACAAAGCCTTAGGTAGGAAATTTCTGTACAAGTAGAATTTCCCCCTTCGGATACGCCAACGACTTTTCGTTGGCAATCAATGACTTAATCATCATTGGTCATTACCGACAACATCATTGACGGCATCATCATCAGTAATCGTCGATAGAAATGCCATTGTTGATTGAATAGAAATGCCATTGTTGATTGACTTTTATTGGCTTCAAGCTTCTAAATTTCCGTGGAAATTTTTATGTTGGTGTCCCCATAATATTTTTATACTCGTAGAGTCGTAGGTGGAGCTACAAGTCTCCAGTTTTGCTGGTTTTGCTTATTATATATTGTTCCACAGGTAGATTCCCATTTGCTGAATTGTAATACGAATGTGCAATGGTAAAGCTTTCAATAAGTTTGCTAACGCGCCATTCCTTCAGCTGGCTTTGTCCAGTCTATTCATCTCTTTTTTCAAATGAATATTTAGGGATCTCTCTTGTTCATCATGTTCATTGCTCGTGCTCCTCCAACTCCAACATGAAATTCCACATCTCTATTCACATTCAAAGCCCTTGAACTAACCTTTTAGGGGATGCCCTTGGTAAATTCTATCTTCTCTTGGTGGAGTAACTTGTTTACAGTACAGAGGTTGTCGTTAGTTGTGAATCCTATATATATGCCTATATAATGAATTAATGATATGGAAAGGGTGGGAAAAGATCTTTCCTTGATCCTAAGAAAGGCTAAGTGGCTTAATTAGGCTTGGGAGCAGGGCTAGATTTGGGCTATTGAACAGGCTCGGGGAAGGAGGGCTCAAGTCTTAGGTGCTTTATCTTGCAGGCCTAGTTTGTCTGTCTTTGTTTCCTTGGTCGGTCTCTATTCTTCAATCCATTCCCCGTGTATGTAATGCCATTGGTTGGTTAATATGTATTTATAGGTCTGTTGAGCAATCTGCTGCTAGGAATCAGTCTTATAAAGTGGTAATTCGGGTATCAAGAGGATGTAATTAGACTTGTCATAGAGGAGGAGAAGCTTGAAGTTATTGCCCTTCATTGTAAGTGTTTTTTATTATGGTAAGATGCAAAGTTGTGTGTCTTTTGGAACGTTATGGGAGAAATGAAATTATACCTTCTTCATCCCATTTATATTGGCTGGTTTTCGTTATTTATTGGTCCTAAATTATAGTTCACTTATCTTGTTGAGGATGTATTTAATTTTTTTATTTGTTAATATACCCATATTGAATGTACTTTGTTATCAACCCAAATAAACGTGCACTCTTTCAAAATGTAGTGAAAATTGACATAAATTTATTAATGCATTTAATTTAGATAGTGTAGGAGATTAAACCAAGTCAAATTAACCATAGTGTGGCAATAAATTTTCCAATTTCTCCAATAACCATTATTTTTAAATAATAATTATTTATTGATAGTACTTAAATAAAGATAAACTAAAAAAAAAAATTCTTTGCAAAATATGTTTGTTCAATAACATTAATTAAAATTTTTTAATACATGTGAAAAATAAAATCAATTTATATAAATAGGACGGATGGACTAATTGGTACTTATGTTCTGTCTTGATTTATATCTATGGTTGGTGTAGATCGAGCTTTGGATAGCATCATGTTTAGTGTATGTTTGGCACGAAGATTAGATAGGACTTTATAGTATATTCGGAAAGAAAAAAGGTTATAATTCTATTAATTATATTGTCTATTACACTTATGATTTTAATGTGGCGATATTTTTTAGGAGAATTTTAATTAACGTTTGTTTCCTTTGTGGGAGGAGGAGGAGGAAGAGGAAGAGGAAGCGGAAGGGTTTATGCTTAAATGTAGCACCCCCACAAGACCCACCCCACGACTTGAGCTTGTATATATTCGATTACATATTGCGTTGAGTACCTAGTCCAGCACAATATACAAGCATGAACTCACACATATACAAATCACGACTTGAGCCTCTCTTAAATTATATCACATGTCTAGCACAATACACATGCACTCATAACGCACAGATGTACAATTCACGACTTGAGTCTAAAACCAACTAGAATTAAGTTTAAGTCTTGGATTAGTGTTTTTTTGGAAAAAAAAATTGTAGGTTATAAGCAATGGATCATGAGAATGCGTGGATAAAAATTGTGAGTCATATAATGTGTAGATAAAAATGATATTTAACTATTTTATAAATGTTAATCATTCGTGAATCTAATAAATTTAAATGCTCGTTAAGTTACAATTGGAATGCAAATGAAATTGAATTGCATTATTAATGATTGTTGACTTTGTTATTGGAACTATGATCCGTGCATGGGTAGAAATGAAAAACAACGAAATTGACAAACCTGCCATTAATTGAAAATTCAAAATTTTAACCAAAATAAAATTTCAATTTGGCAAACCTGGCAACAATTCAAACAGGTTGATCTACTGCCAGCTTTGTTTCCATTGTTTCAAATGACAAAATCCATGAAATTGGCAGAATGTAGGGTACATTTAAAGTTTAAAATTTTGGGTAGATTCAAAATTGGAAAACCTGCCAACAATTGAAAATTGAAAAAATTTATAATAAAAAACGAAATTTCAATTTGACAAACTTGGAAGCAATTCAAACAATTTGCATATACCCCACAAGCTTTGTTTCAAAATTTTCAGATGGCATTTATAAATAGAGCTGACATATTGATAGATTTAATCAAAAGTGAAAAAATGAATAGTTCATCACATACTACTTCCATTGATTTGAATGTTTTGCAAGAAATTATCTCCTCACCCAATTCTATCTATTTATATTCACCACAAAATATTCAGATTGATTTAAATAATTTCCCAGAAGATGTTAACTCTATCGGCAATACCGTCACATCGCCGAAAAATATGTATGGTCCAAACAAAAATAAAAATTTCACCTCTTAAACAAGGAGAACTATTTTTGAAATGCTACTAGAAGAAAGTCGTGATGGAAAGATACCAAAAAGAGCCCTTTCGAAAGTAGCCAATGGTTTTTCTCTGAGTGTCTCGAATTTGGCATGACGCACAATGTTCTAGTAGTACAATTGGTGACATACCAGATTTTTCTTCAAAGCTTGTGAAAAGGGTTGGTCGTAAGAGAGTCGAATTAGATTTAGAACGGTTGGTCTGGTCAAAATCAACCATATATAGGATAATCAAAGAAGGATGTATTCGGGCGTATCAGTGAAACCATATTTATCATATGACAACAAGAAAGAGAAGTTAGAGTTTTGCTTGTCAATGATCCACAACGGTACAATTGCATCTAAACCTTCATTTATTATCATGCACATTCAAATTCATATTGATGAAAAATAGTTTTATATGTCTAAGACGTCGCAAAAATATTATCTCCATCCGAATGAAATGGAGCCTTTTACACATGCAAAAGTAAAATATTTATTCCAAAGATAATGTTGAGTTCGTAGCAACTGTGAGAAAAGAAGGATTCGACATTTGTTTATGTTGTCAGCCCGCGAACAGTCCTAAATGAATGTTTTGGACCTTGGATTTTTTAGAGCTATTGATTTACTTCATCACCAAGAGGCTCCAGCTACAATTGATGAATCCGTTTCTATTGTAGATGCTGTGTATATTACTCAGCATGGAAACTTCATTAACGGAACTTCAAATTAACAAATATTAGGTGATTCATCAACTAATACTTTAATATCTTTCCAAGTCCTCTTACGTGTGCCAAAGGAAAAGATCTATCCATATTGAATCAAATTGGAGGTAGAGCCAAAAAAAGAAGAAGAAGCTAAAAACATATTTAAATTACAAAACTACAAATAAATTTCAAAGCAATGCTACAGATTACACCCAAAACATTAGGAAAAGAAAATAAGAAAAATTTAAGGAGAAAAATTCTCGTCATTTGAGAAACGATACGTTGATATTCTTGAGTTGGAAAAATTTAACCATCTTCTATTTGTGGAGCATTCAAATTGAGCAATGGCCTCACAGATTTTTTTACGTCATGATGAATATTGCTGATTGTTAAATGGGTATATTCACTCGTGAGGTTCTTCCTTCAATTTCTTATGCTTTCAAAATTATTTTGACAGTGTATGATGTGAATATATATATATCTTTCTACTATAATATAAGTGTTCATCAATTGCTTACTATTCACCCTTCAACCAATACGATATAATTCGGTGTTTTATTATTCTAATTTTGTCCTAATCTCACATTTTTGTCCCACAAATTTTCATTAAATTATTAACAAATCAGCTTTTGTGGATTTTTTTTTTTTGTTTTTGAATGTTTAGCTGTATTTTTGACTTGTACTTCCTTTTTTTTTTTTTTTTTTTTTTTTTATGTGGCAAATTTCACCATTTTGTCCTATAAAATAAAATAAAAGATGAAGAAGTCAAATATTGTGGCTCAAAGGATTAATCTAATATAAAAAATTTGTCAAAAATTGATGTCGAAGTAACTCGATAAAACTTGAAAAGTTTTGCTCAACTTCATGTTTCTCTAAGATGCATTTTACGTTGTCCAACTCAAAAATCTGTTGCACCTTATATATTAAGTATTTTTACATAATTCCAGTTGGAGACGATAACCCTATGGGTTACCTAACCATTGGATTTGGTTTCACATAATTTCATGTTATATAACTCAAGTTATGGACAATTTTGTATCATGCGACCGCATGAATCGAGAAGCTGTCTAGGATGTTTTGGTGAGCATTTTAGTAAGTCGAAACATACCGTCGGACTATAAAATTTTGATATGTGGTAGATAAATGAGTATTTTATGTTTCCTAAAAATTTCATATTTTTCGGTGATCGTTTTCTATGTCAAATAAATTTTTGTTACTCCATGACCGAGTGAAGAAATTTTAGTAACACTGCCCCTATTTTAAAAATTTTCTTCACTCGGTCATGGAGTAACAAAAAATGCTTTGACATAAAAAACGATCACTGAACAATACAAAATTTTCAGGGGACATAGAATACTCAGGTAGCTACGACATATCAAAAATTGGTAGTCCGACGGCATGTTTAGGCATACTAAAATGCTTACCGAAACCTCCTACGCAGTTTTTCGGATTCATGCCGTCGACGTGTCGGAATTGCTATTATGAACCAATCAAAAAAGTTTAAGTAGTGTAAATATCTTCTTAAAATTTTGTGGACCTTGGTTTTGTGGTAGTTTTGGTGGATTCCCATGTTTTGGTTACACGTTAATGATATGAACTTGAAAGATTTTGCTAAACTTCATGTTTCTCTAAGGTGCAGTTTCTGTTGTCCAACTCAAAAATCTGCTGCACCTTATATATTAAGTATTTTTACATAATTCCAGTTGGAGACGATAGCGCTATGGGTTACCTAACAATTGGCTTTGTTTTCACATAATTGCATGTTATATAACTCAAGTTATGGACAATTTTAGAAGCTGCGACAACATGAATTGAGAAATCGCCTAGAATGTTTGGTGAGCATTTTAGTAAGTCGAAACTTCATCGTCGGACTATCAAATTTTGATATGTGGTAGATAAATGAGTATTCTATGTTCCTAAAAATTTCATATTTTTCGGTGATCGTTTTCTATGTCAAATAAATTTTTGTTACTCCATGACCGAGTGAAGAAATTTTAGTAACATTGCCCCTATTTTGAAAATTTTCTTCACTCGGTCATGGATTAACAAAAAATTCTTTGACATAGAAAACGATCACCGAACAATACGAAATTTTCAGGGGACATAGAATACTCAGGTAGCTACGACATGTCAAAAATTGGTAGTCCGACGGCATGTTTAGGCATACTAAAATGCTTACCGAAACCTCCTACGCAGATTTTCGGATTCATGCCGTCGACGTGCCGGAATCGCTATTATGAACCAATCAAAAAAGTTTAAGTAGTGTAAATATCTTCTTAAAATTTTGTGGACCTTGGTTTTGTGGTAGTTTTGGTGGATTCCCATGTTTTGGTTACACGTTAATGATGTGAACTTGAAAGATTTTGCTAAACTTCATGTTTCTCTAAGGTGTAGTTTCGTTGTCCAACTCAAAAATCTGCTGCACCTTATATATTAAGTATTTTTATATAATTCCAGTTGGAAACGATAGCCCTATGGGTTACCTAACCATTGGCTTTGGTTTTACATAATTTCATGTTATATAATTCAAGTTATGGACAATTTTGTAAGCTGCGACAACATGAATGCGAGAAACTGCCTTAGGATGTTTGGTGAGCATTTTAGTAAGCGAAACATCTTGTCGGACTATCAAATTTTGAATTCTTGTTTCTATTTGCCTACAATATTAATGCAAATATGTAATTTGTATTTACTAGATTTTTTTGCAAGTTAGGGTTAGATTTTAATTACTTGAATTTATTTATTTATTTGTTGAAATTTTGGTTCTATTTTTGCATATAATATTAATGAGACAAAAATCATGTGTTTGAGGTAGTGATGTAAAGGAAACGGGTGTTGAAAAAAAAAACTTCGCAATTTTTAGAAGGTAGTGTGGACAATGGGTTTAGAGGCTAGATTATGAATATTACTTTAGTGTTCAATTTAAATGTTCAATTTATAACTTTTTGTTCTTTAATTTTGTTTTGTTTTTACTAGAATATGAATATCGGTTAATTTTTTAAGGTTTATATTTTGGCTTTGTTAGCCTACAACTTGGTGTTTCAATTCTTCCAATTTGACCTACCTTGAAATTCATATTTTCTAGTTCAAGTACTTCGCTAGTCTCAACTTAGTAGAAAAATTAGTAACTTTTGCATTTAGGACATAATAACAGTAGTGAAGGTTCTTAATTCACATTTTAGTGTTGTTTTATACAATTTGCACAAGCGCACGCAGTGATATATGTTGATCAATTGTACAGGCACACGTAGTTGGGTATTGTTGTTGATGTTGTTTTTTAGATTATACTTGAATTTTATTTTATTTTTATTTAGATTGAATTGGTAGTGTTGGATATGAACATTTGTGTTGCTTTGTTGATTTTTTAATTTATTGACGAATTGTTGGTAAGTGATCAATTAGGTTAAGAACTTGACTTGTTGGATTATTGAAATAATAATTTTTTATTAGGACTAATCAATAAAAGCATTCACATAACAAGCCTCTTAAATACATGTCTGGAACTCAAAAAAAAAAAAGAAAACGAATGGAAGAAGCATTAATGCAAAGTCAAACCGAAGAAAATTGATAAGTACTTTAGTAGCAACGGAAAGATAGAGAGTGAATAATCAGTTGAAAATTTGGTAATTGAAGAACAAGAGAATCAAAATGACAATGAACATGATCAATTCGTGAATCAGAACAACGAACAAGAAAGATTGAATGGATTGGCTATGTTGTCAATTGAAAAAAATGGTTGAACAACTTGATTATGCAAACTTAATTAATATTTTTGCCTCAAAAGCGTGAAGACGAGATGTATTTAAGTAATTATAAAATATTTTTGTAACGACCATGGACTTTTCCTACTGGTGCCTTTCGCTCAGGGGCTATTACGTAAATCGTTAACTTAAGTCTTTGTCATCTGAAGGTTGAGCTCCAAACTGGATTTCTTTCGTGTCACCAGCGATTCGAACCATTGACACCCTATTAAGGGAAACTTAAATAGAATACTGGTACTAATTGGACAAGTTTTTTGTAACGACCACGGACTTTCTCCTACAGGCCTTTCACCTAGGTGCTATTCTGCGTCGTTAACTTACGTATTGTTCACTGGAGGTTGGGCTCCAAACTATATTTCTTTCGCATCCCCACCGATTCGATAAGTCAATTTACCTACCCTTTTCAAAATTTCAAAGGGTCCCACAAAACGAGGACTCAACTTTCCTTTCATCCTGAATCTTATTACACCCTTCATAGGTGCTCTCTGAGCCTTTTGCCCGGTGGCTATTACGTGCACCGTTAACTTACGTATTGTCCACTGGAGGTTGAACTTCAAACTGAATTTCTTTCGCATCCCTAACGATTTAAACCCTTGACCTCTCCCCTTAAAGGAAACTTAAGTGAAATGCTGGTACCAATTGGGAAAGTTTGGAGCCCAACTTCCAATAGACAATACGTAAGTTAATGGCACACAGAATAGCTCCTGGGCAAAAGGTCTGTAGGAGAAAGTCCGTGGTCGTTATATTTTTAGTCTTATTATTTGATTAAAATATAAATATTTTGGATATTACAATATATTTACTAGTTTATTGTTGGGTTTAAGTTTATAAATTTTGTACGATAAATTTTTATGAAAAAAAATAAAAATTAAATGCACCATAGAATATAAAGACCTAAATTTATAATTTGTTTGAGATCTGAAAAACTCAAAGTCCGACACTGAGTATACACAGTACTAAACACATACACACATAATTCACGAATTCTACAGCAAGTTAGATTACATCTTGAACTAGATCCCCTATGCAATATATATTGCGCATATAGTGTTTGTAATGAATATGTTAAAAATTAATGTGGAAATTGCCTATATGTCGCATGTAGATGACTTATTTCAAATTAGGTCAAAATACTTTTTAAAATTACCCATGTAATTCATACTCGTCATTCATATTTCATATTAAGCCATACTCTTCATTTATGTTCCATATTAGTCTCAAAATTACCCATGTAATCTATATTTAAACATCATAACAGCAACGCATGTGGCCACCACATTCTCCAGTATCTCTCCTTCGACTATTGCACATCGTTGCCAGCATTTCATTACTCGTTGCTTGCCACCCAAACATTTTCCACTATTTTTTTGTGAGTAATAATAGTGGATTCACAATTTTTTCTGCTAGTGCAACCATTAAATATTTATTTTGAATGTGTGTTTGTTTGGTGGAGTTTAAAAGTAGTTTTAGTTTAGAGATTTGAAAAAAGTTAGTGAAATGTATAGTTGAAAAGTTGATAAAATTTGTGGGTCCCCTTGAAATATGTGGTTAAAAATAAGTTTGAAAAAAAATAGAGTTAATAAACATGGTCAACATGATATAATGTAACGAAAACTAGTGTACAATATTAAAAGTAAAACAACATCAAGCATTTTTCATAAAATAGTATTATAGAGAACAACATCTTAATAAAATAATATCATAATAAAATAATATCATCTTTGAATTAGCATTTTTGTAATTGAAGGGACACGTTGGTCTTTTAACACTGAAAATGAAACTACAATTTAAGCCTTGTTCGGTAGAGTTTTTTTGGAAAAAATAAGGTTTTTTTTGTTACTTTTTGACTTTTCAAATTTTTTTTTGGGTGTAAAATGGGTTGAAAAGTCAAAAATCAGAAGAAACAAATATATTTTTTTTGGAGAAAAAACTCTACCGGACATGACCTTATATTTCCTATACCACAATTTAATTGTATTTAAAGTCATCAATCTTTGTTCATTGTAATATTTATGTTTTTAGCATCTTTCATCGCATTCTTGTCATCATTCTTCTATTAATTATCATATCTTGTCTTTAATAATAGTTCTTGTCCAAAAAGTCCGTCTAGAGTGCGTGAAAAAGCGACTTATTTGTCCATCATACTTTTAAAAAGAATAAATAAAAAGTACAACAAAATATTTTCTCTCATTTCAACACACGAAAAATAAAATATTTTGACATAAAACTGTTATCAAGAACGAGATGTGGTAATTAATTGAATGTTGAGAATAAGAAGTCGAAAAAAAAAGTTAAGGACATAAATACTACAATAAATAAATGTTGAATACCTTAAATTTAATTAGAATGTGGTATAATAAATAAAAATTGTAGTACCAATATAACAACTCAATTTTAATTAAATTAAATTTAGAACATATGAATTAAATGTCCATAAACACATATTTTTTCAAAATTAATTATAGTGATAATTTTGTTACATGATTTTCTATTAAAATTTCATAATTACTTTTTAACATTTTAAACTCTAAAAATAACAAATATAACACTTATTTTTATAAGATACATAATAAATATAATAAATATAACAACAAGTGCTACAAAAATAAAAATATTATTTTTAAAATAAAAAAAATAGATAATATTTTCTAAATTATTTTATATTTTGTGACTAACAGTGACACTATCCATAATTATATGTATCATTCTTGGAAAAGGTTAGGCATATTTCCCTTTCAAGAGAAAGCCCGCGTTGGGTCCAAAATGTTTTTGTCTATTATACGGATCTTGAACTGACCTTTAATAATAAAATACGGGCCCATCACCAGTGGTCCAAATGTACTACAGACTGCCAAGTGTCAAGTGCGCATGTCAGAAATTTCAAAGCTATGTGGGGGCCACGTGGCCATTAAATTTGAACAAAAGCGAATAAAACTGTCGATATCAGTCAGAGCATATTCAAGAGCCACATTCTAAAAGAGTAAATATATTCTCACCTTAATTTTTTTTTTTTAATTACACTAAAATCTTCATTTTTTTTTTCTTTGTTTCACCTGTATACTTAGAATTTTTTTTCGTCATATTTTTACCATCAACACTCTATTAATTAATACTTCTTGTTCCTAATAATAATTTTTACTCAAAAAATCCGTTAGAAAAACATAGAAAAACTTGTTGCCACTCAATTTTTAAACTAGTATACCGCTTCAGTACGGTAAAATCTGACTGTGGAAATTTATTTGTTGAATAATACTGAGGAGGAAAAAAATTATGAAGGAAATTTGAAGAACATGGTGAAGAGAAGAATTGAGAAAGAGAGATTTGAAAAGAGAGCGATTTTTTTTTAGAAGATAGGCGTATACACTGATTTTGTTTGAATAGAGGTAAAAACCTTCCTCATAGTCGGTGATTAACAATACACACACACACACAAATACAATGTATATTTACCATTCATTTCAAACCACGCTAACAAAATATTTGACTAGAAACCATCATCATGGGATTGACGTGCTATTTAAAAGAAGATTGAAGATAATAATTCGACAAAAAATTTGGGACATAGATGCAAAATGAACAAAAATGAGAATTTTTGTGATAGTATCTATATCAGTTCTAAAAAGTCCAACTAGGTGCGAGACATGGAGGCGTCTCGCTTAGGCCATAGACGTGCAATTAAATGGTTTATTGTGTTTTTTGTGCGCCTAGACACACATTTGTTTTATTTTTTAATAGTTAAAATAATATTAAAAATAAGAGAACATTTTTCACGCTAAGTCTAGGCATAAAAAATTTAAAACTCGACATCCACATCTAACCACGCATTAGAACACTGGCACTATAACCTTATCGAATAATTGAAATTACAGATTTATCCTCTCCAATCATTTGTTTATATTTTTCAAATTTATTTAACTTTTTTATTTTGAGCTAAAATATAAAAAATCAAGTTTATGTTAAATTACAAAATATTATTTACTTTACATATAACAACTTAATAAAGAAGATTAAATAGTACTTATTACTATCCAATAAATCAGAGGAATGTTCTACTCCCATAGTGGAGAGTAGTGGGCGCCACCGGACACGTGTCCGGTGGCGTGGACAATCAAAAAGTCTTGACATTAAACTACTCCCCACCATGGGGAGTAGATCATTCTCATAAATCGAATGCGCCAAAAGTCTGTTGGACTTGAAGTAGACATCAACGGGCAAGAAATTAAATTAATTGTTTTATTTCTTAAATGTCTCTTTTCTTAACTAGTATTCATTCAAGGCAGAATTATATATTTATTTTTATGTTTTCAAAAGACAATTGTCTTGAAATGTTTATTTAGATTAAAATTAATTTGAATACGGTAGTACGATCTTACAAACGGAACAAAGTTTACAAAACAAACAAATGCAACAAAGTAATATCAAATAGAAATCATTTTAATATTTTTCTTGGACTCACTCCATTTGTGCAAGTTGTTAATGCAAATTGGACAAAATAGAGAATACTATTTTAACTTTATTGTTTTTGTAACATATTTGGTAGTGTTGTATGTTAGAAAATTATAGAGAATCTGATAATTTAAATAAACTTCAATGCATAAAAATGCTATCTTTTAAGAAATGTTTTTCTATATACGGTACACTATATTTATTAAATAGATAAATTGAATTAAAATTTAACTAATATATGGATATTATTTTAAAAAAAATTTGAATAGTCTTCAATTTTATTTCTCGTCCGAATTTTTTTTAAATAAAATGCAGAGTTGGATTTAAATTTTTTGAGTTACTTTTTTCAGAAGTTTGTCTAAATTTGTAGCGCGACTTCATAGGCATCGATTATATTTTTTTATGTGTCACATCAATTAGACGAAGTCTTCGTCAGCATGCATTAGAGAGAGTTTTTTTATAATTCCGTCTACATGTACTTATGTGACATATTTAAAAATTAATAGACAGAGAGAACGATAATTTTTACAAGAAGTTCATACATTTTTTTTAAGTGTCGTATAGAATATATGTTGCACTTATGTCTCAATCTTTTAAAAATTGTGCACCCATGTTTTATTTGAACATTTAATGGCAATGAGACACGCACATTATGTTGAAGTGAAAGGATAAAATTGACCAATTTTTTAATAAATTTTTTTTTTAGAAATTCAAATAACATAAATTTCTTCAACATTCATAGAACATATCTCTTTACTTCAACCAATTTTCGACGTTTATGCAAGTGTCACGTGGTCATGTAATATTTTCTATTGGTTTTAAAAGGTTAGAAACACAAGTAATATACTTCAAACGATTGAGACCGTCGGTAGAATTTACCCATAAAAAAGTGTAACAAAGTAATAAATTGTAAAAAATAGGATTAATTACACTAGTGGTCTCTATTCTTTTAAATTTATAATAATATCATTTCTATTTATTCGTATAGATGGTTCCTAAATTACTTTTTTGACAAAATTGCCTATGATTTAAATAAATTTAAATAATAGAAAATGAAAAAATAATGAAAAAATTACAATTGAGACCCTAACTTTTTCAAACGTATAAATAAATCATAAATCTTTTTATTTTTATTTTTATAGATTTCACTTAAAATACTAAAAATATAGGTCATGAAGTTCCAAAATATCTAATTATGTTCACTGCCAACACTAACACCACCAATGTTAAAATTCTAGGAAAAGATTATTGGAGACTTATAGAAGACCCTAACGTCGGACTTGTAATATTCTCCGGCGGCCTCGATCTCTCCAAACTAATTTCCACCATCCCTTCCAAGACTCCCTCTTCTTATTATTTGCCTCTCCTTCCCGAAAATCTTCAATTCTCCGTGATTATCGAAATACCTTAAATCATGAAATCCCAATTTCGACTCTGAAATCACCTTCAATCTTCCGGCTCAGTAGCGCATCTCCATTCGCGGATCCGGTGGAATCTTCTTTGACAATGACAACGACTCAAGGCAACTTGAGAGAGAGGAGAAGATGATGGGTGGGTGGGTGGGTGGGTGGGTGGGTGGGGTGGGGTGGGGTGGGTGATTTTTTTTTTTTTAAAATAATAGAATATAATAAACTATTTTGTCTTTGTTAATTTGGTCAAATTTAAATTACATGTATAATTTTTTTGTCAATTAACGGACTACTGAATGAAATGTGTAGAGACTCCGAATGTTATTTCGGTGAATATAATTAAAAGTTTTGGAACTTCATGACACATTTTTTATTATTTTAAGTGAAAATCTGTAAAAAAATAAAAAAAAGTTTAGGATTTAGTTGTAATTTTGAAAATGTTAAGAGTCTCAATTGAAAATTTTCATTATTTTTTTTTTCTATCATTTTAATTTATTTAAGTCAAGGGCAAAATTATCAAAAAAATTATTTGAGGACTATCTGTATGAATAAATAGAAGGATGATGATGATGGAGGCCCTTAAAAAATTGAATTAGAATGATATTATTACAAACCGAAAAAAAAACATAGTGTAATTAACCCTAATAAATATAAAAAAGGATAATAAACTAATGGGATGGATACACCAAATTTAGCTAGTCACAACAACATCGAAATACATATTAGTGTTAATGTTTTAAAAATTGTAAAGTGTAGCTAAGCGTGGTGGACAAATTTCAAACTTTTCAAGTTTAGATGTCAAACATGGTTAGGTGTGAAGGTGGTGATTCACTTTGGCGGGATATTTAGAAAAGATTAGGTAGTATTCTCTCAAGTTTGAGTTTTGTGTTTTAAGTTTTAATTCATTTTGTGTTTTGTGTTTTGAGTGCTTTTGTTTTGAGATTTTGAAAACGCGTGCTTTTTGAAATTTTCGAAAATTATTTTAAAAATGTAAAATTCAAAAATCGCTTACTTAATTTTTTTTTTAAAATTTGGACTTACTTGGAATTAAAAATAATTAATAATTAAAAATAATTTAAACTTGGAATTAAAAATATTTTTAAAAATAATTTAAAAATATAATTTAAAATATTTAAATACAATTAAAAACAATTAAAAATATAATTAAAAACATTTAAATATAATTAAAAAATAATTTAAAACATTTAATTACTGGAATTAAAAATATTTTAAAAACATTAAAAATAATTAAAAACAATTTAAACTTGGAATTAAAAACATTTACAAACAATAAAAAATATTTAAACACAATTAAAAACAATTTAAACTTGGAATTAAAAACATTTAAACACAATTAAAAAAATTTAATTATAGAATTAAAAACATTTAAAACCATTAAAACAATTCAAAAACTTGGAACGGAGAGGGGAATTGAACTACTAACCTCCATGGGTTGAAAATGCGCTTCTGGCCACTTTAGAAAGAAACTGCATGTTATAAAAAAAACGCAAAAATTGGTTAAATCATCATTATTTTGTCCAGAGTAAAAAAAAAAAAAAAAAAAAAAAGCCGCATTGAATAATCGAAACTTAGACCTCCTAATTGCAAAACACGCATTTTGTCATTTTAGAAAATGTCATTCTTTTGTACAGAAAACACGAAAATGACTATTTTGCCGTTTTCCATTTCTTTTTTATTTTTGTTGCAGGTATTAAAAAATTGTTTTCAAAATTGGTCAAATAAACGCGTTTTTACTATTTTAAAAAATAGGAAAAGAAAAATAAGTTAAAAACAACGAAGTGAACATGCCCTAAGTGGATGATAGATTAGTAAAACAAAGCTTTGTCATTATTCAATTGTCAGTGTAAGAGTGAAGACTCTCACTCTCTCTCTCTCTCTCTCTCTCTCTCACACACACACACACACACACACTTACTCTCTCTCTACAATCCCTTCAAAAAGAATACCAATCACTTCAAAAAGTATACCATAACACCATTGACAATGAGAGAGAGATAAATAAGTGCTGAAAAAGATGATAACTGAAAAAGAAAAGCAAATGTAATCAAACCCCAACTCTTCACGCTCTCTGATATTGATCTCGTCTTTTTTTCAAATCAAACATTTTCGGTTTTTCCATAACACATGCATATAAAATAATACTATATATATAAATATTTTATACAAGAATAGTTTATATTGAAGTAACTTTTTTGGTGGGATTGATTGGAGTTACGGAGGCGAAGAGAAAGTTACAGCGAATTTAACCCAGGTCAGTGATTGTTCAAGCGTTATTAATTAATTAATTAATTTTTGTCCACGCATTTTTGAATTTGAAACTGTAATTATTTTAATCGGAATATATATATATATAAGATATATATTTTTTGTGATCTCTGTTGTTTGGAAATTATTTCAATTTTGGTGAGATTAAGGGCTTGAAAGTACAGTGATTTTGCAGGGTTATAATGTGAATGAATTTTGATTGGGTAAGCTTAGATCTGTTTGATTAGGTAAGTTACAGTAAATTATTATTTATTAAAGGTAAATGTAAATTATCTTAGAACGATGTTAAACTGTTTTTATCACAATTTTAGTCGTGTTTGCTTGGTGGCTAACATTTTTCGAGAAAAAAAGAACTTGTTCTGAATCTTGCTTAAACTTTGGATTTATGTTTCAACCATGGTCCTTTACCGAGTTAGAAGTTTTGAAATTCAGTAAATTTGAATTTCATATGTTTTTTTTTTTTTTTTTTTTTGCTTTGAAATGAAATAACTCGTATTTGGTGGCAATGGAGCATTTGCGAGATGTCACTATTCTCATGTTGAAGCTTTAGTTCACTCCCATCCCACACACACACAAAAGCTTAAAATGTAAAGGTTGTCTGAACATTTAAGTACTTGTACCGTGCCTTGTCAAGCACTTCACTTAATTAGTGTCTTGTTTATTAATCAACTAAGTTACTATATAGCAAAATTGAAAGATAATACAGAAGTAAAAGTATGGAGCTTTGACAAGAGATCTACATAAATTATCTAAAGTAGAGATAATTTATATAAATTATCAATAATATCAAGAGAATTTCTTTTGGCTTTATCTCCTAGTTCTTATGTTGTCAATGTCATTGTGATCCTTGCATTAGGATTAGGGTGTACGGTAAGAAATCTACTGTTCATGAGATTGCATGTTCACGTTACATGTTCGTGTTGGTATCTGTAATTTTATACGCATGATGCATGATGTATCTTTTCCATTTGATAGACTCTTTATACATGTTTGATCTGCACCAAAAATGAACCGTTTAAGATATCTTGTCCAATATTATATGCTTCATGGTGTTTTATACAAGATGAATATGCAAATATTAATACACTCTAATATCCCACAATAACGGAAATATTTTATCGATTACTTTTATCCTTTCATACAACATATCTTTTGATGAATCAACTGGAAATTAAGTATTTAGATTCTACAGAATGTATTACTTTCTACATCTCCATCATCAAGCCAAACTCGGAAATGTTGACCCTTATTTACTTTTCAGATCAACTGTGGTCTTTAGCACTTTTGACTTAAGACTTTGCATTATAGTAGGTAAAGAGATGGATCGTTGAGATGGAACACTATATCACTAACAATTGTCGTGAAAGGAGCACTCATTAGTGTATTGATACCAATCAGACTTACTCATGGCATCTGCTGGCCTAGGACATGGAGGAGCTGGCAGTTCAAGATCTGCTAATGGCTTCACGGGCTCATCTAGTTCAGTTGACTGGCTTGGAAAAGAAATGCTTGAAATGAGATTAAGTGACAGAGTGGACCCTGATGACGATGGGGTGAGCTCCCGAGTATGTTTGGTATTATGAATTGAGTCACTTACCTCTTATTGCAACTGGGGTAGCTATTAAGTAGCTATTGCAACATCTAGCTTTTATGCTAAGCTGAGAATTTTAGACTTGTGATGGAGTATTCTGGTCATTTGCCTGCACGTGTAGTTTATGATATACTCATTCTTTTTATTTCACTTGCATGGAAATGTCCTTTGTGATGCAGGACAGTGAGCCTGACATAATTGATGGGGTGGGTGCTGAAACGGGACATGTCATAAGGATCACTCTTGGTGGAAGAACTGGTCAATCTAAACAGGTTGGTGGAGATTAATCTATAGAAGTACCATTTCACAGGGTAAGCAGGACTTTGATTTTGATTTCTGTTGCAATGCATCTCTCTTTGGGCCGACAGGTAGTCAGTTACATAGCAGAACATGTTATTGGAACCGGTTCTTTTGGAGTAGTTTTCCAAGTATGTATTATTGATTTGAAATTAAACATTTTAATGCAAATTAACTGGTGCATATTGCTGTTGTTCCATTTTGTTACGATGATTCAAAATACTGCTCATAACAGGCAAAATGCAGAGAGACTGGAGAAATTGTTGCTATCAAGAAGGTTCTTCAGGACAAGCGCTACAAGAATAGGGAATTGCAGATTATGCAAATGTTGGACCATCCCAATATTGTGGCCCTAAAACATTCGTTTTTTTCAACCACGGACAAGGAAGAGCTATACCAGAATCTTGTTCTTGAATATGTTCCTGAAACTGTCAATCGTATTGCAAGGCAATACAACAAGATGAACCAGCGGATGCCATTGATTTATGTCAAACTTTATACCTACCAGGCACGTAGTGGGTAGTGATTGTGTTATTTTATTTGCTTTTGAATAATTTTTCGTTTTTAGATGGTCATATAAGTTTCAGTTTCCCCCCTCTTCTGGGGAAAATTAGTGTACTACATGTGAGATGTTATTTCTCTTTTGCAATGTATCAGTGAGATTATTGGCTTCTCCAAATGACATATAGTAGTGCCATGGTTTCTTTATTCACTCAAGTCCAGGAGATCTAGATTAATGCAATGCCTGTCTATTTTTATGCTTTCAACTAATAAACATTAAGTACCTCAGGGCTCAGGTCATAGTCTCTCTCTGTGCTTGGCGATGCTTGTGCATGTGGGTCTGATGCATGCATATGCTGGTATAGAGTATGAGACACATTGGTCATCAAGAATCTCTGTCTGGATCACATCAAATTCTGATGCTACCATCTATCATATTTATTTCCGGTATAGAGGCCTTAAACCAAACTTGAGTGCATTATACTTCTGGTTTTTGACCCTTGCTTATTCTGGCTACACACTTCCGGGGCAATCTATTTAACCTTATAATTTTAATATCATGTAACTACATCTTCGTCTGTGATGTTTGATTGGTTACTTTGCCTCTAATGAACTATTGATGATTGATTTTTCTGGCATATATAAATCTGCTTCCATTTTAACTCTCTTTTACGTGAAGTAAGGCTTCTTTTTCCCCTTTTTATTCTTCAGTAAGAACTGTATCTATACCAAGGTGATCAGGAAACCATTATTTTACTGAAATATTTTGCTTAAGGCATATAAGTGTTCTATTATTTTCTAATCAATATTAAATTCTTGAAACTGATTAAAATTAATTGAAATATAAATTCTTGAAACTGATTATTTGATACTAGTTTAGCTTTTTTCATATTTCTATTGGCTTCTCATTTGTCATAGATTCTTTTTCTGGATGCAGATTTGTCGGGCACTTGCTTATATACACAATTCCATTGGTATTTGTCACCGTGACATTAAGCCTCAAAACTTACTTGTAAGAACTTTCACTTTTCATGACTGAGGTTTTGAATTTGCAATAACTCTTCAACTTTGTATTTGTCGATACAAAATCCAATATAGGCGAGCACCTTCACTTTTAAACCAATATCCATAAAGTTCTATTTCCAATTTCCTAGATAGTATAATATTCTCCTAACAGATACCATAGCTGGGACATACTAATTCTTAGAACTGTTACATTAAATCCATTCTGTTGGTGCCAATAATAGTCATTTAAGATGCACCAATGATATGGAACTGGCAAACAACTGTCGTCCTGTTGCTGTAATTAGAGGACTTTATGTTACCAGATGGAAAAACATAATTGCTTGCATTTTTAAGCTATGTTAGGGACACAACGTTATAGGAAAAAAAGCTAGAAGATTTAGTAAAAAATATGCATCCAAAAATTAGCCATGTTACGAGCCACTTCATTGTAAAACAGACTCTTTCCACTTTGCTATCGATATTATTTCTGGTACTTGGAACTGATTTAGACTTATGTAGAGTTCTTTTTTTTTTCCCCCTGGATTTTTCAGTAGTTGAAATTTGTCTGGGAAGTGAGTAATGGGCTACATTGGACTCTTAATAATTATCTACAAGATGGAGAGGAGAAAAATTACAAAGAACCAAAAAGAGCATTTTAGTACATATCTTTATGAACTCAACAGAAAATGTTGATTGACAAAATGAAGATTGTGGATGACTAGAATCGAGGATTGTTTTGGGCTGATATGGAATTATAAAATGTTTTCTAACAGTTGGATATGATAAAATATCTAAAAGAATTGGCTTTTTAATCTTTTAACTGTAAAATGAGATATGTTATTGTGCCTTTGTACGGGAGGCGAGAGTGGTGATTTTTGTGGTCCCAAATAGCCTGTGTTAGTATGATTTTTGGCATTCCCATCATTTTTCTTATCAATGTAAATTTTGTAGAATCTGAAATACTGTTAATTCACATCTAGGTGAATCCGCACACACATCAGCTGAAACTTTGTGATTTTGGAAGTGCAAAAGTATTGGTAAGTCTTTTCATCAACATGGATTATCAATTGTTTGCTGTTGTTTACTTGTTTGATGATTTCATCAGGTGAAAGGAGAACCAAACGTTTCCTACATATGTTCCAGATATTATCGTGCTCCTGAACTCATATTTGGTGCCACTGAATACACAACTGCAATTGATATATGGTCATCTGGTTGTGTAATGGCTGAATTGCTTCTTGGACAGGTTGTTTGATGATCTGAATGTTGAAATTTTTCTACAAAATTTAATTCTAATTTATCTCACTGATCTTCTTATGTAGCCCTTGTTTCCAGGAGAGAGTGGAGTCGATCAACTTGTTGAAATTATAAAGGTGATAGACTGTCATCCCATACCTTAGCACGTCACTTTTGGGACATATGGTCAATGGATAAATTTAAATTTGGTGTTGTACATGCTGCAAATGGAAGTAAATGATTGACAAAATCGAAGATATAAGAAACAGATCCATCAAGTTTAAAGTCTCCATACCAAGCACAAATTAAACATCTCAATGAAACTTCGCCATGTACTAAGTAATGATGTTGATATATGTTAATTTGTGGAAAGAATTTTGCACCAAAAAATAAATTTTGAGTGTATGTTGGGAAATATATGAATAAAAGCAGCTTTAGTATAGAATTATAGGGCACAAGAATGTTAGTTCATGTGCTTGGCTGGATAACATCACCTTTATGACATGTTTGCTAGGAAGGATTTGATACCACAGGACACTATTAAAGAAGAAAAATATTTTAAATTTTTATTGAGTATAATGTTCGGACCGTCCAATACCCAAAAACATGCACTTAATGTCTCAGAGTACTGCTTACTGAATTATGTTTAGGTCAATAGTTTCTAATAATTGTATGCCCATTAATTTTTAATACAGGTTTTAGGAACACCTACCAGGAGGAGATAAAATGCATGAATCCAAACTATACCGAGTTCAAGTTTCCACAGATAAAGCCCCATCCTTGGCACAAGGTTGTTCCTTTAGCTATTTTCTTTGCTCGCTAGAATTATAAATAATTATATGCTGTGAAAGATCAAATATTATTGGAATACTACAGTCCTCTGATGAGCCATAGCTGAAAAACAGAGAGCTCAGCACACGAGTCTTGATTGTTTGGCAATTTGGTGCACTATCATAGAAATGGTTCCATTTGGCTTTTTGACATTAACTTCTTCTTAGGAACAAACTACAAAATGCAAATTAAAGCCTAATTCTAACTTAATTAAACCCTTCTCTCTGTTTCTCCCTTCCCATGGTGATTTTGGATGTTGCATAGGAATTTGAAGTTCAGATGCCAATTTTTCATTTTTCTTGGTTCTGGTTTATGAGTCAAAAACAACAAACTCATTTGTTGACACCTTATCTTTCATCTTTCAGGTCTTCCAGAAGCGCCTGCCTCCAGAAGCAGTGGACCTGGTTTGTCGTTTTTTTCAGTACTCGCCTAATCTCAGATGCACTGCTGTAAGTTCAACTTTCTAGTCTCAAGTAGATAAGCTAAAATTTTGGAACTACAAGTCAATTCACCGTCTATACATTTTATTGCAGTTGGAAGCTTGTGTTCACCCTTTCTTTGATGAACTACGGGACCCAAACACCCGCCTTCCCAATGGTCGTCCTCTTCCTCCACTTTTTAATTTTAAACCTCAAGGTGAGTTTGACTCCACACATGCACCGTTTACCATACTGTCAGTACGGTTGCCTCATTTACTTTGACGTCGGCATTATGAGCCTTCAACAATTTCAAAATAAGAGCATGTTTGGCGAAGCTCTAAAAGTTCACTTATTAGTAAATTTACCTCCAAGTATAAGTAAGCATGCCTAAAAATAGATACTTTTTTCTATTGGTCAAAATTGGAAATAATTAAGTTATTTTACTAAAGGAAAAGTGACTTGTTTTTTAACTACATATTCAAACATGTTTGGAAAGAAGCAGTTATAACTTTTTATTTTTTACGAAGCTTAAGCACACATACTCAAGACAAAAAGAAACAAAAAATGCCCTTCCTGAGCTCCTACTCAACTGTTTTAAAGGGAAGAAGTGGCTCTCTTATGTATGCACGAGGCTATTGTGCTGTTCAGTATCAACATATTGATTTTGAATACCTTGAGCATTTAAATTCCTAGTTCTCTGCTTAATGAAGGACACTGGTTTTTTATTTTCTTATTGTGTCTCTAAACATATAACATGCATGAATGAAGTAGCCGACATGAGTCGTGTTATAATTCTTGTTCTTCAGTCTTCCATATTGTTGTCGCCATTCATTTTCTTCGTAGCTTGAAACAGCTTGACATGTCTTTTCTTCCTCAGAGCTTTCAGGTATCCCTCCTGATATAGTCCATCGGCTTATTCCAGAGCACGCTCGGAGGCAGAATTTATTCATGGCTTTGCACTCCTAGCTACTCGTGACTATATGGGATTTTAACACTTCATGCTTGTTCATAAGCACTGGTTTGGTTTTCATTGCTCCTGTAGAACCCTTTTGACGCTAAAATTTATAATCTGTCCATGAACATTACAAGTGAAGTTTTGGACTATTCTGGAGACGAGAAGAGTTGTAAAGTGTCGATGAGGATGTTTCATAAGAGTGATGTGATCTTGAGATCTATTATCAAGCACGTGTCGGAAATTTGGATCCCTTCTTATGCACATGATTGTAGGATGCTTACGACTAAACTATGAAAACTGAGGATGCTCGTATTGCTACTGAGGATGCTCATATTACTATGTAAAGATTACTTCTTTGTATTGCTAAAGACAGCTCTTTTGGAGTATGTTGAGATATGCTTTTATATGTTCCTTGCAATCTTCTTGAGGTTTCCCCCTTATCCAAGTAATTCATCTTATTTTATTTAAGTACTTGTTTAGGAAAGCTTTTTGTATTTATAAGCAGTGGGTCTTACGAAATCTGTAGATAAAAAGTAGATAAAAGATTGCGACTCTTACGAAATGTGTGGATAAAAATGATATTTAACTAATTTTTAAATGTTTATAGACACTTTCAAACATGAAATTTTATTTATAGAAAAATGTCAAGTTCTCTACAAAAAGGTATAACACATGCAAAATTCGATAAGACTTGAACTTTAAGATTTTATTTGATTCAAATTTGATATTGGATCTTCTTATGTAAAAGTTTAATCTATTAAAGAATAAATACGTGTATATATTTAAATCTCGTGTTCGTGTTCGACGACATTGCGATGAACTTGAATTTCCTACCTAGTTATTGTAAGGGTAAATAATATTCACATTCTCTATTTTTTTAGTATGTAATAATTTCATTTTCATTCAATTTTATTTGTATGTATCATCCCCAATCTTTCAATAAATGTACGCACATGGTCCATTTGGACAATGTTACCCCTGATTTAAATTAATTAAATGGAAAAAAAAATTAAAAAAATTGCATTTGAGGTTATCACCTTTTTAAAAGTATAAATAACTCACAAACCTTTTATTTTCAAAATTTAATAAAAAAGGTCATCTTCCCCAAATTGCCTCACCCTCACCCTCACCCTCACCCGTCCCTTCCCTTCCCGTCCCGTCCCGTCTCGTCCCGTCTCGTTCCAACAAGAACAACCAGGGGAAGAAATCTCCCTAATTGCGTTAAAACCAGTTCAATGTAACTATTTAGGTGATGTCTTTGTTTGAGATGTCACATTTAGATGTGATGAATTTGGAGATGAGGTTGAAAAAATGCTCGGACAAGTTAAGATGCTTCAAACAAAGATAGCTTAATTGGGCTCAAATACGACGAGGCATTCACCTACTAGTGATATACGTAACTATAGTTAATAACTAAAAATATGTGGTTGTGGAAAGTTATCCCATGTCTATTAATAAAATGGCTGCAATGCCGGGGAAGAAAAAGTTTTCTCCGGGAAGAAATGGGCCTCGCACAGAAGGTAAGGCTGTAGAAGGCAGGCATACTAGGTCTGTGAAGCAGGGCTGCCGCAAAATACCAATTTTGTGATGTTAATGAAACAATGTGAGACCATGTATTGATTGATGGCACATGAGTATGCTTGAGTCTTCAATGAACTTGTTGATGCCATAAAATTGAATATTCCAAATTACTTTAATGTTATTAAGCATCAAATGGATTTGGGCACAATAAAAAAGAAAGTTTACTTTTGGGTTTTTATTCTAATTCAATGGGGTTTGTTGCGGAGTGAGGCTCATATTTGAAAATGCATAGAGTATTCTAGTTCTACTTTACCAAGAAGAAGATTCCTCTAATAGTAGAAGAATTATAGCCTTCTTGAAATTACAACCGGGAGGGATCCCTCCCAGTTGTTCCTGTTGGGGCGATTGGGGACGGGGTGAGTGGGACAATTTGGGGAAGATGACCTTTTTTATTTATTTGTTTTTTTTTTCTTTTACTTTTTTAAAAATAAAAGATTTAGAATTTATTTGCACTTTTAAAAAGATTAGACACTTCAAATGTAATTTTTTTCATTTTATTTCCCATTAATTCATTTAAATTAGGGGCAAAATTGTCCAAATAGACTATCTGCGTGAATTTATTAAAAGAATGTGAACAATACCTATAAATAAATTAAAAGAAGATGAAATTGTTATAAATTTGAAAGAATGGATATTCTGGGTTTATCACCGACCGTAGGAAAGGAAAAAAAAAAATTATGTACGTATCTCACTACGTCTTCAATTTTTTCCTTCAAACAAAACTTTCCCCCAATCTTGTCTCTCAAAACGATCATATCCAAACTCTACTCACCGTCTCAATCCATCGTCTTAAAACTATAAATTGAGTTTTCTTCTTTCTTGTTTTGGTTACGATAGAAATTTTTCTTCTTTTTTTTTTTCTAAATTTTTATTGATATTATTTTTGTTGTCGAATTTTTTATTTGAAAACATATCAAATCTCATCGATTAAGTGGTATACTAGTTACCATCTATATCTATATATATATATAAAACAAAAGAGTCATCAAAATTTATTTTCCGCCTAAATGCTTTCCTATTTAGAATTTCTATTTTTTTAGAGTTTCTATAAATGAATTTTTTAATAGATTAAATGTTCATTCTTATCATTGTATTTAATAAATTGCCTCATTTTGTAGTTTTTGAATTAGAATCTCTCCATCTAACTTCTAATTTAGTTATCATTACAAAAACTAACTTAGTTTTGTTATCATTACAAAATTAATTATCCAATGCGTTTTAATTTAATTATCTATATTTAAAATATTTAATTAATTAATCTTATCTTTGTTTTAGTACAAAAAAATGCATGAATTTTTCAATACTAATTAAGATTTAAGATATCGCATTTTCAAGATTATTTTCAAGATTATTATAAAAACAATCAATGCACATTGAAAGAAAAATAAGTCCAAGTCGATATTTTTAAAGTTTTGTTATTATTGAAAAAATTAATTTTCCAATGCATTTTAATTTAATTATCCATATTTTAAATAATTAAATAATTAAATTTCAATGCTAATTAAAATTTAAGAAATCACATTTAAACTATTACATTTAAACTTTTGTCATAGTTTAAATGTGTTATTCAATTTTCATTAATCCTTACTTTATAACTTTTAAAAAAACAAAAAAACAAAAAACAAAAAGTAACATACATAAGAAAATAGCCAAATATGTTTCGAATAGATTGAATGGTTATAGGACTATTAGAATAGTTGTACTTAACTAAAACACTATTATGACACGATTTAAGAGATCATATTTAAAATATTGCATTTTCAAGATTATTATAGAAGACATCAATGCAAAGTGAAAGAAAAATAAGTCAAAATTCATATTTTCAAAGTTTTGTTATGATTGTAAAAATTAATTTTTCAATACGTTTTAAATTTAATTATCTATATTTTAAATATCTAATTAATTTAATATAATTAATTAATTATCTTCGTTTTGGTCAACGATGCATGAGTTTAATACTAATTAAAATTTAGTATTTGGTTAACTTGAAATGAATAAATAATAATTTTATTGAATTAATAATGGGTTGAAAATTATATAAAATACTTAATTTGAATTTTTTACAAAGTAAAAATAAAAATCTCCATAGTCATCTTTCTAATTGACAAATTCTGTTCAATGAATAATAAATAAATAAAAATTAGTCAAATGACTTTTGACGTTAGTTATTATTCTTATTCATTTTAATTTGGAATTTTTAGTTTTTTTATTATTTTGCAATTTAAAAAAAGTTCAAAAATGAAAGTGTTCATTGGTTTTTGTTGTGGATGGTCTTCTACTTTTATGGGAGGAAGTTTTGTAGAAAAAGAAATTGAATATAAATATTGGGTAAAAATATATAATTTTGTGTAATAAGAAAATAGAATAAATAAATTTGTATTAGTAGTGTAGTCAATAAATTTCTAGAAAATTTATTTACGGAGAAGATAGATGAAAGAGAAATTATTTTTTTCGAATGTAGAAGTAATAGTAATTAAAATTTAAAAAAAAAATACATGGATTTTTCAGAAGTGCCGTCAAAATTTTATTTTCCCGCTTAAATACTTTTATATTGAGAATTTCTAATTTTTTTTTTCAATTTCCATAAATGGATTTTTAAATAGTATTAAATGTTCATTCTTAATACGCGTTTAATAATAAAATTCGATTTTGTAGTTTTTCAATTGGAGTCCTCCATCTACCTTCTAATTTAGTTATTATTACAAAAACTAATTTAATTTTGTTATCATTACAAAATTAATTATCCAATGCGTTTTAATTTAATTATCTATATTTAAAATATTTAATTAATTTAATTAATTAATCTTATCTTTATTTTGATACAAAAAAATGCATAGATTTTTTAATACTAATTAAGATTTAAGATATTGCATTTTCAAGATTATTTTATTATTACTAATTAACTTTCATAGATAACTATAAAAATTATTTTTTGTGATTACACCTCCAGTGCCTATGCATCGCACGGATGCAACACTAATTATTGTTATCGAAGACATTTTCAATTGAGTTGTTATGATTATAGAGCACTTGTGTGTTGTCCAATTCAGACAGGTGCCCAACTCTCACATGGGGGGTGGAGTCGGGCATATGCCCGAATCGAACATTATATATAGTATTATCTATGATTGTAATCCCTAAATTGTATTCCAATCCAACGGCCTATATTTCCAATTTCTCCTCCTCAAAGCCAGTCGAAGCTTCTAGAAGCATTTCTATACACGGTAACCCCCTTACCCAACTCCTCTTATCTTCTCCTCTGTTCCACCAAAAGTCTCTCTCTCATCCCTAATTTCTAGGGTTTGAGTTAGAGGTTCTGTTTTCATAGTTTCTCTATACACAGTGATAACAAGGTTTACTGGGTTGTCACTTGTTAGTTCAATTCAGGAGTGAGGCAGAAAATGGCCACTTCAACAGCTCAAATTCACGCTCTCGGAGCCACAAGTCATTTTGCTTCCGGTAGTCAAACCTATGGAAAACCCACTAAAACAGTATTTCTCGGAAAAAATGTTAATAATACGGTGTCTTTTGGACTTAAGTTGAAGAATAAGGATAGATGCAGTTCCCGGCGGAAATTCAGCACTACGCCGTTTCGTGTTGTTGCGGAAAAAGTGGTGGGGATCGACCTGGGGACGACGAATTCTGCGGTGGCAGCGATGGAAGGAGGGAAGCCTACGATTGTTACAAATGCCGAGGGGCAGCGGAAAACGCCGTCTGTAGTAGCGTATACGAAGAATGGGGATAGGCTAGTGGGACAAATTGCGAAGCACCAGTCTGTGGTGAACCCGGAGAATACGTTTTTCTCGGTGAAGAGGTTTATCGGAAGGAAGATGAACGAGGTGGACGAGGAGTCCAAGCAGGTCTCATACCACGTGGTTAGGGATGAGAATGGTAATGTCAAGCTTGAGTGCCCTGCCATTGGGAAACAATTCGCGGCTGAGGAAATCTCAGCTCAGGTATATATACAAGTTGGTTATATATAATTTACTCTTCATTTCATCGATTATTGTAATATTCCTTTCAATTTTTGGTTGTGACCTGAACTGATACGACTAAGCTGTCAATCTGTCAATTTTTCGACTGTGGGTATTTTTTAAATGTAACTTTTTTCGCTGTATAAAGTTGAAGCTTTTGGTTTGGGATTCGTCTTTTGTGTTTTAAGGTCTGGCCGTCTTTGTTTTAGCATGATGTTGCCAGTAGGGAATTTGAGGGCTGTACAATTGGTTGCTTTGCTGTGTGAAGTCATTTATGCGTGTACTGGTTGCTTTGTTTACTTATGTACTGGAATTAGTGTATAGTTGGGAGCTTTTGAATATTACACGTTTCTTTCAAAACAGAATTTCAAAAACTTGAGCTCAATATTTTTTTTACTCCAAAGTTTTGCTTGGGGGGTAAATAGCACAAAACGTCCCTACCTATTGAGGGTATTGTGGAAAACGTCCCTATCTTCTAAATTCTGGCAATTTTACCCTTACCTACTGGATTTCTTGTGCAAAAGGTCCTTCAGTCCAAAATCATAGGGGTAAATTAGTCCAACCACCTTTTTCACATATATATTACTTATTTTAAAATTGGGGGGCTTCCCATGCAATTTCCAAAATTGCACGGCAGGCCCCCGTCCCCAAATCTGCAGAGGAATTCCAGTTTACCCATAAGATGATATTAAGTTCAATCCAAATTAGCTTAAGGAAGAAGCTTCTGATCTTCGCCAAATCTTCGATTGATCGAATAAAATTCCATTTTTTCTATATACAAACAGTTTCAAATCATACCATCATGGAACTCCCAAGCAAATTCCCGACTATAATCTTCTAAAATTCATCTCCTCCGAATCCTTTTGCACTCCATCTTTTATGGAATCCTTTTGCATACAACACTCGATGAAATTCTTGAAATATTCGACGCATTTTCGGCAAGCATGGCGGTTCGCCAAAGCATATAGGCGCGCACATAAGTGTGGCCACGATCGGTCTTCGCTGCCCCTCCGGTAAGTATGGAAAATGACCCGTATACAGTTCCAAAGAGAGTCAAACCCAAGCTCCATATTTCGAAAACTTAAAAAGTCTTAAACAAATAAATGGTGAGTCCATGTGCAAATTTCCCTTGTTTGCGGATGCCAGCAGAGACACCCTCGCGCTATGACTATCCTCGCCAGGTTTACATTTACACACACCGATGCTTTGTGGCCCCGCTGTATCAATCTTCTTCTCCAATTTCTTTCACTCCTCAATCACACATGCGGTGTAAGCGATCTTAGGTATAAGCGAAAAGGGTGTTTTGCTCTATTGATTCTATGGGCTCACCCCACCGTTGAACCCCGCTCCTCTCTCACTCCCAAATGTCTTCATCTCACTCCAAACGCAAACTTGAAGACTACGCCGATGAATTCTTTTCCATAAGCCCTTGTCGATCGCCGCCAGGATGAGAAAGGACCAAACCGCCTCCTTCTTCCTCCAATTCACCCCTCTCGTACGCCCCCGATCATCACTCATCGAGTCAACCAGCTCCCTCACTCGCCTACAATTCTTTGTCCGTATGCTCTCCGAAAGAACCCTTGTCCTTCAAGCCGACTACACCGACACCATCTCCGAAAGAAGTAATATATATGTGAAGCCATATTAAGTTTTTTAAATTTGCGGAGTTAAGTGATGGTAACTTGATTTTCAGAAACTGTTTGTATATAGAAAAAACGGAATTTTATTCGATCAATCAGCATTTGGCGAAGATCATAAGCTTCTTCCTTAAGCTAATTTGGATTGAACTTAATATCATCTTATGGGTAAACTGGAATTCCTCTGCAGATTTGGGGACGGGGGCCTGCCGTGCAATTTTGAAAATTGCATGGGAAGCCCCCAATTTTAAAAGAAGTAATATATATGTGAAAAAAGTGGTTGGACTAATTTACCCCTATGATTTTGGACTGAAGGACCTTTTGCGCAAGAAATCCAGTAGGTAAGGGTAAAATTGCCAAAATTTAGAAGGTAGGGACGTTTTCCACAATACCCTCAATAGGTAGGGACGTTTTGTGCTATTTACCCTTTTTTTTACTCCAAAGTTTTGCTTGGGGTTAGCTAGGTCTAAGTTAAGCTTTTAAGCTGGAATGACTATGAGGAATTTAAAGTTGTTTCTGGTTTTTAATTTTTTATGTTTGCAGAAATGGAAACCCTACATTTACCAACCTATAGTGTTTCTGATTTCTGATTTATTGTGTTTGAAGAAATGAATAGGAAATGCTACATTTACCAAGGGAACAGTAGATCTGGAATAGCCTTGATCTTGACGCGCCAACATGTCTGTAGCTATATCAATAAACCATATTTGAGAAGTTAACCGACCAGTTGTTTTTGATATTTTTCAGTTGACATACCTGCTTTTCTCGCATTTCTCCTCATTTATTTGTCTTGTTCGACATAGTCCACTTATGTGTATTGGATACTGGTTGTTTTGGGCATGAAAGAGGAGTGGATAAGAGTTGAAAGGCATATGATTTAGTCTTTATATGAGGCCCTTCTTTGAGATCAATTATGATTGCACCTTATGGTCTTCCTGCTTTAACTGCCCATCAGTTTGCGTGTATTATTGTCTACTGTGAACGAGGCATCCTGCAATCTGATGAGTTTGTTTATCTCCACAGTTTTATGGCCATTTAAATATGTGAAGTTATCTTATCACATTTTATATTTTATTTTCTGGGATGACAGTGTGAAGTGCTAGAAAGTGTAACATATCATGCTTAATATTAATGTCATCTAATGATCTTCATTTGTGGAGTTTAGGTTTTGAGAAAGCTTGTGGACGATGCATCAAAATTTCTGAACGACAAGGTTACTAAAGCAGTAGTCACAGTTCCTGCTTATTTCAATGATTCTCAGAGGACAGCAACCAAGGATGCTGGTCGGATTGCTGGCTTAGAGGTTCTCCGAATTATAAATGAACCCACGGCTGCGTCATTGGCTTATGGTTTTGAAAAGAAAAGCAATGAAACCATTTTGGTTTTTGACCTTGGAGGTGGCACTTTTGATGTTTCAGGTATAAGGACAGTTTCACTTTTTTATGATTTTACCTTCTAATACACCCTTATGTTTCAGAGTTTGTTCAAAGTTCCCATTATTTCTTTTCATTTAGCTTTTTAAAGTGATGCTCACTTCTTTTCCTGGACCTCTATACCAATTCCCGCTTAAGCACACTAAATTATTTTTTATTATGCTCATTTGTGTAAATACTTACACTGCGTGCATCCCTTGTGTTACTTTATTGAAAATGAACTAGATTCAGACAGAAGTTTTAATTGTAGATTGGCTTCTTTACTCTTGTTTGAGACTAATATGTTATGGAGGCCTGTTACACCTGTCCACATTTGCTGCTTTTTTCAATGGTGGGGTGTGTTTTCAACATCATGCACCTAATATAGAGTTAACGAGTGTTGGTCTCTATTTGCAAAATGTTTTGAGATTTCACAGCTCTGTGTTTCCTGTGTCTTGTACAAACAATTTCTCATGATGTTTTCTTCTATTCCTATGGTTTTAGTTCTTGAGGTAGGTGACGGCGTGTTTGAGGTCTTGTCTACTTCTGGAGATACGCATCTTGGTGGTGATGACTTTGATAAGGTTCACATTCTTTGTTGCAGTAATTTAATGTCCTTTTAACTTATTTTATTGAGCTATGCCCTTCCTGAAACTTCTAATTGTTTGTTTCTTGATTTACTCTAGTATTTGGCTATGCATTCACATTTTATGTATTTTGTCCAGAGAATTGTTGACTGGCTCGCTTTAAATTTCAAGAAGGATGAAGGAATAGATCTTCTGAAGGACAAACAAGCTCTTCAGCGTCTGACTGAGACGGCAGAAAAAGCTAAAATGGAATTGTCATCGTTAACACAGGCTAATATCAGGCATGTTTACTTTATTGTAACTATTATTGAGAACTTATTTCATGTAGATGCTAACCATCCCTTTTTGCACTTCCTCAGCTTGCCTTTCATCACTGCCACCGCAGATGGTCCCAAACATATTGAGACGACCCTTACACGAGCTAAATTCGAGGAACTGTGCTCGGATTTACTTGATAGGTATTGGGAGCTGGAGTCAATTTTAAGCTCCTTCAAAACCACTCCCGTTTTTTTCACACTGCTTAATTGGAAGTATTATGTTTTTCATAGGCTCAAAACACCTGTCCAAAATTCCTTGAGAGATGCGAAGCTCTCCTTCAGTGATATAGATGAGGTCATCCTCGTTGGGGGTTCGACGCGTATTCCAGCTGTTCAGGAACTTGTTAAGAAAGTGACTGGAAAAGACCCCAATGTAACAGTCAATCCTGATGAAGTTGTTGCCCTTGGAGCTGCTGTTCAGGTTGGTCCTATACCCTTTTTATCTTTTCTGAAAATCTACACTTATAGTTCAGATTGATTATGATATCTTTCTTTCCTGAGTCATTTTTTACTTGCTTAGGCTGGCGTTTTGGCTGGAGATGTTAGTGATATTGTACTCCTGGATGTGATACCGCTATCTTTGGGGCTGGAAACTCTTGGCGGCGTGATGACAAAGATTATTCCAAGAAATACAACATTGCCCACTTCAAAATCAGAAGTGTTCTCAACAGCTGCTGATGGTCAGACAAGCGTTGAAATTAATGTCCTTCAAGGTGAGAGAGAGTTTGTCAGGGACAACAAATCTTTGGGCAGCTTCCGTCTTGATGGAATCCCACCAGCCCCACGTGGAGTTCCTCAAATTGAAGTCAAATTCGATATTGATGCAAATGGCATCCTTTCGGTCGCTGCCATAGACAAAGGAACTGGGAAGAAACAAGATATCACCATTACTGGTGCTAGCACATTGCCTAGTGATGAGGTACGAGTTTGTGATGTACTGTTTTAACAAACATAAACTGTGGCGCACTGCATTCATTTAGAGATTTAGCAGCCAGAAGCTCACAGGTTATGCTGAGGAAGCCACTCACTGGGAGTAGTTGTAGCAGGCACTATTTCTTTAACAGGGATTTGCATTACCTTTCTAATTAGATCTCTCTTGTAGATTAATACTGAGTTTTGCATTTCTTGCATTCTCAGGTTGATAGAATGATTAAAGAAGCTGAAAGGTTTGCCAATGAAGACAAAGAGAAGAGAGATGCTATAGATACCAAGAATCAGGCTGATTCAGTTGTCTACCAGACAGAAAAGCAGATTAAGGAACTTGGGGATAAGGTTCCTGCCCGGTAAGAGAGAAGGTCGAGGCAAAACTTGGGGAACTTAAAGATGCTATCTCTGGAGGCTCAACCCAAGCCACAAAGGACGCAATGGTTGCTCTCAATCAGGAAGTGATGCAGCTTGGCCAGTCACTGTACAACCAACCTGGTGCAGCACCTAATACTGGCCCAGCACCTGGTGATGGGGCTGGCTCTTCGGAGTCATCAGAAAAGGGTCCTGAAGGAGACGTCATTGATGCTGATTTCACTGACTGCAAGTGAGGCAGCATGGGAAATCGATACAGAGCATACTTGCCTTTTTTTGTTTTGAATTTTTTCTTAAAATGCGCATAAGGATTTTTTTTTCCAGAATTGAGCACACTAGGACTAGGGGTTTGAGAAAGTTTATACGTGAAGTAAGAGTGTTCAACTAGATGTACTTACATTTATAAGCAAAACTAGATATTTTCACCCTCAATATTGTATTTGTCATCATTTAAGGATGTATTTTACAGTTTATCACGGGTAACTTGCTTGCCCAGTTCATTTGATACGAGTTCAATTGTTATTCTCTTCTTTGCTGAAGAAATGAGTGCTGCGGCTGGTTTGTGGGTGAAGTGCACAAAAAGGATGTTCTTTACTTTTTCTCTTCTTTCCTTGGTTTTTTAAAGTTATTAATCTGAACTTCTCTATCTTTATTTTTATTGCAAGTTTACATCCTTTGAAATGACAAAATAATCATGTATGCTTTACAATTTATGTTCATGTACGACTGCATCTAAAGCCCACCTTAGAAAGCGAGGATATGCATTTAGATGATCCTTCTATGTGCACGAATTTTACAGTGTCCAATAACGCTAGTGAAATTTAATTCTCAGCTATTTAATGAATGTGTATGTAAATGCTTAGCCAGTATTGTTATTATTGTCTTCTCTGTTCAACTGTCTCCAGCTATTATGCTATCCCATGCCTTCATCCCACTGGCGCCATTCCGGGGGCTCAAGAAAACAGGACTCGTGGCAATACTCCCTGTTCTGTCCATTATTCTTCTGTCTGAACCAGGACTGCACTCTTCATAATGCATGCATTTGGTACAACACTCGCTCCTCGGTTCGGCCTTGAAGAAGAGTGGTAGAACTGAGGAGCATGGTCAATTTCGTACCTTACTCCCTCAGCCCGGCCTATAGACCTGACTGAAAAGAGCCTATCAGGTACACCATTTCTGCTGGGATCAACCGGTAGTTTGGGGTATTGGTAGCTGGGGCTGTGAGGTTGTCTATAATTATGGTAATTTCTGTGGGATGTTGATGAACGTGATTGCTGTTATGTTGTTGAACATTTAGGCAGCATATATTAGGTGAGCTTCTCACTTTGTGCATATTGCTTCTGCCATTATGGAAATTGCCCCAAATCATTGTTTCACTGTTTATTGTTTCTGCAGTGTAGCTCTCTGGTGATCTTGGGGACGAGCATGCCGAGGACACAAGGGAACCGTGCTGTGGAATGTTGATGGTCGGATGTTGTCTTCTGCCAGCTGATTTTGTCCGAATTATGCCATTGACGGCATCAATATACCGCTGCTCAAGGGCATGGGGTTCCATAGTGCCTATCTGGTTCTCCATTACAACAGGGGCCACGGGGAACAGGAAGGCTCGGAGTCTTGGGAATTTTGCACTTCCATGGCGATCACACTCATTGAACATGTGGCGTAGATCTTCATCAGATTTTACGGAGACCAGGGCATCGAGTTCCTCGGGCACCAGTTGATACTTGAGGATCATCTCTCCATCAATCAAGTATGTGAGCTTCTTCATAAGTTCTGTACACAATCATAGCACAACACAGATTCCTCAATGATCTGAAAATTTCTCATTTTGTTTAGGAAAGATTTTATTTTAGGCAAACAAATGAGGCCTAAATTTGCAGTCACAGATTTTCTTGAACGTGTTGCTAAATTTTCATCTTTGAAAAAAACCCTCAATTCAGGAAAAGTTCCCATTATAATTTCATAAAGAATCCACAACTTTTTATTACAATATTATGAACAATGCCATAAAACAATTCAAATCAATGGATTCATTCAAGAGAAATGAGAGCTGACTCATGAATTCCATACAGGGAAAACATTGTGTCATACCTTGGAAAGCAATGTCTCGAGGCACGGAAACTACACGGGTCTCGCCACCAACGTACTTAAGGTGGCCGTCGGCTGGCCTGGGAAGAATTTTGCCGCCATGGCTACATTAAGAATTTCAACCGATTCCTAGGTGAACTGGGATCGAATTCGTGCAGAACCACAAGAAAGAGTTCCTCTACATTGATACCTTGTGTTGACATGTTGAGAAATTGAGAACGTCTAGTTTCAAGAAAGGTACGAGAAAAACATGCAAGAAAGGAAGTTTTAGGGTGGATGAGAATGTGGATGATGGTTTTGATTGTTTGGGAATTGTTGGATTTGGAGGAGGATTTTAGATGCTATTTAAAGACAGAAAAAATGGATTAAGTTCATTCAATTCCATATCTACATAAACCACAGATTTATCTCTCACATTTGACCAATATAGACTGAATATTCCTTCTTCTTATTTCCTGTGGTTTGGGGGAGGATTGGATTTTCACTTTCCTTGCGTGTTAATTGCATGCTTGATTCTGGCGAATCTTTCATCGTATGTTTGGGGAAATTTGGTGCAGATGGCCCCTAACTTCTGCCTTTAAGTGTGGAAATGGTCCCTTACTTTTACTTTTTGGCATTAATATCTTTAACTTATGTGTTTTAGTGCGAAATTGGTATTTATTTGATTAAATTAAAAAGACTAATATGCTTTTAATTTTAATTAGAATAAATTGCATTTGAGTTCTTAACTTTTGCAAAAAGTATAAATGTGTCTGATATATTTATTTATTTATTATAAAAACTAAAGGATACTAACAAGTTTTTCTGTTTGGTTTGAATTAAGATTTATTGACTAAATTGATAATATTAAAGTAAATTAATTTGTATATTTTACAAACTATTATGAAATAATTAAAATTTAAGTTCATAATTATTAACAAATGTGTTAAATAAAATTATTAATTTTATTATTAAGTAATTACATTGTTTAAAATTTAAGTTTTTATTTTATGGTTATAATAAATTTTTTTTTTAAACTATAATTAGAGTTGTAACTGTATTCTTCATATTTTAATTTATCATTTTATTATTATTTCAAAAATAAAGAATACATAATTTGTAAATTAGTTTTTATTAGAATTTTTATGTTAAATAAAAATAGAATAAGATTGATATAATGTTATAAAATTACATATCTCATTTTGTTATAAATTATATATGTCATTTTGTTATTTAATTATCTTAATTTTTATTCAAAATTTTGACATTACATATCAATTAAATATACTTAAATTACAAGAATTTAACATTTTTTAATTATAAAAATTTAATTAACACGACTTTAATAATTTTTTTTTAATATGATAGATTAAATATTATTACGTAAAAGTACTTGTTTGCACTTTTGTAAATGTTAGGAACCAAACTATAATTTTTCTTAATTAAAATTAAGGATAATTATCACATTTCTCCCTATTGTTTTCTCTCAATGTGTAAAACATTCATATCGTTTGAATTTTGGTATTTAAGTCCTTAAATAAACGTTTCTTTGCGAAAAAGGTCAATGTCGTCAACATCTGTTAACCTTTGCCGTAAAAATTAACAAAGGGTTAATTTGTGCAAATAAATCTAAACGAGATAGATGATTTGCGTAAAAAATAGTGAACAATAGGGACGTTTTATGCACACGAATGTTTAAAGTCAGATTTTGAGTCTTCTTTTTCTAGTAACTATAAAATTTCACACAAACAGATAAAATCACTTACATTGTAATATTATTGTTTGCTCTCATTGTGCAAAAACGTCCCTACCGTTGAGGCACAAAAATTTAATTTTCTATCATAATCCAACAACAGTAATATTGTATATTTATACGTATATTTTTATGATAACAATTATCTTTAAAATCATACAAAAAACCTCTTATTATACAATAGAACAACAATGGATCATTGCTTGTGTAGATGTGGAACGCAAATTGAGATGAAGACCTCGTGGACACAAGCCAACTCTGGTAGATGCTTTCTTACGTGTTGTTTGGTAATTACTCTCGCACAAATTTTTTTTTTCAATCTGTGTCTTTTTTTATTGACATCTGAAATTAAAATTCTTGTACAACAAAATTGAGGTTGTGGCTTCTTTGTCTGGTGTGACCCGCCTAATAATATCTGGCATGCTTAGATCTAGGAATGCATGTGAAGAACAATTGTTGAATTTGTAGAAAGCGTAAAAGTTCAATTTTAGAACATGATGTTTAAGTTTTGTGTGTGGGGTAGTTGTAATATAGATTATAAAAGCCACATCTTGAAGTGTTTAGAATATATTTGGCAGCATGCATTTGTTTGAATGTGTTAAGTTCTTGTAATGTGTATGAGTTTCTTTCACTATATTTAAGTACAATGTATGTGATTTTATCTTTTTTTGTGTAGAAATTTATAGTTCTTTGGAAGAAGAAGACTCAAAATTTAGCTTTAAACGTCGTATGCGCGCCAAGAAAACGTTCTTATCAATCAATGTTTTTTATGCAAATATTCCCTCTTATTTAGATTTATTTGTGCAAATTAACCATTTTACTAATTTTAACGATAAATGTTAACAAATATGGACGGTATGAACATTTTCTGCAAATAAACATTTATTTAGGGGCTCAAATAAGGGTGAGCGCAGTTCCATTTGATTCGATTATAGAGAGAACCGAACTAGAACCGAGAACCAATGATTTTATTCTAATGGAACCATTGGTTATATCTGAAATTATGGAACCGAACCAAATGGTTCTTCTTTAGTTTGGTTTGGTTTAGTTCAGTTCTGTTCCTCTACCAAATTTTTTAAAATAATGATGTAAATTACAATACAAATTTATATGACTAAATATTAATTGATTTTGATTTGGAAGAAAAATTATAGCTTGACGGAATAATTGCTTTAAAGCTAATTGTTTGCGTTAAAAAATTAATAAAATATTTGAGTGAGTCGGTGATCAAGAACATGCAACAAACATCATTAATTATTAAAAAATTAAAAAATAATTAATAAATTAGAATCGATTCCAGCTTGGTTCGGGTGTAGAACTAGAATCAAAACCGATCGAGTTCTCGATTCTAAGAACTAGAACCGTTTGATACTTATGTGGAACCGAATCGAACCCGGTTAATCTGGTTTTTTTGTCCACCCCTAAACTCATATGCCAAAATTCAAATGATTGGACATTATGCACAATGAGGACAAACAATGTAGACGAAATGTACTAATGACCCAAAAATTAAGGATATAGTGGTTTTTTTATCAAATAAGGACCAGTTAAGTACCAAAACACATACATTATAGATGTTCGTGCTAAAAAACAAAAATTATGAACTATTTTCACATTGAAGGCAAATGTTAAAAATCATTTGTACCAAATTCTCAATGTTTGATATATAATAAGAGAAGACTAGACATACCAATTCTTGAAGGATGTCGTTATTATTATTTCTTTCTTTCTTTTCATTTTTTAATTTTAGTACATGTAAGAATTAGGAATTTCTCTTCTAGTTCGTTCAGAATGGGGTTGTAAAAAAACAAGAAAATAAATGTTGGATATGAAAATTGACCAACTTTTAAAGCTTAAATACGATTAAAATCAATAATCGATATTTTTCTCATATACTTCTGTTTTATAACGTTCAATTAAATTTTATTACTAATATGTTCTAAAGTAAATAATATAAAAATGTTATAGAAAGTGGTTATTTTCTTCAAATTTCTTGGCATCCAAATAAATAACAAAGAAAAGGAAAATAAAGGTTCTTCTTCTTGTATTTATTTATTTTAGTTTGTAGATATTTTTTTCTTCTCGTCAACTTAATTGAGAGTGCATACAAATTTTACTTAAAAATTAAAAGATAAGAAACAATATTTGAGATAAAAGTGTAAACGTTAACTTAAATATACGTGATATTCATCACTAACAATAACAAAGAACAATTATATATTGTCCGAATCAGACAATTGTCCAACTCTCACAGGAGTGGGCCCCACACATACAGGGAACCAACCCCGTGAGAGTCGGGTAGATGCCTGATCCATGCAACATATATTCCCCCAATAACAAACAGATAAAGGGTTTGTTTAGTTCGATCTATATGTTTTCTACTTTTAACACAAGTTGTTATCTATGTGTGTGTTATGAATAAATATCGATTAAAATGATATTTTTTTTTAATATACTTTTTATAATGTTATATATTTTTAATTTTTGAAAAGTTCTCTTTTTGCTTATGGAAACATGAAAATATCATATATATTATTATTTAAAAAATTCTCTTCAATGAAGTCGGTCGAACAAAATTAACATTAGTGTTTTTTCCATTTCGGTTCTGGTTGAACAATTTGGTTCTCGGTTAAAAAAATTGACTTTCTTTTAGAAGAATTAAGCATATTTGTCAATGTTTATAACAATTTATAAGTTGATCATATATTATTTTTATCCACACATTTTATGTAATATACAATTTTTATCTCCACATTCCGGTATGATCTACGATTTATAATCTACAAATTATTTTACCAAATACACACTTGTTTGTTTGATTGATGTTGGAGGGAAAAAAAAAAACTTTATTTCTCAATATTTTTCTTTTAATTACTGTTACTACAAAAATGCGCTAGTATATAAAATGGATACGCTTTAGCTTCGTCTTCACTTCTCTCCCGTTGGCTCATTTCCCTCGATCTGATATTTCTCAGGTACATTAAAATTCCATATAGTTAGATCCAGGATTTTCCTAATCCAAATTGTTCAAAATTCACGGTATTCTCCATTTTAATACCTTTTTGATCTTAGGGTTTTATACATTCCCAACGCTGTTTTTTGTTAAAATTGTGATCTGTTTGCAATAAAACACTTATGTCCAAGTAATATCTGTATTTTTGTCGAATAAAATATGCACATTGTTTCAGATTTGGATCTTCGCAAGTATGTGTTTTTTATTTTCTTTTTGTGATAATGCAGGTGTTATTGTGAACCATTTTTCTGTTCTTATTACTCGAATTAAGCTGGTGTTATTGGATTTTGGAAGATCAAAATGGTACATTTTTCTGGCGCTTGAATTTACTATCTTTAAGTTTGATATCGATTCGTTGTTTGGGTTCTGATGATTATCATTGTTATTTGTGATGCAGGTTGTGCTTGCAGCTTCAATTATTGGTAAATCTGGCAAAGGTAAACTCCTAATTCCATCCAATTTGATAATCTTAAGTCCGATTTTCAGAAATTACTATGGATTTTCTTGTTCTTTTGAATTTTGATTTTCTGTTGGGTTTAATAGAAAATTGAATTTTCTCAATATTTATTACATCTGCATGAAACAAGTGATTGAAATTAAGTTGAGAATTTGTCTGTGGAATTCGCACTGCAATACCATTACAATAAGTGAGTTATCAAAAGCCGAGGTCGTGCCATGATTGAATATAGACATTTCCCCAATTTCCAAACATCTTCTTTGCCTAAGATATGATCTCTGACTCTAAATTATGCTGCATGATTACAACCTTTCTTTTGTTGTGAATCTTCTGTTACAGAATCCAGAAGATAAATGAAAATTTAGCTACCTTTCTGTCAAACCTAACACCTTCATTTGAGTACTTCCTTATGAATTTGGAAGACAGTGAAGCTGCAGGTGTAAACCTGAAAGGAACTGTTTAGATCAAAACAGAAATAAAAAGAACATTAATTTAATATTTAAGGGTTAGTTTTTGCAACAAGGGGTGAACATTTGCAAATGAACATGCACATAAAGGATCAGGGGGAAAAACAGAAAACATGCAAAAGCACACCACTGCAATTTCCCTAAGAACACCAATTTGACCGTCTGGAACCTTCATACAAAGGAATAATGAAGTTTGGGAACGGTTGATGATGATAGAAGCGGCAAAAGTTTGTTCCTCCAAAAAGAAACAGGGAAAAGAAATATACAGTAGGTTGTATTTTTGTTTCCCTATAAAGTACCTCCTCCCCTTCCCCAGCAAAAAAGGGGCAAATCATGGCATGAATTATTTGAAGTGCAATTTGGAGTCTTTGAAGAGTTTGCAGTAGTATCACACGATCCTTCAGACATCGGTTTTGACGGTTTAGTTTTTCACATTTTAATTACAATTTTATCTCCATTTTAAATGCAGTGACAAACTATGTAAAGTTTCATAATGACAGTTTTAAAATAATGTAGTTGATGCCACAGGATTTTGTGTAAATGACAATATCATTACTCTTCTAAGGACTGAGGTAGACCGATGTAAAAGGATAATTTGCTAAATCCTTGAGTTTTGGTCTCCAACCTTTCCTTGAGAATGGGAGGCACTTCTCTTTTATGATTGCATTAATATTTTCTATGTCAATTTTTCTGGTGTCGTGGTGATGTTTTCAATCTCTTGATGGAATTTTTGTTGGTGCAAGTTTGTCTCCAACTGCAAGTTATTTATATTTTCTTGCATTCCAGCTTTACTTTAACATTTCTATACTTTAATCGTTTGCTCTCAGGATTTTGCTTTATACGGCACCTTTTCTTTTTGTTCATTGTGTTTGTGCTCTTGTATTGAATTAATCTTCCTTTTACATTATGTTATTGTTGAAATTCATTATAAGAATATGACCTGATCATTCTTATTTCCATGTGGGTGCCATTTTACACGTGCTCAGAGTTTATCATATTCACACTGAAAGAGTAATGGACACTTTTGACTCTGTTATCTTATGCTTCCACAGCGCTCGTTTCTAGGCAATTCGTTGATATGTCTCGTATACGAATTGAGGGGTATCTTGCAGCTTTCCCCAAATTGGTTGGAACAGGAAAACAACACACTTATGTCGAGACTGAAAATGTGCGTTACGTGTATCAGCCAATTGAGTCGTTGTACTTGCTTCTTGTGACGAATAAACAAAGCAACATTCTTGACGATTTGGAGACATTGAGGCTGCTGTCGAAACTAGTATCCTTTTTGTATTTAGCAACTTATTATTTTTATTTATGGAGCTCTTGACACTTGCATCTGTTTACCCCTTAGTATGGTGATGTATTGATGTCTACTTCATCTAGTCTTGTTTTCTCTCTTCTCTCCTTTCGATTCATGCTTTTTTGTTGAAGGGTGAAGCTAGAAGAATTGTGTGTGTTCATTTATGCATATTCCTCGCATTGAATATCATTGATGTTTTTTTGTGATGACCGGGTCCCTCTAGTCGGTATCTTAACTACAGACGCACTCATTCATACTGTTCGCTTTGGGAGGGCATGAGCCCTCTTATCCCCTCACGGATTTCTTTCGCGTCCTCAGTTATTCGAACTCAAAACCTCTACTTATGAAGCACTTAAGTTGAATACTGAGCCCTCCCAAAGCAGACAGTGTGGATGAGTGCGGCTGGGGTTAAGATCCCAACTAGTGGGATCTCGGTCGTCACATTTTTCTTTTGTGAAGTCACTGGTTGCTGCGTGCGTGAGACTCCTTAGGTAGAAAAGTTTCCCATGTATTATGCATTACAAGATTTCATTAATTGCAGAATCATATATTTGAATAATACTGTGGATTCCCTAACCATTGATAGGTGCCTGAATACTCTTATTCCCTAGACGAAGAAGGCATCGGCAAAATGGCTTTTGAGATTCTTTTTGCGTTTGATGAAGTCATTTCTCTTGGGCACAAAGAAAATGTCACAGTTGCACAAGTCAAGCAGTACTGTGAGATGGAAAGTCACGAGGAGAAATTGCACAAGTTGGTCTTACAAAGCAAGATCAATGACACCAAGGATGTCATGAAGCGCAAAGCCAGTGAGATTGACAAAAGCAAGGTAATTGCATTGCGCGGGGTCCCTTGTAATTGCATGATTCATCCTCTTCCCGTCATTTTTATTGGTTTTCAAAATGATAGAGTGAATGTTTGTGTCAATCCTTCATAGATTGAGAAGAATAGAGGGGAGAAAGGAGGATTTATGTCTCTGCAGTCGATGGGTTCTGGAAGAATTGACACTGGCTTCGGTAGTGAGACAAGCATGTCTAGTAATGTTGGTGGTTTTGGAAGTGGTTCTGGCTTTGGATTAAACACTGAAGTGGAATCCTTCTCCTCCAACTCAAAAGGTTTGTATTTATTTTACCTAGTGGAGATGTAAAGGTACTTAATTGTTTGATCGGAGTTATGTAGAAGATTGTATAGCTGCATAAATTCCTTGTAATGAAGAATGTTGATACTGTTATACGTGAGCTGTCCTCTGAATCTTTCTGTCAACTTTGACACAGGTACAAAAGCCTTGCTTCAATACTGAATTATCAACTGTTTTAATTTCTTCTATCTATCATAGAGGGGTGTATTGAAATCTATTATTATTTTTCTTCTGTCTTTTCCCTGGGATAAATGTTTTCATATTGCATTCTTTTTATATCCGGAAGTATAAAATAATTGAAAGTGAACCTATTATTGTTTGGTGATGCATCACTATTCAATATCTTATGCTGGTAGGTTTTGGTTAATTTTTCATGCATTTTATTCCTAGCGTATTAGATAATCGGTTGATTAACAAGAGGTAGATATTTACTGTAAATTGTATATTATGATCAGGTCGTCCCCCATCATCTGCTACAGCTCCACCGAAAGGTCTTGGTATGAAGCTAGGTAAAATGCAAAGGGCCAACCAATTTTTGGAGTCTTTGAAAGCTGAAGGTGAAGTGATTGTTGAAGATGTGAGACCAAGTGTTGGTCAGTCCAAACCAGCTGCTCCACCACCGACTGATCCTGTCACATTGACGGTTGAAGAAAAGCTTAATGTAACTTTGAAGCGGGATGGTGGTATTGGAAACTTTGATGTTCAGGGCATCTTGTCTCTCCAAATACTTAATCAGGATGATGGACTCATCCAAGTTCAGGTCCTTCTTCTTTTCATCCTCTGCTTCTTCTTCTTATGTACTCAGCAGTTTTTGTAATTATGCTTAGTTTCTTTATTCTTGTTCTGGTTATTTGTCTAATAGGACATTCTTATTTTGGCTTATCTTCAGATTGAAACTGGTGGTAATCCTGGAATTCTATATAAGACACACCCCAATATCAACAAGGAATTGTTTTCCAATGAAAACATTTTGGGCCTCAAGGATCCAAATAGGCCATTTCCCACTGGTCAGGCTGGTGAAGGTGTTGATCTCTTGAAGTGGAGAATGCAAAGTGCAGACGAGTCACTTGTGCCATTGTCAAGTGAGCTTGGTTTTCGTTGCTTCTTACCCACCATCACTCAAACACAAAACAGAAATAATAGGGTATTAGTTTTTTGGCTGTCATTGATCTATTTCACTCTTTTTTTTTTTTTTTCAGTTAACTGCTGGCCTTCTGTTTCTGGGAATGAAACCTATGTGAGCATGGAGTATGAAGCTTCATCGATGATTGACTTGCAGAATGTTGTGATTTCTGTACCTCTTCCACCTCTTAGAGAGGCACCAGGCGTACGACAGATAGATGGGGACTGGAGGCAAGGGTTTATTTTAACTTTTTAATTTTTTATTTTACACTTTCTGAAATTTTTTGCCATTAATGTCAAGTTGTTCGGATTTTTTTTCTCCTTGATTTATTGAAACATTTACGGGACTCTATTTGAGAGTAGTTGAGATGGCATATAATGATAATGTTTAGATTTCCATGATGCCTCCTATAATGATAAGTTGCTATTGTAGATGTTATTATGTTATTTTACTTATAAGCAGGTTTTAAGCGTTGCAATATTGTTTGGTTGTAGGTATGATTCCCGAAATTCAATTTTGGAGTGGTCTATAGAACTCATTGATAACTCAAATCGCAGGTCTGTTTACGATGATGTTATTCCATTTTCCCTTTAAACAGCAGTCATACCTTAGTTAATTGGTTCTGATTTGATATGGGAAAAAAATTGCAGTGGATCTATGGAATTTGTTGTTCCTCCAGTGGACGCATCAACCTTTTTCCCAATTTCCGTGCGTTTTGCTGCTACAAGCACTTTCAGTGATCTAAAGGTTATTTCCTGTCCTTTTTATCGCGTCATCTTGCCATAATCATGCTTTAATTTAAGAATTTTAATTTATTCTAATTATTTACTTGACTTCTTCCATGCCTCTACAATGTCGCATTCACATTTGTAATGCATACAATGAGGTTTCATTATAATTTCCGCTGTAAAGATTATTTTAGTTGTCTCTACATACACACGGTGACTGACTGGCAAAATAAGTCTGAAATTGCCAACTGCCCTCATCTGCCTGCAGAATTAGGATTGGTGCCTGGAAATATATGCTGAAAACGGGTGGTTTCAGCCAATAGCACCTTATTTCAACCCATACTACATATGTGATGGTTTGATCTTGACCTGTGTATATGATTAAATCACCACCTTGTACGGGTCAGCCTATCATCGTATTAGGACAGGCATAATTATTCTATACGTATTATCATGAATACTTCGTATTATTGATATTCGTGGACCATTATTGCTTGATGGATGTTTGAAACCCTTATAATGGACATTGTTGACTCTATGTCGAGGAACACTTTTTTCTTTTACAAAGTTGTTGACATGCTTTGTTTGTCTGAATTCGCTGCTTGGATAAATATCTAATTACAGATTTCACTGTCCACAGGTTGTTAATATTTTACCATTGAGAGGTGGAAATCCGCCAAAGTTTTCTCAAAGAATATCGCTATCTACAGAGAATTACCAAGTGGTTTGATCATCATGACGGTGGTTTTACAATAATGATCGACTTCTTTTAGTGTTAGGTGAATGCTGAGTACCAAGTCGGCCTTTTCATTTTAAGCATGATTTCTTAAATATTTCGAGGAAATAACCCTAGTTGCTGATTTAATGTGCTTAAAGCTTGAACCCGGACATTTTCTTGCCATGGCATTCTACAAATGAACTGGATAGAAGAATATTTTTACATACACATCAGTTGATAATTTGTTGTGTTTCTTGGATTCTTTTGAACGTTAACTTTGAACCTTGGCATTTTCATAGTCACAGACCCTGGCTGTTTCTTAGTATCACAGGGTGCCTTTCTTTATTTCTTTCTAGCACAGAAAAGAGCACCACATGGCAGTAGTCTACTCTGCTAGAATATTTTCTGCTTGTTCTCGGTTAATTTAGTAATGAAAGACAATTTAAAGAAAGCTTTGCAACAGAAGATTTGAATGCATTGAAAATAATTTGTTCATTGATGAAAGCAGAAAATTACAATTGTTGGTACAAGGGGTGAACACTAGTGAGTTTGACGAGAATTTGAATATTACTTACCTCTTATAATATTTTAAGAAAAAATTAACTTACGGGAATATACGTTAAAAGTTGAGAAATTTTTATAAATATTTACAAATTGCAGGGTTTTTACAATTAAAATAAACTACTACAAATGAAAAGAGTTAACAACTGAAATTAATATTTATGAGGTGCGGCAAGTTTGGTAAACTATGGTTGGAAGTGGTGTAAGGGGGTTAAGTATAGTCATGAACCCCGACGATTCCCATTTGATTTGGCAACGCCTTGGGCACTATCATTGTATGATATTTTTCAAGTAGAGACTTGAAGGCTTCAAGGCCTCTAACTCTTTCCCAAGTATTTTCCTCGCTGTTGCATCTTTTCAATTCAAATTCAGGTCGCTTTTCTTTATTTTTGGATGCGTCCTCTTTATCCGTAAAATATGGTTTGAGTACACTAACATGAATGACATTGTGGGTTTTGCATTATGAAAGAAGTTTTATTACAGAGGCGATTTTTCTAATCCGCTTAATGATGGGTAATGGCCTGATATATTTTGGCATTAATCGATAATCTTTCCTCTTATTACCTTATAATAGTTTTTGTCGGGGAGTTTCACCATCACTAGATCTTCCACGTTGAATTCTAGAAAATAATGTTTCTGATCAGCAGGCTTTTTGTACCGTTTCCGTGCTTTCTCAAGATAACTCCGAGCAATTTCGATATTTCGTTTCCATTCTTGAGAGAAGCTCTAACTTGAGGAGAGTTGGTACTTCGTAAATATCTACAGTATGAGGGAGTAACGGTTGCCAGTAACAATCTCAAAAGGACTCTTATTAGTGGAAGAGCTCTTTTGAGCATTGAAGCTAATCTGAGTCGTATCCAAGAGTTTCACCAAAATTTTCTACGCAGTAGAGATAAAGTGACGAAGATATTCTTTCAGCATAGAATTGAACTGCTCCGTCTGTCTGTCAGATTGTGGGTGAAAACAAGAACTCATATTCAAAGTTGAACTAAAATTTTGAACAACTCGGTCCAAAATGTGTCGGTGAATCGGGGTCTCGATCACCAACTATATCTTTAGCGTTTCTAGTATTTGACAATGTGCTTAAAGAAGAGACAATCTATCTCTTCGACAGATACATACTTAGGTGCTGTGATGAATGTTGCATATTTTGATAAAACAGTCCACCACGACGATAATAGTGTCAAGATCTCCAACCTCCGGCAAGCTAATAATGTAGTCAATCGATATACTCTCAAATGGTCTAGTTGGGAAGGGACTCTAGTAAGCCGTATTTTTTTGATGATCTGGCCTATATTGTTGACAAACCAAACACGTTTTCACATATGTCGCGATGCCATCCCTCATTTGTGGTCAATAGTATGCACGCTGCAATAACACGGAAGTGCGTTTCTCTCCCTGATGTCCCGTCTAAAGCGTGTCATGGCATTATGTGATTAAAGATTTTCTCAGGATCTCCATCTTTTGGTACATAGATGTTGTTTCCTTTTGTCTTCAATAGACCCTCATCCAACCAGAACTTTCGAGTTTTTCCTTGCTTGATGAGATCAACCAAATAATGTATTGCAGGTCCTTCTCCAGAATTACCCATATTCGGTCCCTTGTGGTTGTAGTAACATCACTCACTGAAAGAGCGGCCATTGAGCAAATAGTGGCCAAGTTAACCCGCCGACTGAGTGCATCTGCTACATGATTGCTGGATCGAGCACGATATTCCGAAGACAAAGTTGAACTCTGAAAGAAGTGCCTACCAACGAGCCTGCCTGCTCGAAAGTTTCGATTGTGACATGAAGTGACTACGCACAAGATATATCTCGTGTTCACAATAAAAGGAGACCCAAGCAAATAGTGATGCCATACTACGAGACAATGGACTACTGCCAACAACTCATTTTCATGATTTAAGTAACGCGCTATGTATTATTCAACTTTCGGCTTTCATATGCCATCCGGATGCCCTTCTTACATTAGGACTCCCACAAGAGCAAAATCGATGCATTTGTTTGCACTTCAAAAGCTTTAGCCATATCTCGCAAGGCCAACTCGGATCCGTCCACATAGACTCCATCAATTTCTCAAAAGTAGCCTGACATTGTGCTGACCATTCCCAAGCTTTTTCCTTCTTTGTTAATTCGGTTAGCGGCAATGCGATTTCTGAATATCCTTTCACAAATCTTTGATAGTAGTTGGCCAATCTGAGGAACGAGCGTACATCATATACGTGCCTTGGCAGTTGCCAATCTTTAATAGTATTAACTTTCTTTGTATCCATGAAGACTTTTCTTTGCTCGATAATGTAATCCAAAAAGCTGATTGAGGTCTAGGTGAATGAGCACTTCGATGGTTTTGCATTAAGTTCATTCTCCCATACCCGAAAAAGAACTTTTCTCACATACTGCACATGCTCCTCCATAGTCTCACTATAAATTACGATATTGTCTAAGTACACCACCACAAAGTCATCTAGAAATCTATGAAGTACATTATTCATCATCGTGAAGAACGTTGCTAGAGCATTTGTCAAGCCAAAATGCATAGCTTTGAATTCGAATGCTCCATATCTGGTTACCGATGTAGTCTTCGCTTCATCCCCTTCCTGGATCCGAACTTGCCAGTATCCAGACCTTAGATCAATCTTTGTGTAGTACTTCACCTTGCTCAAACGGTCGAAGCAATCCGCCACCAGCGGAATCGAATAACTGTTTTTCACTGTAATTTTGTTCAAGGCTCGATAGTCACAGCACATTCAAAGAGAACTATCAGCCTTTTTCTAAAATAGCACTGGAGCTCGATATTCACAGGTACGATAATCCCACTGTCCAGCATTTCAGCCAATTGCTTCATAAGCTTCTTTAGCTTAGGTTGAGTCATGCATTAGAGTGCATTAGCAAAAGGCTTGACACTCGGTATAAGCTCAATTTTATGATCAATATCCTTCCTTGGCCGACAATTTCCTTAGCAATTCCTCCAGTATGAAATCCTCAAATTCCTATAGAAGCATTCTAATAGGTTTTGGAATACGGTCAATTGCTTCCTCAATCTCTTCCAGTCAAAGACTGCACAAAAACAATGGCTCATTCATTTTGAAGCCCTTACTGAATTGCATGGCTGATATGCTCTTCTCACCTATTTTTCCAACTAGCGTAGGGGATGACATAGGGCTTTCTTATCATCATCATCAACAAATCATAATCTGAAACACTCACCATCTTCAGATCTCAAAGAAACTCCAATCCCAAAATTAGCTTGAAGTTATCCATCCGAACTCACCGACAAATTAGTTATCCATTCAAAAGGCTTCAAAAGGACCAACTTTAATGAGCACGAACTTGACTACTCCAAAGAATCGGTTGAGCAACCGAGTTGATTGCCTTTAACCTTTCCAATACTTTTGTCCAAGACAAACCGAGGCGCCTACTTCGGGACTTGCAATGTAGTTGTGAGTGGCACCGGTATCTACCATGGCCTTGATTGGTTTTCCATTGATCTTCACATCAATGTACAAACACGAGGTTTTGACTCTTATTTTTCCATCTTTTTCATGGACATATTATCCTTTTCAGTTACCCAGTGCGATATAGTGCTGCAAGAGAATGCCCTAGCGACATCCTCATCCTCCTCGGAATTGGCCTCGCAATGACTGCTGGCCTGCGGAACATTTTGCTTCAAACCCGATGCTCCACTTGTCAATTGGCTCAACGCATTCACAAACTGTTTCTGCGGGCAATTCTTCACTCGGTGAGGCTCACTGCATAAAAAGCACCCATCTAGGGGTGGCAAAAAAGCTCGACCAAGCTCGGGCTCGGGCTCGGGCTCGTTGAGAGACTAGCACGAGCTAGGTCCGAGCTCGCTCGACTTGGCAAAAGCGAGCCACCATGGGAACAAGCCCACGAGCCAAATTGACGAGTCACGAGCCGACTCGGCTAGTGGCTCGCCAATGGTTTGATAAATCGTGATCGTTATTGCCAACAAATACATCACTTTTATTTTTATTTATTTTTGGTTTTTTCTTTCATTATTTTCCTATAAATACTCCTATTCTAAACTCATTTTTTTCACACTTCAATCTCCTATCTCTCATTGATTATATCCTCAAAATCTCAATCTATTAATAATTTTCAAATTACATTCTCTCAATATTATTGTTCTAATTAGTATCTAATATCTCATTATCTAGATATTACTCTATAATTTTAAGTTGCAATTTTCTACTTCTACTAATTCTCTACATTTCTAGTTTCTACTACATCGCATCATTTTTCCTATTCTCTTTATTATATTATTCCAAATGGCATACAATCAAGTGATGATGATTTTAGTGGTCTTAATGATATTCAAATTTCAGACGATATTCTTAATCGGTTTGGTTCTAGCACTAAACTAAAAGCCACCAAACAAAAAGCTAAGTGCTTTCAATATTTTGAGTTGGTGCCAACCGATAAACTAGTCAACTGAGTCCCCGAGTTCAAAATACGATGTAGGTCTTTGTCGCGGGAGAAGTTTGCTTGGCATAAGAGGATAGCACGACCCATCTAAACAGACACTTCAAAAAGTGTCAATACAAACATGGAGATTTGGATACAAATTAGGCACAACTCGGTTTGATCTCTTGGAGTCGGATCCAGAGTCCCACTCTCAACAACTGGATATACTCACAAGAACTCATGCGCCACAAAAGACTGCCGGAATTGATAGCAAATATTGAGTTTCCACTATGCTTGGTGGACAATCCTTATTGGACGTCATTCGTCCAAAAATATCTACAACCAAAGTACGTTAGTATTTCTAGAAATACATTTTGTAAAGACACTATTGTTAAATATAATACAAAAAAAGAAGCTATAATTAATGATATTAATAATTATAATGGTGTTGTATTTTTCATATCAGACTTATGGACAAGTTGTAACAAAAAATGATACATTGTTGCAACTGCACGCTATATTGATAATAATTGGATAATGCATAAAAAAGTAATAGCATTTAAACAAATAGACTATCTTCATAATGGAAATAACATTTATCAAGTTTTATTAGGCGTGCTAAATAAATTTAAATGTGATTCTAAGGCTCGTAGTTTTACATTTGATAATGCAGGTCCAAATAATACAGTAATTGAAAAATTAATGCAACATTGTAGTCCAGATTTTGATGGTATTTTATTTCATATTCGTTGTGTATGTCACGTGTTTAATTTAATTGTACAAGATGGATTAAAATTTATATAACTTCAATTAGAAAAAGTTAGATATGCTATTAATTATATTTCGATATCACCATCAAGAAAACAAGTTTTTCTTCGCTCTATGTACAAAAATAGATCGCAATCAAAAAGTTTTGCAACTGATATTGCTAATAGATGGAATTCAACATATCTTATGCTTGAATTGTGTGAAGGTTATGAAGATTGCTTTACGGTCTATTATAATGACCGACACTCACACGGCTCAGAATATGATTTAGAATTACACGATTGAAAAATATGTGGTCATGTTAGAAAATTTTTAAAAGTTTTTTACGACGCAACAACTGCATGTTTTGGTGTGTATTACCCAACTACTCCACTTGTTTTAAATCATTTCTATTATATTGCTAACAATTTTAATAGGTATAAGAATTTTGCTCTTTTTACTAGTATTATACATGTTATGGAAGCTAAATTTAAGAAATATTGAGAACAATTGCCTATGTTATTTCTATTAGCATGTATCATAGATTCTCGACTTAACTTAGAAGGTACGAAAGTAACAATAATGACAATTTCAGATAAATTAACTTACGAAAATCCAGTTACGTGTGCTAATTTAGAACAAACTTTATGTTTTATGTATGAGGTCTATGCTGAAAAGGCTGGTACGAACATTGTACGATCCCCTAATCCAACATATACTTCGTCATCAATTGATGACATTGACTTATGGAGTTACGTCATTACACATAGGAGTGGTCCAGGACCTCAAGGTCAACAATTAGTTGGTTCTTCTTCTAATTCTCTCATTCCCCGTTCTAATGATACACCTGCAGAGTTAGTTAGGTATTTTTGCGCATGATGTGCTTAGTATGTTAGATGACGAAGAGAGAAAAAACTTTGATATCCTACGATGGTGGAGACAACATCGACGTAGTTAACCAATTCTTTCAAAAATAGCACGTGATCTACTAACACCTCCAGTCTCAACTGTAGCATCGGAGGCTGCATTTAGTACAAGTGGAAGGGTTTTATCTGATATTAGGTCAAGACTCAAAGCTTATATTTTAGAAAGCTTACTGTGTCTAAAGAATTGGGATGACGCCGAGCTTGAATCCAAGACAAAAGTAGACAGAATAATGTCCAAAGAACTTGAAGATTTAAATATGGATTAATCATATTCGTAGTAAGTATTATTTTACATTAATATTTATGTATTTGATATTTTTTTCTTATTTTATTAAAAAAATTGTACACACAACATCTTGTTCGTGTACAATTTTAACTCCGCATACTTTTAAAGTAGTCGGTCCCAAGTCCGAAAAAAATACGAGGGTTTTAAATATTTAATTTTTAACATAAATGATTCTCGATATGGTAGTTATTTTTTATTTTCAAATTTTAAAAAAACAAAAACAAAAAGAGAGGAGGTATTAAATCTTTAATTTTTAACATAAAGGATTCTCGATATTATATTTTTTTTTTCAAATTTTTTAAAAAAAAATTTAGGGTCGAGCCGAGTTCGCCACGAGCTCGTGGGCCGAACCGAGCTCGAAAATTGGAGACGAGCCGAGCTCATCTTTTATGGGCCGAGCCGAGTCATTGTCATGCCTACACCCATCTTTTCTAGGAGTAGCACCTGATTTACTTTCTAGCGCATTTCCTTTATTCTAGTGGCCGCATTGATGGCTGCCCTGATGGTGAGAGTAGCGTTATCCCCCATTTAAGTTTGATGTGGGCTTGAAGGATCTATTTCCTTTTCTTCGGGATTGGCTATTTACTAGCAGCCGCTTCTTTCTGGGTTCATATTGATAGTCTATAAAGCACTCGACAGCTCTCATTGTCGTGCTTACATCAGCCACCTTTTGTATTTGGAGTTCGGTTCTCGTCCATAGTTTTAGCCCTTCCATGAAAATGAAGATCTTGTGCTTGTCCTTTTCAGAAGTTTAGCATATGCCCTAAAAAGATTTTCACGTAGTCCCATATGGAGCCAGTATTTTTTAGTTCTCGTAGTGCCCGTCGGGCCTGATATTCTGCATTGTCTGGGAAAAACTTTATTTTGATCGCTTTCTTGAGGAGATCCCATGTGTCTATTTGGGCCTGTTGGCCTGAATATCAGCATATTTTATCTGCCACCATAGTTTTGCATTTCCACCCAGATACATGGTAGTTTTTGTCATCCTTCTTGCTTCGTCTTCAATATTAGCGGCAATAAAGCATTGTTTTATGTCAAATAAAAAGTTCTCGATTTTCTTTGGGTCGCGCGCCCCACCATAGGTGCGCGGTTTTGAAATTCTGAGTCTAGGTGCATACTCTTATGTGGGCTTGCCCATTGTTAACCGTGATGTTGAAATATCCGCAATTGAAGTCTCATTGCTTCTATTTCTTCCCGCAGATCGAGAAGGAATGCAACAACATAAGTCATCGCAACGCAAACTCGACTCTCTTCCAACATGATGTTTAATTCGCGGATGTCCGTTTGCTAGCTCGACCTTTTCCTCAAAGATATCGGCAAAATGCGCCGCATAACCTAGTAGTTTGCTTATTGAGTGCATCCAGGCGTTGTTTAGTACTCTTTTTGTGATCTACCGCCTTATTGGTGTGTAATGCATTTGGATCCATCGCTTTTTCTCGAGGTCGTGAGTCGTAGCTCGATATCAACTATCACGTGGCGCATTTCTTTCTAGAACACAAATGGGCACCATGCGGAAAGAGTCTACTTTACTAGACTCATTTCCGCTTGTTCTCTGTTGATTCAGTAATAAAAGACAATTTAAAGAAAACTTTGCAATAGAAGATTTGAATGCATTGAAAATAGATTGTTCATTGATTGATGAAAATAGAAAATTACAATTGGTGGTGCAGATGGTGATTATCAGTGAGCTTCACAAGACTTCGAATACCAACTACCAGAAGCGGATCTAGCCCCAAGCCCACCCAAGCCCGAAAAGTCTCTTTTTTAAAAAAATATATTTTTAAAACTACAATTCATATACAATATTTTAATTTTGGTAAACGATACTAGTAAAATTATATTTTATGCTAAAGCGGTATGTAAGAAATGGCAAACCGTTGTAAATCTATTTTGTTATGATATTAATTTATTTGAGAATCTATTTATAATTAATTAAGATTAATTTTTAAAAACTCGTTGTGACAAATATAAAACAAGTGTTGATCAAGGTTCAATCGCTTATATCAGACACATAATAATTCCTTAAGATTTTATCAGATATGTCAAAAAACTTGAGACGCCACTTTTCTTTAAAAGTTCAATTTTAATTTTCTCATTTCTTTTTTCATCTTTTTTAAGTTAACGTACTCTGTTAATTATATGCATATTAAAGGGATAGAGCTTGTTAGGTATTACTAACTAGGCGTGCTTTTACCGTCGAATGCCGCTTTAAAATAAAATAAAATTCAAGCCCCCTACTTGTCTATTTCTGAATCCGCCCCTGCTAACTACTCCTATAATAGCTTAAGTAAGAAAACCTAACTTACGAAAACATACATTAAGAAACTGAGAAATCATTATAAATATTTTCAAATAGCATGGTTCTTTTACAATTGAAATAAGAACTAACAATTGAACTAATATTTACAAGGTGCGGTCGAAGTTGGACAAAATGTGGCTGCGAGTGGTGTCAGGAGCTAAACATAGTTGCGGGCCCTGAAACTTGAAAACATTACAAAGAGTACATACTTCTTCCACAATGTAATTTTTATGTTGTGTTCTCTGAAAATTATTTCGCGTTGCTTAATATTTCTGCAATTACACGTATAAAAATAGCAGATATTGATTTTGTGGGAATTGGGATGCTCAAATAAATCTTATTTAATCAATTATCGTGCTAGAGTAGTGGTAGGAGTTCTTTGTTTTTTTTCCCCCTTCAATACTATCTGATATTATCCAAGTTCAGTCTAGCAAACACGCCACTAATGGATTTAAGCATTGGAAAACAGAACTTATTATAATTCAATGTCTATTCATCTTCGTATGGTCATGGGATACAGAAAAACTTAATGTTTAAATTGTAGTCTTAAGGCAATGCAAAACTATGTTGATGGGAAGGCCAAGAAACACTTTCCCTTTGACAAGGCAGAGGAGCAGGTTGAGCAATGAAGGTAGGACACTGCTGTCCCGGCATTAATACTGTGAAATTTGATGCATCTGATGTTTGTACCTGACACAGGAAACAACCTCTTTAGGTTCAATTAAAAGAATATGACTTTTCTAAACAATAACAACATACAATAAATTAAGCCTTGTTTTTAATAATGTCAGAATCGGCTTTTTCCCGACTCTATTTTGTTCATGTTGTGTTCCCGTCCTCTTGTCTTAGAAAAAGAGTTTTCCCATCTCTTTTGATGTGGGGGGCAAGATGTATTGTTGCGTTTTGATTTCTTGATGAAGATAAAGTCTTTGTTTATATTTGGTTGTTTTTTCATTTAACGAAGTTTTTCGTGGAATAATAGCAAATAAAAGATAGGTTATATTCAAACCCAAAAATGTTGTAACATGGAGTGTTACAATCAAATTGGGTAGAACTTTTCTTTAAATTTAGTTCATAAAATGAAGGTGTTCAAGTTGTTATATGTCCACTACTAGTCAAGTGAAAACTTCGGAATTTGGGCTTCAAATAGAGTCACCACAATTCACATAAGCTTTTATAACCCACGTCGACCTCTCCAAGAGAGGTTGCCCCATGGCCCCCATCTGCAATGAGGGTCATCCTCAAAATGTCTGTTTTAATACGTAACGCCATCACCATATTGGGTCTCTTAAAACCGGGCGTAAAGGGAGGCTGCCCAAGTGGTTATATGTCACAAGTCAAGTCTTAACTTTGGCAATGTGGGACACAATTACAGACGGATGTACCAAAAAAAAAAGAAGACGACGAGGGAGAGGAGTAAAGAAGAAGGCTCACTGTTTCTTGATCTCCAAGTTTCTGCATTTGCGTCGAATCGGATTGCCTTGTGGCATCATCATGATCAGATGCAGTTGTTGGCCTAAACAGATGCTCAAATATAGCCATGATAATGAACATTGATAGCAAGATTAACGTTGCGACGAACCCAAAAGAAATCGCATTCATGGATGAGCCAAAATTGTTCCATGAACTTTCCCTGTTAGCTTCTGTTCGAGTTGTACTAGGAGCTGAACTTGTATAGATTTTCCATGCCTTTGTTCTGTCGGAATTGAAAATGCTCATGCCTACTCTGTGCTACTTTTTGTCCTCGAGGTCGAAGAATTCTTACCTGTTTGTTTTCTATTAATAAATTGATATTAGGTCATTCTATACTCGATTCTGATTGAAGTTGATTCGTTTGTAGCATGTATTTCTTCTCTTCATATGCAGGGATCATTGAGTCCTGGTAAGATGAAAGTTTTAGGCAGTTGAAACGTACTGGATGGACTATGGAGTACTTGACAGTATTGTCATTTGTGTAAAGTCTACTTATCGAACAAATCATAAAAGTGAAAATATACAATAGTGTACATCTTTGGTAAACTTTAATTTGAAATTCTGCATAAATATGTGCAGAAAATGATCAATATTGCAAATGCAGATAAATGAACACAGTGATAATATGAGGATGGATCCTGATGATGATCAAGATTTTCTTGAAAGGGTGCTAAAGATGGAAACAACAGCAACAAACAACAAAAAACGAATCCTTGTAGCGAAATAAATTTAGGGTCGACTACATGAATCATTTTTTGCTAAGATTATTGGAAGATCTAGATCCTTAAACAACCACATCACCACGTTAGTTTTGGTCGACCCCTCCCTCCTCCCTCCTCTTACCTCTAACGACGTAAACAAAATGATGCAAAATCGAAAACATACAGGAGCATCAGATAATTACCAGAAATGGGATCCAGAGACAAACTTGCAAGGCTTTCATTAAAGCATAATTTTCTCTGTCTTGAAGCAAATTCCTTTGATTTCAATAAGGTTCTTGTAATGAAAGAACAAGAAATTTATATACCTTGAAGCCTTCTAGAGGATTCAGCACAGTCTAGACATATATATATACACAAATAAAAAAATGTAAAGTAAAAGTCATGTCATGTAATAATCTTAGTGAGTACGCTTTTGTGTGGTTTGATGTTGATAATCTTGATGCTTAACTTAATCAATACTGTACCTCGTCCGAAGAAACAAAGTTAAAGAAATCAATATACGGACATTCATGTCGGGCGAGGCAAAAGAGAGTGCCTTTGGTGTTTCCAAAGCATTCAATGTTGAGATGCCATCGGATCTAAACTAAGTATAGAGAGCGAGGAGCGTCACGAGCAATGAAACGTGTAATGCATGCGGTTTATGCATCATCCATGCGAGGTTAAAGTGTATATCTGATATGCTTTGTAGGACACGAAGCCCTTAAGGTCAACACTACCTAAGTGAGAATGTTATTGTAAAACAGTCAAAGGAGAAGTACAACATCATCAATAGAGCAAGTAACCATGAATGTAACGTATAAACGGTAAAAGATTCATGCAGTCAACCTAGCTGTAAGGCTTCTAAATGTCATTTTTTTTCTAAACGTGGTTATCATTTTTATGCAATCACACACACTGAAGTACTGTATGGAATTCCTTTGGCATTTTCACAAACATTTTGTATGCTAAATGTAATAGATTAGTCTGGCAGATTTGAGGTAATATCTCAACTTATCACTGCCCAATCCTGACATGGGACAAAATACCAGATGGATTCATCATTGGGAAGTTGGCATTATATCAAAAAACACCCACTAGTACAGGTGAACCATTTAAAGAAAGCTGCCAAACAGATTTTTAAAACACCAAAGGCTCTATAAACACTTTATATGTCACAGACTTCATGTTTGACGTCTACTAGTACAATATACAAGATCTTAACTTTTTTTTTCGTTAATCGTTTAATATATCTGCAATGAAACGAACGAAGTGGTGAAAAAGAATTTATGTAGCCCGGCTCCAAATTATTGAAAAAAAGGCTTAGTTTTCTTATATGAACAACAGCTCAGAAAGATAGAATAAGTTTTGGATTTATTTACAGCTATGCAAACCTGAAGAGGCATGATGGAAGTGAAGAAAGAAAAGAGTCTAAAGCAAAAAGAAAGAAGGCTAAAAAGGAGGTGATGTAGACCATTGCTAAATTTATTCCTTATCTTTCCCCCAAAAAAACTATCATAGAAACCCCACAACTTTTGTCAGAAGAAGCACTATATGGAGTCTTATATCCATTAGAATGAAGGGTTAGTCCTACTTATGAATAATACTATAATAGACACATCTTGAAATATTAATGTGCTTGTTTAATGGAGTTTAAAAGTAGTATTTTTTAGATTTTGAAAAAATTGGTGAAATGTGTGGTTGAAAAATTGATAAAAGTTTTGGATCCTATAAAATATGTGATTAAAAATGAGTTATAAAAAATTAAGCCAAACACCAAAGAAAGAAAAACTTAGAAAAATTGCAGTAATTTGTTTTACACTAAAGAAAAGAAAATTTTGACATGTTTGATGTAGTGCATTCTTATTCATTATACCATCTAGTTCAATACTTAGAAACATTACTTCTTCCTCGTATGCATGATATATTCATAGGTTTCCACTTGTCAATGAAAGATTTATCCTTTGAGTTGAACTCACTCGAGTAGACTTGGAGTGTTAAACGTTAAATTGTTCAATAATATATACTAAATAAGCCGTGTAATCACCCTAGTGCTATTCATGTACAATCCTAGTTGCTCAATATATCTGGGTATATAAAATTATAAGGCTCAATATCCCTATAAATTAGGACTCAACAAAATGCTACTATTTACATGAAAATTCATCTGATCCTTCTTGCTCAAAAGAATTATGATAATGTTTTTATTCTTTTTTAATAAAAAAAAAAGTTCATTATTGAATCTTGACAAAACATAACCATGTCATGGCTTTATGTATTGGAGTCACCTCAAGAAATAAAATAAAAAAATGATTTTTCATATGAGACTACTTTTTGAAGGAGAATGGCCCCTTGACCAGAAAGACCAAATTAATAAAGCAAATGTTGGAAAATAATCAAACTAAATCATAATATTCTTTTCTGTGCTTCTCTTTTTCTTTATTTTCTCAACCACAATCTCCAATTGAAGCATGCTTCCACTTTATTAGCATATTTACTTTCAAAAATTACATGTTTAAAAACTTAAGTTGTTCAAGGTATAATATATTAATTTATTTAAATATTGTCTTCAACATATACATCATATTTAATTTTTCATCAAAATGTTTACACGTGCTGCGAGTTTTGATTTCAAAATCTTTATTTACATTATAGGTTGATTCTATGTTGATATAAGGAGCAACCCTTAATGCTATTATATGTTAGGAAAGTTGTTGATTGGGGCTTAGCATTTTGAACAAATTTGGGATCCTAAAATTACTTTTCCTTTTTAAGTTGGAAGCTAAATTCGTTTACCATTTTCCAATGCAATTATTTTAGAGAGAAAATATAAATGCATATATCATATATTTTCTACTATTCTAAAAAACTCATTTAGGCGGTACTTAAACGCCTAGCCATGCCTCACGATCGCCTTTGTCTCGATTCTCGTTTAGGTCTCGCCTAGGCCCAAAAAGCTTGAAACTCGATCTCTTCACCTAGCTACGTGATAAGTACAATTTTGTACTTATCTCGAACTCACAAAATAGATGATTATGAGTACTCTTAGTTGTTTCGGTTTAATTGCATGTTGTTTTCTTATTATTTTAGGAAATAATCAAATTCAAGTGTCAATCGGCGAAAAGACGGAAAAGAGCGCAAAGAGAAGAAAAGATGACTAAATTGAAGCAGACAGAGAGAGACTGGAGCGCTTAGCATGCAAATATCAAAGAAACGAAATCGGGAGCAAACCTAAGTTAACCATGCGATCGCATGGTTAACTAAGGTCATGATCGCAAGTCCCAAGATTTTCAAGCAGAACACTAATCACCTAAACCATGCGATCGCAAGGCATTACGCGGCAGAATTTAGGCAGTTTCACGATTGAATTGAAACTTTACGAAGTCCATATTGATCCAACAACTTAAACACACGTCTTGGAGTCTTTTTGAGAGCATTATAAATGCCAGATGATAGCCATAACAAGGGGACGAATTTTGGAAACAAGATACAAGAGGAGAATCGAGGATCAAGGCTCTGGATTGAGGATTCTTCAAACCGAGTCACGGGTTGTATTTATTTCTTCTTCTTTTTCTTTCACGGATCATGATGAAGTCAATTATTGTCATAATTGACGAAATCATGTCCCGCTAGTTTACTTTTTTCTAGGATGAACAATGAAACCTCATGATTTTTAATTAATTAGAAGTTTTCCTGCTTTTTAGTGATTAATTGCTTTTGGGTTGATTATTCTTTATTCGGTTTGTCTATTATTTTAATGTCTCGATCACCATTAGAATATATTGTGATCTATATTGAAGTCGAGAGATTCAATATAGATTAAGCACGTGGTATTGAATAACATATGGTTCAATAATAGATAGAGATTACTATTATGCTTTATGAAATCTATTTAGGTGTTCTTGAGATTTTAATGCATGTGTTTATGTTCAAGCTTAATTAGAGATAATGAAGTTCGCATAACATATAGAATTGATTGACCATCGAGAGAAGCTTTCGATTAATTTAGGAGCGATTTTCAATCTATGGTAATTATAAGCTAAAGCAGTTAAACGGATATTTGATTAAGGAAAGTGTTGGTGAATTCGCAAATCCTAGAGTTAGTAGATCTTGAATTCGTTCTTACCTTTTTAAAGTTACTTATTGTTATTTTCAATTTAATTAAATTAGTTAAATTAGTTTAGAATCACACATCAAAATTAAATCGTGTTTCGCTTTTTTATTGTTAGAATTAGAAGTATAAATTAATAGGTTAAATTAATATCTAGTCCTCGTGGGTTCGACACTTTATTTTATCACTATATTATTTGTCCACGATCCGTCCACTTGCGGGATATAAATCGCACAAACACTACGCTTTACGCTTTTTAGAATACTAATATTTTCTAACATATTAGGGTTTTAGATGAGATAATTTAATATGATATATATTGTTATTACCTAATTTCACGTGAATACCATGTGTGAGCCACGTTAGACTCAAAAGCCACGTCACATAATAGCCACATCATCACAAAAGATCCAAAGTTTTTGCGAACCTTGATATACCTCGTTGAAATCACTCGAGTGAGGCGAAATTGCAAGTTGGGTTTGCTAAAAAGGAAAGGCTGTCTAGGTGGTGATCACATTCATGCGAACTTCCTAGCTAGGTGAAAAAATATTAACCTTATCCTCACCATCTTAGAGGCAAGATAAATAACGAACATACTTGCCTTGGAAGAATCCTTAAAGTCTCATGCAAAGCTAAATGAAAGTTGATGAAATATAAATCACGCAACTCCATATTTCTTGCCCCCAAATAATAGAACAACACGATATCCTTGCTGCCACATGGCAAAATGCACACTACCACGTGTCTTTGAAAACTGTTAAAAGTACAAATAGATTCAAACAAGAATCATTTGTTGACAACAATCTCACCAATGATGGAGCAATACGTGTCCATATAAGTTAAAATGTCCAAGATACCCTTGTCCTTAGTTTTCCTATAAATATTCTATGCAACATGAAGAAAAAGTACTAAAAATCAAACCTCCAGCCAATTCGCCCATTTTATCTCTTCTATTGTTCTACATACTTGTTCTAATTTTTTTGGTAAGTGACTTGACCAACCGTAGGACTTCCTAATATTGGACGGTTGTATTTGCAAGTTTAACGATACTATTATTAATTGTGTAGGCATTACAACATGTAGACATGGAGTTGGCAAGCATTTGTTTGCAACTCAGTTATACCAAATATTGCTATCAAGATATATCTAGCATGCAAGTGTCATCTTCTCAAATCTCAACCCCACCTATTTATGACAAAAATGTAAAATCAAACCAATGCTTAGAGCATGTTGATAAAACCAATTTTTGACCTATAAGTTTCCACTGTATTGAACCCAAAAATTTGGGTGAAATACATGTTAATTAGAATGCATGCAATATCGACATTACATGAAGCACCTAAACATTTCATGTAATTAAGTAAGGATACCGTTCCGCCTACTAATGTATTTGACAAATAAATTTGACAATTTAATATTTTATATATATTAAAATTTTTATTGGGATGTGTTTGTATGCAGTGGCGGATTTAGCATGGCCCCCACACCCATTTGACAATTTTTTGTTTTTCACTTCTTCTTCTTCTTTTTTAAATGTTCCACATTTGACTTTTACACTTTCTTTTTTATTTTCTCAACTCCATTTTCTTCAGCCATTTGCGTCTCCCACTGTCGAAAAGTGGAAGATTAAAAATGGTGAGAGACATCACAAAATCATCAAATTGAAGTCTCACAAAAATCATCTTAGCAAGTGTGAAAAACTACTCTTTTTTTTTAATGAAATAGATGTTTCTAATTTATTCGTAACTTTGCGATTTTTTTAATATAATACATTAATGTTACGCCGTAACTTTGCTATAATTGTTTGTTTTTGAAATTGAGATAGGTGGTAAATGGATTAATGATTGTTTGGTTGTTTTGTATATTGATATTTGTGATGTGAATTTGCAAATTAAATTTGGTTATTATATTTTACTTGTAGATTGATTAGATTGTCCAAAAAAAAAAAAAAAAAATCGGGGGAACCCCCATCAAAGCCCCCCGCCCAAATTTTTTTTTTTTTTGGCTCATGACTTAAGAATCATAGATCCGCCCACTGTTTGTATGTAAGAATAAGGATTTTAAATGTTGTAATAGATTTAGACGGTTGGATTAACTTAAATTAAAGGCCGTAATTATTTGTTAAATTCATTAGTAAGAGGAATGATCTCCATCAAGTAATTATACATCATAAATAGTCAATTATTGTGTTCATTAAATTCCATTTTTACCCTCTAATGTACAATTTTCTCAGCAGATAATAATACAAAATTAATTATCCTTCAAAAGAAGGATTAACTAGAATTTTTTGGGTGCAGACAAAGCACAGACAGCGTGCACATTTTGGTTCAAAAATGAACTTAAAATTGTTAAAGTGTATATGCAGAAAAAGTAAACTTCTTTATAAGCAAATTGTACTTGTAGTGAACTTCATTCTTTTCTTTTCTTTTTTTTCCTTTTGGTGGTGGTGGGGACAGTTTGTAGACTACTCGAGCTCGACCCGCTACTAGCTAGCGTGCAAAACTTATTTCTAATAAATTTATTGATACCATTGCAGAAAGCGATTCTCTTCGGGTTGTGCACAACATTCACTCTGATTTTTTCTTTAGCTCTAAATGCTTCTATATTAAGTGTTATTGTAGCATTGTTAAACGATGCAAGTGGTGGTTCTTGTTAATTTATTTTCCGCAAAGGAAATAAGGTAGCCCATTTACTAGCATCACACGCTACTAGATCCTCAATTGGCACGAATTGGGTCGATTGTATTCCATACTTCATTTCCCACGAGATTCGTGGATATTAATAATGATATCCGTTTACTTTTAAAAATAAAAAAGAAAATAGTTATAGGATTCATGGCCACATTTTCTGCTAATTATTTGACATTATTCTATTAATGAGTTAGTCTTCGTTTGATATTGCTGTGATTTTAAAATAATCAGTTTTTGATGTGCTGAAGGAAGAATTTTGATGATTTTTTTTTTTCAAAATTGTTGTATATTTCAAAATCAGCATTTTAACATTTGGTAAACAAAAGTGATTTATTGATGTACACTTACTAAAATAGATATTGATTATAACGATATCCTTTTGTATTATTATTATTGATAGTATTATAAAATTTATTTTTAATTTTATAACATGATGTAATATTCTCACATATTTTTCTTAATATATTCACTATAGTTATTTTAAAACAAAAATAATAATATATATTAAATCTCAAAATTCATAAAATTATAAAATAAAAGCTTAGTCAATATAGTATAAAAATATTTTAATTAATTAAGGTTAAAATTGATATTTAGATTATAGATAAAGATAATTATATTCATACTTCGCTACGGTTTTTCTTCGTTGAACCAAAATTTAATTGCAATGAAAGTCTCCAACATTTTTTTTTATTGTCGTGAAAGTCTCCAACATTTTTTTTTTTTATTGTCGTACTTATGTCTCCAACTTTTTTTATGTCGCAATCTTAAATTAATTAGCACATATTGTATCCAATGACATTTTCTCGTCTAAATTTTTGTTCGCGTGTTTTGAATTGCGGAGTAAATATTTTATAGATTTTTTGTATTTGTTTTTTTTTTGTTTATTTAAAAGTATGAGGAGCAAATGAATCTTTTTATGACCTCTTAACAAAAATTTTGGACGAAACCGTCACCGGTAACAAGCTTTGTTAATTAATAGAAGGAAGATGATAATAACGCGACAAAAAAGATGAAGTTGGGCTCTTCAAGAGGAATAGGAAACAAAATCGGGACATCAAGGAGTATCAAAAATCGTATATTGAATACACTCAACAATTTGAAAAATTAGAAATTTTCGCCATCTTTTATAGTGAAGAAGAAGACATATCAGATTCTTAAATCTGAGCTTGTGATTATTTTCAATTTCTGAAGACGTCGTTGGGTAAGTTGTCCAATGTTTAAAAAATCAGACCAGACAGGACCGATCGGTTCAACTTGAAAAATTGGGAACCGGTCGCAAAATCGGTCCGGTCTACCAATTTACCCTGGCATTAGAAAATCGGACCAGAAACCGGAATTTTTTGCGGTTAACCACAACCCGGTAGAACCAATCCGATTTTAATGATTTTCCCGTTTGAAAGTTTTTTAGGGCAAAATCACACATTTCTTTCTCATTTCTCCCACTGTTCTTCTTCCTCTTCAGTTGTTCCTCATTTCTTCTCTAGTTCTCTTCGAAAATTCAAAAGTTAAAAATCTTCTTCACTTCATCAGCTCTTGTGGAATCTCCTCTCTTTTCTCTTCACCGCGCACGCACTCATCAGGTGAGATTTTGGATCTATTGTTGTTTTTTCCCAATCAGCAAGTTTTGAAGCTGATAATGTGAATGGAGGTTGGAGGTTGAAATTTGAACATGTATTTCTACTAATATTGGAAATGGACATTATGAAAAGTTTATTTGAAGCCAAATTTTGTGAGTGATTTTGTTTATAAATGTTGGTTTATTTGTAAATAACTTATTTTTAGAAATTTTGTGAGATTTTTAAATTAATTTTAATTTTTGAATTGAAACCGGTTCAACCTCAATTCGACCTTTTGACCTTTGGTTCATTGTCTTTTTGAGTCGATGGTTGGTCCAGCTTTTCTAAACATTGCTTTCACCACGTGGAGTTTTTGTAATTTACTATAACCTTTGTCATCGTGTAATTACTAAATCATATTTAAAATAATAATATTTTTAAAATGATCCAATTTCATAATTGGAAAATATATTAGATTAAAAAATGAAAACTCACGGGCAAAAATTCCTGAATATTGGGCTTGATTCAAATATTGATTCATTGAAAAGTGAAATAGAAACAATGTAAATTTTGATACATACTAATATTTAACTTTATATTTTAATAAATGACAGAATTATCAAAAAATTAGAACAATCAATCACAAATTGTAAAAATCAGGTATACTATGTGTTTCAGTTATCTTCCATATATTATTTAACAATAATAATTAAAAGGGTAATTATATTACCATAACATTATTCGTTAAGTACATTACATTCTAATTACAATGAAATTCTCCAACTATTTGTCACTTTTGCATTTATGACTCTAACTTTAATTAGCAAATTTTTATCATCAACCTATTAATTTGCATGTTTTATATTTGTCTTTGATGATGATTTTTGTCCAAAAAATTAATTGGGAAGGCGTAATTTTTTTTTTGCCTCTAATATTTTTACATAATTAAAATAATAAACAAATACGTAAGTTTGACAAAATATTTTTCCCTCATTTCAATACACATTAGCAGAATATTTAGACAAAAAAATTCATCGGGGACAAAATGTGAAAACTAAATGAAAGTTAATAATAAAAATACGATGAAAAATATTAGAGACATAAGTGTCTAAATATCAAATGTTGGGAGACCTTTATTACAATTAAAACGTGGTGTGAATAATAAAAAATGTGGTGTGAATATAATTATCCTAATTATAACAACATTGTTTAGATAAAAGATATGATTTTGTAACCGACATTTGAATATGACTCAAGATAAACATGTAATATAAGTATATACCTATATTATCTCTCGTCAAATTCTATCTATAAAATTTAAGATTAGTTACTATCATGTTTTACAATTAAAAAAATATGGTTCGAGAGAGAAAATATTATGTATGTGATCAAGAAAAACGTTGTGACTCGAATATGAAACATTATGACCAGCGTTGCTAAATGGACAGCGATAAGAAATGGGTCACACAATTAATCATCAAATACTAAACCATTACAACATGTCACAATAGTCACAAATTATAACCAGATAACCAGAGAAAGAAATACACAAGATTATCACAAATTATGACTAGAATAGCATTCTTCAAATACTTAAACATGAAATTAAAGTCACAGCTATAAGAAATGGGTCACATAATTAATCATTAGATACTAAACCATAATAGCATATCACAACAGTCAAAACTATTACCTAGATAACTAGTGACAATCACACACTAAATTATCAGGTCACAAACTATCACCAGATAATCAGTCACATACTATCACCAGATAATTATGATAAATGACACACAAAAATCAATATTACCATTGAAGATTTGGAGTTAGGGTTTTGAAATTTCGGGTTGAATGTAAATTGAAATCGATTTGATTTTGCCCAAGCTTAATTTTGGAAGAATTTTTAAAATACTTTATTGAATCAGCAGATGATGAATGTATGGAAAAATAGATTATCTCCTGTTTCGATTTTGAAACTTTCTCGCGGATGATGAAGGCTCATCTGTTTGTTCGGGGTAGTGTTTGGCTTTTGTAATTTTGAATGCTAATTTTTTTTTTTTTTAACAATCTCGTATTAGTTCCTATTTATTAAGAAAGATAAATACAAATGGTGATAATAAGTCATTTTATTATTAATTAAATATTTAATTAATTAGTTGAATTTTTATTTATTAATTAAAATATTATCTGATTTTTTAAAAATAAATTGTTAATCTTATTTGTCAAAGTAAAGATATAAAAGTAGTATTAAGCATAATTATCTCTATAAACAATTAAGACTAAAACTAACAAGTAACAATTTGTAGTAGTTGTTCATAGATCTTAACATTAAGCAAACACTTTTATAAACCGGTTTAAGGACATTGTGGAAAGACGAATACTACTATTTGAAAATAAAAATATAGAAACTTGTAGAGAGTCGTATTATTATTTTTTTTTGTTAAGGGAAAGTCTAGAAGGCGAAACCCTCCCACACGTAAATTTAGTGGGTCCTTGACCGAGCCACGTGGTTCCATCTAGGATTCTTGAGTGACATCTTTTGGTGACGAGCTGCTGTAAATCGGATGTGCACGCAAGTGGATGCTTCCTTAGACGAAGAGAGAGCCCCGCGAGGAGAGCAACAGCCAACCCCATGGATACCCCACAATATTTCGGTGAAAATCGCAGCCCACACGGAATCGAACATGCGCACGGAGGATTTCTCCCCACATCACCTCAAACCTTACCAACTGCACTATGTCCTTCAGAGAGTCGATTATTTTAATAAGACAAATCACTTTATCTTGTACAATTTTGGAAATTTTTGTTTTTTGTTTTTATTTATCATCGACGTAATGTATCCTCTGAAATTAATTGATTTTAATGAATCTAACTCCACAATTGTAATAATTATATTTTTTAATTTTCAGTTGTTTTTAATTTTTTGGACCGAAATCAAGTCTAGTTTTTCAGACCTTAGTCGAGAGTAATTAAAAGGGAAATTAATAAGTGGGTCACAAGCCTTATTGTGTTGGCCCAATAGCCCATATATCTTCAATTTTTGCTGGTTCATGACAGATTGGACTGGGCCAAGTCGGGTTTGCCCCGACCCATTTTGACGCAGCAGAAGAAGCGCCAAAGAATAAAGATCATGTCCAAATATTCTTGTTCACTGTAAGAAGGGATTTTTTCATAAATAATCACAATAAATAAAATATTTCTTAACATGTTGTCATATTTTTTTTATTCTAAAAATATTTTTTTATTTTTATTTTTGTAACACTTGTTATTATATTTATTACGTTTGTTATTTTAGTTATAATAAATATGTTATTAACAAACATAACAAATGTAACAAGTTTTACAAAAATAAAAAACAGTATTTTTAGAATAAAAAAAAGTTAAATGGTATTTTTTAAATTATTTTATATTTTGTAATATATGGTGAAATTATCACTTCTTAAGAATGTTCAAATATTTATAGTTAATCAATCCGTAGATTCAAAAGTACGAATATCATTTGATTTATAAGAATTGAGAGTGTTGAGAACATTCTTAATACAAAAATGTTTATTCAAAGTAGGGATGGGCAAAAGAGCCGAAAGTAAACAGAACGAGACTAGAACCGACCAATTCAATTCGATTCAATTAGATTCTACGTAAGTATCAAATGGTTATAGTTTCTATAACAATGAACCAACCGCTTTTAGTTCTAGACCTAGAACCGAGAATTGGAATCGGTTTTGATTTCTTAATTATTTTTTTTAAAAAATTCAATAATTAATGTTGTTGATGTTGTTGACCGTCTCGACCCAATCAAATCAATTTTCTTAAATTTTTAATACAAAATTAATTAATTTTAAATCAGAGTATCAAATATTCACGTCTAGACACATTTCCACTTAATCACAAATCAAATCCCCTTCCTCAAATCCTTATTTACATCATTATTTTAAATTTTTTGATATGAAACTGAACCAAACTAAACCAAACCAAATCATCTAATTCGGTTCCATAATTTTAGATAGAACCAATAGTTCTATTACAAAATAACTATTGGTTTTAGATTCTGGTTTGTTTCTCTTCAAAATTGAATCAAATGGAACCACGCTCACCCCAAATTCAAAGACAATACCATCTAGTCTAGCTTATAAACAAGTTGCTAAACAAGTATTAGTGGCATATAATTAAGGAAGATAAAACTATTAAAAGGAGTCAAAAGCTAGTAAAGGAAATAAGAACCAATTAAAGGGAATCAATTAGGAAAACAAAAGAGGTCTGATGGAATAATTAAAGAAATTCATTAACAAATTTTCAACCTTTGTTTGTGCCGACTCTTCGGGTGATTAAATCGCTCCTAAAATAGTCTGAAATCCTCATAAATTCACTTCTGGGTTCAGTTTAAGCTTTAACCCCAAACATTCATCTACTTCTTCACCGAATAAAAGAACGACATCGCAAAAATGGAAAAACTGTCCTCGGTGTCTCTAACTTTTTAAAAGTTCGAATAAATCATTAACATATTATTTATAATTCTTCACTTATTATAATAAACAATGTACCGTCAGATCTCAAACATTCTAATCCTAACATATACATCCATCAGTATATGTGCATCGGAAGGACCTCTGGAGTCTAGACGAATTTTGTCCACATGTTCGTTAGTTGACAAAAAAGTCAAGCATGTAACCTAAATTTGATTAATTTAACAAAGACAAAATGGTTTATTCACATTCATTCACGTAAAACAATAAAAAATGAAACAAAAAGAAAAAGGTTTTTTTCTTCTTCAACCCAACCCCACATTATTATATGGATTCATACGGAACGAAAAACATAAAAGAAGACATAACATCATTGAATTATTGACCAAAAAAGTAAACCAAAATTCAAAAATATATCATAGCGTGCAAACTTAGCACTCTGATTCAAAAAACTAATAGTTAACATAACATGTAACATTAGTGTACCAAAGTGAGAAAATAGTCGATGGACACGTAACGCTTTGATTCTAACATGTCGTGTAATATCAACACTTAACTCATGTATAAGTCAACACAAAAAACATAAAAAAATCAAAGAATTTAAACTTTAGTAAACGAAATTACAAGACATAGAGAAAATAACACAAATTGTATTGTAACGGAACCGTCCGTTTCACATATAATGAATAAAAACTAGTAAACAACAGAACATGTAACATTAGTACAGAGGGATAAGAAAAATTCGGAAAATGAGAACAAAAAATTATATCTATTTTAATAAAATGAAACATAAAATTGTAAGTCAATGTGTATGTGCTCATATGAGTTGTCAAACGTTTTGATGGTAAATAAGTTATGATTTTAATTTTAACTATATTAGTATACCGCTTATCGGTGGAATTTGATCGTAGAAAAATAAATGAAGATTAATAGGAAGAAGGTTGAGGTTGAGAAGGGAAGGTTTGAATAAAATTGTGAAGAGAAAGAGAATTGGGAAGGATGGAATTGAGAAAATTGAAAGAAAAAAAAAATTGGACAAAATGAAGATAGACGTATATTGGATTTTTGGGCCCATAGATGAAAATTTTCCTACGGCCGTAATTAAATTTTTGAATAAGACGATTCAATATAGTATCTGAATAAATAAATAGAGGTCGTGAGTTCAAATTTTGTTTCTATCTATTTATAGAAAAACGCACGTGACATGCATGGAAGATGTGCGCTAAATACATAGTTTTAGTAAATAAATTTGACCCCTTTTTTTGGCCTAAGTTTTTAGACCAAATGTAAAAGAAATGATATAATGAATTATGATGTGGTATTATCGTAAGTAATTGTATATAAAAGTATAATTAATGTGTTTGGTACATTATATTAGAAAGACATCTGTGGTACATCTTTACTCCATTCAATCTCAAGCATACTCCACACAAGAGCCTTGAAAAAGTAAAACTACTCAGCAATTGGACACAGAAACCTCAAAAAAGCAGCTCTTGCCCTTGTTATGAAATAGTCTTCCCCCTTGCATTGAGAGCTTTAAACATAGTGGAAACACTCGAAAATCTAAGACAAAAATTTGTTTTTATTTTTAATGATATCAAACACTGATTTTTAATATCGTTCAAAAAAAAATTAAAAATATACATTTTGAAAGGTTCGATTTTGAAAGTACCCTCACACACAAACACCATGGGCTGGCTGGCGAAGCTTGAGAGCCAGATCGCCCGAGCTTCACGAGCCTAGCCCACGAGCCCCCTGAACCGCTCAGGTGCTTTGCCATGATGCCATCCGTAGATGTACAAAATGTAAATATTTCTTCATTTTTCAACAAATTGAGTTTTTACATGAGATGACTCAACATGACACAAGCAACGTGCAAATACTATCGGAGCTGCTCATGAATAGTACAAGAGCACTCTTTCCAATGCATGAGGGGTCATGCATTTTCTCTTTTTTAACAAATAGGGTTATGCAAAAGTGTTTTCAAGCTATATAAGAGCACTCTTTCCCAAGGAGGGGTGGGGGTCAGAGGGGTCATGTATTCATCTTTTGCATTCTTTTGAAGTGGAAAATCAAAAGCAAAGATCTCTTATTTCTGCTTTTACTTTATCAGCACTCTCTTTAGGACTATTCCACATCTTCTAATAAAGCACATTACATTCAGAGTTGGTCCCATTCCTGTATGCCAAACGCACAGAGAGAGAGAATAAAGCAGAAAGCAAAATAAATAAAGCTTCAGTGGTTGTTTCTTCCATGCAACCTATACGCACAACATAATTATATATTCATCATTCCTCAAAACACAGTAATCATATATTAATAATCATCATCTTTTACTTATTCATCTACTGTTACTGCAGGCACATGTCTCCAACTCTTTACACTGGGAAATGGGAATTGCAACTCATTTCTGTGTATTACACATTAGACTATACATCAAAGTACACAATTTCTGTGTCATTCATATAACTGCACCAAGATTGAGGGATTATAATCCAGTTAGTTTATTTCTACTCATGCAAAGTAACTAGATTTATGTTATGATTTCTTGTAATTGCAAATCACATCTCCAGGTACTCATTTCCCAAAGATCATTTCTTGAATTAATGGATGTTTGCACAAAGTTTTGTGCATATACTTTGAAAGGAATTTCTTCAAACGGTTGTACTCAATAAATTCACGATCAGCTATATGGATCTTTTTTTTACCACTCATTTTTATTTTATTGCTAGATCTACTAGAAGACCCCAAACCAACTAGATCTTTATCAACCCAACAAAGAGGTACAACTCCGCCTATTTTTTCATAGCCGGTCAATAAAGAACAAGAGTTGCAGGAGGTTGACAACTAATGTAAAACTTTGTTAAATCTCGTGACATGAATTCTACTACTCATTTCTTCAATATGGTAAAAGAAACAATTCTCTCAGAATAATATCCTACATGGCAGCAATTGAGAACCTCAAATGATGAATAGGGAAGTGTTTCATCTTTAACTTGCATAGTTAAAACAGAGAGATTTGAAAAGCATCAAATTTTTATAATTTTTATAAGACAAACTACTTTAAATTTAACTTGCACAAGTATTGCTTCCCCTTGGGGGAAAAGGTGTATAACATGCAGAATCTGCAAATATGGTCCCAAATTCTCATATAGCATTACTTTGGTTTTTATGCATTACAGAGAAACATAAGAAACACATATACTGAATCCTACACTGCCACCCCTACAATTCTGTCATTATCAATCTTTTGGCCAATGATACAGAATCTTTATAGTACTGGTATGCATTCTAATTACATACAGCAACAACACACTAAGCATTATTCTCAATAAATTTGGGTCGACTACATAAATACTTCTCTATCATGAAGTTCGGGTCATTGCTAACTGAGGAAGGGTTGATGGCACCAGTGACAGGTTTTCGCTGACAACGCTGGTAGGAAGATTCAAGAAACTAGAGTTAGTTTTGATATTTAGTTAATTACATAACTGTAGAAAATTAAAATCCGTGGTCATCATTTATGAGCATTGTGAAACCAATTCAGCCTTTCTTCATTGCTGAAAGTGCAATTTCATCCTCTCACTCAAAGTAAAGGCTCTCCTTTGATTAAAGTTAAAGGGTATATTTGCCATATGAATAAAGAAGGAGAAATAAAGGAAAAGAGAATCAACCTTTCTTTTTCCCCTGATCTAAACTTTAAATTTCTGCTATCCAACGGTTGATTTTCAATTCACTAGAAGCCTTCTTTAATTTTCTTCTGCTGTCTTGCTTTTCTTAAGTTCATAATAGATATTCATATCCTTATATCTCAATGTAAAACCAGTTTTACCCGAAATTTGATCATGTTTAACCTCTCCTGCCATGAAAGCAAAAGGGAAAGCAAAGGGGAGAAAAGGGGAGACTTAGCTTCTTCCTTGAACTTGGAAACTCCTTTACTTCAAAATTTTTAGAACAATACACACTTGAAATTTCTTGGATTCCTTCGACTTTTTCTTCCTTTAACGGAAAATCTATTACTGGCCAGCCTCTTAAAATCCTTTGTATGTTCTACAACTCCTTCCAAATTCAGCTTTCCTGAAACATTTCAAAGAAAATATGGTTTCCTTCATTGTTGTAGCAGTAACACTCTTCTCACTTGTGGGCACTTCTGTTTCTTCCTCTATCATTACTGATTTTCATGCATTAATTGCGCTCAAACAAGGCTTCAAGTTCTCCAATCTGGAAATAAGCACTTGGAATTCTTCTAATCCAACCTCGGCTTGTTCATGGGTGGAATCAAATGCTCCAATGGACGAGTTGTCTCGCTTCATATATCAAATATGAGTCTCTATGGCTCTGTTTCACCAGCAATTTCAAGACTTGATAAGCTGATGGAGCTCTCAATTGATGGAAACAACTTCACCGGTGAAATCAAGATCGAAAATATGAGCAGCCTCCGGTTTCTAAATATATCAAACAACCTTTTAGTGGGAGTTTGGATTGGAATTACTCGAGCCTTGCCAATTTGGAAGTGGTTGATGCATATAACAACAACTTCTCTGCTTACCTTCCTCTGGGGATTCCAACTTTGCAGAATCTCAGGCACTTGGATTTGGGAGGAAACTATTTCACGGCAAAATCCCAGAAAGATATGGAGATATGACTGAATTGGAATACCTGTCTCTTGAAGGAAATGATCTCCAAGGAAAGATACCTCGGGAATTGGGAAATCTCACTAACTTGAGACAGATTTACTTGGGCCATTACAATGTTTTCGAGGGTGGTATCCCAAGAGATTTTGGCAAGTTGGTAAATCTAGTCCTCATGGATCTTTCAACTTGTGGATTGGATGGTTCAATCCTCCTGAGTTCGGAAATTTGAAGTCACTTGATACGTTGTTTCTGTACATCAATCACCTCTCGGGTCCAATACCAAAACAATTAGGCAACTTGACAAGCCTAAAAACTCTAGATCTTTCTGTCAATGCACTCACTGGGAAGTCCCATATGAGCTTATCAACCTCAGACAGATCAAGCTTCTCAAACTGTTCATGAACAGATTGCACGGATCAATACCGAATTACATAGCTGATTATCCAAATCTTGAAGTTCTTGAGCTCTGGATGAACAACTTCACAGGCACTATCCCAAAGAATCTTGGACAAAATCAGACGCTTAAGGACCTCGATTTGTCTTCAAACAAGATCACTGGTACAATCCCAAAAGACTTGTGTGCCTTAAAACAGCTTAGAATACTAATTCTCCGTAAAACTTTCTCTTTGGAACGCTACCACAGGAGTTGGGCACATGTTCGAGTCTTGTTAGGGTGAGGATGGGGCAAAACTACTTGAATGGGAGCATTCCAACTGGCTTCATTTACTTACCCCGGCTGAATTTTGTTGAACTGCAGAACAATATGCTGTCTGGATCCTTGTCTGAAAATGGTAATTCATCTTCAAGGCCAACTAAGTTAAGCCAAATGAATCTATCAAACAATCAACTTTCTGGATCCTTGCCATTCTCTCTTTCCAATTTATCTTCCCTCCAAATCCTCTCACTTAATGGAAACAATTTTTCTGGCCCAATCCCTCCTTCCATAGGTGAACTTCACCAAGCCCTAAAGCTTTCTCTAAGCGGGAATTCTCTCGTCGGAGAAATTCCACCTGAAATAGGCAACTGTGTCCATCTTACTTATTTGGACTTGAGCAACAACAACCTATCTGGCTCAATCCCACCAGAAATATCAAATATTCGAATCCTGAATTACCTTAACCTATCAAGAAACCACTTGAATGGAACCATACCCCCATCAATTGGTTCAATGACAAGTCTCACAATAGCTGATCTTTCTTTCAATGATCTCTCGGGTAAGCTACCCGAATCCGGTCAATTCTCACTCTTCAACGCTTCTTCATTTGCTGGGAATCCCCAACTTTGTGGATCCTCATTCAACAACCCCTGCAATGCCACCACAATTACAAGCCCACCAAGAAAATCTCACAGTGCATTCAAGCTGATCTTTGCCTTAGGCCTTTTAATTTGTTCCCTAGTGTTCGTCACTGCAGCTATAATCAAGGCCAAATCATTCAGGAAAAACACCTTAAATTCTTGGAAAATTACCACCTTCCAAAAGCTAGATTTCACAGCCTCTGATGTTCTTGAATGCATAAAAGATGGCAATGTAATCGGAAGAGGAGGTGCTGGAATCGTCTATCATGGAAAAACACCAAATGGGGTTGAAATCGCCGTCAAAAAACTTTTGGGATTTGGCAGCAACAACCATGATCACGGCTTTAAGGCTGAAATTGAACGTTAGGCAACATCAGACATAGAAACATAGTCAAATTGCTAGCATTTTGCACGAACAAGGAGACGAACCTTCTCGTCTACGAATACATGAGAAATGGGAGTTTAGGGGAGGCATTGCACGGGAAGAAAGGGGAATTCCTGAGCTGGAATTTGAGGTACAAAATCGCCATGGATGCTGCGAAAGGATTGTGCTATCTGCATCATGATTGCTCGCCATTGATTGTGCATCGAGATGTGAAATCGAACAATATTTTGCTGAATTCGAGTTTCGAAGCTCACGTCGCGGATTTTGGGCTCGCCAAATTCTTGGTAGATGGTGGAGCCTCCGAGTGCATGTCGGCCATTGCAGGGTCCTATGGCTACATTGCTCCAGGTAAAATTTTGCATATATTCTATGGCACGAATTGGATAGACCTAAAGAATAAATACTTAAAAATATTTGTTCACTTGTCTCGATTTTTTAATTTTAAAAAGTACTCAAATTTGTTTTTTTCTTATAATTTGAGTCCTCGGCTGATAAATTTCACCCACTGTCTTCATTGATTTTATCAGACGTGCAGAATACGACACACATTAAGAGTAGCGAAAAGAGTGATGTTTACAGTTTTGGAGTAGTTTCCCAGAGCTCATCACGGACTGACGGCCCGTGGGAGAATTCGGAGAAGGCGTAGATATAGTACAGTGGATCAATCTAACAACAAACTGTCAAAGAGAACAAGTTGTTCATATAATTGATCAAAGGTTAAAAATGGTGCCTCAAAATGAAGCCATGCATTTGTTCTTTGTTGCAATGCTTTGTGTTCAAGAAAACAGCATTGAAAGGCCAACCATGAGAGAGGTTGTTCAAATGTTGTCAGAATTTCCTCGTCCCACCTCCTCTTCTATCATCTACCAAAACCAGAAGAATCCTGAAAAAAATCAAAATATTTGCTCGAAAGTTTGACAAAAAGATATTTTGTTTTTAAATTCTTGAATAATAGAACACATTTCTTTTTTGACCCTTTCGATTATGGTCTTATATTGTATGAACTAGTTATAATTTGTGATTTTTTTTTTTTTTTTTTTTTTTTGGGGGGGGGGGGGGTGGGGGTTCTCTCTCCTTTTGAGATTTGACTGAGAAATAGAAGTAGGAACTGGGAAGGAAAGAACTGGTTAATAGAGCTGGTAACTCGTTTTGACAAGATTTTTGTGCTATTGTATAAACATAATGTATGTACATTTTGGTTAATTTTTTCTTTTTGTCCTCTCTGTTCTTCTCAAAGATAGCCTTGTCATATGAATACAAGAATCATAAAATTACCAGCACACAATTTATTATTAAAATTATTTATAGAGAAATTTGCTTTTGATATACTTTACTCCTAAATCCTAATAGATATGTAAAAAGTAACATAAAAATTAGTTCACTGAAAAAGCAACACCAAAGTATAGAGTAAATTTTCAAATCTATCATTATTATATGCTTTAATATCTAAATTTTCTAAATTTATCTGAGATTTAATAGTTGAATTGATAATTTAGCTACGACTTGGACTGTGGTTTTAGGACATATTACTGGTGGGGTGTAAAAGCAGACAAGCCAGCCAGCCAGCGAGCCTAGACCCCACTCCATTTTGGGCGGGTCAGATCCGGCATGGCCGCGTATGGGCCAGCCAGTGCAGGCATTAATGATATGCCAAAAAAAAAAATCCAAAAAGAAAAAATAAATAAATGTTTGGACCCGGTGGCCCTCCCAGGCATGGCCACTAAAAAACATACACGTCGTACCAAACCTTTATTCAGACCGGGGATTTTACACCGCTACATAAATAGTAAGCATGTATCAGAGACAACAAGAATGTTGTTGCCTAAACACCTGAAAATTGCTGATATAAATCAGATCCATCAACTTGCATTATACACTCTACAAGAATGAAGTGAGATTACTTCAACTATTCAATCCAGTATAGAGTTCAAACATTCAAAACCTAAGCAACTACTTCATGAATGTGGCAATAGCTTCATGAATGGAACTCTTGCGGTTAAGACCCCGACGCCCACCTAATGAATGAGGTCCACTCCAGAAAGACCCGTTATTCTCTGAAAAGAGAGTTCCATATAACTCTAAAAGCATTGGATTTTCCAGGTAACGGAGATTCTCCAACATTTTAGCTCTCTGGTTCTTATCTAGCACCTCCTGCGAACAGTTAACATAACAAACAGTCAAAACACGTTTAAAACCAAGAATGCATTAAATTACTCACAATATTCTTGCTGACTTTTTATACACACAATTCTCACCCCAAGGCAACCAATCAATCTATAAAGATAAAACCGTAGGAGGAAACAGGAAAATCTTGACCCCAATCACCCAGTGCTAAAATCAAGAAAAAGTGATGTATCAACAGAAAACACCACCAACAAAAAGTTCCTTGTTGGTAATTTATCCTGGTTCCTGCTTAAAGTAAGCTATTTGGTGAAGGTTTATAAATAGAACACGTACATTTACTAACAAGCAAGAAGAACACTAAGGAAACTTTGTTGGTTATTTTCTTAAAGTAAGCTATTTATTGAAGTATTGACTCCCTTGAGTTCTGTTATTCACTCTTTAGCTTCCTTTAGTCTTCTTCTTGGGTGCTACAAGTTGTTCGTACTTTTTCTAGAAATAGAACGAGAGAAAACAGAAACATGCTCTTCTTTCAAAAATATGCGACTAAAAAAATCCCCAGGGCTGAGAAGTCTGTAAAATCCATTAGACTTCAAAAAATATCCTAAAATATTTGGAAGAAAGGCATTATGATCTTCTTCTTTCATCCCCACTTCTAATAAAGGGAAAGTCTCGAAGGCGAAGCCCCCCACCTGTGTCAGAGGCCCTTGACCAGGCGGGTTGTAAATCGAGATATGTGCATGAGTGGCAGGGACTGAGGGAGAGAGCCAACAGGCCAACTCCTAGGACAGTCTTTCATCCCCACTTCCAATTATCTAGAAAGGTTATCTTTGTTCCATCATACAAAAAAATAGTAATCAGCATCAAGTTCATAAAGCTGACATAAAATCAGCCGAAGAAAGTGACTACCTTGGGCTTTTGTTGATCAATTGCAGCACCTTCATCCTCATGCTGCAAAGGCATTTCTTTCCAGGAGTCACTTGGTACATTTCCACCTGAACCTAGATGTGGCGCCCGATAATGTCTATTATTTTCATCTCGAGATCTCTGACTTATCTGCAAATCCTGAGAACCCTCTCCTGCAATTGTATTGTTCTCCCTTTGTTGGTCAGATAGATTTTTAGATCTCCCAACTTCATCTCTTGTCCTCTTCTTCCAGTGTCTGCATCTGCATCTGGTGAGTTCTCCATATTTGACTAAGTATACTCCCAAAAGGACTTCCTCCATGCGAAACTCCCTTGACAAGAGAAGATGAAAAGAAGCATTTATTGGCAAAGAAAATAAGTACATATGCTAGACCATTTTCATCGTGATAGCATATATATAACCGTCGTCAGCAATAAAGCTATTTCCGATGTATTGAAATTAAGAATTGAAGCTGCAGTTGTTTGAAAAGATACAAATGAAATCACATTGTACATTTCTTAAATACTTCTCAATCTTCACAAATATGTTAACAGGTTCAGGTTTGATGAAAGTGATAAAGCTACTGGGGGAGCAAAAAAGTATCAAACAACATTGAAGGCAGAAACACACCTCTGCTTTGATCTCTTCATCCAAAGAGTCATCACTTCCTTCAGTTTGTCCTCCAATCATTCGAGCAACCTCCTCTCTCTCCTGCCTGCGACGCATCATTATACATATAGCACATAGGCAGCCGTCCTTGTGCTTTTTAAGTCTGCACATATTGAAGATAAAAAGAGAGAGAAAATGTGAAGAGTGAAATGCAGGGAAAGACTGGAATTCTTAATGCAACATGATGCTATTACTATAATATTACAGTTGCAACTCAATGGTTCAAAATATGTACCAAATGAATGCATCGTTGGCCAAGGGAGAGAAATACAAAGATGAGAAAGAAAAGCTTCTCCAAACGCTTGCCCAAAATTTTGCTGAACCTAAATCTATACATAGTCAAAGAGGGCTGAGCCAGAAAGCAGGTGATGCATTATGTTTGTAACAGTGAATTTTCTGGACCAGAATTTGACAACTCCTTGGCATTCAAAAGTTAGAACATTTAAAAGACCATATTCAAATAATTACATGTTGTGGCAAAATGGTAAATCACCAATTTCTAGATTAAAACCTGTCAATAAATCTTTTTATGTCATTTTTTGGTCAACCCACCCCACTCCTTCCTTTCTTTTTATGTGGTTAACTTTAACTCTATAATACATTCAATAACTTCTTGTATAAAATGCATAAATGGTGCATCAGAACAACACCGAACAAAAATTAATATGGGGAAACCTAAAGTAACATACCCATGGAACTTTTTCCCTGCAAGGCTCAAGAACCACCATCCCCGGTGTATTCTCATGACTTGAAGGAGTAGCATCCTTCATTTGATTGCCTTCAACACCTATAAATAAGGAAATACCACATAAAATAACAAAGAAAAAATATTTCAGGAAATGGAAAATAAAAAATATCTTAACTGATAGTAGCTGAAGACAATATTCACAAGTTCTTTCATTCCAATCTCCACATAATACTATAGGCTAAACAAGTGGATATTCATGATTTTAGTATATAGACGCCAAGCAACACATAGGCTACACAAACCGCCAATTTGTACAGCAAAGACAGATTAAATAAATGTCCAAATCTTGCAAACAAGGATATGGAGAATTTGTAACCCAGAACGCTAAGATCAAGGGTAGAGTTTTCACCCCCTACATAACGCCGCTAAAAGTAGAAGAGTGATAGAGAAAAGGTCCGAAATGTTCCTGATGTCTTGGTCGTGCAGAACAACAAGATTAAAGCATCTAAGCTTGCTGACTGCAAGTCATATATGGCCACTCAAACATTCTACTGTTTGTCATGCGTGTGGAGTAATCGAAGTGATGGAGTATTAGCAAATAGAAAGAAGATTATATAAATCGGACGATTAATCTGTCAGAGCTACCTATATATTCATTCAATGTTACTAATTTTAGATATTCTCCGTTATAAGTTCCTTTCTAGTTGCAAGTGTAAATAGGTAAAACACCGTGGATGGAGGTTGGAGTGCATGTCGTGTGGATGGTATTATGACGGTGGTGGAAGTTGATTTCTATGGGTATGTGTTGTATTTAGTGTCAAACAGTAATCAAGAGTGGACAGCTGTTGGTAGACAGGAGTAGAAAGGTGTTACAGTTCACGGTAAAAAAACGCCTGGGGGAAGGAAGCGTATATTTTGAGTGGAATCATCAAAGCCAAATTACAACCAAAAGAACATAATAGAGGAGAGAATCCCCGCTATCTTGTGCATTTATTGGTTAACAGGAAAGATAGTGTTTGCCTGTGATCGTGATATATGAGGTGAGTACTTATGGGATGCATTGAAGCCACTCTAAAAAGCAATTATTTGATGGCTAATGGGAAAAGGGTAACTATAAACCTAATTAACTAATTACCCAATCACTAAAAGAGACAAGCTTTTCAAAATGGATGTGGGCACATGGCATGTTTTGTTGATAGCCTCTAGAAAGACGTATGGTTTATGTGCAACCATTATGTTTATCACACTTATACTTTCTCAGGTATACATGTCTGTAAGAATGTTTACTAGATGAAAATGCAAATTTTCTATTATGCGTGATGAATTATTATATAAACAATGATACTAATGGATTCATGAATTATAAATATTTAGTTATGAAAAAATTCATAGAACCCAGTCTGTTTGTCCCATAATATTTCCTATGAGCAATACTGAATTTTTCTTTCACAAGAACTTAAAACAGCAAAAGTATTAATTTCAGAGTTGACCATATTTTAACAGCAAGGAACCAATATAAATAGGATAAAAAATATTATTTCAAGTAGTTTCATGAAAGTATTAATTAATGGAGAGGAAATTTCAATACATATAGAGGATTCTGCAAGTTTTTCTATCAAAAATATATATTATGTTATGCGTACAATAAATGTTAAGTAGAGCAATAATGTTATACACTTATATTGATTTTATATTCACTAGGAAGAAAGTAATACATGGTTTACAAGAGCTTAGGTTAAGATTAACATATAGTTTTTATAAGCCATCTGTCAGCAAAATTAAGTATCCTTCTAAATAACTTAAAGCACATACTCTGCCCTCATAAAAGCCATCAACCTCTGTCAGCAAAATTAAGTCTCCTTCTAAATAACTTAAAGCACATACTCTGCCCTCATAAGAAGAGCAAAATGAAAAGAGCTATTGCCAAATTCTGAAGCAACAAAGATGAGACTGCACGTTCTGAAACCAAATCACAGTGCACAACCAAATGAAAAGCATAAACAGAAACATCACCACTAGTTTCTTGAGGTTGATCACCGAATAAACCAGCAGCTGCCCAACATTTTGTGAAGTTCTTCTTCACCCTCTTCATAAGTTCCACAATATAATCGCCTTTGTTATTGTATTTGTAACAGTTCTCCCATATATATTGTACATCTTTGAAGACATCTTCTGCATTCATGTACTTATCGCCTTTTTCTAGATTACTGCATATCGCATCAAAATCCATTGGTGTATCGATGACATCAAAATAATCCTGATTCCAGTCCGCACAAAATATTTAATCAAATATCAGACAATTTCTTTATAATACAAGTATGATATGGCCTGTGGTCAATAGGTAAAATATCTTAAGAAATCTAGGATACAACACCTATCATTCAAGCATAGATCATTCCATAACGTCAAGGCGCAGAAGCATGGGAATATCAATAATAAAAATACTGTCCCTTCAGTTAAGTATTGACAGAAGAAACCATATCAAAGGGCATAGTTGAGGAATAAAACTTAAGTCTAATAACAACTTCTTGTGAGTCCTCAAAGATAGAAGGGTATATTTTTAACATCTCCACAAAATAAATTCTAGTACCTATCAAAAACCCTTCCCTAGAGAAGGAATACTTTAGAACACGAGATATGCCATGCTTAGATAGTACAGCAAGAAATAATGTATCAAATAACTTATGCTTACTGGTATTCCAAGGGCAACAGGATTAACTGGAACGTTGAAGGGCTCGGCTGCTTCCATTTTCATAACCTTTCTTATTACCTAAGAGAACAAGAAACAGCATAAAAGATAAGATTGCAAAGTTTGAGCATCTTTGCCAAATGTTAAAATACAACTTGTACCAATATTACCTCCAATGCAGCTTTCAGTTCTTGCTCATAGTATTTAGAATCCTGATGAAGTAACTCCAGTCTTTATTTTCTGTCTTATCTCCCTTGACCAATTCAACATTGCTACATGGGCTCATACTTGAAGAACCAAGTCCCCTTGATGATTTTATCTTTATTCCCAAGGACTTTCTAGATGGATTCATGGATACACCTACATTAGTTTCAGGGAAAGAGTTGGCACTGTCTTCCATCTTCTCATTGAGAACCCCTAGCTTTTGTGAACCCACTTGTTGGCTACTCATGTCAGTATCACTTTGTGTAGGTGCATCTGAAGAAGTATGCTGAGAATCTAGAGTTTTAGAAGTCTTGATCTTCACTTTTACCCGTGTATAAACTGCTTTTCCAAATGTATCATGATTTGGTCGTCCTGCAGGGTCAGCTTTAGCAAGTTTATCTGGTTGATCAGTTAATGATGGAGATGGTGTCGTCTCAGCATCCATTCCGGAGTCAGCATCATCATTATCAAACTCGGCAGGATTGTCTCCCATATTTAAACTAACAACATTTGAAGTTACCTCATTTGTGCTGACCAATTTTGATTTTTTTTGCTTTTCCTTTCTTATTTCCACGCCCACGCTTCATTTGTCCAACAAACTAAATCAACTGATAGAACGTCTTCTGTTTGTAAAGCTTCCCAAGTCGGCAGCCAAGAAAAACTAGTATAATATCAAGCAAGCACAGTGCTCCACAATAGCGAGTCTCGGTCTATGCAACATCATAAGCAAGAAACTATTATAAGCTATAACAACCAAGGGCATCAACAAGCTGCTATGCAGAGATTACTAAAGCTGTCATTGTCATTGTCATTGTCATTGTCATCATTAACATTGTCATTACATTAACACGCAACTTCCAAGAAGTACATCAAAGGCTTTTAATAATTTAATCTCAAAGCACTACTGCCTTTCTTAGAGTTACATTTGAATTTTGAAAGAAATGCACGACGGAAGGAGAAACAAAAGATGTCCCAAATAATTTGATTTTGAAAATATGATAATTAAACCAAAGATCGTAATATACATGTTTGCTTAAATTTGGGCCTGACTAACTGCACAAAGTAATATTAACTATTTTATCTTACAGCAAGACGTGTAAATACAATTCTCACCCAATTTCTTGCATTAAAAGTTTCTAAGATAATAATTACACACGTATAGAAATGTCACAACTTTTCTTTTCTTTACTAAATGATATGCATTGACATCCAACTGCCCAAGATATTTACAGTGATAAATTAATTAATTCAAGGTCACACATGATTTTCATTTAGTATACTTTTAGTTTGTGCAATATAAATAAGAGGAATGATCTACTCCCCATGGTGGGGAGTAGATATAAAGCCCACCGGACACGTGTCCGATGGCCATTGGTAATAAAAAGTGCTTGAAAAATGCTTGACATAAAAGTCAAGCACTCATCCAATGGCCATCGGACACATGTCCGATGTTTTATATCTACTCCCTCCATGGGGAGTAGATCATTCCTCATATAAATAATATGCCTTGCAATCAATTTTCAATTCACTATCTGCCCCCTAGTTCCTTCAGTCTTTTTGCGTCCAAATAAACAAATTCCAAGTAAATCACAATTCTTAAAACTTGCATATAACAATTTACTGTGTGCAATTCAAATGCGTCACTGAAATGTCTCCTAGTACATTTTTCCAATTATATATTTTAGATCCCAATGCATAAATTCCTACAAGAATCCGAGAAAAATAAATTATTTACGGTCCCCAATTTAATAATCCAAGAAATTAAACGAACCCAAAAGAACGTACCCTAAAACCCATCAATCAAAAGAATCGAGAAAAAGAAAAAATTTACATAATCCCCAAATTAATAATCCAAGAATTCCAGCTTACTAATCACATGAAACCCAAAAGAACGAACCCTAAAACCCACCAATCAAAAACTCTAAAATTACTATCGTCATCATTAAATAATGCGCCGATTAATCGTCTTATATACACAATTCTTCCGTTTCGTTACGAATTTACATACACAGCAAAAAAATTAAGCAAAAAGCATAAGAAAAGCCAGTTCTTGAAGTTTTAGTCGCACATCGCGAGTGATAAAAAGCGAGGGAAAATAGAGAGAGATTAGAAATATAAGAATATATATGTGTGTGTTTGCTTACATACCTGTTATGTATATATACGTTGCCGTTCGATTTTCAAATCTCAGGATTAAAAGGTAAAAGAAATCGATTGAAAAGAATTTCAATTGTTTTGTTGAAATTTTATTTTTAACAATAATTTTCTTGATAGCCGACCCTATTTATGTATTCCCACGTCAAAATAAATTTTAGATACAAAAAATTTCAACAGTAGTCCGTAGCCTATTACCTCAGTAACAAGTTAGTCCTCTCAATTTTTAAATCAGCATTACAATCCTCAATCTTTCATTATAACTGCACAATTAGTCTAAAATGCAAACAGTTCAATTCTTTGTTAAATTATCATATGACCTTAATAAAAATACGTCTCACTTTAAATTTTTAGACCCAAGTTGGAAAGTAGATTCAGTAAATGTGAATATGTAAATATCACACGCGCTTTTAATGTAAATTTGATGTTTCCTATCACCAAAGACCAACTTGTTCTTTTTAAATATTGGGGACCAACTTTCTATTAAGATATCGATGTGCATTTTTCCTTTTAGATATAACTCGTGAATAAAAGAAGTTTTTCAAGCATGTTTAGGGGTTGGTATCGTCTATTTTGATATTTAATTCTTGTAAGAACCAAACTGGATTGATCGAGTTCAACTTTTATTGTATATAGTCCAATTCATTCTCTATAAAATAACAAAATGGAACTGAATAAGAGTATTCTAATTTAGTTTTTCTTTATTCTTTTTGGACTTGATATGATTAGACTATCGATTAATAAATATTTTATATTTATTTAACAATTAAAAAATAAATCGGTTTTGTTTTCAGATTCAATGTAAAATTCAACCAGATCGGTTAATTCTTTGTACAAAATAACTTAATTCAATTTTGTCTCGTCCTTAATTGGATTTAACATTTCTTTCCAGCTCTATCTATTTCAATGAATTTTACATATCCTCGTAGCTGTTCAAAAATCTTAATTTGTGAATAAGTTCAAGTTCGATATTTCTAAACTTGATCAAGACATTGGTAAAGAGTTAAGGGTAAAAAATTTCAACTCATGTCGATATATATACATAATTATATATAACATAAAAAATTAAATATAGATTGATCTCAATAATTGTACCTCCGTGTATCGAACATGAACATGAGCTAAGGACATGCTCGACCTTTTGAAGTACTAGATTACTTGTAACAAAAGCGTGGTTGGTTGACCCCATAGTCCATATGCTTTAGTTAGAACCATGGCTTCAAATAATTATATCTAACCTATATTATAAGAGTGAATATGGGTACTATTCATAAGCCATCGCGGCCGAGCCGTTTTGGTCCCTTCTTCCATACGCCTCCGGCTTAAGGCGGATTGGTCATCGCTACGCTATTGTCTAAGCTATAATAGGCGTGATTTTTCTTTCTTTCTTCAATCCATTCATTATCTCTCCCAATACTCTCTCTTCCCGACATCGATCTCTCATCCACGCTCAAAAATCGCCGTCTTCGCGATAATGTGTCGGACATTTCGGTTTGTTCGATTTGAGCAATTTCGCCGTTAGTCGAGGCTTTGTTCTAGGGTTTTGTTCGATTGTTTCTTTGGTCTCACGCCCGTTTCGGGTTTCTTTGCGGGGATTAACATTAATCGCACTCCAATCAATCCAAATCCGAGTTGTTTATTGCTTTTGGCGTAGGCTTCATTTGTCACCCATTTTCTACGATTCTCGCCTCTCTCAAAAATTTTGTTGCTTCATTTAAATTTCATATGAGTGAGTGTGAGTGTAATGTGGTCGATTCTTGGTATTTTCGTCTTGTTTATCGTGTAAATATCCGATTGTAATATGTGGTTATTCTCTGTTGCAGAAATTAGTACTTTTCCCCAATTTTTCTTTCCTAATTGCCGTTTACGTGTTGTTTATTAGTTAGCATTATCTCTCGAGTCTTTCACTTGTGTGAAAATTACCTTTGGTGATGCAGCTTAATCAACTTGACAAAATATTTAAGGTCCTAGGTGAGAAGGTTCTTTAGTCATCCTCTTTTTCAAATTTGTTCTCGAAACAATTGTTGATGATTGATTGTGGCATTAGGTCATCCCACACAAGAGAAGTGACAGTCTGATTTACAACACATTCAAGGCAACAAGTAGTAAGTTATTTTCAGCTTCTTCCATGTTTAGGATTTTAGTGTTTTTATAGTCTTAGTTTGTCAGCTCTCAATTTTCTAAACCACCTTTAGCTAATGCCTTCACGATCCTTCTTTTCTTGGGACTCTATTGTTCTTCTTCTTTTAGTGAAAGCCTTTGGTCTCTACAATGTAGTTCATAAATATCCAAAGATATGACCTCCTCTCCAAGATGCCCGAGAACGTGTTTATCTCTCAGTTTGCGTGCTTCAATTTTCTTTTTTCTTTGCCAAGAAATACATGATATTGATGTATGCTAAAAGATAGAAAGTTATATAAGGCATTTGGCTCTAGATTTGTAAATTTATTCTGTAAAAAGTATTTCAAGAGCTGGAAATTGGATTTTGGATCCAGTAGTTCTTCAATGTGTAACAACTTTGTTTCAATGAACCCAAGAACAAAGAGTTACTATTAAGGGACCATTTTTTAGTGCAAGAAAGGCCTGAGGACGTCTCTCACATTTAGAGTTTACTTTCAAATCTTTGTGTGCTTTGCTCATCTATATTGTTTTTCCCCATTACTATTGCTCTCGAAAGTAGGAATTAGGTGTTAATCCATAACAATCCAAGGTTTTACTTGTGCTAGCTCTTTTAGGTTTGATATTTGGTGAGGAAATTTGATAGACCACATGAATACAAGCCCTTTATTAGCAGGTGCTCCACTCTTGGTGATCTAAAGATTGGAAGTGTTCAAGCGGTGAATATAAAGTTGGGACTTCCTGCCATGACCAGCACCGACAAGTTGGAACTCCTTGATGACAAGGAACACATTCTCGAGATCAAAATTGTTGTGTTGATCACATGCTAAAGGCAGGGTTTTTTTTTTTTTTTTTAATTATTCACATACATTATTCTTATGTTCTTGATGCAATATTTAAATTATAGAATCAATGATTATTGACCTTATTGTGGTTCCTCAGTTTAATGTAGTTGACTTATTCATAAAGAAACCATATTATCACAAATTATGCAAGTTTCTTGAGGTGCAATATTCATCTGTTCTTGAGCCAATATTTGCATGATAGAATAAATGATAGTCCACCCGATTGCTGGTTGCTAAGTTTAATAATGCAGGTGCAACACTTTCTTCCTGATGTTTTGTACTTCAGGTTTTTTTACATTTGCTACAGTGTCTGATTTTTCTATATTTCCTTCATTAATATCATTGTGCACATGTGCATGATTGAATGTTTCACACATACGAAGTTATTTGAGACAGAAATCTGTGCTTTATAGAAGAATTCAACCATTCAAAACCTATGTTCTTTTTTAAAACATTGATTTGGAAATGTGTGGTGTAGATGATCAATCATTTGCAGTTAAATGTAGTAAATTTAAAGTTGGAGCTGATGTACTATACCTTATTTCAGCAAAGAGGAAATTTGGAAATAATGGTTTGTTAACCATTGGCAGGTTGCTCTTGTTTCACAATCACTTTGGTGCTCAATTATTTATATTATAGGTGGATATAGCTATCTTTTGAGTAATGCGCCCAAGAAGGAAGATTTAGATACGAGTTATTCTTGCAATGTTGTAATTGCTTTCCAAGAAAGACTTTCTAAAAATTTGGTATTACATTGAGCTCACGATCCTACAGCCTACAAAAAGAGATAAAAAGGAATCAAATGATAAATAAGGCTTGAATTTTCTATTTCAAGTATGTATATATGTTTCCATTGAAAAATATCTTAATTAATTTCTTGCACGAGCCTCGTGCATGTATATATGTTTCCATTGAAAAATATCTTAATTAATTTCTTGCACGAGCCTCACGAGGCTTACATGTTTACAATGGTTAGGTGGCCAATAATCTACTTCATGATCCTTCTAGCAATCAAGAACTTTAACCTTTTGTTCTCAAACTCTCAGAAGCAAGGTAATCTTTTTATTTTTTATTTTTTACTCTACCTATTTCCCATTTGAATTTTCACCAGTACCAATTGATGTTATGTCAAAGTAAAGTGGTAAAACATTCTTTTTATGAAAGTATTCGTTTCATGTACTTTTTATCTGATCAACAGGTGCAACGTGATTTTGAAGTAATTTCTCAAGATTTTTGTCCACTATGAGATTCATTAAATGTAAATTAGTTTAACTTGTGCAGAATTCAGATTCTGGGAGATGCTATATATTAGTTATATTTTTGTTTAAAGTTTGAGGTCCATCTCTGAGCACAATAGCATGTTCAACGTGTTCAAAAATAACCACAGGGTAACAGTTCAAATATGTGCGCATTCATTTCGTTCTTTGTTTCTTGTGGTATATGATCTGTCCATTTTTCTCACTGGTATAGGCTGAAAGCAATTGATAACCACCAAACTGGATTAGTAGAACTTTCTTTCTTATAGCTACTGTGTGATTGTGGGTGAACTTTTACCTAAAAACGTTTAAGATCAGCTTGAGATTTCCTGTACACTCTTTAGAAACACTGAGAGTGAAAAAGTTCTATGATAAAATATGTTTGTATGCATCATCTTATTTTACATGAACCAATTTATGGTTCTCTACTAAGCTATTTCTTTGGAAAGCTCCTACTTACATATTCATGAAATAAAATATCTATTTTGCACAAAGAATGTCTAGAAAATGTGCTTATATTTTTTCTCGGAGTATGTCTATGGAGCTACAATGAATGTTATTTGAGAAATAGATATGAAGATGGGGTAGATCATGTTCACTTCTATTTCTAGATTTCAACTGCTTGTTTCAATATCAAGATATTGCCATTTAGGTTTTATTGTTGCAATCCGAACAATTATTGATCGTTACTCTTATTTTTGTATGTATATGTGGTTATTAATAAAAATTTCAATTTTTAACTGGGCAGGAAAATGGGAGAAGAAAAGGGGTGATCAGAAAGTGAATGCTTTAAGGTCGAAACTTTTAGAGACGGAGCAACTTAGGAGAAGCAAGATTAATGTAAGGCAATTTTTCTCTCGTCCTTTTCCATTTGAAAGTTATTTTGTTTGGGTATTTTGGATGATGTTTAATTGTAGGAGTTTGATGTGTTGTGTTACTATTTATATATGTTAAATTAAATATTGCGTTTAGTGTTTAAGGACTGAATTGGAATTGTTTTTCATTTAAACTGAACTGTCCGTCTAGAATTATGAGAGGGCAACTTCTATGCTGCAAAGTACATAATTTTTTTCCCTACAATTGGAAGTGTGTTATTTTTGTGAATTAGACTGAACTTGAGCACTATATAGTCATTACTTTTAGTCTGCCTGAATTTAGCTTGAGACTTAAGTACACAAATTATATTTAGTGGAATTAATTCTTTATTTTGTTCTTCAAAGTACTTGATTGAAATTTTCAACAAAGAGGACGAAGCAGTTTGCTAGCAGTAAATGAATCCTCCGTTCTTTTTCAAGCACGAAATTGACTAATCGTATCTCTTCCACTTTAAGAAGATTCAAGGTCTACTACTTCATCTACGAATGCTGCCTTCTAAATGTTTAACAAGGTAATTAGGTCATTTGAATGTGCTAAGGACAAATATATTAGCATGGCTAATACCATTTTTAGTGTCTTCATTACCCTACTTATTTACCCATATATTATTAAATATTTTTTACTTTGGGTTATGTTTTGGTATTTTTACACGAACAATCTTCTTCTCACTCATCGAAATATAGAGGATTGTAAATGCACGACACAAAAGATTGACTTAATCTCCTTTTTCTTTTATATTTCCCTCAAATCTTTCTCCACTTGTAATTCTCACATATCCTACCTCCCACACATTTCTAAGAATACATGTGAAGATGTGCATATTGGACCAATAGTTGGCATGTAGCAAAGATTCTTGAAATGTGGTATTCATAGAATCTAAGCAGATTAATTGCAAAGTTTGATGAAGAACAAACTCACTGAAAATGTAGGATTCGAGAAGATCTCTTTTTATTTTTGTTCACTATTGAGGGTGGGAGACCGTAAGTGAGTGAATAAAATTATCAAGTATTAAAGGTTCCCACCACTTGGTTTATATCTAGATTTTTGTCTTCCTGCAATACACATTATTTCTTGCATTCCTGTCCTAAGCTGAGATTTATCATCATCATCATTTTTTTGAGCTGGTAGTCTAACATTGCCTCAGTACACTACAAGAATTTCACTTTTAACAATGAAATTTTTTGTCGTAGAAAGTCATTTTTAGGTTATTTTGTCGAAAAATAGTCGTCGAGAGACTTTACAAGACCAAAATTTTCGTTGTTAAAAGTGAAATTTCTTGTCGTGGTATATTCTCCATCCGAGTTAACGTTCCATGTAGTTTTTGTACTCCGATAAATTCTGAAGTTTAAGATAAATAATTTACTAATGTACCATGTATATTGGGTCGGTATGCAATGCTTGAGGGTTGTGCCATCATAAGCTGTTTAGAAAAGAAATTGGAAATAGTGGCACGTGTTTTCTATTTAACGTATTATTGAAGTGATCTTGTATAACAGCTTTTTGAGTTTTTGATTTGTGTGAAAATCTAATTTGGATATAAACAAAGTATTATATACTTATGCAAAAATCTAATTTGGATTTAAACAAAGTATTATAAAATATGTTCGTGAATGTACGAAATTTTAATTTTCCGTTAAAAATTTACATTTTAAAGCATTTCAATTTATTAAGGGCTCTATTTAAATTTTCGCCTAAGGCTCCCCAAATCTTAGGACCCGGTCCAAAGATCTATAATAAGTTCCATGTGCTTTAACTATGAACGGGTGTCTGCTTTCTTACCATTGAGTTTTTAATTGCGAAGAAGAAAAAAAACAATTGCCCCATAGATTTGTGTATCTATCGATATAAATAAGAAATCATGTAACATCGGAGATTCTTATTTATACAAATGGTCCTTCGAACTTGGAGCGAGCATGAAAAATTAACGATACTTTTTAGTGAAAATAACGATACAAAAGATCTCAATCAACGATGTTCACTTAGACTAACAAAAGATAATGTTCTTCTTCCTTTAATTATATGTATTGTCTTCCACTTCAACTATATATATTAATTATAGATTAGAGGATAACGATGTTATTCTCATAATATTTATTGTCATTATATTTCAATATTTAAATTTAATGAACACACATGTTCAAATAGTAAGATTAAATACGATTGATAAATATATGCCACTCTACCACGTGCAACGCACGAGCTCACTAGTAGAATGTAAAAGAATGTATTTTTGTACAATAATGAACATGGGGTTAGGTATGGTTTGACGAGCTAGGACTCGATAGACTTAAGAATTATAGTAAAGATGTATTTTCTTGGTTGGGCCATACTAGGATCTTGATAAGTTTTGGTTGACACAATAGGACCGACTATGTCACATATTTGGCTCAAGCCCAATTTGAAACCTCAAAATCTTAGATATAACCGGGTGATTATAACTTTTTGAGTATTTTTAAATATTTTACAACCTTATTTATATATTCATTGCCCCGGTCGGTGCCTTTGTCTAAGTCCCGCTCAAGCCCGAGAATATGAGGAGTAACTCAGAGAGTAGTTGATAAGTGCATTTTGTGCACTTATTAGGATATTTAAACTAAGCTTTTATTTCGTTATTTTATTGAATTCTTACTTAATTTGGTATTTTATTTTTCATATTTCAATTTTGGATTTGTTTAATGGCAATTGGAGAAAAGTGAACGGAAAAAGCAACAACTTTGTGAAATCGACGAGTAAATTGAGTTTTTGAAGTGAATATCAAGAGTTAAACATTGGAAGACGAGGAAGAAGATAAAATCAATAAGTTTAAGGTGTTTTGGAGTGACAATAAAGAATTAAATCAATGGATCAAACACCAGAAAGCTAAAGAACTGAATTGAGAAACTACCTACCGAAGCATGTGAAGAAATTCGAGTACAACTTTTGATATCAAAATCTAAAAAAGGCAATTGATATACCATTGGAAAGATAATTGAATTAAGAGTCTAACACTTTTTACGGATCTCAATTTGAAGTTTCCTACAAAAATTTATGGCCATTTAAAAACAACCGCAGAAGAAAAAGCTTGAGCTAGGCGATCGCCCAACCCTATTTTACAACAACAGAATGTAATTGAACTGGCTCGGCGATCGCGGGTTTGTAACTGGCGATCGCCAGTGTAATTTTGGCAGACACGGATTTTTGTTTTCTTTTTGAGTTTGACTTCAATTAGAAAACCTTTTAGGACGCGATTTTAATGATTTTTTTGACATCTTTTGGGGTACAACAAGAATACTATAAATATGAGTTATTAACTCATAACAAATTAGCCGTTTTGGAAGTCGTTTTAGGCTGATTTAGAGAGAAGAACGGGAGACAAATTAAGAACGAATATCAAGTTCTAGATTTTACCTCCTAATTATTTTCTTCATATCTGGGTGATGGCTTCCATATTTTATTTTTATTTTTCTTTTCTTTTTTTTAGTATGTTAGGCTATATTTATTTTAGTGCTAGGATCATGATGAAGTTTGTATCATGAATCTTTAATTCTTCTAACCTAGTTTTTGATATTTAAGCACGTTTTTAATTTTGAATAATTGATATTGATTTCTCTTCATCTACAATTATATGCACAATAGTTGTATGATTCTTGTGGCTTGTTTTACCATCGAGAGATGGAAAATAGGTTATACATATATCAATTATCGTAGAGTCCGATAGGAGATAGAGATATACCGATATGCTTTACGTAATTTTTAAGTATTCACAAATTCTAATGCATTCTTATATGTTCTCATCTGTCATAGAGATATAGTCGGGTCATATATAGGATTAGGTTTAATTCTACTCGAGAGATATTGTTAAACAAATTAGGAATATTGATCTTCATAATTAAATCATGTTATCAAATTCAACTGTTCAGATTAAAGGAAATTGGTATAAATGGATTTGGGATGCTAGTACGCTTTACTTTTCTTTTCTTTTCCAATTTTAAAGTAATTCTTCTCTATTTTAATCTCTTATTTGTTTGAATTTTAATTAGTTAATTAATTTTAGTTTATAGTTCAATTAGTTTTCAATCACAAAATCTTCAAAAGTTTATTAGATTCGATTAAGGTTAGTGTAATTGACATTGAATTATCTAAATCTTCGTGGGAACGATACTTGGATTCAACATCCACTTTATTACTTGAGCGATCCGTACACTTGTAGAATTATTAAATATACAAAATCATTGACGATGAGTGTGTATCAATAGGCCTTTATATTCGCTTTTTGTAAATATTGTAACCATTTCTTGCAAAAAAAAATTAAAAGTCATATGTTTCTTTTGTGATTATTAGTTTACAATATATTTTTTCTTAAAATTTTATATGAGATATTCTGTTAATATCTTTGTGATATTTGTTGATTAATCTATTTTGTAATAAAATACGTTGATATATTTGTTACTTGAAAATTTCTTAGTGAACACAAATTATATTTGTGCAAACAAATTGTGTAATTTCACATTTTTTATGTGAAAATTTGTCATATGTGACTACCTCTAAGTTTGAACTAGATGTATTCAATAAAAGGATTTTAGCCTTTGAAGGTAGAAAATGAAAATCAATATTACTAAACAAAGTTGAAATTGAGCTGGAGGCTTTGAGCGATCAAAGTTAGAGAGATATAGAATAGATTCATCAAATCGGGCAATCTCAAATTGATTTTGCATCTAAAAATGAAACTGGTTCATCATATGTGAGTAGTGATAATGGTGAAGATATTTCACCACCAGAGACTTAATCTCTTGATAATTACCAACTTACAAGAGATGGGTTGAGAAGGCATGTTAGGCCTCCTCTTAAATATGGTTTTGTTGATGTAGCCCCGTTTCTGGACTTGATCTCTTATCTACTTATAATACCTACTTATAATGTCCACACTAAAGTGGAATTACATGATTGATAAAAATAATGAATGTGAAACTATGAACTACTAATCATGTGATACCACTTCAACGTAGACATTATAAGTAGGTAGGAGATCAAATCCCGTCTCATTATTCACATCTCATGAAGATATTAATAATAAACCCAAAACTTTTAAAGAAATGTCATCATAATACAAAAATAAAACATAAGTAAATAGAGAAAGATTAGAAATATAAAAAAAAAAAAAAAATTGTGTTTGCTTGCATACATGTGTTTGTATATATAGGTTGTCGTTCAATTTTTCAAAACCCAGGATTAAAAGGAAAAAAGAAATTGATAGACTAGAATTTCAATTGTTTTGTAGAAATTTTATTTTTATATTAATTTGTTAATTTGTGCAGCCTAATTTGTTGCGTTTCGCGAAATTGAGCAAAGATTGACCTTCGCAATAAAGTCGTCGTGGGGGTTGGAAGAGGGGGGCAGGCGGCTCCCCTCTCGGGGACTCCGAGGCTTTGCCTTCGAAAGGTCCACAGTATTTCTATTTGCTTAAGTAAGAGTGTTTTTAAGATTTTTCTTTTGTAATTAGGTTGTTCTAGAATTTCATTATAACTAAATATATTCACATCATATTTTTCTATAAGTACACCACATTTAAATTACATAAAAGGTCAATAACCTTTACTATTATTATATTTATGTCCCTAATATTTTTTCACCGTATTCTTATCACTAACATTCTATTAATTAGCACATATTATCTCTTATGACAGTTTCCATCCAAAAATACCATTAAGAATGAACAAAAAGTCTCATTTTCCCATCGTATTTTAAAATAAGCAAAAAAATAAATAAATTCAAAATTTTAACTAAATATTTGTCCCTCGTTTTTAAGTACACTAATAGAATTTTTAAACAAAAATCGTTAGTAAAAACAAGATGTGTTAATTAATAGAATGTTAAATATAAGAATTCAATGAAAAAAAGTTAAAGACGTAAATGTGACAATAAATAAAAGTTAAAGACTTTTTATGCAATTAAAATATTGTGCATTTATAATAAAATATAGTGTGAATATAACCCCCCCTTTCATTATAACTAGAAAACTTTCGTTGAGTTACCTTAGAATTTCATTATAATTAGGAACCATCATTGAATTGTTATATGTAGGACTGATCCATTGTAAACATATATCATCATTCATTATAGTGAAAATATCTGCAACGGTGAAGGCGTAGCGTAGTCTCATATTAAGGCAAACTTGTATAAACTAGTATATAAAACGTGCGATGCACGTGATTTAATAATGGTGTTGTGATAAATATATTTATTCAAATATTTAAATAATTATAATTTAATTTAATCATCGTATTAAAATATAAAAATCCGACATCGTAAAAATACGGTGAAATATAATATTTGTTATTGTACTCAAATAAAGCACTTTCTACAATTGTGTGATCAAGATTGAACATCTATTTTTAAAGCTTGTAATATAGTCAATTAATGTCAATTAAAAACACAAACAAAAGAATAAAAATAGTGTACATAAATTTTAAATATATCGATCACTCAAACCCATTAAACTTTCTTGCTTTATGAGATGACAAATCACTTATAACAATTTTTTGTAATTTAATATAGCTATACAACTATGAAAATATTTTAACCCAATTTGGGCTCGTAGCATCTCAAGTTAGGTAGACTTATCAATCAAGATATAAAAAAAAAAAAAACATTTACATGAGAAATTGGCAAAATTAACATTCTCAATTGCACAATTCATTGCCCGAGATATCTTCACGTGAACTTATCCAAATTATAATGGAGAAATAAAATAACATTACCAAAACTAAATATTCTAGCGATTTAAGCGTCTTATTCACGTTGGAGCATAAATAGTTAAGAAAAATTAGTTTAAACAAAATAGTTAACAATTCAATTCAAAAGCGTAATAAAGAATAATAGAAATAAAATACGTATCAATAGTAATTGAAACCATTATTAAAGTTAGCCCACAAAATTTTTTTCGTCTAGAAAATCTGAAGTCGCAAGTCAATTAGATATGTAAATAATATACAAATACGCATGAGCATGCATAATAATTAAAAAATATACCGTAACCTTTATAGTCCAACGTAAATTATTATTATTTTTTAAAAAAGAAGAGCATTCAGAGAGGATTATTCATATTAACTAACAAAAACCACAATCACAAATACAAATCTTCAAATAAAGTCTTTATGAACATCACAAACTACATAATTACCTTCAAATAAAACAACATTAAACTTCAAATTAGACCTTAAATAAGATGAATAAATTGTTGATAGAATGTCAATTACTATTAATTTTGTAACTGACCAAATCCGTTCTCACAATTCAAATAAAATATTTTCAAAATTCAGTAATTAAATATAATAAATAGAGATTTAGTATTTTCAACTTCTAAGGACTATATGTGGTTATAAATGCTAAATTGAGAATTCAATTATAACATTAACTGAAAGACAATTTAAAAAATATAAAATATTAATGAAGATATATTTGTTCAAAAATATTTTATTAGTATAGATTGTTGTGTTTTTTTCACCATTAATTTATTGCTTTAATCTTAACACAATTTTCATGATAGCCTGCCCTATATATCCAATTCCACTGTCGAAAAAAAATTTAAGATAATGGAAATTGCACCATTGGTATAGCCTATTACCCAGTAGCAAGTTACTCCTCAAATGTTTAAAATGAACAAGTTAATCCTCAACTTTTTACTATAGTAGCATAATTAGTCCACAATGCAAGCAACGTCGTTAGATTATCATATGACCTTTAGGAAAATACAACTCGCTTTAAATTTTTGTATGTTAGTCTAAGTTGGGAAGTAGAACTTACTTTCATAAATTTTAATACATAAACATCGAGTACGATTTATTAGAGATGTTTGATGGTTCGTGACATTGGGGAACAATTTGCTCTTTTGTGAATGTTGGGAACCAACTTAGTATTAAGATGATAAATTTGAGATGAATATGCCAGTTTTTATTTTATTTTTGGTAGATATAACTCATGAATAAAAGAAGTTTTATGCATTGGTGTCATCTATTTTGATATTCAATTCTTGCAAGAACCGAGTTCAATTGATCCTAGTTCATCTTTTTATCATAGAGAGTCAATCAATTCTTTTTAAAAGAACAAAATAGGATTGGATTAGAGTATTCTAGTTTTAATGGGGACCTCAATTCAGATTGAAACAGAGTTTGTTAAAATTTAAGTGTTATCAACTTTGATTCTATTACATTTAGAATTCTAGGTGTCCCTGATAACGGATTTCTAAGGATTTTAATATATTATAATAGATTTTAAGCTTATAAATATAAATACTAAATTCTTTAGGAATTCTAGACTGACTCTTCAAAATTTCATAGATTTTAGTGGATTTCGAGTTCATAAATTGTTTTATTCCTTTTTCAATACAAAATAAATAGAGTAAAAAAATTTCTGAATGACTCACGATATTTTAATAGATATATTCCACATAAATCAATGAATGTAAAATACAATCCTATAAAAATTGTAGTTTGGACACTAAATTTCAAAAAAATATTAAAAACTAAAATGTCTATTTTCTGATATATTGGAACATAATACACGTTAAGTAATTTGTTTAATTTCAACTAAAAACACATTATACTAATATAAATATAATGAATTAAGATGATCAACGAAAATTGGTTTTAATATTTCAAATTGATATTTTACTAAATACCTTTTAATAAATGACAAAGTTATGAATTGAAATATTAAAACCAACTTTTGTGTAAGCACAATCCATTCGTGAGCGATGTGAATGAATAGTGGTAGAAAGAATGAATTGTGCTTATACAAACTTATGATTTTTTTCAATTAAATGACAAAAGCTATGAATTTTTTATAATAAGTGATAAGGTTGTGGATTTTATTTTTTGATGACAAAGTTAGAATTGTTCTTTTTTTTTTTTTTTTGAGTGATCTAGTAAGAAGTTATATATTTTTTTTTTTACGAGTGCACATTGAGTGGCCAAAGGAAAAAGACCATAAATAAATGTTACCAACTTCATTAAAATTCAAGAAATCCATTAAAATATCAAATATCAAATTCTGTTAAAATATATGAATTTTGTGAGATTCTATTCAAATTCATAAAAATCATGAAAATTTATATAAATCTTAAAAATTCATTAAAATTTGAGTTGAGGACTTCTTATTTTTCTTTATTCTTTGTGGACTTGAGGCTTGAAAAATTTAATGCGCATTTGAAAGTATGTAATGATTAATTATCGTTTGGTGAAAAATATAAATATAATAGGTGTTGATAATTACAAGAATTATCTCAATGCTAAAAATGTAATTAGAAAAATAATAATTGCATGCTATGCCTTTCGTTCATCCTATAAATAGAGAAACGGGTGACTTTATTTGAAAGAAAGTTCTATGAGAAAGCAGGTTGCTCAGCTAGAGAAAATAACTAGGGATGGCAATGGGGCGGGTCCAAGGCAGGTCGGCCCCATCCCGCCCCACGAAATTTTTTTACCCGCCCCCGCCTCCTGCGACCGTTAATTCGCGGGGCCCCATAATTCCTACCTAAAAAAAATTCTCTTTTTTTTTTTAATAAAATTGAAAAATAAATAATTTTTTTTTAAAATATTTGTAGCAAACAAAACAAAAATAAATTAAGAATGGGATTGTGGTGTAATGGTTGAGATTTATAGTTTATAATTTCAACCCGAGTTCGATTTTTCTTTAGTCCATTTCTAGTAAAGTTTTAATTTGTATTCCATTTTATGACTTTACAAAAAAAAAAAAAAAAAAATTCTTGGTGGGGCTGCCCGCCCGCCTGCTGAACTCATGGGCGGAAAAACCCACTCGGACCCGCCCCTATTACCCGAATAAGCGGGCGGGTTCGGTCGGTCGGCGTTTTTTTTGCCATCCTTAAAAATAACTCCTCCTTCGACTAGTGATTTTAATTATTTTTAGATAAGAAAAATAAAATAAAAAGACATTAGAAAGAGTCCATTGACATTGGGCATAATCGTAGTTCCAAAAACGAAGTGTTGAGAGACTTGTACAGAGCAGGGCCGACCCCTAAGGTTTTTGGTGGGTAAGAGCCGATCCCCATGAAATTGTGGTAGGGGTTTGACCACATTGCTGCATGGGGTCGACTCTTAACTTGATTAACCTTGTAGTCCATATACAACACACATAACTTTTTGTAGAAAACTCTAAATTGGGATTCATAAAATGTGTTAACTTTTGATTCGATAAGTTTACTAATGATATATTATATACAATGTGGATATCTCTGTATCAATCTTAGTGATCTAGTGTCTATATTATAATGTGTCCATAAGTAATTATACGTGAAGTATTGTTGTTGCTCTTTAGATGTATACATTATCATTGTCCTATAGATGGATTATTTGAGATATGATAGATTATATGATATTGTTATACATGTGCATACGTTAGAACATTGTTGCACATCATATGTGATGCATAAGTTAAATTTATGCATCCATGCCCGTTTGCATACTTATGTATGGACATGATTGGAGTAAACCATGGGTAATTTGTGGATGTAAAAATAATGAAAGTAAGATAAATGGTTGTGATTACTAATTTATGTTTTGCGAAAAGGACGATAACTTTGAATATAATAGAATCTTCTTACGATACTGTACTATTTAGTGTCCGAATAGATATATCGTTTGAGGTTCTCGATAGTCATTAAGGGTAGTCAATGATTAAGTGTTTGAATGATCGGTACCCATATACGGAAAGTGTTGTGAGGTCTCTTGGTGAGCTTGAGACTGCGGATCAACACACCAAGTAACGTATCCATAAGCCAGGCCTTTTACATATTATATTAACCAGTGAAATATTATGAGTCTTGGTGGACAACAACGTATTCACGGAAACTGGATTGTGCGATTGTTGATCAAAAACAATATCGGAGTCCCATCGATAGTCTACTTTATCTAACAACTACAAGACCAGACATTATGTACGCAACATGTCTACTATCAAGATTCAAGCAGAATTCGACACAGGTAGACTATGGAGTAGCAAAGCAGGCACTCAGATACTTACGTAGAACAAAATCTACAGCATTTGGTATAGATTTACGACCAACTTAAAACTGATTGGGTATACCGACAGCGATTGGGCAGGATTAGTGGATGACATGAAAAGTACATCAGGCTATGCTTTCACACTTGGCATAGGAATATTTTCTTGGGCGTCTAAAAAGAAAGCAACAGTAGTACAGTCATCAGCAGAGGTAGAATACATCGCAACAACATTAACTACATGCCAAGTTATATGGCTGAAGCATATATTGGAAGACACTGGAGAGCCACAAAAGGAAGCTACAGAGATTTACTGCGACAGCATGTCTGCAATAGCTATGGAAAAGAATCTCCATAGTAGAACTAAACACATTGGCATCAAGTATCACTTTATCAGAGAAGCAGAAGCAGAAGCAAATAAAGAAATTGAACTCAAGCACTGTAGGACCGAAGAACAACTAGCAGACATTTTCACTAAAGCATTGCTAAGAGGAAAATTCGAGCATTTAAGAGACATGATCGGAGTCACCCAAATATGCACCAAGGGGAAGTATTGAAAATTGTTGCATATTTCTAGAAAGTTCTAGAATGGAGCAAAATTATTTAGAATTAAAAATACATAAGTATGCGATATTTGTGTAGAATTATCTAGAGTAGCCTAAACAAATAACTAGTAAAATATCTTTAGAATTGTCTAGACATTGTATAAAAAAATTAGAATGATCTAGTATGATTGTTTCCACAGCCATATGAAGCCTATAAATAGGCTCAAATACTCAATGTATGCAATTGTAAAAGATGCCAACAAAATATATTGAAAAGTCAAAGTTCATTTTTTAAAATTGTCTCTCTCTTCTCCAAGTTTCCCAATTTATCAATTAAGCCCCACCCTTCTAGTTCTACAAAAATTGTCCTATATAAAATTACTACTCCATTTCTAACTAACTTCGCCAAATAATTATCATATCCAACAAATACTATCAATTTTGAAGATGGGTGGATTTGTGATCTCTTCCTTGCCAAGTTTTCTCTACTTTCCTCTTTTTCGGTCAAGAAGAACCATTCATATCATTAATATACTACAAAATGTCAAATAAAAATAAATGAAGTTAAATACTTTTACCATTTTTCCAATTCAAGAACTAATTCTTCTCGTACATTTCTCGTAACTCTGTCACACTCATATTTTTCTCCTCTAACTTTTTGTGACGCTCTTGTGCTTTCTTGCAAATTTACCAAATTCTATGTGATATAGTCCAACTTTGTTGATACTTATTAAGTGTAATAAATGTTGCTTCTATATTTGAAGTTGATGAAGTGATGTGATCTCGTATTGTTTATCTTTACAATTCTCAGATATGTGTTCTTGAGAAGTCGATATCTTCTATTTGAGTAGCAATCCCCTCCTAGATATGAGAAGTAAGTTTTAGTGTACTTTAGCTATACATAATATTCTCCCAAAAGATCAAAAACCACACGAAAGGCATAGATAATTAACCTATTTTCAACAATTTTCGGTGATTATTTGATAATCGTTGATCAACAAGATGCGATGATGATCATCTCTTCAACTTTCTATACCAAACAACCAATTTTTATCATATTGAAAGGAAACTCTCTTAAACTTTTACACATAATGGCAACATGTGCAATTGAATAAAATCAAACATGCTTATCAATTTGTAGTTCACAAAAAGTATCTTTAATCTCTCTACTTCTCATCTCCACTTCCTTGAGTTTGTAGTTATTTCTCTTTCAATGGTAAACAACAAGTTAGTTTGAATATGACATGCAAATGAATTGTATGAGACAACATACTAATATCGTTTCAGTTAGAACTTTGTTATCTCACTTTCTTTTTTCCAGCCATCTTGAACTTGAATACATCCGAATTTGTTAGTGCTCTCTGTAACGACATAAAGCTAAATAAAAAATATGAATTAAACATAGATTTTGAAAAGTTACATGTGCTTTCCTTTACGAACCCATATCGTGTCATGTTGTACTTTGTCATTAGCTATTGTACATACTAGTATGAAACCTAGGGGGTATTGCCAAACCTCATCGAAAAGAATCTTGAAAAGCTTAATACAAATGCATCAAATCTACCTACTCATCATTATAGAACCCACGGTAGGCAGTAGTAAAATTGAGCGTTCACTGTAACGATTGGGATCCCTTTTCTCAGGATCTTACCCTAGTCGTACTCATCGATACTATCCGTTTTGGGAGAGGCTAAGCCCATCCTACTTCTCACGAATTTTTTTTCGTGTCCTCAACGATTCAAACTCAAGACCTCACCTTACGAGGCACTTAAGTTGAAATTTGGTACCAATTAGGCAATTGGTACCAAAGATTGGACAATTAGTACCATCATTCAACTTAAGTGCCTCATAAGGTAGAAATCTTGGATTCGAATTGTTGGAGACGCGAAAGAAACTGTGAGGAATTCGAAATATTGCTATGAAAAACGTCCAACACGGACTCCAATATGGACTTCAAGACTCCTAGTTTGGAAGAGAATGATAGAGGTTAGCAGGTGCTAGTTGAGAGAGAACATAGTCTTTGGATGAGATATCTTTATGGTTTAGAATTTTTCCTTGCAAAAGATATCCTACGACTACGAGAGTATTCTCATCTTGTGTACATCTTGGTTATATTGTATTATTTAAAAACTTAAACTAACAAAGATTCCAACATGGATCCTCTAGTTCCTCTCCAATTTATCAGTGGTCATCTTTGAATTTAAACCGAATAATTTGTATTCTTTTAATCTTTGAATTCCATTATATATTAGGTAGTTAGGTAATCTTAGTTACTCAGTAACCATCAAAATGTAAGTACCTTATTAAATAATGTTGACCACTAAAATTGAAATCAATAAATCCTTACCCACCCCTTTGCTTGAAAAGAATAATTCAACCATCTTTTATCACCGCCTAAGGATCGAGAATTTAAGGAGCAAGAATTTGGCTAAAGTTTATAATTGTTCTCCATTTTCTTTGACTTAATTTGGACTATTTATAGATGTTGCAAGCCTATGGCATTTTGGGCCTTTTGTTCTTTTTTCTACCATGTGTCGCCTTCTTATTAGATGGCTTTATAATTCTAGAGGATTCTATAACACGTGGCAGAAGTCTACTACCTCAGCCATCTTTTTCTCCAGATTTGGTGGTTTTTATCTCCACATGGCTTTTTTGCAACTAACTTTGCCATATGGAGATTTACCATGTGGTCCCAAAGATATTCTGTTATCTGTAATCATTGGGTGGTGTGACGGCTATGCTCGGATCCTTCGCCAAGCAAGCTTTATTTAGATGACGAAGATAAAATAGATATGTTAAAGTTGAGCTTAAGTAGTTTGCTGGTTAGTTCTTAAATTCCATGCCTTTGCCTAGCTAAGGAATAGTCGAAGGTTTTTGATTAGGTGAGTTGGAAAGGCTTCACCCATTTTTCCTTGCACTGTCGTTTGTGAGTTCCTACCTTTTCTCCCATATAGGCATTCTTGTGGGTCCTCCTGCCACGTATACAACGAGGCATAACAATAGTTTCCGAAGTCCGAGCCTAATTATTTATATTGAGCTCTAGACTTTGATTAGGTCGAAGCTTTTGAAAATTAGTGCCTGATTTTGCCAACCTTCACCTTTCATATTATTTATTTCCATATAATTTAGTTATAACAATAGTCTCTGAAGTTTGAGCCTAATTATGTATACTAGGTCATGGACTTTGATTTAGGGGGGTGTGTTCTAATTGAGACTTTTAAAGACTTTTAAGTATTTAAAAGTTTAGAGGTATTCAATGTAGACTTTTTAAGAATCTCTAAAAGTATTGGTGTATTCAATTGAGACTTTTAGAGACTTTTAAAAAGTCTTTAAAAGTCACATGGTATTCAATTAAAACTTTGTATGAGTCTCTATAAGTTACGAGGTATTCAAATTGAGAAAGACTTCTAGAGATTCTTTATTTACCAGACTTCTAGAGACTTTTGGAGACTTTTTAGTGAAAAGTATATATAGCAAATCTAAAAAAAAAAATCTCTCATCTACCGTGAGATTTGTGAAGACTTCAGAACCCCAAAATAAAGAACGTCCATTTTTTTTCACTTCTAGGATTTTTTCGTATCTCTTCCATTCAAGTAAGAATTTGTTGTATTCAATAATTTATATGCAATTGTATCTAAAATTTGCAGTAATCAAAACTTTGATATCAAAGTAGTCTTGTGTCAAAACTTGAGGATATTTTACGTGATGAATTTACAGTATTTTGATTAATGTTAGTGGGAGTCAAAATTTTCACTTAATTATTAAAAATTATTCCATGGTAATAGTTTGATATTGTATTGGAAATCTTTTGTTTTACTTTGATTATTTTATTAATATAATTTAGCCAAGAATTAATTTGGCTAATAGGCCAACAAAATAGGTGTGTCATTATTTGTCTGTTATTTATATTATTATAAACACTGTTAAAATAATTTTGTGCCAAAAAAATGAATCTAGAATATACAATCTTTTATGATTTCTCTTTATTTTAGAGAATTTTTTTTATTGAAAATAAAGAATGAATCGATCAATACTTATGTATATAAACAATAACATAAGTTAACCTACTTTATTAATTTCACAGCTAATAAAAATGACAGGCTAACAATGAGAAATATAATTTATTATTTTGAGTTCTTAATTATATGTTTTGTGGATGATTTGGACATATAAAATAATATTATAGTATATATAAATTTAGCTTAATATTTTAAAAAAAATGAAAGTATATAGAAGTTTACAGAAGTCTTTAATAAAAGTCTACAGAAGTTTAAAGAAGACTTTTATTAATTCCAAACAAATCTATAAACGTCACTTAAAAGTCCACGAATTCCACAAAAGTCACCCACTTATAAAAGTCTATAAAAATTTTTAAAAGTCTTAATTGAATACACCCCCTTAATATTCATGCATATTTTCTGGCTATACAGGATAGTAGGGCACGTGTTCAATCCATACTTATAACTGGGGTGAGTGCGTCAGCAATGCGACATGATTGCCACATTTAATTCGTGCGACAGCGTGGGCATAGGAAAAATTACCCACCGTGACTGCAGATGTCTTTTCTTTTCATTAGTCGCCTCAAAGCGGTGTTAGTGCGTGTATCAACTGGGACTTTCATTTGAATTCTATTCTAGTGCCATTTCAAATTCGACAACAGGATATGCTCTTCTCGCCATCGGCTTAGATTGTATCCATGTCAATCTAACGGCCTATCTGGTTTTGCAAAAATTATAAATAGGGCCTTATTCATTTCTCATAAGGTTCTTACTTCTTGCACTGTTTACAAACCTTTCAAAGATAAAGTTGTCATTCTACTTTCCTTCATTTTTTCGGTGGTGTGTTGAAAACATATTGTGGGTTTTCTTTGGCAAAAAAAAAAAAAAAAAATGGTTGGACTGGACTACGACAAACGAGAACAGCAGTTTGAGGCACCAAAAGGTGCCTCTTCAACCCAAGTATTGTGTCTCTCGATTTTGGGTGTCTTTACACTATAAAACCAAGTTGAATTTAATGAAAATAAACACAATAAATCATCCTCAAACAATATCAGAGTGTTTTAAACATCAAATTCATTACAAAATTCTCAGATTTTCCATCCATTCATAGTTCATTTTTTCTGGATTTTATTAGTGATAGTGCAATCCAGTTTGAGGCTTGAAATCTGCTAAAACTATTTGAGTAAAGACCATTTAGCATCTCATTCTTAAGAGAGGGTTCAATTATCGTTTTTAGATTGTTGAAAATTTACCTTGAAGACAAGAATGAACAAGTGGAGGATTTCATCAATTTGATTGTAGCCATGGTGGTTTCATTCTCGGATGTCAAATATCGTTTTTAGATTGTTGAAAATTTACCTTGAAAAGAATAATGAAACACAAGCTCCAAAACTTTGGTGCAACCTTAACTTGAAGAACACAAAGAGAATAATAAAACATGGGACTTAATTCATGTAGAACGCCGGCTTTTAAACGATATTTGAACCATCTCTTAAGAATGAGATGCTAAAGGGTCTTCACTTAAATAGTTTTAGCAGATTTCAAGCCTTAAACCGAATTGCACTACCACTAATGAAATCCAAAAAAAAAAAAAAAAGAAAGAAAGAAAGAAACTATGAATTGATGGAAAATCGAGAATTTTGTAATGAATTTGATGTTTAAAATATTTTAATATTGTTTGGGGATGATTTATTGTGTTTATTTTCATCAAATTCAACTTGATTTTACAGTATAAACACACCCAAAACCAAGAGACACAACACTTGGATTGAAGAGGCGCATTTTGGTGCCTCAAACTGCTATTTTCTATTTGCCATAGTCCAACCACGGTATGCATTCCACGGTTTGGATCATGGCCACGACAAACAGGACCAAGTCCCTGTTTGCCGCCCGCGGCCAAAATAAAAAAAAAACCCGCAATATGTTTTCAGCACTTAAATAAATTAAACCCTATCCTAGTAATGTAAGTGCTCGTATTACTGTTGGAGGATTGAGTTAAAAGCTCTTTAAAAAATTCAGTACGTAGTACAATTGTCTTCATCGTAACAAAGACACTGTAAGAATTTGACCTATATAAACTTTGAAGTGGTGCCGCTTCAAGGAAAGTTTGGAGTTACTTTCTGAATAGTTCAGGAAAACAGTTAGCGCATGACCATTAACACGCTAAGCAAACTTGTGTGGAACAAATTGAATTAGAGTATTCATGTGTGTGACATTGCCGGTATTATCACAAAAAATAACGGGTTCAAAGCTAAGGTTACCCGTTATTTTGATACTACTTTGAAAGGTTTATTCTAAGATAAAGTTCAAATTGAAAGATACTTTAATTTATGCGTGAATACCGTTTTAAACAAAATCTGAGTTTAATATATTTTGAATAAGTGAGAGATTGTTAGAAATATTTTTCAAAACATATAGCGGATTTCTTTGGAAACATATTCATGGGTTTTTTGGTGAATTTTTTTTTTTTTACTAGTCATGTTTGACATGGTCATGCGGTCCAATCAGTAGAATGCATACCATGTCACCGCAGTTAGATTGCAACAAACAAAAAACAACAGTTTGAGACACAAAAATGTGCATTTTCGATCCAAGTGTTGTGTCTCTCGATTTTGGATGTCTTTACACTTTAAAACCAATTTGAATTTGATGAAAATAAATACAATAAATCATCCCCAAACAATATCAAAGTGTTTTAAACATCAAATTCATTACAAAATTTTCAGATTTTCCATCCATTCATAGTTCTTTTTTCTGGATTTCATTAATACTACTACAATCCGGTTTGAAATTTGAAATCCGCTAAAACTATTTGAGTGAATACCCTTGAGCATCTCATTCTTAAGAGATAGTTCAAATATCGATTTTAGGACAAATGCGTTTCTACACGATTCAAGTCCCATGTTTTATTATTCTCTGTGGTCTTCAAGTTAAAGTTGCATCAAAATTTTGGCTCTTGTGTTTCATTCTTCTCTTCAAGGTAAATTTTCAACATTGATCTCACTCCAATTATTGTTGTTTTCTTAAGTTTAAATTGGGTAATAAATATTAGAAGTGAGAATCAATCGTTTATGATTTGGGTGTCGGTTCTAGACTCAAAATTGAAGAATTGAATCGACCTTATTGTTCTTTAATTTTTTCTGAAAATTTAGCACATCAAAATAAAATATTTTATTTCTATATTTGTTATTTTGCACTGAAATAGAACCATGTGTTCAAATTTTGATATATTGTTGTTTTATGAATAGATTAAGATTTAAAAATCATGATTTTTTATATTATTGTGTTGTTTCAAATAAGAAAAATAAAAAACAGTTGTTAGAAATATGACAATTTTGAAAACTTAATTATAGAACCGAACCTAATCGATTTGGTTTCAATTTGGTTTCATAAAAGTTAGAACCGAACGTAATCGATTTGGTTTCAATTTGGTTTCATAAAAGTTAGAACCGATGGTTCCACTTACAAGATACCAGTAGTTTTATGTTCAATTTGGTTCTCTTCGGAACCTAACCAAACCAAACTACGTCCCCCTACCAAAAAGTTTAAACGGAAAAAAAAAATATGTATCGGTAGTATCTTATTAATGAACAAAAAAAATCGTCAAATCGTAAATCGAACCAAGGCATTTAGAAATATTTCAGTTTAGATTTCAATAGTTAAAAATCGTTCGAAATCAAATCGATTTGTTCATCCAATTTATTTATTTTTTTCAAAAGAACTTGTATCCTAAATATGTGATTTATTAACAAACTTAATTGTTTTTTATTGACTCTTTAACATTAAGTAATGATTTATGATAATATTTTCTATTTCACAAAACAAATTTGAAAACTTCAATTTAAGGTTAAACATTGTATTATTTTATTGTGTAATTTTATATTGAGACTAATATAGTATTATTATAGAGTATAGCCCACTACTTATTATAGAGTATAGACCATTATTTGTGTTGTACCAATATTTTAGATCAATAGTTTTATGCTTTCACGTGATTGAAGTATATTGTTTTTACATTGTTAAAACCGTAGTTTGAAATTAAACCAAACTGCATAAAATATTTTGGTTTAATTTAGAATTTTCTAAACTGTTTTATATAATTTGATTTGAAAAAACTGTCCAAATCAAACTGTGTTCTAATATGTGTCATTTATCCCGTATTTAAATTGAAGAACAAACTCAATCAACCCAACCCCACCCCCCCCAAAAAAAAAAAAAAAAAAAAAAATATCTGCAAAATTAACTTCTAGAATTCCTTTAAACACTCACAAATACCACCTTCATCAATTCTATTCTATCTAATTCTCATATAAATTTCAAAACTTTCCTAAATGCAACAAAGATATCCCCAAGAGAAACTACTGGTTTCGTCAAATTAGAAATAATGTTACATTGAAAAACCACAGAGAATTGGTAATGCTGAATCAACATTACCTAAGTTCCCTCCCGCTTGCTTGGCTTGGAATTTGGAAAGAGAAGTGAACCAAATGTAAAAGATTTTTTGGAAAATGATTAGTAAAATATATCTTGTGATATCATGTGAACTTAGGATCTAATTTGCCCGGCTTATCTTAAGTTTAGACGCGGATTTCTTCATTTGACGGGCACGCTCTTTGGCCTCTTTCTTGCGAAGGGCCTCGGCACTTAGTTTCGACTGAGCCTCTTCCAATTTCTTTCTCTGCTCGACCTTCTTTTGCTGCAAGGCTTCTTGCCTGGCATTTTGAAGTTCCTTGTAAATCTCTTGAGCGACTTTTAATCTAGCTGCTTCTGTTTTAGATCGAGCCTGAGGCACGCATTTTGCAGTTTAGAAAACTCGTGAAACTAAAAGGTTAAATATACTAAATATATAATTACTCACCTGCGAGCTGAGCTTGTATCTTCCAATCAGGTCGATGTAATAGGGTACGAGAGCAATCAATCGACTCATGTCAGCCATGTGATTAGCATCAGGAAGAGCAAACTTCAACACCAGCATCTTCTTGTTTGAGCCCAAGTGTTGATCAGAAAATGCAGCGAGATGAAACCCTTGCCAAATTTCTCAAATGCTTTGTCACCAAAAACCTGCACGTAATTCCAAGGAAAAGTATATTGAATAGTTGAACAATCAAGAGGCAAGAAAAAGAAACTGTAACATGATATCAGTTTCCTTCTTGATTACAAACCAAATACAAAGAAAGTAGAAAACCATCGGACACATCAGACAAGCCAGGTGCCAAGCATGAAAAGTGTGTAAAATTTGACACAGAAGTTAGGACAGATATCAAACTAAACATGGATATGGGAAATGAACCTACAAGATATTAATTATTACTCGAGATTGCAATAATGTGATTGAATTCATTACTCAGGCACAAAAAATTTCGTGCCTTAAATATCTTCCTTGCATAATGGAATTCATGAGTAAATTAAATAACACAAATATAAGTTGCTCTCTATAATGAACAGTTCCAACCAACTTGGAATTTTGCCTGTTCCAGGACTTGAGATGAGTTCCATTGCACTTGTTTCCGTTGATTCGCCTAATTCGTTTGAAGGTGTTACTTTACCCCCCTCTTAAAATAGTCCATGAGACTTAGTAATTCATAAGAAAAACTAAAAACTCAAACTACAGGAGGAGACGGTATCAGTTGATATAAATGCCAATATCAGCTCTTTAGAAGGTCCCCATAAGTTAAAACAAAAGCAGATAGCTTCTGTAAAGCTAAATCTCTGCCAAAGTTCAACTAAGCCACTGAAATGATTTTTTATTGCCAAACCTTGTGACAGAGAGAAAATCCAACCCAAAAGGAAAATGGAATAGAAGAAATACCAAAGATAATTACTTTTAAGACTACCAGATGCATTAAGTTTCGGAGCAGAATTTCATTAACCTGCAATCAGTAGACAGATGATGTCTGCAAACTTGTTCTAGCACCTTCAATTTACTAAAAATAATGTACACATTTTCAACAATTACTCTGTTCCCTAAACATTAATGTCCCCGTACTCTAAAATATGAAACTTGAAATAATTTCCTGCCGAACTCCAATCTCCCAAAATAACATCGCTCCCTATGATCATATGCCACAACAAAAGAACTATAGGGTGTGTTTGATTCAAACATTTTCCATGGAAAATGTCACTTCCATGGAAAATCTTGTCAAATCAAACACTTTTATTTTTCTACTTTGTTGTTTGATTGGCACATGGAAAAGCAAATACATTTTCTAGGTACAAGCATTTAAAGCATGGATTTGCCTTCTTTCTTGAAAAAAATTTTCTTGCCTAGATAGTAGAATTTATTTTCCCACTTCTATGGAAAATATTTTCATTTTCCACCCTTTTTCCATGCTACCAATCAAACACACCCTATGATTCTTAAGCCTCAAGCCTATAAGCATATGCCAACTTGCTTCCAACCAGGTTAAGGATCAAAATAACAAACATCAAAATCAAACCAAGATTCATTGTCATAAAGAGCTCAAAAGATAAACACAAACAAACACAAAAAATCATTGTTCTTCTCCTTGATTAGCTAATCCCTTATAATTCCGTAAAAATCCCATTTGTGCCAAAATTGCATATCCAGCTTGTTTAAACAACTAAATTTTCAAGATCCAATTTAACAATACTCAAATCATAAATTCACAACACCACATATAACTAATGAAGTACCCAAAACAAACAGCTAAGATCAATCGATAAGAATTCAAAAGATAATACATTTAAAACATTAATGTATGCATATGCATTTGTGTGTATGTACAAAACCCAGATTGAACCCAATACCTGATCCAGTACAACATCAGTGATCAAATCCCCAGCAACCTCCTTGGATTCAGAGACCACCTGCAACTCCTCGGCCACCCATTTCCTCCCACTCGGAGGTGCTACCAACGCTGCAAACCTCTGCAAGTCCCTCACCTCCTTCTGTATTGTCTTTGCCAATTTCTTCCTTGCCAAGGCAAAATCACCTGATCCATAGCATCATCATTCATATACACCTCAAATGTAATTACATCCTTACACGGCACCACCATATTGTACAATCTTGAAATCAAATCGTGCCTGCTCTTAAGTTCCATTGTGGCCAGCAATCCCGAGCAGAACCTCCTCCCACTTGCATAAAACTTGAACACATTATTCCTTCCTTCAACAACAGTGGAGAGTCTTCCGTCTCCCCACACCTAACAAGCTAAAATTCTTTTCGAAAATTGAGTCCGTCGTCGCAAACTTACTCGCCCATGCTAACGCCAAGTTCTCATTCTCCTTTTCCCCGTGAAATAATTAATAGCAAAACAACCAAAAACGTAACACATACAATTTCAATAGAATATGACATCAGATTCTTCGGAGACCTCACATCGGAAGCTTCAGATTTCACGTCTTTTCCTAAATCAGATTTTTCCGGGTCAGAACTCAAATCGAATTCCGACCCAGTAGCAGACTCCTTAATAACAATATTTTCCGGGGACAAATCTTGTGGAATCCTTCAAACTCATCCTCATCCCAATAATCAAAAGACGTGGAAGCGGGCTTCGAATTTGAATTCGGATCTGACACCGGGGACAAAATTTCGGCGTCGTGCTTCGGCTTCGGGGTCCATGAAGAGATTCCGAGGTGGGTTCAGAAAGCGAGATATGAGGAGTACGTGACCTGACAGGGCCAACGTCGTTCGACTCTATGACAAACTCATCATCTTCATCGGCATCGAACCCCTCAAAGTGGGGTTCGTCGGTGGCGGAGATACGGTGGAGTAGGAGGAAGAAGACGGAGAGAAGGGTGATCACATACAAATGCCTGCGGAAGAGAGAGAGTGGCGAACTTTTCGCCATTGTCAAAGCTTGATGGAATGATTGGACAGAATAATCATCAGTAAATAAAATGAGAGGGAGTGGAAGTGTTTGTGTACAAGTTGAAATGTTGAATTATTTTTAGGGTTATGCATTTTGGTCACCAATATTTGTAGCTTGTTACTAATTCACCATCAACTAATTTTTATAGCACCAGATCTCATCCTTTCATTTAATTGTAAATCATGTCCCATTGACAAATTTTGACAAATTTATCCTCCTCTTTAGATAAAATAAAATAAATAAATAAAAATAAAAGACTAAAAACAACAAAAAAATAAAAAAAAAATGCAAATAATGTCACACAACTTTTAAAAGTACGAAACCCCACCCCAACTCACACCACACCACACCACACCACACCATACCACCGCCACCATGGGGTCTCGACAAAGAGGATAAGTGGAATGAGATTGAAACCACATATCAATGCAATCCATATGAAACCCATAATTACAATCTGGCTAAGGTCTAGTTTTTTCCAGAGACCTCATAAAGATACACTACACATTTCATGCACATTTCAGTCCATCTTTGAACTCATTGAGATAAAATATAACTACAGTATGGTTTTGCAATTTGTTTTTTTATCAAATAAGTTTTAATTTTTCAACAAAACAAGTAGGTTAAAGACTTATATGTCAAAAAATAAACGTTCGAAACCATTTTTGCACTAAAAACAAAGGTTGGAAACTATTTGAACTAATTTTCCCTTAAAATATATATTAACTTAAATTTAAACAACATGAAAAATGAAAATGAATTAAAATCTAGAGAATTTGGCACTTTTCATCTCCAACTTTTACAGTTTGTTATTAATCTATTCATTATCTTTAGCACCAGATATCCTCAACCTTTCATTTAATTCTAAATCCATCCTCATTGACAGAATTTGATGAATTTGTCATTCTCTTTAAATGAACAAAAATAAAAGAAAACAATAAAATCATAAAAAAATAAGAGAAAATTGTAAATTATGTCCTATAACTTTTGGAAAAGTACAAAATATATTCTTCTTCACTTACTCACCCCACCTCTCATCCCACCACAACCATCATCTCCACACCATCACTTCCTAATCACCCTTACATTTGGCCTACACACCCTAGCAAACTCCAAACATTTCTCATTTCTGGCTCATCCCTAGCTCCAACACCTCGAACCCCACATTCTTCGGCATCCCAATGAGAGTCAACGCAACTCCAATTTCATTATTTCAATTTCCATGGCTATGATAAATAGTCCATATGCTTTTTAAAGCCAATACAGTCATATTTCTTGTGGTGGTATTGTCCACACTTCCGTTTAACCCGATCAAGCATCCATTGATTCTGGTGGTGGTGGTGGTGGTGGTGGTGGTGGTGTAATAGCTGTAAATGATGTGGAGTGGATGAATAAGTATATACTTTGTACTATTTCAAAAGTTATGAAACTTAATTTGTAATTTTTTCTTTTTTTTTTTCTTTTATTGTTTTTTTTTAATTTAAAGAGTAAGACAAATTTGTCAAAATCTTTCAATGAGGACGTGATTTGAAATTAAATGAAAGATTGAGTATGTTTGTGCTAAAAAAATTAATAATAGATTAGTAATAAACTGCAAATGTTGGAGACAAAAATTATAAATTTTTCTAAAATTTAATTAAACCAAAAATTTTAATAATAAAAAGTTTATGCACAAATATACATTTTTTAATTTATGATTTGTCTTTTATGTAAGATTTGAAGATAAAAATATTGTTGTTAACATAAAGAATGTTAATTTCTTTTCATCTTTATGCATAAAATGGTTACAATCGTCATCATTTTTTTCTAGTTTGTATTTGATAAGTATTATAATAATTTAATCTTCTTTACCAGAAACTTTGCACTTTTAATATATATATACTTAGATGACATCGGAATTGTAGTGGAAAAATGATGATTGTACACTTTAAATGAAATAAGAAAGACTCTTAATTGCTTGATTACAAATAAGAACTCATCTTTTTTATATTTTCAACCCTTTAAAATGGACAATATAGATTAACTTTAGTGAAAATTAGTCACAATACTTTTTTTTTTTTTTTTAAAGAAAAGTTGATATATACCCTATTTTTATATTTAATGATTTTTATCCTAAATAAATAAACTAATTGCTAGATTTACCTTAATCTAATTAGAAGCCCAAACAAATTCCAATCTAATTCATATGCACGCCTACATCAAACCCAAAACACCCAAACCCTCATTTACATTATCAAACTCCCACCATCGCCACCACCTTAAACCGTCATTTTTACCTCTTACTCCTCCTTCTTCTAGGTTTGAAACATGAATTTGCGCTTACCCACAACCACCACAACCATAAAATCTTCGATGTTGCCGCCGCCTAAAACTGCCATTGTTACCTCTTTCTTCCTTCTAGATCTGAAATATGGACTTGCGTGGAGTCGCGAAGTGGAGTTTTCACTTTTATCGACGTCCAACTCCATCACCGCCTTCGTCTGTGGGCGAATTGCACTGCATGCGTCTAGCTGATGCTCATCTAGTCGCCACACCGCCTCGAGGAATTTTTTGCAGTCCATCATTGGAACCCTTTGACTAGCCATGTGGGTACCACTCCCAAGCCACCCAACACACTCAACATGAATTCTTGCTGAGCCATTAGAGTGGCTATTTACTACATCAACACATCCATCTGTTGTTGCAACCATGACATCTCTTCTCGTTGCTAAGTCTTCCAAAAGAGCTTCATAAGCAATCGATCATGGTCTCAAAGGCATTGTCACAAGTGTGATATTGGCTCTAATACCTACTCGTGCAACGCAAGTGTTGAGAATTCAATAACACCTCAACCTAAATCCATTGAGTCGTAAAAATACTGGAAGAAGATCGAATATTGGAAGAATATTCCAAATTTTGTATAATTATTCAAATAACATTCCAAAAACTCTTAGAAGCGTTTAAAAACCATCGAAATAACAGAAGGGTGGTTGGTTATATTCACACCACATTTAATTATAAATGCACCACATTTTAATTATATAAAAGTCCTTAACTTTTATTTATTGTCACATTTATGTCCTTAATTTTTTTTTTTCATCGGATTCTTATATTTAACATTCTATTAATTAACACATTTTGTTCCTACTAACGATTTTTCTCTAAACATTATATTAGTGTGCTTTAAAACAAGAGACAAATATTTAATCAAAATTTTATATGTATTTATTTTTTTGCTTATATAAAAATATAAGAAAAAAATGAGTCTTTTCATTCTTTCTTAATTGAATTTTTGGACTGGAACCGTTATCAAAGACAATATATACTAATTAATAGAAGGTTGATGATAAAATTGTGATGAAAAAAATATTATGGACATAAATATAATAATAAGTAAAGGTTATTGACCTTTTATACAATTTAAATGTAGTGCACTTATAGAAAAATGTGGTGTGAATATATTTAGTCATAAAAGATACTCATATGACAATAATACCCAAAATACCCTCACTTAATATAAAAGAATTAAAATAACAACAAAATGAATAAAATGAAAATAATATGCACGTTTGCTTTGACGCCACGTAGATTCTTGATATCCCACTTCCCATTCTCTAGTAATGCTACTTTTTGTGTTTCCATTTCTAGGCGTCTTGACACCGCCTTCGTCCAGTTAGACTTGCATCCAATCTTCATCAATTTGCATATTCATAGAATCCATTGATGACTTATTGAATGGGAGCATCAGGAAGAGAATAGAAATATTTGATTAAGTGATAATTAAATTTAAAGCTTGCTAGTCGGTACATGTAGTAATAATAGTGATTCTATATTTTTTGAGTCGCACTTGAGAAACATTGGATTAATTTGATGTTCCTTATGAAATTTTTGTACTTTTGATAACTCGGATGAAATCAATACTTTGGTAGAAGAAGTTACGATGGAATACTTTAAAATGAAAAAGAGAGTGAAAAAGGAGAGTCGCATTGTAAAATAGTTTGTATTGCTTTATTTTATTTTTCGCTTGGTTACAAAACGAGGACTCTTGTCCTTATTTATAGTTCTACTCCTTTAAAATAGATGGCGTAGATTAATTTTATTGGAGATCATTTGATATCTTATATTTAAAGTGTAATGTCCTAAAATATTGACTATACAAAAATCTGGAATTTGTACATTATTCTAAATAGATCAATCTAGACTCTAACTTCTTCACAAGTTTTTACACATTTTAGTTATTTTCATTTTGCAATACTATATTTACATAGGAATGTGAAATATTTTCATATGCTAAAGGCGGATATGATTTACAACAACAAAAATATATTCGAAAGTAGGTTAATGTAGCACTTTTTACGTGAAAATATAATATGATATAATATCTGAAAAAAATAAAATTATTTAAACATGTGATAAAAATTGCTTAAAAGTAAATTTAAGTAACTTTTAAGCAGGCCAAAGCCTTTAAGAGTTAAATTAGTATATAGTCCAGGGAAAAGTTTGGGCCAAATATTATTACGTGATAATTATCTGATTTTCAAAGGGTCTGTTTGACACGATTGTTGTGAGTATAATTTTTAACAGTAGAGTTTTTGGTAATAGAGATTTTGTTAAAAAGCTGTTGAATATTTGGATATGAATTTAAAAATTTTGTAAATATTAAATTGTGTGTTTGGTTGCATAATTATAAAAGCATTTTTGTGTAAACTTTATATTTATTTGAATAAATAGTAATTAATTATTATATATCTCATGTTACTTTTTAAAATAAATAAATTTTTTATATCCTATAATAACTATTAAAATTAATATATTAATTTAATTATAATAACATAATTATTTTAGTATATATATTAGATTACTTAAAATTAATTAATTATTTAAATCAAACATATTATGTGTAATTTGTATTATATTATCTAACAAACTAGTATGTATATTTCACTTTATGTAAATATATGAAGTGACAGTTTGATATAAGTAATTAATACGGTAAATAAATTAATATTTTTTTCGATATATTCATTAAATGTTAATTACAATTTGTCGTAAAAATTCAATTAGAACTTTTAAAGAATTTCAAACTTTGGGCTTTTCTAAAACAATTTTTGAACTGTTTTTTAGTATATTCTTTAAAAGATTTTGAACTTCAAAAAGTTCTTCCAAACACACTCTAAATCTCGAATTTTAACATATACCTAATTATACTTTTTATTAAAAAGCAAACCTTAAATTTACATTATATACATATCTAATTATTCACCTACTCTAAACCTCCACCATCGTGACCCACCAACACGATGGCCTAGACTACCACCACATGGAGAATTTTTTTGTGATATCAATTCTATTGGTGTCATCGAAAGCCGCTTTATCTCATCAGCTTCTACAACGACTCACTTCGAATAACAAAATTACTTGACCATTGAAGCACTTTGGTACAATCAAACTCTTTTTGTCTAAATATTTAATTTTTGATTAGGAGATATCTTATAATTTTGATTTTGAGCAAATGGGACATCAAAATTCATGTATGAATACAATAGTACTATGAATTGGATAAATATAACTAGGATGCGAGCGCTTATACTTTTTTCTTTTCAAAAATATTCAAGTCACATTTACAAAAAAAAGTATAAACCACGTCAATTTATAGTTAACTTATGATCTAATTTTCTTCCAAGTTTTCGATGTCGAGAGTCCAAGATTTGAAAACTTGTTCAATTTTAGTCGACTACAGATGTCTTCCAAATTTCGACTACCAAGGTGTTCAAGATTTGAAAACTAGTTCAATTTTAGTTGACCAAGATATCTTCCAAATTTTGCATACCAAATTTTGAGGAAATATCCCAAACACAAAATGGCTCACATCATTATCTTCCTACATACATGTACAAAGTCTATCTTACAAAAAAAAAAAATTTGCTTGACAAGTTGCAATTCCAATATTATGCAATGACGGTGTTTTCGAGTCGCAAGACATAATTATATTCTTATCTATTTTCTATTTAAGTTTATGGAATTTGTAATTTGTATGTTTAATTTTCGTATTTCTTGATGTAGCATCTTCAATTCATCATCATCCGGTATATATGTGCGTAAAAGTAAAGCGTATTTGTCCATCTAGTGTGGAATCGGATTTGAATTGTCGTAAACAAGAAAAATATTAGAAAATTAACTTGAATCTATTGAACGTGATTATTACGAAATGTTCTCAATCTCTTTTGTATAGACAAAACTAAAGAAACAATCACCTAATCTAGTGGCGATTTAGGGGGAGGACTGGATCGCCACGAAAAAATCGTTTTCATAATGTTAAAAAAAAAAAAGATTAATGTAATTTTTTTTTTTATTAACGATTTGATCTTCAAAAATTTTTGGTTCCGCCTTTGACCTAATCCTAATAGTATAAACAAAAGAAAATAATATCCTATAGAAAAGAGAACTAAAACCTGATAAAAGTACAATTTCCATTTAAATAATGTAATAAAATTCTAGAATACTAATTACAGTAGGTTTAAGTCATGTATTTTCCTACATCATTCTCCCCTATTTGAATAAAACTCAACCTCGAGTTTGTTAGTGGAAAAGAAAATTCATCTGACAGACAACATTGAATAATTTGTTGCCTGGCTGCCTGCTATGTTGATTAGCTGCCCCTTGTGCCTGCAAAACAGGTGCTGATAGATGGTGGTAAAGACGACCATGACAGTATTTTGAGAAGTGAAAATGTGATCTTTCTACAATTAATTTGAAGTGGGTTTAAACCAATTGATTGGGATATTGTTGATTGGGGAAAAGAAGTGGGGATGGTTGAGATCGGAGAAATCGACTCAATTGGCGGCAAAGTGAAAGGTGATAGTTGTCTTCTTTTGAAGGTAGCAACGGCAAAGTAGAAAACAAAGTGTCGGATGAGGGGTGGTATTAAAGTTTGGAATGAGAGTAGCGCCTACATATGTATTATTACTCTGAATAAAAAATAGCAACACACAAGTAATATATGGTACTACAAAATGTTACGCGTGTAAACGTTGAATTTTTAACATAAAGTAATATATGATAACACAACATGTTAATTACTCTTGTAAAACATTGACTTTTTAACATAACATAACATATAATAACACAATATTTTACTTGTGTAAAACTCGTGTAAAATATAAAAATAAAAATTCGAATAATATAATATATTACCTTTTGATAATAAGATGTAATAATTATCATGGTATTTTTCTAAAAAAATAATTAGTTAGGTATAGATAAAAATGAAAAAATTGAAAAAGGAGGAACATTTCCATTTTTTTTTTTGCCTAATAGTAGGGTAGCTGTCGAAATTTCGTTTTCTTGCGGTGGGATGGATCGTAAACTCTATTATGATGATAGATTAAAATGGTGGATACATTTTAGAGATGATCGGTAGAGGGAGATAATCGATTGATGGAGATGAATTGAGGAGGTGAGCAGATTTTGAAGATGATCAGTTGAAGGAGATTATCGAATGGGAGAGATAAATTGAAGCGCTCAACAAACGTTGGAGAATAAGATTTTGTGTGGGGAGAAATTGAAGATGTAGTGACACACGGATGTTTAAGTACTTTTTTCTTTCCGTAGCGTAGAAAACCCTTAACAGTCGTGATTATTTTGTGTGGATATTACACCCACTACTTACCAATCTTAAAATAATTCCAAATCTAACAATTTAACTAATTTATTTTATAAATACTACATTCTTAAAATTATATTAATTAATAAAATAATAAATTAAAATCAAATCTATATCTCAAAAGACCACGTGAATTATGATAAACTTTGACCCAAATTTGCTACTTGAGTTCTTGATTATTTTCACGGTAAATCCTTCATCTTTATAATATATCCACTTTAGTCCATGTACTTCCTCTTTCATTTCAATTTCGCCTTCTTTTATTTTCAACACAAGTCCTTCAATTTTTAGATTTTTGCAAGTTAGTCTCCATATTTATACTTTTATGTTAATTTAGTCCTTTATATTATCACTATTTGATACAGATGTTATAAATGATATTGTGTATCAATGTTTGATACAAATGTTACAAATGATATTTTGTATATCACCTGAATACGTTATGATTATATTATATTATTTTACACAGCACATGTAACATGAATTGGTATTCTGTATCACTGATGTTACATATGTTACAAATGATGAAATCAATAATTTTATTTGTTAAATTTGACATTGTGTTACATAGTATAAACATGTTTTTAGAGTCCAATGTGTATATTAACACGAACTTGTTAATATAGTATAAACATACTAATGTTACATAGTATAAACATGTTTTTAGAGTCCAATGTGTTTATTAACACGAACTTGTTAAAGTTTAGAGTTGATTTTACAATTGTAAGATTTTCATTTAGTATCACGATTCGATACAGATATTACAAATAATATCAGTATATCACCGTTCGACACAGATGTTACAAATGATATTTTGTATTACTAAATATAGTACAAATTATATTATGTTATTTTATAAAGCACGTGTTACATAAATTGGTATTCTGTATCACTAATGTTTTACATCTCAATTTGTAATACTGATTAACAAATGTTGTAATTGAAAAGAACATAAGTTTTGTTTGTATTTGTCACAGATATTTCTGATACAAAATATCATTTGTAATATCTATATTAAATAGTGATACTTTAAAGGACTAAATTAACATAAATTATAAATATGGGGATCAATTTGTAAAACTTCAAAAGTTAAAGGACTTGAATTGCAAATAAAAGAGGACGAAATTGAAATGAAAGAGGAATTACGGAGACTAAAGTGGAGATATTATAAAAATGAAGGACTTACCGTGAAAATAATCAAGGACTCAATAAACAAATTTGGATCAAAGTTCATCACACTTCACACAGGAGTTGGTCCATTAGATTTTAATTCATTATTTTATTAATTAATATAATATTAATTATGGAAATATTTTTAAAATAAATTTATTAAGTTGATAAAATTAGAATTATTTTCAAAAGTAACTTATTTATAAAAATAAAATCCCTTATTTTGTTTTAGTTTTTACTTCATAAAATTGGCCTAAAATATTTTCTCTACTCCACAAAATTGGCTCAAGAAAAAAACAATAATAACCCACATAAATATCCATTTCTAGTATGACACTAAATTTTGGCCCATCTTAAAATTAATTTTTAGGAAAGTTTTACGGGCAATATACACTAGAAATTAAATGGAAATTGAAAAATACTAGATTTTATGTATTAATTGAAATAGTATTCATGAATCCTAATATCTTGTTAAAAATACAACTAATCATTTATTAATCACAATTAATGTAAGTTACCTAAAAATAAAAAATAAAAACAAAAATCACTCTCCATCCAAATATATTATTTCTCCTCTCTATAACGTTTCTTTTTCTTTTGAATTACATTCTCTCTCCACATTATACCCTATCGATTCAATCTAAATCCAAAACTGCATACAAAATCTCTATACTAAGAAAATATTGCACAATTCTACCAATATGTAGTAACAAAACACGACAACAATTAAAATTTAAAAAAAAAAAAAAAAGACAAACAATGTACATTAATAAAATAGAGCCTTGATCTAATGCCCATTTACACTACTCCAATGAGTGTAGGACACTTGTCCCGGTGGGTATTAAAACAATGCCTATCGGGGGCATTAGATCAAAACCGTAATAAAATATAACAAGAAGTGTAACTTGAAAATTGTTTCAAATTTCAATAACTATATGCACCAACGGCAGTAACAATAATTGTTCAGTACCATCTGCATCACGCAATAACAAAGTGCAGTAACAACCATTAAAAGCGTTGCCCCTGCAATAACACAGATAGTAACAATACCAAATAACAAGGTAAGTACTCATAATGGAATAATCATATACACAATCATGGGACATAAGTTATTCAACAATTAGAACCACACGTTTTTTTTATGCTACAAGCAGTCTGTATATACATAAAATTCAAATATTTGATAAAATGTTGTAAAACATCACTGATCATTTAATATTAACATTAAGTGGAAGTAACAAATGCACCTTTTTTTCTATTGCTAATCTGTCGGTGGGAAGGAAAAAAAAATTAATTAATTAAATAAAAAGTTTTTTAAATATTAGACATTTTAGCAGAATATTTGGTATAGAGATTGTTGTTCTCAAATGTATCCAAAGAACTTATTTGAAAAGCACAACAAAAATTAAGAAATTAAAAGTTTGCCCATTTTTCACATAAGCAGAAAGACAGGCAATTACATCTTTAGATCCATCAAGAAGTTTATTTCTTACTTAGATTTTGACTAGAAAAACTCATTTCTTCGAGTATAATGATTCTTAAACAATAATTTATTTATTTTTAACAAATAAGAAATTGATAATGGAGGTGTCAGAGTAATGAGATGATGGAGGATAGAGAATTTGAAATAAATCAACGTGAAAAATAGTGTAACTTTAATTAGGTGCTTAATTGTATGATTTTCTGTTAATGATTTTTGAAATCTATAATTAACTTAATAACAATCACATGTTGTAAAATAATTAATGGATTTATATACCTAATTTTCACAAGTTTCACAGATATCCTAGATCCTCATAATACGGTCCATTTTTTTTAAATGACCAAAATATTGTTTTTTCTTATTCATTTTTACACTACACTTTGTAATGCTTAGTGTTACATGTGTTATGCGCATTCCACCACATGTTTTCACCACCAAAGATTATCATCAAGTGAAACAACTACCACCGTAGAGCCGGCGCGCGCCACCTTTGTCGTTGCCGCCACTTTTAACATCCATTGTTACACTACAATGCACCATGTGCCACCATCCCGCCACCATCCCACCACCATCACCACAGACTATTGTGCCTACCTCTACAATAAACTACAACCACCACCGCGACCAGATCTCATGATGCCATCATCACTATCACTAATCATCTCACCATATCTGATACCATCACATCTTTACCATAAATCACGCACCCAAAACTAACCTAAATCATACCACCCAGAATGCGAAACCACATCCAACCTAATGTTAGCCCCCACTACTCTCATTGTTGTGCTCTACTAGGAGTGAGTATTTTAAGCGAAACCGCATTCGAAATCAGAAATTTCTGTTCGGTTCCAAAAAAATAAAATTAGAAATCGGAACCAAGAACCTACAGAGTTCGAGTCAATTCTTGGTTCTTGAACTACTTTGGGTACCAAATTGGAACCGAATTTGTTATTTTTTATAGTGATAATTTTGCCACAAACTTGATTTTGTATAAAAATTCTACAATTATTTTAACATTTTAAATTTCAAATATAACAAATGTAACACACGTTTTTTATAAGAAATGTAACAAACGTAACAAATGTAACAAGTGTTACAAAAATAAAAACCGTATTTTTAAAATAAAAAAATTAGATAGCATTTTTTTAAATATTTTATATTTTGTGGTATATTGTGAAACCATCCTTTTTTTAAATATATAAATTTTTTATTTTTTACAATTTTTTCATCATAACCCAATGATCCACAATCCAACACTACGGTACCAAAGACAAGAGTCCAACTGTCCAAGATCCAAACAAAAAGTACAAAATCCATCACTCTCAAATTCAAACTCAATTGACCAAATTCTAATTACCCAAATCTCAAATTTTCAATCGCTATTTGCTCAAATACTCAATACAAACATTGTCGTCTGTCTCGTATTTTCTCTCATCTTTCTCTCGCTCAACACACATTGAGACAACGAAGGCGAAACTCCTATGTAACCAAAACAAACCCTCAATTTTGAGAGATGAATTTCTTTTTTTAATCCTAATTTATGAGTTTGCAATTTTAGTGTCTATTCTTCCGGTTAATATTTATATCTTTCATAAATTGTTTTAATATCTAACATACTATAATGTTAACGGATTTACAATTTTTAATTTTTTTCAACTAACAATTTAAAAAAAAAAATAGTATGGATAGAACTGAACCCGAACCAAAACTATAATGTTACTAGGTTTGATTTTTAATTTTTTTCAACTAACAATTTAAAAAAAAAATGTCCGATTCGAGTTTAGTTCCAATAATTATGTGGAACCGAATAGTTCCATTTACTTAAATATCTCGAACTTTAACGAGTAGTTTCGAGTATTAAAATATCCGAATCGACCCATCCGATGCTCAGACATATGCTCTACCATCACCGCCACTAGTCATCCCCACCACCATATCTATTTCATCACCATCTCCACCATTAATATCACACCCAAAACCACGTCTAATTGTCGTCGCTCTCACCACCGTGCACCACCATCACACTGCATTGAACGACACTAACATCCACTGCCGATTCTAACGTCCCATCACCTCCAAGCTCAGTAATTGATCCATCCCATCACAATTTTGCTCCTCCGCCGTCTTCCATCATCGATTTGCTTCATATTGGTTCCGGCTTGCGTTTGTATGTGGTTAAAAAAAAACCAGTAATTCAAGAATTTAAAAGAAGAAACAACAAATTTGTAATTTCAACACGAAATCATGTATACAGCAAAATTTCCGCAATTTCTAATTCCATCCCTCTTTTAAACTTAGTTGAACATGCCATTTTGTGTGCTCATCTCATCTGCACATTTCCCTGCTCGAGAACAAGCTTCTCCAATATAGCTTAATTTTCCTAGAGCGGCCCCTCAGTAAGTAACACTAATCCATATTAAAGTAAAAAATAAGCAAAAGTATTATTTATACTGTTATTTAGTTCTGACTAAACATACCTATATAGCATTTGGTAGTAACTACTTGGACATACTAAAAAAATAACAAAAATTCCTAGTTCTACAGAATTATAAGTAAATCCAACCCCACCCCACCAAACCCCGCCAAAAAAAAAAAAAAGGTCATTTTTCAAATGTGTTTATTCGTTATTGGGTAATTGGCACAAAACGTCCTTACCTTTCGAAGTGATTATGCAAATCATCTTAACCTATGAAATTTTGGTATGAAAACCACCTTTGGGATGAATAGAGCTTGGGTTCGGCTCGTCCTTATAAGGGTCGAGCTGGACACGTCCCTTGGGCCGAGCCGGGCCATTGCCATCTCTATGATCAGCCAACCCAGGTTAAACATTTTAAAATCTGTTCGAGTGCAATTCACTGAACGTACTAAATACATGCTGCCAAAGTTGATCAAGCATGTTAAAATGGTGTTAAAAATACTGTGACTGTCACAAGATTAACAAAGTCAAAACAACAAATCAATACATCCATAGATTGATCATTTATAACAAAATTGGGTAATGGAGTGATCTGTATTACATAAATTAGAGCTCAATTAAATTGCTCAAATTATTGGTAAATTACCCGGACATTATTCTTTATTCACGCATCCTTTGTATACCTTCTTTCTAGTGCAGAACAAAAGCATGCATCGTGGAAGTTGCCATGACCATCTGCAGCTCATTAAACCACACTTAGGATATACTTATGTTTGGCATGTAGTACCGAACTGGATAGTACTATGAACAAACTTCTACTTTTCTTCTTTAACAATGTTTGTGCAGTTGAGTCTACCTTGCTAAACACGCCAATATAGTGCAAGGATAAGCGTACATTAGGGTGGACCGAGTAGTGCTAACCTTCAAGTCTGCAAATCAAGTGATCAGTGAACAGCCTAGCTGCCAAAAGACTTTGTTATGACAAAAAAATGTTTTCTTTAAATGTGTCGGAATAAAACCACATCATGACAGTGAAAATACGAGAGGAAATGCGTACCCAACGTGCTTGGCTATCAATCTCGGGAAAAATCTGCTTGAATGTGCATCGCTGGAGGATTCAACAATTCACCTGGTCGGTTTATCTTCTTCCAGAAATAATTGAATTATAGATCTGATAACTTCATTATCAACTACAGCTGATTTCTGCAAAGCCACAAAAGGGGCAAGAGGAAGATGACTGTTATTCGATATGTAATTAAAAAATCCAGAAAAGGATAACCAATACAAAAATCCAAGAAAATTAACATTTCACAAGGCTTCTAAAAGAAATATTTTTTTTTTTTTTAGTAGAGAAGCATTGATACAGTTAACTACAAAATACAGAGCATGTGCGGCTTTCAAAAGTGTAGCGGAAAGCTGGGACCCATATCTGAAATGTTCGTTATCAAGAAAGTCTATAAAGCCAGTGCCCATGAAGTAAAGATAAATAGTAATAGTTTCAATTTGAGTTACCATATGAAACAGTATTTAAGAGACAACAAGTCAAGGGTAAATACAAAACAATTATTACATCAGCAAAACTGAATAGGATACCTGTGGATTACGAATGAGCTCCTTCAGAATAGAATGAAGAGTCAATCGTAGTTCTTTAAAGAGGACAGCAGTTTGTGCTGGTGCTGCCATTTTTAGCCAACCATCTACAGAGATTAGTCCCGTCTGCAGAATTGAAAGCAGAAATGATTCTGAACATGCCATCAACTGATGCATGAGTTAAACTAGTGCAGCCATGCATTTAGAGCATGTTTTGTTGTGCACAAAAAGTAAAGTCAAAATTACTTTTACTTAATTTGCCAAACATGATATTCAAAGTAACTTTTTATACTTAAAAAACTTACTTTTCTAGAAAGTAAGTTAAGACTTACATGTTAGAAAAGTAACTTTTAAGCATAGCCAACTCTCGTATACTTTTTGATAAAAACAAAAAGGCAAAGATTGTAATGGTGAGCATCTGTTGATAAATCATATTTACTCCATCAAGTTTAGAGTAAGATACCTGATGCTGAACATTTATTGGTCCACCGAACAACAAAATAGAGTAGGGGGAAACGACAGTAGTGTCTCGTAAAAATACTTTAGTTGTCTCAACCTGGAATTATGAAGAATAAGAAAATTTCCAGATATTATGAAGAAAGATAACCAGTGCCATGATGATTAAAAATGTGATAGTAGGGGGAAACGACAGTAGTGTCTCGTAAAAATACTTTAGTTGTCTCAACCTGGAATTATGAAGAATAAGAAAATTTCCAGATATTATGAAGAAAGATAACCAGTGCCATGATGATTAAAAATGTGATATTTTACGAATATGAAACTAAGACTACACATCGCATTTCAGCTCAAAAACCTATTGAAGCAGTCATGAAATATCAAATCAAAAGGTTCGATCTATTGAACGACCTCATCTAATAGCTTAGCACATGTTTGGTAGAGTTTAAAATAAACTCTTTTTTTCTCACACTCATTTTCAACCACATATTTTATAGAATCCACAACTTTTATCAACTTTTATCAAAATCTCCTAAAAAACTACTTTTAAACTCCATCAAACAAGCACTTAAGCTGTTAGAGAAGAGTCACATTTGTCTATTTAAGTTTACAACATGTCTCCCTCGCGTTTAGGCAAATTCATTTATTATCAATGGCACGAGACACACGGACAATTTTCTATAAATGTCGTCCTTGAGATTTAAAATCGGGGTCTCTATCGCTACAATTTCACATTGAACCACCTCATCTAAAAACTTAAACCGTAAGAGATGAGAAATGACACAAACATATTCAAATTAATGGCAACTTAAATCACAAACCTAAAAGGTCTAGTTATTTAATCGAAAAGAAATAGCGTAGAGTCTCTAACATTCAACCGAGCCACTAAACCATTTGCCCAAATGGAGAACCTTGAGAAACAAATCGCAAATGTAATAAGATATAGTTCACAAACTTTACAATCAATAGTGTGTAGTAATGGTTTTACTAGAATGAAAAATAACTCACTGAATCAGAAGAATGACATCGATTCTTTTATATTTTTAAAGGGTTCAGTAGATAGGGACCACCACCACCACAATAATACTAGTATACCGTTTCTCGGTGGTGGGATTCGACCGTAGGATCTATAAGAATGGGTTATTGAGATTTGAACCCCTTTGTTCATGATGGAGTTTTGATGAGTGAGAATGACGATTTGAATTGTGGGAAAATTGAAGAAGTAGAGACATACGGACGTATATATTCTTTTTTTCTTCCAGTAGCAAAAAAAACTCCCTAGTGATAACACCCAAACAATTCCTTCATTTATTTTTTCGGGGTGGGGGGTTTAGCACCATATCTTTAAATGTTGTTAACATCCAAGGTATAGACTTGCACAATGGCATCTCTAGGAATACAAGAAGTAAAAGTCAACAAGGGCACATACCTTTTCGAGAAAGACGAGAAATGGATACTGAAAAGCTTTCTGACTACCATTAACAGAAGAAGGGTGTATGTGAACTTCTCTTTTTCCATCATACCACACAGGACGACCCTCAGCACTGCCTTCCTCAATCGTGGCTACATTAGGATACAGACCTGCACATAGTATTGCCTGCATATGCATCTTGAGAATCAATAAATACAAATCCACCTGAACAGATAGATGAAGTGACTGATTTTCCTGAGTTTTAGTATCTCAACTTTTACCTACATATCAATTATCTGTTTTTTCAAACTTATCATATGTGATGAATGAAGGGTCATTGACAATAGAGTACTTTTTTCAACTTTATACTGTATATATTGATGCTAATAATATCTACTATTAATGCTAATTCAAATTGAGAAATGGTCCAGGTTTCCTGGTAAATGAATTATATGTCAATTCCTCAATAAACTAAAAATCTGCAAGTTATTATATCTTAGAACTTTTCATTTGAGTTGTGTAAAATTAAATTGCATATAAATTATAAGAGGTCTACAGTTTTAGCAAAAGTGCATTTTGGAACAATAATTTTAAAGCAGTTTTTGCTCTGTCATTATGCAAAGCATTAGTGCAGAAAAAGTACAGGATGATGCCTTTTAACAGAAAAGATTTAAGGCATGAATTGCAACTAGGTTTTACACTCAGAGACTTGTTTACAAGACTCAGAAAGAAATACTAGCAAATTGGACGAAAATAACACATAAATAATGCCCATCAAACATGACTTCAAAACATATTATGCAAGTTAACTTCACCTTCATAATATATATATAAAGAACACGATTCACTGGAACTTAGAACAATAAAATGATTTTACCTTCACTACTGAAAAATGACATGAATACAGATTGAATGGTTGTGACGAATCTGAAAGCCAATTGTCAAGCTTTTCTTTCTTTTTCCACCCAACCTGCTTCAAAATTTACTTGTCATTAAAGTAGTTGGAAAATCTGGTTAGAAACGAAGTAAGCTTAAAAGGCTTTTGAGCACCAATTACTGTTGTAAAAATTTAAAAAAGGAGGGAAAGGGGAGGGGGAAATTGAAATGAAGGTAAACAAAGCAATAAAAGAATGAAATCCGGCAAAAAAAAAAAAGCCTAAGGAATTCATAATTTTGAACGGCAGTCACATCCACAAATATATTTCAGACTACCTTGCCAAACAGTTCTGGAAATGAAAATCCCACAATTGAATGGGTAATTGAGAAGTTCTCGGACAGCAAAAAATGTACTAATTGTAACTTGGAGTCCCAAATACCACCACTGAAAACCCCATAATCATTTTATGAGAATTCCCACAAGATTAAAATTATATAGATTGCAAGGCTGTAACCACTTATCCCAGAATACAAAAGAAAGAGCCCAAGAATTTCCACAGGCAACATTCAAGTTAGAAAACAAAATTCATACACACACACAAATCATGCATAAACTTGCATTTCTGCTACCAATGGCAGGTCACTACTACTGGAGAGCATCGTAAAGCACTCGTATACTTGAGTATCAATGTAATCGTTGACAAAAATCTCCTTGCTAATTATGTTGAGAGTTTCACTCTTACTGCATTATGGTTAAGCACTATCTTGTGGGAAAATTGAATGGAAACCAGCAAACAGGTTCATTATGATTCCTTCTGTCCAAGTTCCAAGACCCCTGGCGAAGCACTGCAACATCTATTCTTATTTTCCAATGTGTCAAATCACAACACAAATGCACCAAACTAACCTCTTATTTGACTTTTCTAAAGTGCCTGTGCTAGAGTTTGTCAACAGAAGTCTTCCTCTTCGTCTCTCTCTATTCTAATAGCATTACGTTTTATACTGTCATATGGCATGAAAATAGAACTGAACAAGAAACCTTTTATACGACATGTTATTGATATCTTCACTTCTCAATTTGGAGCTCTTATGATAGAATGAGTTAAACTCATACCAAATATAGCATTCATATAGTCGGCGGCGAAGATATTCAGTAGTTCGAAAGGGAAACACGCATGTATCCAGACTGACAACTACATCTCAACAATTGTTTGGCAACTAAAAAGTACCTGATAATTCTTGAATGTTAATAATTCCAATGTCAGCAAGCAATGTACCCAACTGTATTCTCATGTCCCTGGCATAATAGGACACAGATAAATAGTTAAAAGGAAAATTAAAGGTCACACATAATTCATTGTTTATCCTCCAAGGATTATGTTTAGTTACATGCACTGGACCAGGCTAAGATCAGCTACAATTTATTTTCAACTAGCGGTTTGCAGTCAATAGATCATGGAATTGGTTGTGTTGTCCCATTTCCCAAAGAAATAATAATTCATACAGCATTATTTCTCATGCATGGTATCCTTTCCAGTTTTCCACAAGTGTTGTCACAATAAAGACACTGCAATTTAAATGTCTCTGAGATAGTTTCAAAGCTGGAAGCCAAATTTAATTCAACGTAAATAGAACAGAAATCATACCTTATCATAAACATGACAGAGCTGCTAAGGAAATGTGAACTGCAAAATTTTTGCGCTGCTCTAATTCCATGCTGCAATGACAGAATAAATTGTTAGCTTGAAATAAAGAAGGATACATCAGAAGCAGCTCTGTAAATTGACAAAGTATCACATGCTGTACACAAATTCTATCAAAGAGTCCAGTATAGCAGGAAGGACCTCGAAAAATTTTAACTGATAAGGTAAACAGTTAAGTTGGGTGGTAAAAGCCATTTAGATTTCTTCAATCTTAGTAGAGTTATCCCCTAATACATGGGTGGTTCCCTCTAAATCAAGGGTAATTGAAATCATGATGGAAAAACCACTGGAATATACCAATACAATCTGGAATTTATTAATTTTTTTTTGTGGCCTACATGAATGGCTATTTGGAATTTTCTAGATGTACGAGAATAGAAAACAATCACCACCTTTATTGTCTACAAGTATGATGTTACTTCATTCAAATGAGAGGCAAGAGGCCCCAAAAAAAAAATTCGTTGTTGTCCAGCTAAGCAGTACCCTCACCTTAATATTCTAAAACATAATATTATTTGGCAGTTAATAATTCTTTAAAATATTCATACCCCAGAATTATCATCTGACAAATTTTTTTCTAAAGATTCCCTTAAAATGGTAACTTTCGGAGAGGAATATCCAATATTTCCAGTACTTCATCAGACACTATTTCAATTTTCAAAGGTATTGTTTGAACAGTCCTATTCATGGGGCACTCCTTTTCATCGTCGTCTATACCAAACCATTTGAGTTGAAAAATTCTATTTTTGTCCCTTAAACTACCCTTGACTCCATAGCATCAGTCCTATAATTTTTCCAAATTATTCGTGGTGATAAAATGGTAGATATGACAAGTGTAAGAACATGTTTAATTCAGAAAATTGTAGTTTATTCACGATTTGTCAAATGTAACACAGTTAAAACACCATAAATTTATTTATTTTGACATAGATATATATTAGATGACATAAGTCCCCTTTTTGGACCAAAATCTAATGGGAAGAGAAATGAAAATAGTATCATCTATATATTTTGAAGAACAGAGTTTGGCCACTAAACTTTGCTCGTGTTTTATCTACCATCAACAGTCTAAGCACATGTTTGGTGGTGCTTAAATTATAATTTCAACTGGTCAAACATACTTTTTATCCACACATTTCATAGGACACACAATTTACAAGGTAGTGCTTAAATTATAATTTCAACTGGTCAAACATATTTTTTATCCACACATTTCATAGGACCCATAATTTACAACCCACTTTTTATCCATACATTCACCCACAATTTATAATATAAGAACTTAAAAATAATTCCAAGACTACCAAACATACACTAATTATAATACATGGAACAATGGGTTATGGATTTGTACTTAATCCAGACAACCTCGTAAATTATCGGGTACCTATTTTAGACACTAACACACCGATAAGTGAAAACCAAACCTCAACTCCTTCTTCGTTGACTTACATTGTTTCAAATCCCGAGGATCAAACATTGTAGTCATAGACTTATTGCATAGATCTTACAATACGAGATATGCCTCCCAATGTTTGTACCAAATTTGAGGAAAACACAAGTTCTAAATCCCATGTTTTCATATAGGGTACTAAGCAAGCTGTTATCATACATTTGATTCAATTTGTATCGTGATATACACTAGAATAGAGTCTAAACAAATTCAAATAAAATTCAACTCATCCAATGCAATCGAAGATAATTCCGAGCTTTGTTAACTTATCAAATTAACTTGATCCAAACAAGGGTTTATCACATATGCATAATTAAAATGCTTGATTATTCTACTACTAACCACATTGTGGCATAAAATGAAAGTAGTCTATGGATATAGCAGTTTGATAAATTTCATGTCACGTTTGACTTATTTGATTGTAACAAGCAGCTAATGTAATGAAAAATAATATAGAAGAAACAGATGCAAAAAATTCATGTGGGAAGGTAAATTTGAGCTGATAAAATTATGGAACCCTTGGCTCATTATTCATGAGTCAACAGATTACGCCATTACGGTACAAGCATTAACAAATGAATGCATAAGGTAAATCCTTACTACAACTAGTTTGCCTAATATTTCTCTCCATATCTTGTATTTTCGTTTTGTGCTTGTTCACTTATTAGTCAGAAAATGGCTACTAGGCATTTTATTTTGGTAAATTTTAGCCATAAATCTGGTCAATTTATTAGAAACAATATCATGATATATCCCATGTACTAAAAAATACTTCTCAGTAATAGTAACTTTCATATTATTTTTGTCCACTGCCTATTATTATGACTTTTTAATGAAACTAACATATATTATGTTACACATACACCACTTGTATCAGAAAATGGTTCTCTGCTACTTGATTTGTATCCCAATTCAACTATTATGGTTCTAGCAGCAAGGATCTGCATGCAGAATACCATATATCTATGGAAATGGAAAAAAATCAAAAATCAAAATCAAAATTAAAACCTACAATTTCATGCCGGTCAAAGAAAATCCAATATCTGCTTTATAAAAGATCTGTTCAACTACGATTTAGATAGACCAACCTCGTGCACAATCTTATCCCATTTCTGATATGCAATCATCATAATGAGATGGTCAGATTGTCGTATACCATCGATCTGAACTGATGCATCACCAATCTTATCGGTCGCCAGAGCCAACTTTGCTCTTTCAACATTTTCCCTCTGCAATGTGCATATAACATTGTAATTTCATCGTGTGACAGAACTCAACGATAATTACATACAGCCTAAAAGAAAGGACCTCGTCTTTCGGATAAACAAATGGTGACTTGTAGCTCAAAAACGCTGATATAGTGAGAATGGGTGACAAACAACCAAATATTCCACCATATAACATCATCTGCAATGCAAAATGAGTATTATTATCGTTGACAATTCAATTATATAGATGAATGTACAATGTGAGCACACAACAGAGTAGCGCATGTGTCGCACGCAGGAAAAACCACATAGAAAACGAGATTTTTTTTCACCCACAACAGAGCATTTTTCTTTTGCTTTGCTATTGAAATTTCTTTATATGGTACCCAAAGATGGATTAACTTTTATATATACTTTACAGGGAATTACAGTCAACAACTCAAAGTGGCGCAGGGAGAACTAGTGGGAATATAACCTGAAGGTCCCAGACTCAAAACTTGGTAGAAGAGAGTATTGGAAGAAATTGGACAAACCAACAGGTTTAACAAAATGGAGCCTCTAGTTCGAGCCTTCAGTTTTCTGGAAAACAGTAACATTAGACAGTTTTGACCGGTTCATTTGCAATCAGGTTCGATAGAGTCATCCAGACTGGTTTGTTACCCAAGTAGCCGGTTTCTGGTCAGACCACTTGGTCTGGTCCCAGGTTTTATAAAGATGCCTAGAAGAAAGATAGTCATCCAGACTGCTTTGTTACCCAAGGAGCCGGTTTCTGGTCGGACCACTTGGTCTGGTCCTGTGTTTTATAATTATGCCTAGAACACTTCTTTCTTGATATGTTAAGTGTGCGTCTAGCCAATCCAATTCAGAGCAGTTCTATCCAATCATGAATACAATCCAGAAAATCCAAAAAAAAAAAAAGATGTATTAAAAGGGACTCCAATTAACTCCGCTGTATACATGATATGGAGTGTGCTTTTAACCACCTGAACGTCTACATCTGTTTTGAAGAGCCCTACTATTACTGTCTTCCATAACAACATAAAACAGTTGACAGTGGGAGAGCAGATGGTTCATGAATTATGATGTTACAAAGAAAACAATCGTGAGCATAAGCATACTTCCTTCACCTATTACCTGGATGTGGTCCTAACTCTTCTCTTTAGGGGTTTAGGGAGAAGGGATCTTGTTCATTTTTATAGTTGCTTCTCTTGATGATAATCTGAGCATGTGTGGGTGGGGCTTATTTGGAGCTTATAAGCAGGAGGGAGAAAAGTCCTGCTCATAAGCTCCAAATAAGCCCCACCCAAACATGCTAAATGTAAGCCTTCAATATTGGGTTCTTAAAATTAAGGCTCCATAGCATAAAGGTCACCAGATGATGCATACCTTTCCAATCAGTACATCAACTGGAAGTTTAGCTAAATGATATCCAAGAGGTGTCAACTCTTCATCTCCCTCAATGGCACCAACCTACATACAAGGTTCAATTAAGACCATAATTTAGATCATGTTACCCAAATGCAAGCACGAGAAAGTACTGCAAACTCACATACGACCTGATTTGTAGCTGGAAAACAGCATAGGCATATTGCTTTGAGATTATTTATTGAAAGCAAGCAAAAGATTGAATGGATTGTTATAAATAAAATAGCTTATAAAAGTGCATTTATACCAGTATCAGGACCTGATCAATTGTGCATGGACAGTTTTGTTTGGGTAAAAGTAGAAAAGCTTGACATCGATAGAACAATAAAATTAATATTTTATTTGGTGAACAGTGCAATATTGATTATGCAACAGTAGTCAAAATTTGACATTATATGTCAACTCTGTTCAGTAAAATGTATGAGAAGTACCTCGTATAATGAAGAAATTGCTGATGCAATAGCCTCTTCTCTTGGAGGTTCCAGAGCCTGAAAATGGAAAAGTACAGAATACAAGTCAAAGAAAACATGTATGCCAATGTTAACAAAAATTGATCTTTACAGCGAAGTGTAAAAGATACACGAATCGAACACATAGAACCTTCTATGAAAGATGAGAGAACTCACCTCAGATAAAAATTGTTTCATGCCACCAAGAAAAGTAGCTTCACTTGCAAACACAACTCTACCAATGGCATCCGCATCATCTCAGGTATCTAGACAGACAACATATATTGATTGCAGTGCCAGAAATAAAGTACAATCGAGTCAAAATGAGGAAAATGAAATTGCAGAAGACTATCTATTTACTCATTGATTGTGTTTCAGGAGGCACTATGTACCTGGTATGGACGCATGAGCTTTTCGTATCTGTGACATGTATACAAACAAAAGCAGATTCCTGGCTTCACACGCCCAGCTCTTCCTCGCCGTTGCCTTGCATTCGCTTGAGATATCCAATCTTCAACCATGCTTGACAGTTTCTATTATAATCAGTTAAAAAACATGAGTACAGGTGGCCAAGGGTTTCATGTCAAAATTATTATTATGCACATATAATGATTGATATTCCAAAGTGCACTTTTTTCCCACAAAAGGGGCGGTTGAATAAAACCTAAGAGAGAAGGTACCCGTGGGTGCAAAAGGCCAAGCAATTGAATTGTACATCACGAAGATTGTGTATCCTGCCTTCTATAATCTCCCTTCGTTAAGGTTTTATTTGTTACAGCCTAGTTACTTGATAGTCATGGCTACTGATAAATCTAAAAGTCAAACCAGCAAAAGGACCATCACTTGAAACTTCTTTACAATACAAAATATCATTCTATAGTTTTCCAGGTTTACTAATGCTGTGCTAGGTCATTATGGAGCACTGTTTAAACCAATACCCGAACATACTTTATGCCCTTTCAATAGAATAAATATGTTTGGTAGTGCTGAAATTATAATTTAAGTGCTTATATTATAAGTTGTAGGTAAATGTGTGGATAAAAATGAGTTGTAAGATGTGCGTCCTATCAAATGTGTGGATAAGAATTATGTTTGACCAGCTCAAATTATAATTTAAGCAGTAGCAAACATATGCTAAGGAGAAACCTTAGTATAAACAAAATTAACTGCATATAAAATTAAAGGTGGCTGCATCCACGTCAAGTAGTTACTTTAATTTCATTCTCATTTAGTCACATTAAAGGGCATTCAAATCATATTAGAGGCGATTATGAACATAAGTGCTTAGGCTGCATATCAATCATGTACTGCAATAACTAAAATTGAAGTCACCATGCAGATAAGACCATTTTCTCGCACTAAAAAAAAAAGCATTTTTCTTCTGGGAAAGAATTCTTTAAGCCCTTAATCACAAAATAAATACCAAATGATAAAAAACCATGAGTTGCACACCTTTGTTGAGAACAATCATCATCCAAGAAAAATGATCTTATTTCTAATGAAAGTCCATGAAGACTAGAACAAACCTTGTGTGGATTATAACGATTCTCCTTGTGCTTACATGAGTCTATTACATATACCACATCATCGATGGTTATACTTGTCTCTGCAATATTTGTGGCAATTATAACCTGGAACATGTAAATATTTCTTCAAAATTATGAACTATCATCACGCAGAAACAAAAAGAGACCACTCACTAGTGCAATAAATAATTATCCACCAAACTCAAAACAGATAATATTTTAACTATCCTTCCTCTTTTTTTTCTTAACAATATAACAACAGTTTTTTTTTTTTTTATTTATTAATTTGGGATAATAACATATAATATTGTTGACAATGAAACAGAATGTACACAGATAAACAGGTCAACATTTACTTATCAAACATGTAATCTAAGATTCTGATTATTTTTGTATTGCAGATGTAGAAAATTTGCAACAGCCAACAAGAAGGATGAATAGCAGCCAACAAATGGAGAATTACTCTTGAAAATTGTAGAAATATACTATGTATGTATGTGTAATCAAATATCACAAAGAACAGAAAATTACAATGTAAAATAAAGGTACCCAGCAATTCGAGAGGCTGGTTCTCTCCCCTTTTTCTACTAACTGATTTGATACCTTTACAGAATGATCCCCTCCCCTTTTATATTCTAACTAACTGCAATATGTAGACAATTACTAGAGTACCCCCATCCTATTATTCCAAAACTGCCCTGCTGCTTTAGCCTTTGTCAAACTGCTGCTGCTTTAGCCTTTGTCAAACTGCTCTTGTTCCCTGCTTCTTGCGCCTGTGATATGTGAAAACAATTGGAGGCTTATCATAATCTCACTAATCACAAAGGATAATCAATGATTCACCGCCTTGGAAAATTTTCAGTCCGTCATATGTCATCATAACACATCATAGATAATCTACAATGCACTATGGCGAATATCCTTAGTTCCATCTTAAGGTACCTTGACAAGGCTGACTTTCAAATTTCCCTTTATCCTTGGATGGTCAAACTTGTACAGGGATAACTAGCTGACTGCTGCATCATACAAAATCAAAATTGAACGTTCAATTTTATATTTAGCCATCAGGCTGCAGTTCTTGCTCTTCGGCTACCTTAAAGGAGAATAAAACATCCAGTTCTTTATTATTATAAAAAGTCCAAGTTCACCTTTTTTTTTTTGCCCTGAGAAACATGGTAATAGATTAGCATGTGTCAAACTTAATCTCATACAGACATTAAAATAACATGTCCATTATTGCTTCTTGCCTTCTTAGTCGCACAATTAATTTGTTCACTTTCCTTTTTCCGCAATCATTTGACCAGCGTCGACACAAAAAATTTGCTTCTTAAATAAATGAATGTAGGAAAAATGAGGTTGTTAAGATGGATGTGTGCTCATATTAGAATGGATAATAAGAATGAAAACATGCACCAAGAAATGAGGTGACACTGTCAATAAATTAAAGGAAAGACGGCTTACTGTATTAGGAAATGTCTTCCATAGACCTAAAAGAAACTATATGTGGTCCCAAATCCCAATAGAACAAGTTATAAGAGGGAGGTGTAGATCAAAAGTTACACGGCCTAATGTGGTTGCAAAGAATTTGATTGCATTGGATCATCCTATAGACATACCAATGGAGCAAACGGAGTGGGAAAAAGGATTCAATAGCCAACCAAATTTTTTTATTTTGGAACAATGGGGCTTAGTTTGTTGCAGTTGTTATTACATATAGCATGTTTGCTAAGCTTAAAAAGAAATAAATTTTTTAAGCTTCTTCTTTGCCACACATAATTTTAAAAAATATTTTTTTTTACCTAACAAACTTACTTTTCTTAAAAGTCTTAACTTACACTCTAGAAAAGTAATTGAAGTTCCATTTTAGTGCCCCCCCTAACATAAAGGAGAGCTCTTTCTAAGTGGGTCGCTTCTCGCAAGACATTGCTTAGGACCAACGGGTCACACGACAGGTTGACGATCAACTTTGGACATTCCATCCTTTGGCCTTTCATGCCTTGATCCGTCTTCGGCATCGATTCCTTATGCTCAAAAGCTCCAACAAGCCCTATAGTCTCTTGCGCCCCTGCAAGAGGCGTTGTTTTACCTTTGATCCTATGTGCGCCAGAGAATGCTATGCATTCTCCACTTTCGGATCTCGCGAAGGTCTTAAGATTAGCCAAACATGCTCATAGTCCGCATATTCAAACAAAGGAAAAAGGCGGACAAATTGATAATCGTGTCCCAAAACCTTAATTGCTCCAAAATGTGAATGTGTACATGATGGATGCCGAATCCATCATGAAAAGCGTTGAAGACAACATTTCAATGATATACATGTCGCACTGTCTAACAGGTTAAGCAAGTGATTCAACATAGTACCAGAGCAGGCAAAGGTCCTAAGTTCAAGTCTCTTTGCACCCATTATGAATTGTGCACGCGTTAGGGTTTAATGGACCGCATACACATGGAGGCATGTTGAAGACAATATTTAAATGATATATGTGTGGCCCTATTTAACAACTTTAGCGTTTAGATCAAGTGGTTCAACAAAGACTAATCGTGATGTGATACTATTTGAATATGGTTTAACGTACTTCTATGACAATTTCCAAATAGTCTCTGCTACAATAGAGTAAATTTAATAAATAATTACTCAACTTTATCTAACATTACCACTTGCTCACCCAACTTTAAAGTATTACCCGTTGCTCACTGATGTATCTCAAACCTTTACTCATTCATCACCCGACTCATTTCCGTTAATTAACCTTATCAGTAAATATCACATGGCAGACGAAATCTTATGTGGCACAAAAATCTGTTAAAATATGTCACATATATTAAAAAAAAAAAAAAAGGAAATCTTGAACATAAAAGTAACTTTTTCTTTGCAATTAGGGTTCAATTGGGATTTTGTGTTTTGGTTATTTTGTATGAAAACATTATTTCTTTGTTCCAGATTTCTTCCTTTTTAAAAAATAAATAAATCTAAGTGGCAGATTTTAACAGATTTTTGTGTCACATAAGATTAAAATACACACGCGTGGCATTTTCCGTTAAGGTTAATTGACGAAAATGAATCGGGCGATGGATGGATAATGATTTCAGATAGATCAATGAGCAATGAGTAATATTTCAAAGTTGGGTGAGCAAGTGGTAATGTTAGATAAAGTTGAGTGATTATTTATTAAATTTACTCCTGCTACAATATGGACTTAAGTAACCTGAAATGGAGTGCAACACAATAAAATACCAAATGTAACAACTCTGGAACCACTATCTGTCAATTCAGTGCTCATGATCAATCCACTACAACAGAGATGAACAAAATTCTCAATCTTCCATTGAAAATAACAAAGCGATGTGCATGTGTTTACATAATGTACAGCGTGCCAGCTGAACTATCTTTTGTAATGGGCTAGATATACAAATGAAGCCTTCTCAAAATAGATAGAGGTTAGTAAAGCTTCCACAGAAAATTAGTGAAACCTTCAATGGAACTTCTGTTCACATTTCTAGAGATGACCATCAAGTTAACTGATCGATGTTTTAGTATGAATGGCCACTCAGAACCTTCTCTCCATTTATAACCTAGAGTAGAAGGTTTGATCGATACAATACACCCTAGGTGTCCTTTATAATTTAAAATGTAAGTTGATATAAGTCGTGATGCAACCTTATCATGATAAATTGTATACATCAAATAGGTATGAAAAGACTAAGTTTTTACAACCTTTAATGTTAATGGATCAAAAAGTTCAACAAACATAAAAAACAAAATTAAAAAATGGTAAAAGGAAGGCACGGTCTCAGTTTGTAATAGAAACAGAACAGCCATGTCAGTTAGGTGGAGTAAGAACTATGTAGGAAAGCATTACCTTGCGTATGCTATCAGGAGGTTTTTGAAACACCTTCTTTTGATCTTCGGATGCTATAGATGAATGTAAAGGAAGAAGCCATTCAGAGGCCAATCCACCATATTGGTGAGACGCAGCAAGTTTGTCGAGTAACAAATTTATTTCTGCAACTCCCTGTTATACAAAGATACCTTATCACTAAAGTGCAAACAAACATATGAAATAGGGATGCATGAAATCATAAATTATTGTGAAAGTAGATACGTAGTTACCGGCAAAAATACTAGTATAGCTCCCTCAGCACAAGTTTCATCAACGTGGCATACCAGATCCTCAAGAAGATCATAATCAATAATATCTTCATTCAATCTTCTCTGTAATAAATGTTTACTGAAATGTCAATGCATGAGCGGGTCAAGATATATAATGCACATGGCATGAACTTAACCTACCAAATTTTGGCGAGTTTGCTCACTGTAATTTTGGTAATTACTTGGAACATAAAATGGATTGATATACTCCTCAGATAGTACGGACTCGTCACCCCAAGAAGCCAAGGCGAGATTTTTCTTTCCTCTCCGGTTGCCAACAGGAGCACTCTGTAATAAAACTATGATATTTGTTCAAGATTTGATACAAGAAAAAAAAATGTTACAAGACCAGCATGTTAATAATTAGAATAATAATAAAATACCATTTTGGCCTCTAAACAGCTAGATAAGTACCGAGCAATCACACGTGCAAATAAAAGTTGTCATGCTCAAAAGTTCAGTTATGATAAATATGATAAAATGACTCCGTATAAAAGGCATTTTATAACAAATAATTGATGGTCTAATGGAATAATTTGTGATCTAAAATAATTTTCTAAGGCAATGTTTTTTATCACGAGTAAATGTCCGATTTTATCAGAGCAACTCAGATGCCTATGGTGTGATTTTCCTACCAGCGATCAACTCTTGATCAGTTAAACCACGGTGTAACACAATTTCAGCAAGCCCCAGCAGATAATTTTGTGGATTAAAGTAACTGTATACCTATATTATTGCAGTTGTGAGAAGGTTCCATAGTCTATAAGACATGAATTATAAATAATAAACTCCATCTTTCGTTTTTCTTTTGAGGGGAGGTTGGATGCTTAATTCAAATAAAGAAAGTAACAAATACAGTACCTTCTCTGTCACAGATATCCCATGGTTTATACAGGCAGGAGAATCTGAAGCAAGGCGATATTCAAGGTTTCATATATATCCTCGAGATAATGGATTGACACAGGATGAGTTCGCCCTTGTGCGGTGATTACAGGGCAATTACCAAAGTACTGTGAAAACATGTGCGAGTCAACGGTTGCAGACCTACACCACAAGATAAATAACTACTCAGGAAGATCAATATTATCAATACATATATATATATATATATATATATATATATATATATATATATATATATATATATCAACCATAGATAACATAACACTGACTACCATAATACATATAATTTATATATGAGGTACCACCATACATAAGAATAACTTTCAATTTAGATTTGCGGTGGGTAGATTGCTTTTCAATCAGATTCTTCATAACAATGAGCAGAAAATCCCCTGTTATGCAAAAAGAAACTGGTTAAAAATTAGTACAAGTTGATATTCAAATATTTCAGCACACTCGTGTGTGTTTTTTTTTTCAAAAAAGATAATTGCATGATTTCAGAAGACAGAATTCAGAAAGAAGCTCTTCTTTGCTTTGTATCTCCAGAAGTTACAACCTAACTTCTTTTTGTAATCAGAATTACATTTCAGCTATATTTACTTGTGCTTTGAAAACACATACAGAGAATATGAATTTTGATGCATACATCGAATTCCCATAGTTATACTATTAGGAAATCATATTCAGGGCATCCACAAAGTAGTTAAAGAGACATTACTTTAGTTCTAACATGAGACACAAAAGATGTCCTGTAAATGTTCTATCACACCTATACACACGCACTGAATTCATATCTCACACATTAAAGAAAAAAAAGAACATTATGGGGAATGGATTTTGGAATTGGTCAGAAATGGCAGGAATCATCAAATTCATAGTTGACTTTATTTAATTATAAAATAAATGGCATCATTTTTTATGTTTATTGATGATTAAAGAAGTGAATTCCAGTTAATATCGACAGGCATGGAAATGTGAAGATGAAAATTGAAATAGATCAGAACATATCAAACTCACCAAAAGAGACCGCTCATGCACTTCATCAACTATAACATGACTAACACCAGCCAAGTCTTTATCCCCTGCAAATTGAGATCCCAGAAAGGAAGAGAAGAGATGAAAAATTTGCACCTCCAGATAAGTTTAGAATTAAATCTGCAAGTGAATAATCATAATCAGACAAGTGAAGTGCTTAATCAATAGGATATGCCTACCGATATCATCCTCAGGAGAATGCCAGTTGTACAGAAAAGGAGCTCAGTCCTCTCATTCCTAAATCAGTAAAAGAGAATATGAAAGAAATGCAAACATCAATAATGTATCCTTAAAACACACAAGATGACAAGAATAAACCCTCCAAAGTTTATTAGAATGATCGGCCCTATCAAAATCTCTTCATCCTAGCTAATCCATCATGTGCAAAAATTAAACACATGTACCTATCAACAAATAGCTCTTCACCCACATTGATATAGTAAATAAAACTTATTAACTTCAAAAGATCCAACCGAAATCTCATCATTTTATTGAGCATTTTAGATTATATTTGTCTTTTTCTTCTTTTACATATAAACTATTGTAGCACCACAGATCAAAGCTTTGGTTGTCCGGTTATTGCTAATTGCTCAAGTACCTGTCACATCCATATATATAAAGATTCATTCCAAGATAAAGCATGTGTGGACGAGAAAAGTAGGAAAACCAGAGTGCAATGCTTATCCCAAATTTGTGAAATGTGATCACCTTGCATTATCGAGACGAACTTGATAACCAACCAAAGAATCATTTGATCCTGGAGAAGGTTCACAGCGCTCATCAGCAACTCTCTCAGCTACAGATGTGGCCTAAAGAGATCAACAAATACTGTCAGGTAGTGTCATCAGGTTGGACAAATATTGTCAGCCCAGGTATCAAGTTTGGCAGATTCTAGATTTTGATACATCATCTTCATGATCATAAGCAGACTTATAACTTGAAGCAAATGATCCATTCCACAAGATGGACGGGATGGCAATTTTCCCCGCCGCCCCCCGCTGCCCCGGATAATCGGGTATTCGGGCGGTGCGGGCAGGGAGAATTGCCCGGGGCAGAGCTACTCCGCCCGGACCCCCCCGAATTTTTTTTTTTTAATTTTTAAAATTTTAAAATATTTTGATGAAATAGGTGTTGAAGGAGTCGAACCGGAGTGTAAACATTGATTCACAATTCCTAACCACTACACCAAGACCCTCTTGATTTGCATTTTTTCATTTTGTTTAATAAACATATTATACACAATTTATTTTTAAATTCTAACCATACCATTTAGAATTAACTTTAATTCTCCATTTCATAATTCATAATTTCATATAGTTCCCTCAATAAAAATCACGGTTACAAAAAAAAAAAAAAAAAAAAAAATAAGCGGGCGATGGAAGTGTCCCGCCCCGCCCGCTTTAATCGGGAATGGGGACGGGTATGGGAGAAAATTCCCCCCCCCCCGGGCAACCCCGACCCCGTGTTGCCATCCCTAAAGATGGTATGTGCAAGTCACATAAAGTGGGGGTAGTAAAGTGTTAATTGAAAATTATATTGCTTAATATAACATACTTCAAATTAATTAAATATGTTTTAGTTTTTGGGAGAAATATAAATGTCACTTAAATGTACATCTAAGCTGACCGGTTTGACCATTAAAGTAGGGTGTAAAGAGTATGCGCATGACTACGAACAATAGATAGCATCATCCATCTAAAGTTCAGAGATTAAAACTCAAATGTTCGATTGAATCAAAAACTGAACATGGACCAAAATGTCTCATTAATGTAAAAGCGCGAACAAAATAGATTCATTTCAATCCATTCTGTATCAGAAAACACAGTAAAAAATCAGCGGAAGGCATCTTCCTTTAATTATTATTAGAAAGTAATTCCATTTTGACATAGTCTGTAGCTTCCACACATGGAATAAAGCATTTCAAAGAGAGAAATGTAATGGGTTGCTGTAATTGTATGCACCCCCACATCGACTTGGGACTCCTTCACAACCTCCTCTTTAGTGCTGGTCAACTAATGTGCCCACATTGGACAGTGAAACAATATTCATTCATTGAGTTACCAATTATACTTGTACTCAAGGCAAGCTTCCTATTATAACATTTCTACATGATATGTATTTATAATTTGGCATATTAATGAAGGAAAGGCCTCGCAAAATAACAAGAAATTATACTGTGTGTATGTACAAACCGCATGTGTACAAACAAAATCAAAGACCCCAACAAAGCCATATCCACCCAGAACAAAACAAACAAGGAGAAATGATGATGACATCAAAGTCTGTACCTAATAAATCAAAATGCTAGAATAAATTACGTTGGCAATAGCATTTAAATTATATCACTAACCGCAATTCTCCTGGGTTGAGTACATATTATGTTACAGTACCCACCACGTCCTGCTTCAATCATGTCATCCAATATATATTGTGGGACCTACATAATTCGTCACACAGATATCAAATGAAAGTGACATCTTCAAAAGAGAAAAAATTGATATTAAATGAAAATAATATAGCTTTATTGGAGCAGTTAAAACAAGGCCAGGAGTATTGCGCATTCAATATAATATGCAAAGCAATAGACTTTAGTTGCATAAAGAAGGCAATCCATACTGAATTTCACACCTGAGTTGTCTTTCCGCAGCCTGTCTCCCCGCATATAACCAAAACATTATTCTCCTCAAGCAAATGCAGAATGTCGCCTTTCAACTCAGCAATAGGGAGTCTAGATCTGGACTCCAACATCTCCTACTCAAATAAGAACATCAACACAAAACAAATAATCAAACTTGTGTGAAAAATTTATAAATAACTGGCTTAAAAACAATGCCTTCACACTCAGATGAAGATATTATAACTTGTACAATCCTCCAAAGCAAAGTGGTAACAGAGTGAATTGCTATACATACTTGACGATGAAGCTATTACCTCAAAACTCAGAATGGTGCTGCCATAGTTAATGGCTCAAGTCTATAGCATTGTAACAATGATGTTACCTAAACACATTTTCATATTAACACTAGTGAATTATGTGACTATATTGACTTCCTACATTTTGGAACTCCCAGGTGAAATATAATTGGAAAGTTACTTGTGATTGTTAATAAAATTATGGTCTGTGATTATTTGAGTCTTTGAATAGAGCTGTGAGCAACTTGAAGGATGACTGGACATTAAAGCATAGTGCCCATTAACCAGTGAACATAGAAATGCCCTCAGTTCATGACCAATATCTCAGAGATTGCTGGACATGGGAAGACACCAACCTTGTACCTCCTCATTTCCTTCTTACGCTCTTGTTCCTTTTTAAGATAGAAGCTCTCTGCACGTTTATCCTTGTTCATTCCTGCAAATAGCAAACACCATGGTAAAACAAGATAGATAAATAAAACATGTACAAGAGAAAAAAGAAATTTTCATTATTCTCTTGTTGATAATGAGAGAATACTTGCAAACTTGCACTTAAATATCTAAGCAATCATGTGCATCTGCCCGCTTGACTCCATTGTCAGCCTAGCTGATAACAGAAAGGTTGTGTTTGGCCACCAAAGGATATTTTTGAACAAAAATACACTAGTTTCACACTTGGTCCGACCAGATATGAATTTCAAATTTATTTCCAAAAGGGGAAATCAATTTACATACTTTCAACATTCTGATAAGTGCCACCAGTAATATCTTCTGCAATACATGGTTTTGAAACTTCTCTTGAAGAGGACTATCCATGACATCAGCCAGAACATTTGATTCAATTCTGTCAGCACTCAACAATGAGTCCACAAAACCAGCCCTGCGGTCTTCCTGATTGTCCTTTACATTTGTAAATAACTCCCCTGAAAAAAATTTAAGCAAGAGAGCAACTAGTTACAAATTCAAAATAGCGTCAAAAATTTAATCCCTAAAAGATAGTGCCCAGATAATGATAGGTATATCCAACTAGTAACTTGATTACGCAAGTAAACTTCCAAAAGTGATGAATTCCATGTTTGTTAGCTTAAAGAAACATAGTTGTCACAAGCAACTTGAATCACCTTCCATCCATTTCAGCACAAGAGAAGCATATGGCTCTGAAAGTGCAAGGTGTACAGGGAGATCTGGAAATAGGCAATGGAGTGCATAGGCTGCAACTTTATTTTGCGCATCCTGTGGTGAAAAGAGAATAACACTCAAATGACATTCAGAAGCATTGAAAAAATTTATTCAAATTTGAAATGTGGACAGACTGAACAAATCACCTACTTCAAGAACGGTATTCCAGGAAATAATAGGTATTGGTTTTAGATTGTTCCTCATCCATGTAACTAAGTCCTATATGTTTTTAGAGCACATACACAAATGGAATTCTTTTCTTGTACAATAGAAAAAGCAATTTTTAACATATATTTCCCTGATAGAATACTTTTCCAGATTAAACAGAAATAAGGCGAGGCCCACCCCAGCAACCCAGCAATGGGGTGGGGGAAGGGAGAGTTGCAAGCAGGTCCCTTCACTTATTATTTGTTTTAAGAGTTTCTTTAGCAAAGTGAATGCACAACCTTAGCAGAACACTCCTGACAAATTGAATCAATTCAAAATTTGAGAATTTCTTATTGCTTCAGTACCTATACTCTGCAATTGAAATTTTCTGAAATTTATTTAAATCATTTTGTCAGAGAACTTCTTTTTGTCTAATGAATATCACAGGCTTTTACTATTATATATCCATATGCCAGCTCTGTTATGGATAGAAAAATAAAAAAATAAAAAAAGAACTTCATTATTTGAGAACAGAAGTGAGAGAATCATTGAGCTTGTATATGCCAAAAATTTCCAATATTTGTGGTAAAGCTTTTTTTGATGCACTGAGAGTCTTTAGGAAAAAGAAAACAAATTGAATCTCCTAATCTTTCCATACCAGCCTATCTTATAGAGGCAGTCATAGTGAGCCTTAGATTAAGTCAGTCCATCACTAGTCACTGCATGAGCTTGACTTGTGGTGCGATTTTGGTAGCTATTTATGCCATCTTAGAAGTTTTCTGAGCAGAAGATTGTATTGCTGCTGCTGTATATTGGTGCTCTGTGACCAAATCAAAATAAAGGGGTATTGATAACGAATTTTGTTATTGCTGCTTAAATCTAGTGGGAAACCACTGGAGTGGATATAGGCCTTCTAAGCTGAACCACCACAAATCCAGTAGTCTGATTTATTATTGACAAATGTTTCAGCTTTAATAATAAAAACAAATATGTAGCATTTCGTGCTGTCATTGTTACACACCTCTACTTGCTATACTAATTTCAGTTGTTCAAGCGAGTTTGATTGAATTAAAGTGTTGAAGATAACATGTGACCTTCTCTAATAACTTGAGTTTTTAGATGAAGTAGTTCAGAGCAAGCAAAGCAAAGGTCCTAGATTCAAATCTTGAAGCCACCCATTTAAATAAACTGATAGGCTTCGATTGGAAAAAATGAATCCCGCTAACACGTGAGGGGCTTGTTGAACACAATATATAAATGATATACATGTGGACATTTCTAACAGCTTAAGCTATTTAGTTTTTAGATCAAATAATCCAATAGTCTTATTATCTTGTTTGATCTGAAGAAAGAACTCCAAAAAGTCCATGAAACTTGCAGTAATTTCCAAGCTGACTCAAGTTTTTCTCTAGCTCCTTCAGGCAGTTTGTAGATTGGCTTAAAATTATTAGAAGTTATAATTTTGTAACCTTAAATAGTTACAATGGGATCAACCAAGCTTGTACCTCAGCAGTATTAAAGGTTTCGTCCTGGTTGGGAAGCTGGATAGTCGTCAGCCCTCCAGCTTTTCTGCTCTTGCCCCTTCCGCTAGCTTTCTGCAATATGCTAACAGAATAACCTGAACTATGTCCCCTACCAAGAACTTTATTGTATTTCGGTGCTTCCCACCCCGATCTTTGGCAAAGTTGGTGAAGAAATGCCTTTGGGATCTTTGGTGGATCCCCCTGTAATTAAAGGCCATACCACGAGAGATTAGATAATTGTGATAATTAAAGGCCATACCACGAGAGATTAGATAATTGTGACAATGCAGGAAATGCAGAACTAGTCAAAAAAAAAAAAAAAAAACAAATCAGCAACCTGGAGAGAGTGGGGAAACAAACTTGGTAAGGAAAATGACAATAGAGTGCTTATTTTTGAAACACTCTAAAAAACAGGATTAACCTCAGAAGACACGTAACACGTCTTAAGAACAGGCAGCGTGCACATTTAAAACAAATTAAGTAAAGAATTTTATAAACAATTTTCCCCAAGCAACAATTCCTACCATGTGAATCTTGGCAGGTAGCAGATATTACCTTCTTCCAAATACCTTCCAGTTTCTTCAAATTCTTCCCGCTAGAAAGTTCTTTCAATTTTTCTTTCTTTTGTAGATCCAATACTTCATAAGAAACTTCTCCTGACATATCATCTTCAAAGAAGAAACTACCAAGTTCTACATCTCCAGATTCCCCTTTCAAATCAGTCCCATCATGTTTTGGAACACTTAACGAAACATTTTCAGTAGAACACTCATGTGAGCCAGAGCTACCCTCCACATTTCGATCAACTTCAGCCCCAAACTCAGTAGAAGCAGTGCAACCTTCTATATCATTTGTAGTAACTGTATCACTGTCAAAGTTTTCGGAAGTCGTGGACTCAAAAGATGTGTCCTTAGATGCACGATAGGAAGAACTTACATATCCAGATGCCAAGATGTCATCTGATAGTCCTGCAAATTAATTTTCATCATGCATCAGGAATAAGTTTCTGAATTGTAAAAGGGAAGAAGCAAGGATAAAATTTGCTAGAGTTTTTGGTACCTAATGCAGATATTTCCTGCTTAAGTTTCGAATGATCAGGCTTGCTTGTTCCTGTCCTTTCTTGTCTCCTCTCTCTTTGGCATTTATAGCTTCCAGCCTAGCAGAATGGTATTCATCAACAATAGACTCGTGATTACTCCTTGGTTGCAATACCTAACATAAGAGTAAATAAAAATCAAAAAGAAATAAGATCAACATTTGACGGTAAAAAACTTATTTCTGCAATAAAAATAATCGATGAACTCAACAACAAACATAATGTCCAAAAGGACGATCAAGAAACACGCATAAAAGAACTATAGGAGAAGCGAAAATTCAAGTAAATTTTTTCAAACTAAAAATTATTGAAGTCTTGACAGTTACATGACTGTGTGAAACCATTGTTTTTCCAAATTTGTAGGATGTTAGAATTAAGCATTGAGGCAGGCACCATCAAATTTTAAAAAGGCCATTGTAAGCAAGCCTTTCTTAGTTAGCTTATTGTGTACAAAATAAGGAAATAAGATGGAACAAAAATGAGGCCTTTATCTGGTAAATCATTTTGCTACATTGCCCATCATAAGGGGTACCAAACCAATGAACAATTTACAGCGTTATAATAACCTGCTATACATAGCTGAAAAAGTACCTTCTTCGAAAAATCGTTGTCAATTGGATTAGCTTCCCAAGAATCATATTCATCCTGCAAAAGGAGAAATACAAAAATTTATTCTCTGTGGCAATAACAAGTTTAATAGATTCCAATTATGTTTCATTGTTTTTGTTGAATGTTGGACATAATATGTGACTCTGTGACTTGAAAGCCTGATCATTTTTCCAACAAGAGAGAAGATGAAAAAGTTCCCAGCTCATCATACATCTTGGGAGACATAATATATTCCTTTTACGCATTATTTGGTGGCCACGGTTGCCACCAACGTTATTTGACGTAATTTGGAAACAGCTATGTTTAACAAAAAGTGAAGAGAGTTCATTTGCTCATCATAAACATGGGTAGACAATGAACTTGTTACTTTTATGCATCATTTTGGTATAAGTTATGCACGATTTGATATAACTTGAAAATCAAACATGGAAGTGTCTAGCCATTCACAAACCCAGGTTACCATGAATGCATAACTTTAAAAAGAACTTGTTAGACAAATAATATGATATTGGAGTAACTTGACAGACGACCCTTCTTTTTTATTTTCTTTTCTCGAAAGGCAGAAAGAAAAGTAAGACCCTAGATTCTTCGAACTCCAGGTATACGTCGAGTTATCTCTTCTATGCATAATCAATGTTGAAAACAGCATTAAACCTCTCGAGTGAATGATACACTCACAACATAGATGACGGTAAAGTGAGTTATAGGGAAATGCGTCCAGATACAGTGAGATTCCTAATTCAATTCATGTTAATACAATGTTTGGCACATTTTTTGACTTGATAACTCATCCTTGAACCTCATCATCCTCCAGCTACGGATAAACCTAACTCCAGAGTTAAGGATTGACATTAGACCTTTCCTGTATGTTACAGATTCTTATCCAATGAAGCAAGTAGAAACACAAGATGATGCAGATTTCTATAAACATACAAACTGGACGGTCGTCTGGGATGACGCCTTTGGATTCTCTAAAGCATTATATTAAAGTACCTCCTCCTGTTGTTCCATGTATTGGCGGATCCAATCTGCTTGAGAACGCTGAAAGGAATCTAGAGTTTCATCATCCCTCCGGACCTTAATTTTGGCAGCTACTTCTGGCTTTTTATCCTCAACTATAATTGCTGGAGGATCTCTTGAAGAAACCCAATCATCACGTGCAGTTGATATGACTGCAACAGAACCTGCTCGGAAATTCCATTAGCAGAGAGTTCATGCTCTGTGTCAGAGGCAAAATTCTCAACGAATGCCTCTCTTGGAGATTGGAACCTGAATCCACTACAATCACGATAAATGAAAATTAATGTGTCGATACCTCCACTTTCATACAGAGAAGTGCCACTAGAAAACTTGGTTGGGAGCTCATTCCCAGGCAAATTTAAGCATAACCAGTCTAAAGCAGCCTCAAATGTTGCACTCTCCTAATATAAACAAAATGGAGAAATAATTAGCTTAGATGTCGAAAGAAGTTCAGAGAAAATTTCCAATATTAACCCCAGATTAAAAAGCAGTTAAATGAAGTAATGAAAATTAATCATTGGTAACTACGAGGCAACACATTTGGGAATCATATTGCATTCTATAATGCATCAACCTATATATTGTCAACAACTGCATATTGTTATAACTGTGCTCACACAAAAGCATCTAAGACAATAATACAAGGCTTGTTCCTCGAGCTATTTAATTATTTTCGACATAAAAATTTCCTGATATTTTCTTTTTTAGTGCAACATCAGTAGTATATGGGGCTTCACACGCTTTTCTGTTTACTTCTCTTCCATGATTTTTGTACTTCAATCCGCAGTAAAAGTTAGTAGTCCACTCTTCCAATTTATTTCCAGCAAATGAAAATTAAACATTGTTTCTATAAGTGAACAATAATTATCTGTGTTCACCTTGAGAGTAGAGAGAGCCAGTTCAATCTGATCGTCTCTAAAGCCCTCGCAAGAAAGCTTCTCGTAAATGGAGCGAAGCCGCTTGGCTTTCTGCTCTTTAGAAAGAGAGTCGTCGGCCGGCGCCGGAGCGGAGGCCGACATGGACCGACCAGAATTGAGAAGAAGCCTTCGAAGTCGATTCTCGTTCTCCGCCGATATCTGGAGCTTCGGACCGGCCGACGACGTCGTATTTCCTTTGATGACGATGAAGATGACGTCTTTTGCTTTTGCTTTTGCTGTTGCTGTTGCTGTTTCTTTTTCGGCGCCATTTTGTGTATACCTGTGTAGAGAGAGAGAGGAGCGAAATGCGATCGTTGTATTTGCCGATTCGGTGACGGTTTAAGGACGTTACGGTTGCCGGAGGTTTATGAGGTGGGCTTTTTACGGTTGGATATTTATTGGGTTGTATATTGGGCTTAATTTTCAAATGTCAGGGCAATCATCCAGCCCAAAAGTTAGAAGTTCATCATTTGACCCAAAAATATCTAAAATAAGATATAGGTCAAGGGAAATTTACATATATAAACCCATTTATAAAACTAATTCCAAACATCATAACAAATCGCTTTATTATAGTAGTATGCTGCTTGTTTGCGGTGGGATCCGACTGTAGGTACTATTATAATGATGGATTGAGACGGTCAACAGATTTTTGAAAATGATCGATGAAGGAAGATGGTCGATTAAGGGATATGGATTGAGGAGGTGAGCAGATTTTGAAGATGGTCGGTTGAGGGAGATGATCGAATCTGGAGATGGAACGAAGTGATCAACAAATTTTAGAGGAGATGATTTTGGTGGGGGAGAAATTGAAAAGAGTAGTAACACGAATATTTAAGTACTTTTTTTCTCATATTGGAGAAAACTGTCTACAATCGTGATTAAAACTATTGAATATTTTATCAAAAATTCCAAATTACTTTCATCCCACACATACGTTATTTTTAGGTTAAAAAAAGCGAGAAAATGGGGATTTTCTTCACAATCAAAATGATCATGAAATTCACATAAATCGTTGAATACAGTTCAATTTAAATTCGAAATCACTCAAACTAGGGAAACATTGTTACAGAACTTGGGATTACACACAATTCGTGATTTTTTTTCTTTCGTTTTCTTCTTGAATTGGAAGTCGATCTAAAGAACATATTTTACGAATACAAAGGTACAAATGGGTAATGTATAATTTTACATTATGTTTAAATATTGAGTTGAATGAATTCATGCTAATGAACATTTCTTCTGAAATATTTGAAAATTTCACATGTTCGCTTCTCAATTCTACAAGCAATTAGCCATTAGTGATACATGATTTGAAAAAATTTCTACAAGCGCTTGTATGAATCAGCCCGACTTTATGTTTTCCGGGCCCGAGTCGAATTTTAAAAACTTGAGCCTTAAATCGTAGTGTGCATTCAAATTCTTTTCTTTGTAAGAGTTTTCTAAAACTAAATTTATAATTAAACTCAAAATTCAACAATAAAACGACAAACAAAATGTAATATTCAACAATAAAGAAAGCCCATAATTTCTTTTTTATGACAACCCATTTTGCAAGAAGATTGTCAGCATATGGACATGTACGAGGAACAAATTTCAGTTATGCAAAATCTGATGTCAACAAGAAATGACCACATCAACTTCATTTTAATCAATTCAATTGGTTCAATCATTACAAAAAAAAAAAATATAAGTTTCACTAGTGAAATATATAAATTATCTAAAATGAATTACAATGGTTAAAAGAGAAGCATCGCTTACAACTCTCGTAGAAAATGCAATAAAACAACTATGGCGACTTAACGTAGACTGTGGAGTGGGTTTTGTCGAACTGGAGAGGGAGATGGATGATCTAAACTTTGAAATCGAATCGAGATTATACGTTTCAACTTTCAAATTTGGAAAAGACGAGATTTTAATTAGGATGGCTTTTTTAATTAGATGTGGGTTTTGATAGCTCTAGCTAATCTTTTCAAAAAAAAAACACAATTTTAAAGATCTAGGGTCCCCCAAATATTTTGGGCCCGAGGCAACCGTCTTTTAGGCCTCATATAAAGTCTGGATATGCCTGTATCATGAAATAGTTCTAACACCGGGTAGTATCGATTAATTTTTTATCATCATCCTTTTTTATTTTTATTTTGAATTAATTGTTTTTTATAATCCAATGGGTGCAAGTGTTTGATAATACTTCAAAATTGTGAATTCTCTCATTCTATGTATCATTATCTATGTGATTATGTATTATTATTTCATCTAAATTTTCCAATTAGGGTATTAATCGGTTACAAGTTCGTGGTTAAGATTTGTTACATAAGTTGTAACTTAGTATGATTTGGTTATCACAAAATTGCATAAAACGATACATTATAAACGATGGTCATGTTCAATCTATGATACGAAATTTGCTAGATTCAGTTTATTATCATGATACGAGTTGCCTGCTTTGATGATTTATACATTTTAAATTATATGCAATTTGTAACTTTATTTGAAACTTGCATTGCTGATATGGTCGCTATTAATATTTTCATCGATTGCGGGGTTAAGACGGCCGGAGTTCTCGTACCAATGGCGTTCACTTATATTAAACTCGTTTATATGATAATAAGCTCAATTGTATGAGGGACATTGTAATGATACAATATGAATTTGATAAGAACATGACCCCGATTAAGATTACATATGACATTTCAAGATTATTCTATATAGAGCTAAAGCGAAGATATTAATATGTTGAAATTTATCCACTACATATTGATGTTACGTGGGTGATAGTAGATTTTTCATCAATGCAATATGCCAGCTAGCTCGTTTTCAAGGTAGTGAATTTTGCTATGCAAATTATCGAAACTCAAATATATATGTATCGTATTCTAGTACTTTAGCTCCACCGCTATTGAGAGATTTGTATCTAGTGTTTAAGATGATATTTGAAGCTAGAACATGATGTTATTGAGCAAGAAATTGACGAGAAAATGCATCATGCAATTGAATGTTTTGAACCATATACGATATTCGGAATAAGAAATTATTGATGAAAAGTGTTGCACTATATGATATTAAAAACAACTTCGAGTTTATTGTCAATAAAATCCAACAAACGTGACTATATACTAAAGATGGGAAAAAAAGTGCATTGATAGGATATTGTATCAAACAAAAAGTACACATCCGCTAAGATTGTTCCCACTCGATTGACATTATAAATGACATGGCAAAGACTTAAGATTAACATTGAGCTATAGAAAAGGTTTAGAGGGCTCGTGAGCATACACTAGAGATAGGTGATCGTGAGAAATCGTACACTAATCGCTCATCTTCCTTCACATGTTACAGGGAACAAAATCATGGGTCAATAACATGAATTGAGACCTGATTTGGATAACGTGTTAATATATGTGTTCATGTGTTTGAGAGCGTCTATTTAATGTTGAAAATATTTCAAGTCTATTGTTGGAGTTGATGGCACATTCCTATTGGACGCTGCGGTGGGACTTTATTCATAGTTTGCACGCAGGATGCAAACAATAATATTTTCTCCTTGCATTCAGTGTCGGTGACAATAAGAATGATGATTAATGGGATGGTTCTTAATGAGATCCAACGAAGCTTACTCGAAGAAGAAAAAGATTTGTATTGTTTCAATAGGCACCAAAGCATAAAAAATAGAATTGATAGTGTATATCCCAATGTAATACATGGATTGTGTGCATACCATATGTTACAAAATCTAAAGACGTGATTCGAAAAACATGCAAAAAGCATTATAAGACTATTTCATGCAGCTGTCATGGCATATATCCTGAATTCGATTACCAGATGAATCAACTCGACCGAATACACTAAAAATTCGAGTACATATGGTAAGTTTAAGGAATTGGTTTAGAAACATTTTCTTTATTAATGTATTGATTATGTAACTAACTTTATTTAGGATTGAGTCGAATACAATAAGTGGTCGAGGCACATGTTTGAGAATGCTTAAATTATAATTTGAACTGGTCAAATATACTTTTTATCTATACATTTTATAGGACTCACAATTTACAACTCATTTTTTATCCACACATTCACGAACAACTTATAATATAAATATTTAAAAAATAATTTCAATAGTACCAAACATGCGCGACAACGACAAGTTTTAATTGATCTCACCTATGTGCTAGACCCATCAAAACTTTTGGGCCCAATCTTCTCTAATTGAATCAAGTCTTGTCGCAACTGGCCCATTTACAAGTCTAAACATGGGTTTTTATAATATTTTTGAAAAAGAAAAAAATAGGAAATCTTTAGACATTGTTGTAAATTTTATGTTAATGGGATGGATTAAAAACTTGGTACGTCTCTGATCGTATAGGTATACGAGTCTAGATTTGTTGTCTCAATACATGTCTCTTTAGCTATCAATAAAAAATTTTTTTTACGTATTATCAATAACAACAAGTGTGAATATATTAAATGTTGTCTATAATAATTTATTTATCAATTTATTTGATGATGTGTAAAGTTTCTATTAGAAAGATGGTTAAGGAGAAATATATTTGGGACAATAGACCTGGACCCATAAGCATACTGATAAATAGTTCCTACACTTTAAAAAGTCATGACGTAGTCACTAAACTTTATAACATTTACACTATTAATCACTAAAATAAATTCCTTGAGTCTATACTAACGTTGACACTTATTTGGGTCGTAAAATGCTTATGTGACATAATTGTGGGCATTAGTTGTCTAACTTGAGAGTTTTTTTATGAACAAAGTTGTTTTTTGTTAAACAATAACTATTTTGTGATGTTTACTCATGTATATTTTGGTTGTTTGAAGGGAGCCACCTATAGTATTTTTGGACAATGAACTTCCATTGTCAAGATATGTAAGCATGTCGTTAGCCAAATCAACATTGATGTAAGTTTATGTTGATAAAATCGATTTAAATATTAACTAATATTTTAAAATTTAGTAACTAAATATTGAGATTTTAAATATCAATGACCATTTGCGGTCAATTATATGAAGCACTAAAATTATTTTTGAAGTGCTTATAATAAATGGATCTTATAGAATGTATGGATATTAAGTTATGAATTCTACTAAGTGAGTCTTATAGAATGTGCATCGGAGAAACATAATGCACACCATGCGTGCACCAATAGATCTCATGGGTTGATTGGGACTCGGTTGCATGATTTTAAAGGTATTCTTGGTAATTTTTGCACGAAATTGAAGATTCAAACATTTGCCTATACTATATATACCTATATATATATATATGCTTAGATTTCAAAAGGGAGATTGAAAAAGACATTAAAAACACAATATAAACACGCAAATTCAGTCGTCTAGGATTTGAAGACAGAGAAAAAAAGAGAAGACAAATTGAAGATTCGAAGTCAAGTTTGAAAATTCATCTTTTATCTTTGCCCGGAGTGTTATTCCTACATGTGGTGATGTTGTTCTTAACTTTTACGTGTTTGTATTCGATGACTGTGATTGGTTGAATTCCATAGTTAGGATGAGCATGTAGGCTATTTTGATTGTTTAATTTCAGGTTTTGAGTTTTAACTCCAATTGTGATATTGTGCTTATTTTTATTATTGCTTTGATTGTTTTTGTAAATTCAGTCGGTTTATGAATTATTAGTGATTTTTTTTGTTGAAAACCGAGCAGTAAAATACTAATTTTCACTAGCGATAAAAATCATAAGTTTAGGTAGGAGATAGACTACTTCTATAACTTGTATGATCATGTGTGAATTTATTATGATTGAATATATTTGGATTTGTCGTGATTTGATTAGAGATATACTATATTCGTAATCTTTAAGTATATTTGGTTATACTCTAGAGAAATTGTCAAATATTTTAGATGAATTGTATCGCCGACACAAATAAAATAATGGCATAACTCAATAAGCAAGATTAAACTAGTGGAATCGTAAAGTCCTAACCTTACAATTTCATTGATTCTAACCAACATTTTGAATTGTTTTCAGTAGTTTATATTTAAAACCAACAAACAAATTGAGTTTTATTGTTCAAATAGTAGTTGAGATTAATAAAAAATCAATATCAGATATACAATCACTGTAGGATTGACACTGGACTCACAATCCACTTTTATTACTCGTCGCGATATTGTGCACTTGCGATTTTAACTAAAAGTGGAGATTTGGGCTTTATTTTCTAAAGTCTCTATTTCCTTGATAGTCAAAGTACAAATATCTATGAATTAACACATGTTTGACTAGTCAAATATGTCAAAATCTCTGTTTTTGTATATATTTTGCAATAGTGAGTACAAGAGTATATAAAGATACACGGTAAGCTATTCTAAGGCACACATGATTTAAGGCTACAATTATAGTTGACCCCTTAATTGTGGGATTTACAATGATATACTTTCTATAAATACCTTGATTAGAAATTTCTATATTAGCTTGTATGACAACTCATGCCAACACTCCCCTTCAAGTTGGTAAATAAATATCTTTAATGCCCAACTCATCAAGTGAGATGTAGAAATTTCTGCTGGATACAGCTTTCGTGAGGACATCCGCCAGCTGGTCTTCTGACTTGACAAATGGGAACCGAATGATTTTCTCTTCAAGATTTTGTTTAATGAAGTGCCGATCGACCTCCACGTGCTTAGTTCGATCATGTTGGATAGGATTGTGAGAGATGTCAATGGCTGCCTTATTGTCACATAACAAGTTAATTTCTGAGCTGGAAGCGAAGCCTATCTCAGTCATTAGTCTTCTTAGCCAGAGCAGTTCGCACACACCCTTAGCCATACCTCGAAACTCTGCTTCGGCACTAGATAGAGCAACAACCTTTTGTTTCTTACTCCTCCATGTAACGAGATTTCCTCCTACAAAGGTGAAGTAGCTCAAGTAGACTTCTATATCGAGATATTTCCTACCCAATCTGCGGCTTGTATCCATCAATATTCAAATGTTTATTTTTCATGAATATTAGTCCTTTTCAGGAGGAAACTTTAAATCTTGAAGAATTCTAGTTATTGTATTCATATGTGATTCACTAGGACGGTTGCATGGGCGGCTCACTACGCTTTATGCGAGGCAGCGTCCGATCGAGTATGGGACAAGTAAATAAGCTTGCCAACTATCCTTTGGTATCTCTCCTTGTTAGTGGGCACTTGATCGGCATATATCCCAAGTTGATGATTTTGGACAATAGGAGTGTCTGGCGGCTTACACTCTAACATCCCTTCCTCGACATAATAAGTCTAAAACATATTTCCTTTGAGATAAAAATATGCCTTCTTTTGATCCGGATACCTCAATTCCCGAGAAAGTATTTGAGTCCCCCTAGGTTCTTCATCTCAAACTCGGTGAGACAATTGCTTTTGAAGGTTAGAGATTTCTTTTTATCATCACTGTGATGATCATGTAAATCACGTAAACAATTAGTGCTGTCACTTTTCTCGATTGGTGTTTTAGGAAAAGGGTATGGTCTGAATTACTCTGCTGGAAGCCATATTTTTTCATAGCTGCACTGAATCGGCCGAACCATGCACGAGTTGATTGCTTTAAACCATACAAAGCCTTTTGTAGTTTGCATACTACTTTACCTTCAGGAGTTGCCGATTATCCAGGTGGGATGTTCATGAAAACTTCTTCTTCTAAGTTACCATGGAGGAATGCGTTCTTCACATCAAACTGATATAGTGGCCAATTTAAATTTGTTGCAAGAGATAACAAGACTCTAACAATGTTTAGTTTTGCTACCGGTGAGAACGTTTCTTGGTAATCTATACCATATGTCTGTGTGTACCCCTTTGCCACAAGTCTCGCTTTGTACCTGTCAATGGATCCATCAGTATTGTATTTAATGGAGAAGACCCATTTGCATCCTACTGTTTTTTTCCTTCGGGTAATGAGACCAGCCTCCAAGCTTCATTTTTTTCTAAAGCCTTCAGTTCTTCTTTTATTGCTTGACTCCATTGTGGATCAAGTAGTGCTTCTTCTACATTTTGGGGAATGTAATATGAGGACAGTTTATGTGCAAAGGCCTTGAGTGGTTTGGATAGCCTGTGAGTGGACACATAGTTGGCTATAGGATATTTGGATCTTCTATCTTCTACTTCCGGAGAGTATCGACTTGGTGGTTTGCCATAGTTATGTCTGACAGGCAAAGCATATTGCACAGTACTATTTATGTTATCAATAACAGGAGATATGGCAGGGGAACTTACCTCAGCGATATTCTCTGGAGAGGGGCCTTCGGGTACTAAAGTGGGGGAACCATCACTGGTTGTTGTATCTCTTGAAGTCATATCATTGACAGGTGCTTGTGTTTCGTTACATTCCATTTTACATGGTTCTTCAATAGTTGGTTCTTCTGTTGGAGATTGTTCCTTAGTCAGCCTTACCTCAGTATTTCCATCACTTGGTTGTTCTGAGACCCCTCCTGATTCTAGCCATGTTGTTGCTAGCCAATTCATCTCTTTATTTTGAAACTCCTCCTGAAGAGATGATTTGGTGGCAGGTGATGGATATAAGGTCTCTGTTTCAAGAAAAGTGACATCCATGGTGATGTATGTACGTTTAGTGATGGGGTCAAAACATCTATACCCTTTCTGATGCATAGCATAGCCCAAGAAGAGACATCGGACTGCACATGGATCTAACTTGGTTCGCTGGTTTTTATGGAGATGAACGAAGGCAACGCATCCAAAGATTCAGGGTAGGAGCATTAATATAGTGGGTAGAGACGTATGGCTCGAGAGAGCCTGTAAGGGGGTCCGAAATTGTAGGACTTTGGAAGGCATTCTATTAAGCAAGTATACGGTTGTGGTGACTGCATCATCCTAGTGAGTAGTGCCAAGAGGGCACATGTGCTCCAATCAACAAAGCTCATGCTGTCTCTAAGATATGTCGATTTTTCCTCTCGGCAATGCCATTTTGTTGAGGAGTTTGGGAACAAAAAGTTTCATGAATGAGACCATGGTGCTGAAAGTAAGTCTGGAATTTCGTATTGACATATTCACCGCCATTATCGGTACGGAGGGTCTGAATCTTGGTTGAAAATTGTGTTTGAATCATTACATGAAATGATTGAAACACACCAAACACTTCATCTTTCCGTTTAAGTAAATACAACCATGTCATTCGAGCACAATCATCAACAAAAATAACAAACCATTTATTTTTAGATGGAGTAATAACATGAAAGGGTCCCCATACATCCGAATGGATTAAAGAAAAAGGCATGTCTCTTTTTGTGTGGCTTTCATTGGATAAGGAACTCTATGACTTTTGGCTACAATACATGTTTCACATTTGAAAGATAATGGTTGTAATGTAGAAAATAGAAATTTGGAAAGAGATCTTTGCAAATATCCAAAAGAAGGATGTCCCAAGCGGTTATGCAGAAGCCAAATTTGCCGTTCTTTATCAACTTTGGTGTGTCGAGTGTGATTTGCTTTTCTGAATGAAGTCATCCATGTAGTAGAGTCCCCCTTTTTAGTACCACGCCCAATGATCTCCTTGGTAAGAATATCACGAAGAAGACAGAAAGGAGGATACATTAATACAACACAATTGAGATCGGTTATAACTTGACTAACAGAGAGCAATTTATTTGATAAGGATGAAACAAGTAAAGTATGGTTTAAGGAAAGAGATGAGGATATGGCCACTGTTCCCGCGCTTGTGACCGGGTATTGAACTCCAATAGCATTTGCAATACAAGTTCTCCTGGGCTGAGTGATATGTGAGAAATCATGGGAATCAAAAGTCATGTGATCGGTAGCCCCGGAATCTATAATCCACATGCTTTCATTGTGACCATGACATGTGACCAAAGCTTGTCCATAGTTACCTTGATCGCTGAGGGTAGTGAAAGGATTTGTTGATTCTAGTTGAGCAGTAAGAGATAATTGTGGTTCTGCACTTGCAACAGCTGCCCTTCCCGTGTCTTCATTTGTGCCAGTCCCCACACGCTTTTTTCCATACTTGAAAATCATTCCACCACTCGGGATACCCATGTAACTTAAAGCAAGTTTCAGGGTAATGTTTTATGTTGCCACAATGGGTGCATTTCGTGCCATCAAATTGAGGTTTTGATTTTGGTTTTTCAGGTTTGAATCCTTTTGTTGCCATAACTGCACGTGGAGCAATATCACTACCTGATGTCATGACTGCTTGCCTAATGTCTTCACGTCGGACATGAGCATATACCTGCTCAATTGTAGGGAAGGGTTGTAATTGAAGGACATCACTTTGAATCTTGTCTAGCCGATCATCTAAGCCATTGAGGAAGACATAGACTCTATCTTCCTGTAAGATGGAGTTGTACTTCTAAATATCTCCTGCACATTTCATTGGATTAGGACGACGAAAGTCAATTTCGCGCCATAAACCTTGAAGATCATTATAATATTTTTCAATGGAACCACCCGCTTTGCTTCATGCGAGTTACACGGCGTCGAAGGTCGTATACTTGGGATGTATTGTTGTGCAAATAACGTGATTGCAAGTGTACAATATCGCAAACAAGTAATAAAGTGGACTTTTTGAGTCTGGATTATCGTTCCCACGAAGACTATCTTATTTAAATACTAGTTAAATTAATCAAAGTGACAGTTTATTGTAAATAATTTAAAATAAATTGAGTTGAAAGATTTAAACTAAAACTATAAATTTAAGGAAATAATATAATAACTTATGTGAAAACAAATAACAAGAATTTAGGAAAAAATAAAGGTTAAAGAGTTTGGACAAACGAATTCACCTAGTTGTTATCTTTAATTCCTCAACTCAAGATTTGTTTCCTAAAGTTGTATTCGGTCGAATTCATTTAATTTAACCTAATTTACCTCTCTCGAGTTCAAATTAGTCATATTTAATTAAGTCAACTTAGGCAAATCGAATGATCCTTAATTAGATGCATTAATTCTCCTAAGAATTTAATTGACCGTAGCAATAATAAAAAGTGTATCTCTACCTTTATCCAATTGCTAGATTTTACTACGTGGTCTAGATTAATAATTTGCTTCTCGGTTCATTACAATCCACGAGATCAATGAAATAATGGCCAGTTATTCCAAGCATTAAGAGAAGATGTAAAATCAAATACTATAACAATTTATAAGTCAAAACTTGAGATTCGAAATTAAAAAATTAAACATAGGCTACATCGTTCATCCAAACTATGAAATTAGCTACTCATGATTCGAGAGAAAGAAAGATGAAGAATTTCGAATACATAATCGGATCTTGAATAAAAGAGGAGAAAAAGTTGAGTATCTTGCACTAAGAAATCTTTGTTTTCCCGCTCCAATCTTCTTGATCTTGGTCGTTCTTCGTCTTCTTCGTCGTTCTTTTCTTAGTCTTCTCTTGTGTTCATCTAAGAATTAACCTCCTTTCTTTTGACTTAGGTCATGTCTTTATATAGTGTTTTACTAAAATTGAAACTCATGTACATGAAAAGTCAACAAAGACCCTTATTGGAATTAAAAATAAGCCAAAAATTACCCAGACGTAATTTTCGTGTGTTGCCGCGGTCAACCGCGGTTTGCAATCCGCGGTTTGAAAGTGGCAAGCAGTAAAAGAAATTACCAAATACGGCTCCAATCCATATATTGCACACTTGGTCCTCCAAAGTTTGATGTATATATTATTTGGTCCTCACTTCATCTTTTAGTCATTTTCTCTTCTTTGTCCTCTTATTTGTAGCCCAAGTCCTTCAACTTTATATTTTGTCTTATTTAGTCCTCTAATTTCTTCTTTTATTTCAATTTAGTCCTCTTTATTTGCAATCCAAGTCCTTCAACTTTTGAGTATTTGCAAGTTGATCCCCACTTCTCCATTTAAATGCGCCTTGGTCCCTTTTTGCCTATTTTACTTTGTTTTCTCCAATTCCATCCAATCTCGGGGTTTTGACCTAAAACAATTAAATAGACACATAATTAAGTAGAAAATCACTTAAGAGTACTTACAATTGTCCACTTTTGATAGTCCAGATAAGTATAAAACCACACTTATCATGTATCAGTCCCATCAAAAAATGTTGTAGCAATTGAGTCCCATACATTTAGCGCTTGGGAATCGAATAAAATTATCAGTCAACGAGGGGTCCATCAAGTTGATCAACCATCCTTTGACAATGGCATTTTCAGTTTTCCATTTCCGGAACGATGGATCGGTTTCGAGAGGTTGTAGAGAGTGACCAGTAATATATCCCAGTTTGTCTTTTCCTGAGATATAGATCTCAACAACTTGGGACCATAAGGCATAGTTGGAACCATCCAACTTAATGCCAATAGGAGCATTGGATAAATCAGGGGTTTGAGAAGAGGTCTGGACTTTGTTCAAGACCTCTGTCACTTTAGTTGTCCAGTCTTCAAATCGGAGTCTGCCATGGTTGCTGAATGTAAGAAGTTTTGATCAGTGGGTGGACGGAGCAAAGATCCTAGGATCCTGCTCTGATACCTTGTCAAAAATCTCTGTTTTCTGTATATATTTTGCAATAGTTGAGTACAAGAGTATATAAAGATACACGGCAAGCTATTCTAAGGCACACATGATTTAAGGCTATAATTATAGTTGACTCCTTAATTGTGGGATTTACAATGAAATAATTTCTATAAATACCCTGATTAGAAATTTCTGTATGAACTTGTATAACAACTCATGCCAACAAAATAGACAAACGATCCTGCATTGTTTTTTTATCTCCCTCATTTTAGTTATAATATTTTACTTTTTCGATTAAATTTATGAAAATTTACCTTTTAATTATTATTTTGTACAATACAAATATATCATGTCTAATTCACTAATTCGCGAGAAGATTTTAAAACGAGAAATTGATTTGTAACCGTGAGGTTATAAAGTATCAACTATAATCTTGTAGAGAGTACAAAATTGCGAAAATGTGTGGATAATAAATGTCATGTTTGATAGAGATTATAAGCTAAAATTGGTTTATTTCAATCGAATTTTTGACTTTTTAAACTACTTTTAATATGAAATTACCATATTTATTTTAATCAACAAAATGTCATTTCAAAGTATAAAGGACAATTTTGATATTTTACGTGCGGTTTGAAAAATAAACAATTTCGACTCAATTGATCCAATATTGAATTATAAATTGATTTATAATTTCTGTCAAACAGGTTTAAAAATATAATTTAAGCAAAACCAAAACCAAAAGCAAGCTAGCATTCACTTACCATGAAATAGCAAAACCCTCCAAAATACGTGCATTGCGCAGTTAGCTACTGTCTTTTATTGATAACTACAGTTATGTTCGATTCAATCGTAGGTTGTCTGGTAGTTCAGTTGTCTACCTCTTACAACCCCAAAATCTCACGTGCCTTAAGCTTCAAACCATAGTCTCTCATTCACCAGCTAACAATATGTACATACATAAACATACATATATATGTATATATATGCCCCACCTCTCTCTGAAATTTTAACTTAAAAGCAAAGAAAACTCAACTGAACCTATCATCTTCCTATATTTCACCTCATTCTCCCTCTCATAGGGGCTAAAATCCTTCGGTGAAGCCCTGTTTTTAGTAGTGCATTTTTATCACAATATGGAACTCGAAACTGATTTCGATCATCATGAGAAGCAGGTGGCCGCCGTGGATTTCCATTCCAACGTCGACACTTCCCGCCCTTTTCGTTCTGTAAAAGAGGCCGTCGCCATTTTTGGCGAAAAATTCTTAACCGGAGAAATCTATTCCCCCAAACCCTTCACTTTTCCAAAGCCAGAAACCCCATATTTTTCACCAACACCACAAAATCTCCAAGAATCCTCATACAAATCCTCGCCTAGTCCAAGAGATTCCATTTACAGCAATGACAATTCCCTCGTCGAAACTGTAAAAAAGCTCGAATCCGAGCTCGAAGAAACGAGAACAGAACTGAATTTACTGAAAGAAAGAGAATCCGAAACCGAGGTAGCAGTAGCTTCATTGAATGCTGAGCTGCACAAGAACATGTCAAAACTAGCAAAGGCGGAGGCGGCCATGGCCGCCAAGGCGGCGACAGCAGCGGTGGCTTCATCAAGATCAGTGGAAACTTCAACAAGTTTAGCTCAAATTCTGAATGCTGCCGGTGCCGGGGAAAAGGAAAATTTATTTACGGGGAGGAAAAGGGAGGGAAATTTATGAAAAAGAAACCAATAATTCCTCTCGTGGGAGATTTGTTTTCAAGGAAAAAGGCTTCATCTACAAGAATGCTCAATCCTCTTTATGCATCTGCTCATGTGCAGTACTGGAATTGATTAAAAAGTTTAATTTCATCACTCAGTAAATTAATTTTATATTGTATTTGAGAGTGATGAAATGCAATTATTTTTATTTTTCTATGCATTTTTGAAATTGAGAAAAAGAAAAACATAGTGGGAAATTAGTTGATTGTATGATGAATGAAGACCCCAGTTCTATGATTTGATATGGTTTAAATTCTGTAAATGTGTGAAATGAATCAATGATAGTTGTTTGTTTGTAATTTTTTAATTAAGAAAAAATATTCATGAATTTTCCTTCAATGTATACCTTTTTGACGGCGTTAATTAGACTTTAGTTGTGCTTAATCATTTATTTTTTTAAAGCTAAGTATATGTTTGGTAAAAAATTTTGTATATTATAAGTAGTGAGTCCTACGTAATGTATGAATAAAAATTGGATAAAAAATATGGGTTCTACGAAAAGTGTGGATACAAATGATGTTTAACCAGTTTATATGTAATTATAAATATTAACAAACATAAAGTATAATTATTTGGTAAAATTTTTTATAGATTATAAACAGTTAGTCTTATGGAATGTATTGATAAAAAGTGGGTAAAAATTGTAAATTCTACGAATATTTGGATAAAAATTATATTTGACTAGTTTATAAGTGTTTATAAACACTGGTAAACATTATATTTGAAATAACTTATAAATAAATTAGATATTTATTAAATTTTAATAATTTGTAGTTGAAAAGTGAGTTAAAATTGTTTGAGAAATTTGAATTCATTCTCTCTTTCTCCTCCTCAAATTTCCGGCATTTTCCTTTTTATCACACTATTCTACTGTTCACAATAAACATCCATCCTGGGTTTTGGTCAAAGTTTCAAGATTTTACCGGAATTTCAAAGAATCTCTCACGTGTCCCAAGCGTGGAAATTACACAACATTTAAGCAAAATTATGAAAAATCACTGCATATCCTATTTGGGTATTGTTTAAACTTCAAGTGTTTCTTGGGATTCTACATTATACGATTTTGTTCTAATGTTCATGATGGACATTGTTATAATGTCCATCGAGACACTTCTCCAATACTCATTGGATAAGTGTAATGGTCCACTTTACACTCATCCAATGAATATTGAACAAGTGTCCCGGTAGACATTATAACAATGTCCATCGGGAGTGCTGCATTATATATTTGCCGTCTAAGAAAATAAGTGCCGTTTGATTTTTGTTACAAAGCACAATTTTTTTTTTTAAAAAATTTTGGTAAAAATTGATAAAAATATGTAGTTGAAAAGTTAATAAAAATTGTAAATTTCATAAAATTTTTTATTAAAATTAATTTTTATCTTGACTTCAACTTTCTAACAAAATTATAAGAAAAATCAAATAACTCATAAAATCAGACGTCTTATATTATTAATTTCTGGAACTTGCCTTTCGTTTAACATTAATTCTCTTTCATTTTAAAACATCCCAATTAGATTGTCTTAAAAACTCTAGATTTTGTAGAAGTTTCCATGAAGATCTCTTCCTTTTGTCATAGATGATGGGAGATCATGTTGGAATTAAGTGATTTGTGTAATAAATTAATTAGTATATAATTAACAAAAAATAAATAAATTGAGTTAGAAATTGTTGGTCTTAGTGAGTCGCGAAAGTTCATTGCTCTAAAATCGTATGGTCTTCCTTTTATGTGGGTATTGTTAGCACTACACGTACCCAAGATAAAATTCTTTTAAACACATCCGATTTTCCTTCTATAGAGTGCGACCAAAGAAAGATAAGAACGATTCTTTTAACTAGTTGTCAAAAAATAAAAAATAAGTATAGTATGGAGAGTGTTTTTCTAATCTTGTTGTTTTTGTAGTGTATCTAAAAACATGAAAACTACACCCTTTTATAGTAGAAAATTCAACCCCACTTTGATGAAAATTTATGTCATTCTAATTGATTTTAATCATGAAATTAAGTTTTGAATTTGTTTAAAAACTAAAATTAAACTTAAAACTGAAAATTAAATCAAATTAAGTTGAATGTTTAAATCTTTATTTTAAGTTAAGTTACAACAATCCCCACAATACTTAAACATTCAAACAATATATATATATATTATTTAAATTTAGAGTTTTTAAGAAATTTAAAGAGAAGAGACAATTTAAACAAAGCATCTTTAGTTTGTAATTTTGATAAAAGCTTTAAACATCTTTTACATTCAGAAGATAAGCAGTTAAATAGTATAGTAGATTTAATAGTCAATTTAAGCGAAAATTTAGAAAGAAATATTTATGCAACTAATAGAAAAATAGAAGTAGTTTTAGAAAATTTTAATAAAAGCATAAAAATTTTAGAAAATAATTTAGAATATATTAAAAATCAAAATAGTGAAATATTAAAGAAATTTTCTTATAATAAAGATATAGAAAATATTAACTTAGAAAGTAGAATAGCATCTTTAGAAAACGTTAAATCTATAGAAACTCCTAAAGAATATTTAAATAAATAAATTGGTAAATTAGAAAAGCTATATCTAGGAAAAACTAAAGAAACAAATAAATTTAAAAAGACTAAGTGGGTATAGAGTATTTTGCAGTGGGTATATACATAATGAATAAAGATAAATAAGTTGTAGCTAGTAGTAGTAGAATATTAGGAAATCCTTTAATGAGATCTTCAACTAGAAGAATCAGAAACTAGATTAGAATCCTTACTAGATATAGAAGAACAAATAGAAACGTTTAGACATAATAAATTAAAATTAATAAAAGCTTTAGACATATATAAAAAGGAAATCTTTTGAATAAATCTTTGATATACCAACATTATGGAGAAATATATATTTATTGTACACACGAATATCGGTTCATATCTTTAGATTTAGTAGAAAAAGATTCTTATAAATAAATAATAAATAAAAATTTTCAATGACACATCTAAGACTAATAATGGTAGGAGTACAATGATTACATAGAAAAAATTTAGGAGCCAAGACATTAATATGTTTATATGATAATAGATTTACAGATATAGAACATGAATTATTATTAAGCATAGAATTAGACATGAATAACAAATGAGGTATAGTTTATTTCACTCCGATTATTTAGTCGAACAAAGAATTTTTATAAAGACATTAAAATAGGAATAAAGACTAGAGGATACCAAATGAAAAAAAAAACGAAGAAAATCTATTAATATACACATAATTTGTATGAAGACTTAGTAAAATAGTACCACTAAATATAAATTAGAAAATGATCAAATTGTCACTTTATTAGGACAAAAGGTATAAAAGCTATCCCGCAAAGAAATTTTCTTGAACAAATGCTATACTAGAATTTAGTAAACTTTTTAGAAAATCCGATTTTAGTACCGTGAGGATAATATTATGTATAAAAATAGCAATGAAACTTTAAGTATTATATTTGGAAATTATAATTATCGAGCATAAGAAACAAAGCAAGACGAAAATGAAGAGGAAAGTTGTAGATATATCGAAATAGAAGACTATGAAAGTGAAGACGAAATTAATGCTTTAAATGAAGAAAGTGAAGATGAAAGTGAAGATGATGATAAAGAATTTGGGTATATAGATATGAAATATTACAGGAATCTTAGGAGAAACAGAGAAGCAGAAATTAAGATTCTATTAGAAGAAAAAGATCAACCAAACATAGAAATTAAAATGGAAGAAAGCAGTAGTAAAAAACCTAAAACAGAAACAGACCAAGAGTTTGGAAAAAGAAAAGAAAATATCCTTTTCTCCATGCTCGTTTGTATGATTGGGAAGACAAAAAATACATGAGTATAAGGAAAAGATAAACAGAAGAAGGATGTAGTCTAATAATAACAAGTGATAGATGATTAATATTAGAATTAAATAATTACAAACCCCAAGACATACATAACACTTTAACTAAATGAGAAAATTCTGTAATTAGAGCATGTAATAGTTTACCTATACAAATGACAGTAGAAGAAATGTGGGCTTATTTAGAGACATATTTAGGAAAGACAGCTTTAGATATTTATGTTACAGTCAAAAGACTAAAATCAGATGAAATAAGATTAAGAATGGCTGGAGAAAAAAATCCTAGAAACTTCTTTAGTTTTATTTGAAAAATAATTATAGAAACCGACTCAAGTAAAGACAATGTTTATGAACAAAATAAAGCCTTAGAAGAACTTGAAAACTAAGTTTAAGTAATATGAAATACATACAACCGTTTTTATTAGACTTTGAAAGATTAGTTAGTACAGCAGGATTAGCTTTAGATGTAAATATATTAGATAGACTATATAGAAAGATTCCACCACCAAGTTATAATTTTCGATTATAAGCCATAGACTGCTCAACTGCAACAGATGAAGTTTGTAAGGTGGAAGAAGATGCCAATGAAAAATATAAATAACAAGGGTAATTTTGAGATTAATTTGAAAAAATGTTGAATTCTATGATTTAATCATAATTTTAAAAAATATTTTGACATAATTTGAAACAAGTCACCAACAAGTGACTTATATGCAATTTCCTCATGTTAATATTTAGTATGTTAATAGAGCTTAACAAAATTCTATTAAAGTCAATTTTGGTCTTAACAACTTGTTGGTTTGTTAACAGACTTCTGGCGTGTTAATAGACTACAATTTGTTTGGCACATGTCTTTAATATACCACAAATCTGTTAATTTTGGCCTTAACATACCACAAGTCTACATTTATTAATGGTTTGTTAGCAGATATTCTGTTAACAAAATTTATTAAATGAGAAAATTTAAGTAATTTTTTTTTTATCTTAAAGACGTATATTCAAATTAAATGATACGAAGTTATGCGCTTAGTACTTGTTTGAGATACTCTTTTAGCCAATGCGGTTGGACTATATAATGTTAAAAGAAAAAAAAAAAAAAAAAAAAAGAAGAAGAAGAAATAATACAGAAGGAAGACACGCGTGCAATTTAATCACAATTTTATATGCGCAAACGAAAAATTCAACCCACAAAAGGAACAAAGACAAATCGAATCAAAACTCCTAGAACACGAATTCTGCAGAGAAATTGAAAATCTCGATCATTTCCCGGTTTACTGTTACTTGACAGCTGATCAATCGCTAAAGGATGCCAGTAACTGCTATGGCGATGAATCCTCCATTTTGTTCTTGTTCTTATTCATACAGTTATAGTCTCCACCAAACCCTAGAACCCTGTTGCTCTCCTTCCTCTTCTACCAGAGTATTACATGCTCCTCCTCGCAAGGTCGATTCCTATTTTATAATATAATTTTGTTTGAATTCGTGTTTATAATTTTATGTGTGAATTTGGTGGCTCAAGAGCTGAGGTTTTAATAAGTACGAGGATAATCCGTGTCCTTTGTGTGTGTGATTTTGGCGGCTCGAGAGCTGAGGATTTTGTAATTATGAGAATAATGATAATTATTTTGAATTTTTTTAGATTTTGAGCTTCTCGAGGAATCCAATTTCGGTATTCAGGCTCGACAATCAGGTGCGTAGGGCGTCCCTACGTTACCAGGGGATTCGATTTCCCAACTGTAATCGGCAGACAGGTGAGCTTTTGTATTGTGGCGAGGCCATATTTGGTTTGAATTGCTTGAACTGTTTGTGGTTATTTATAGTCCATTGTCAAAAATTATTAGACTACTGCTAATCAATTTTCATGAGCTTTTTATGTAGTATGCTAGCCTAGTTAAAATTTTACGGTTTTTCTTTCCTAACTTAATGGATTTCTTAAAATTTGACAAGCGGTTGAATCACATTTCTTGTTAAAGAAAATAACCAAAAGTCTAAGCTCAACGAAGATGATATACATATTTTCTTACTGTTTATTGGTACCAACCAAAATTTGATATTGATTTCAACGCTTCTTTCAAAAATCGATTTGTTATTTTATGATTCCATGGTTATCTTTTATTAGGAAAAGAAAGTGTGACTTCTATAGTTGTCAATAAATTGAGTTGTTAGGGAAGGAAATAGTGCTCATAAGATAGAAGAATTGATGTCTCTCTCTGAACCAACAAAATGAACTGTATTTATATATGATGAACTCATTGCATCATAATACGTTTCAGTAAATAATGCTTTTTACTATTGTCGCCCATATGATTTCTTGTTAGAAATGGCAAGCTTTTAACTAAACAACAGACGCTGATGATTCAGTATTCAGATTCAGTTGTTTAATGCTTAGTTATCTCAGTAATTGAACACAATATCCTAAACTTAGCAATCAAGAATTATAGTCCTCTTCAAGTGGACTAATGTTTTAAAATTATGAGTTCAATTGTGTGTAGAATTGAGTTACTAGTGGAAATGACGTATTTTGTCTACTATTGAGCAGTTCTGAAGGCAGTTGCAACACCGGATTCGTCCGTGGAATTGCCGCTCACTGCAGAAAACGTGGAGTCTGTATTGGATGAAATTCGACCTTATCTCATCGCAGATGGTGGTAATGTTGCATTACACGAAATTGATGGAAATATCGTAAAGTTGAAGCTACAAGGAGCATGTGGCTCCTGCCCGAGTTCTGTAACAACGATGAAATTGGGGATTGAGCGCCGTCTGATGGAAAAGATCCCTGAAGTTGTTGCTGTCGAGTCGATACCAGATGAAGAAACTGGCCTTGAGCTGAATGAAGAAAACATAGAAAAGGTAGATATTTTTTTTTATTGTGTTATGTGTACTCCATTGTAATGCTGAAATTCTCGATGCATTATATTTCTTCTTCGGTATAAGTATAGATAGAAGAATGTATATCAATATGGCTATTTATCTATAAGCTATAGCTATTATTGAACCAGTCACTAAAATTTGAAAGTTTGTGGTCTTGAAATTTGTCCTCTTTCTTTTAGAAAGTAGTGTAGTATTATATACGAATTTAGAGTTGTGCTACTACATCCCAAGAAGAAAACCTTCTCTGTCTTATCTCAAAGGGTGATTGGTTTAACTTTATAGCAATATTTAGCACGGAATGTGGAGGAAGACTACATGAATGAGTTGCAAGAAATCGAGAAGATAATAGAGACAACATTATGTGGACAGCGAAAGTCGTGGATGGGGAGGTTTGTTTGGTCACATGCAATAAAACCTAGTGACTGATGTGGGTATTATCTTGTGCTGGTTGCTGGTGCTAGAAACATAGGATAGAACTATTGAATTTTGGTTTAAAACATGGTAAAAGTTGTCTTGGATCAATATGATGAACATAGCAAAAATAATTGCATAGCAATACTGGAGGAGAACTAATATTATTTACCTACACCTGGAATAACACAAGGCTAATAAATCTGGCTATCATTGATAGCCCTGGTCTGTTTCATAATTAGTATATCAACTTACTGTGCTGATTGCCATTTATGTCTCATTAAAGGTGTATACATCTTGTACTATTTTACCTTGTTTCTTGTTAACTGAATATTACTTTACCAAAAAAGAGCAAGTGGTTTAAAATGTGCTGGCTTGCAGCAAAGTATTTACGTGATGGTTAGATAAATAAGCACCCTCTGTACTCATATTATGTGAGATATTCGTTTTTGTCAAATAGTGATGTCACAATGTAATTCTACTGTGATTTCTACATATTGAATATAGTGATTAAACTCATGTCACAGCCTTGTTGGTAAGTATCTGAAATGAAAAAAAGAATTCTTAATTTTTAAATTTAAGTTTTGACCAATGTATTGACTATACCCAATTACCCATCTCCTCTCTCTCTCGCTGCCCACCCCCTCTCCTCCTCTCATTTCTCTCCATACCACTATCCCAGAAAGCCAGATTCATAACCTGCAATACCAATGCAACCTGTATACCAACACCCCATCTCAACTTCTATGGGGTAATGCAATCATTGATGCGGTTTCCGAGTTCAGAATGAACACCGCCATCTTGCTACCACTTTTACTAGAAAACCATATGATGAATACACACGATGTGCAGCCTCACTGTCATCGTCACCACCGCTAAAACAACAACCAACACCTCTCAAATCCCTCCCAACAACAACAACGCTTTTAGAACACCGCCAGCCTCCTCACCACAAATAGCAGTTGTGAGCTTGAAGTCGGAAACAACCTCAAGTGCAAACTTGTGCATCACCACTACCACCTCTCAATCCCCTCACAGTAACGCTTTTAGGACACTGCAAGCATCCCTCACCACCAACAACAGTAGAGAACATGAAGTCGAAAACATCCTCAAGTGCAAAGTTGTGCATCCCCACTACCATCTCAGTATAATGTTGCCTTGTTTTAAGTTAGACCACTCCCATCACTTGTGCATTCCCCTGGTTTGTCTTGTTTTAAGTTAGACCACTCCCATCCATTGTTTACAGCTCGGACTTCTTAGAGTCTGTCAATGTCAGTCCAGCAGGAAAGTTCCTCAGGTATTTCTAGAAGAAAAAATAAACAATTGTTTCAAGAGAAGTAGGGCATTTGAAGAGTATTTGAGAACAGGAACAATTATTTATGAAGCAAGCAGTTAGGTCTTCTCATATGTGGTGATAACTTATACGAATAAGCTATATTATATTTGGATTTCACCACCAAGTTTGGGCTCAAATTTTTGCCTCAGTCACTTTACACAAGGCTACAAGTTGGTTTTAGTAATAGTTTTCTCCTGAAACTTATCTTCCAATAATTGGAACTTCAGTAACCCGATTGTGGATCGTATTTGAATTTCCTATGTTTTAAAAAGATTGAAGCATGAATCTTTGTACTGTACACATTTTTGTTTCTGAAAAATTCGTGGAGTTGGGGTGGTTCTTGTATTTCTTCTTAATATATTTGAAATAGCAAGAAATGATGCCAACATCCAGATGAGCATTTTAGAATGACATGGAGTCCCGGGTTTGCATTTAGTGTAGGCGCCTGATGTGTACTACTATAAAAGTTCTATTATTTATTATTTATTTTTTGTTTTTCACATTTATGTTGAGGCTCCAACCTGATGAAATTTGCCATGTTGTTACAGGTGTTGGAAGAAATAAGACCTTATCTCATTGGGGCAGCCGGTGGAACTTTAGAGCTAGTGGAAATTGAGGAACCGATAGTGAAAATCCAAATAACTGGCCCTGCTGCAGGTGTGATGACTGTTCGAGTGGCTGTAACTCAGAAACTGCGAGAGAAAATCCCAGCCATTGCAGCTGTTCAACTTTTGCAATAGAAAAATTATCCGACAGATTTCCTCGTGCCAATTATATTTCAACGAGCCCCCATAAATAGAAGTCAGCAGTAAGTTAATTTTATAAGCTTTTAGTGAGAATTATAGATGGAGACTAGTTAAACAATATAGAAGCCGTTGGACAGATGGAGGCGCATACTAGGTTTGTTGCCTGGACTTAGATGAATAGCTGCTACATTTTGTACGGTTTATTTGGCTGCAACGCTGTATCCATAGTCTCTGAGAGAATTTGTTATCTTGTAATTAACCATTTAAATTAAATTTGTTATGTGGAATGGAATAAGAATATGGTTCTCAGGTGTTGGAGAGGTTTTCCATGTGCAACTGTTACCAGGCTTAGAACCTTTACATGCGCGGAAATACCCCCAAAGAAAATATAATATTCAAGTTCAACTGAATTTTTTTTACTTATTTTGATAAGAAAGTGAAATTACGTTCAAAATATGTTACCATCTTCATCCTTGACCAACAAAAATAATATTTATTTAAAGTATATTTTTGTGTTCAAACATGTTTAGATTGGATTGCCTTTTTTTTTTTTTTTTTTAAGTAAATAAAGTTATTTTGATAGTAAATTAGAAAATTTTGAAATGGGTAAAATTACTTCCAAACATTTTACCGAAAAAATATTTATTTGTTTCAAAATGATAATTTGGCAACCCCATCAATACGGACTAGCATCAATTTGATCATAATACAACCACTTCAAGTTGTACGATACGGGAGGTAAATTAATTCTACTCCAAAAATTATTGGAGTATGCACAAACTTGAGGTACCGGGAAAAACTCAAAATAAACAATTTCACAAAGTTTCGTTGTATCCCCGCTTGCTTGAATTGTTGTGGTATTGCGAAAAACGAAGGTAAACTGGAGATGCCTAAAGTCCCAAATTCGAAAGAAGCTGACGCCATCTTGGAGTTTCTTCGTCGAATATGTAGGTCAAAGGAGAAATCAAAACCCCACTACCACCAATCTGCACCAGATAATACATAAGCCAAAAATGAGAGCAAAACACACAAACGGACCGCAAAATGAAAATCAAAAGAAACTATTCCGCATGATAAGACAATTGCAGAAGTAGATTAAAGACTAATATCTATCCTGGACAATCAATTAAGGTTCTGATGCAAACCCAAAAGAGAAATAGTGAAAAAACATGAAAAGGTTTCAACAGTTTGTCCAGCAATCTACACTATTAAATCTCCCCACCCTCCTACTAGTCAGAATGAAGGGGTAAAATGTTGTACTGGAGACAATTGTTTACAACATTCAAGTGTACAAACACAAGCACATAAAGGTTATATTTGAGAGTAAGTGTCTCACCGCTCTGAGCTGCTGAACAGACTTGTACAGCTCTTTCTTTGGTGCACAAATAACTATGGCATAATAATCTGCCGTCACTTTCCCATCACGTTTACCAAAAACTGGGCTGACAGTGGGTCCCTGCACGTATAAGCATGAAATTATACAAGAAATCTATGATATAGATAAAGGATATTATAACAAGACAAAGTGCTCGTGGGGCATAAGTAAGTGAAGTGTAATGCAAATATTATGTGCATCTCTCTTTATTTAACAAGACAAATGCTCGTGGGCATAGCAAAGTGAAAGGGTAATGCAAATACGAATTGTGTGAATCTCTTTCTCTACCCCTAGCTGCCCCACAGTTTTTTACTGCTTCCCTTCTTTTGGAGTGGGCATCTTTCTTTTGTTATTCCCAAACAATATATGTGCAAGAGAAGTCAATATCACCTGCAACCCTGATAAAGATGTTTGGCTTAGTATTCGCTTCGGCCACTTCCTCTGCACTGCTTCCCCTCATGTTGGCTGTTACCTGCCAGGAGGGTTGTAAGGTCACCGAAATAATGAGAAATAGTAATTCAAACAAAATAACAAATGATCGCACCGTGAATTGGCCAGCAGCCCTCAAATGTGCCTCCAGTCTTTCAAGCATTTCATGGGTTATATCGAGCACGCCTTTTTCGCTGGATCAACGACTTTCTGCTAGCAACAAGGACAGCCTGAAATGATGAAACTAAGTCAGACAAGAATCCAGAAATATTAACTCTACATTAATGTCCAAAGTCTCTCCTCATATCAGAATATTAAATTCCAGTAAGTTTGCAGCTTTGTAAACACACCATCAAAAAATGCAATTACCTGACTTTCCAAGATAACTCCACCTTCAATTTCTTTCAAATTATTTTCTCTCAACGTTGTTCCACTGCTCACAAGGTCCACAATAGCATCAGCTATTCCCATCTGTAAAGAGGAAAAACAAAAGTCGGCATGGATACAGAATTTGTACTCCCTTGTTTAATTCAATTCTTCGATTATTTTGATCGGTAAGGCAGACGCGAGAGAGTAAGATAAATCAAATTCAAGTCCTAATCCTTTTTAGCAGTTTCCTTTGAGATCTTTATCAATTAAAGCAACCTTCATTTTGCCCATTCATGGAGTTGTAACAATACCACATACTTTGCCCTTCAGTTTTCACTGACTTCAAGGTTTCTCATTAATGCACATTTTCCAGATTCTTCTTTATCACTTACAAATGAAATTTGTTTTACTTTCATTCAAATTGCACTTCCTCTGCCTCAAAGTGCTTGTCTGAATTTCTAGCCTCCTGCCGAGAATCATTTTGAATTATGTATTAACTGCTAAAAGCAAGACACAATTATGTTATTATATTTGCAGCCATTCTCCATAAAAGATGTTATCAGGATGGAATTTTTCAGTGTGTTACAAAAAGCAATTAATAAAATAAGACAGGGCAACCCATTAATCATCCAGAGCCAAAACTCCAGGATGAGTTCTCCAACCCAAAGAACAATTATTAGGAATTCTAATCACTATCATTTCGGTTTATTTTAGATATTTTACGTTATTTGTTTCCTAGATAATTTAGATCTGTATTGTTTTATTTCTTTTTATTTAATTTCTTCACTTATGGTATGGCACTGAGTGTTGGGCTGTTAAAGGACAAAATGTCCATGAGATGAATGCTACTGAAATGAAGATACCAAGATGGATGTGCAGTCATAATAAAATGGATAGGAAATGGTAAGATACGCTAACAAGTGGAAGTGGCATGGGTTAAGGATAAATTAAAGGAAGAACGACTTAAGTGGTTGGGACATATTTGCGTGAGACCTAAAACGCTCATGTTCGTAAAAGTGACGTGACTACTTATGATTTGCTGCAAAACCTGGCCTCTATTCCAGGTTTTATTTGGTATTTCCTCAAAAACTCTAGCTACTAATATGGATCTAAGGCCTCCTATTCTTCTCGAGATTCAGTCTAACTGATGCAGGCAGAAATCGTTAAAAAGAATGGATTTTCAGAATTTTATTTATTTCCATTTGGGATTATTTCCAGAGATTTTAAATTGTTTTCTTTCCTCCCTTGTTTGATCAGCATCCATGTGTTACATTTGTAACTAATTGCTTAGGTTGCAAGTTTAGCACTACTGATCTTGCACCAACTTTCTGTGTTAACATTGCATTAACCCATTTTTAAAAAATAGTAATATTTCATGCTGTTCTAATTATAATTTGTAAGGTACTCCTCCCTGCATCGGATTTACACATAAATAACAATAGAAAAGGCCAGAAGAGAGAACATGAAGAACAGCCAAAAAATCAATGCAGAGGCAGGAGTAGCACATCACGTTCTCAGAACGAATAGCATATCCATGTCAGAGGAGTTTAATTCTTACTGCAGGAGCTGCCTCCAGGGCTCCATCAGCAGTTGAAAAGATGACATTCTTCAATCCATTATCTTTCATAAACTTTGGAGCCAACTGCAAAATAAAATGAACTATTAAATAGACCCTCTTCCATAATAAGAAAATATTAAAGTAAAAAAAAAAAAAAAAAAAGGACAAAGATTGAGAAAACTCCGTATACACCATACATATGTGAAGCCAGTAGCGACTCTCAGAGGTCTTTCGGTGTCCACTGTGGCATCTGCGCTAGCTCTTTAAAAGAGTTTATGTTCTCAAAATGCCATACTTGGGTATCTAAAGAAGAGAAGTACATTACACCTTCTATAGGAAAGGGAAAGAAAAAAAGTGCACCAATGATTATATTTTGTTAAAAATTCTTACTGCTAAGGACAAATGACAATCTCCATACTCAAGAGCGTCATGGACAAGGATGAGGTCTTCATTCCCCTACAAAAGGTTTAAATGATGAGAACCTCATAAATGGATTAACCGTTTTTAAACATTACTACGGACATAAAAAGATGCATAGTAGTTTGCACAGAAAATACCAATGCACATAAGCATGCGTCAGAACATAAATAATTGGCCCAGAAAAACTCGCTTTAAAAAATGACACAAGTAGCATGTGTCCTGTTATGAACGTGGTAGATTGGAAAATTCACAAATCATGAACAGGGACATGTGATAGTCAGAATGAAAAGGGGATTTTAATTTTGTTGACTCAACACTAGTGCCAAATATCAAAATGAAAAGTTGCACTGGAAATCAGAAGCATAAGACCTTCATATCATCAGTCCCAGCATATTAAAGAAACATTAACATTATAAAGACTTTTCTCATGCTAATTATACTTAATAACTGATAAGCATCATCATGCATAGGTAAATTACACCCTCAAATCTTACCTGCCCATATTCATTAACTGTATCAAGACCGACAATACCAAGGTCTAAATCTCCAGATACCAATTTTCTCACGATGTCTTTTGGCCGTTGAAACCAAACTTCTAAATTTGAAAGCTGCAACATCATAAAGGGGATTGTATTTAGCTATAGAAACATAAGCCTGTAGAATACATACAAAAATCGAGTAAATTCATGTCATGAGATGAACACAGAGAATAAACTAGAGGAGGAAACTTATTCTTTGTTTGAAGAATATTTCATTGTACTACGGGATTAATCACTTTCATTGTAGCATAAACATGGGCATATTGGAGTTCAGAATATAGTCTAAAGACAGAGAGGAAGAATCTGTAGACAATACATAACTTGGATCGGTTAATGTATTTATAGAGAGATACCTTGAAGTCCCAATGCATTAAGTAAATCAATGGGACACTTTCCATAAGTCATTTCTAAAAGAGAAGAATTTTTACACGGTCATTTTTCTGTAAGTCATTTGAAATCCCTTGGATGCAGCCATGTCCACTTCGTGCTACTAGCAGCAAACAACAGTATGGGAGTCTAAGGACGGCGAGATTTTGCTCAGTAGCAACAATGGTGGTGGTCTGATGATTATAGTTGTTCGTTGGCTTAGTCATTGGGGAGGCGAGACTGTGATGAGGGTGGTTCAACAGGCTCATAGACAAAGTAGTCTAGTCATGGTGGAGGTAGAGGTTCCTTTTTATTTTTTAATTAGTTTGAACTAGAGGCTAGAAGGTGGCAATGGTGGGCTTCTGCTGATGGTGGTTCAATTAATTTATGATTTTTTCAGTTCCATTATTTATTTTCTTTCTACAACCTTTATAAGAAAAGGTTCGAGATGGCGTACTCTGTAGACAATGATGTACATGTAGATTTCGTGTTGATAGTGGTCTACAATGGGTGAGAATGGAGAGGTGGCAGTGGGTAGTGTGCAACAGAATGAGTTGGATACACTATAAATATTTGGTAACTACATCAAAATTGAAGGGATGACCGAAATCAGGAGAATGGATTATCCCATTAGACACTGCACTTTTTATGCTGTGTAGTGATGTATCAACATTGTCGCTCATGATTATGTGTATGTAGCAGATCCAGGATTCTACGTTCAATTTTACCTCAAAATTGATAATTATTATATTTTGTAAATACACGAAAGTGAACAAACCAACTCACTAGGATTCTAATAATTGCACTTTTATGCTGTGTAGTGATGTATCAACATTGTCGCTCATGATTATGTGTATGTAGCAGATCCAGGATTCTACATTAGGAGGGCAGTTTAGTTGTAGGAACTTCACAAGAGTGCTCAAGTGATATGGTTTGCATGCACGACATGGGATGTAGAACAAGCATTGATGATAACATCATGTGGCATTCTTCTTTTTCTCCCAGGAGAAGAACACCGTTCAACAAAAGACGAAACCAAATGCTGTGCCATTTTGTGAACTTTGCTAACAAGATGCCTTTATCGCACTAAAATAATTGAATAATGTAAGACAAGTTCAAATTCTTGCAAAATATTGCAGAGAACAACGTAAACTATGTGAAGGAAACAAATTAAAATTTAGAATTGTGGAGAAAAGAGAGGTTATCAATAATCATTGTCATAAGATGAGAACAACGAAATGAGGAAAACAGAACTGTTGCAAAGAAGAAAAATAGAATGTATATAATGTTTTTAGGTATTAAATCTCAAAACAATATGCAGGTTTAGCGGCTGGGCAGATGGCACCCGAGATGCCTGAAAGGACATCATTACTATCATCTTCCCTACAACATCGGAAATTTTCAGATAAATAATAAGCCCAGAAACAAAAGGTACATTGATCATCCATCCGAGAGGCTGGGAGAAGAAAATCTTCAGGGGTAAGGGGGGAGCATGGGAAAATTGGTGAAAAAATCTGGGACTCCTCAACAGTCAGACCCCATCGGCTTCCACTGTCTATGACAGTGGATTAACATCAAAATGGCTACCAAAGAATCCATAACTTCACTTATAAGCCAACATCAACATTGAAGAAAGAACAGCTAAATATAATCTACTTAGTTTTTGAACAGACCAATCTCAAAATTGGAAACACAGTGAATTGATAATTTCATTTTACTGGAAAAGTACAGCCCAATAACAATAGTGATATCAATTGTTTTACCAGCTAAATATGGCAAAAACTTGCTTATTGATAAAATGTACGCACCAGAGGAATTTCAGCTACATACTGCCGTGGATTCACCTGCCTCACCGATAATTGGCAATCCTATACAGACCACAAACAAAACCAAAGAAAAATAAAATCAATTAGTGTTTAGGATAAAACCCAACATTGTTTAAGTACAAATAATAATCAAAGTTAGAAATTGAGCCACTCCTCCTAACAAGCTTGAACTCTTAAGATGGACCCAAGGTTCAATACCGCGACAGGGCTTACAAACTCAAAGGAACAATTTGATTGAATCTCGAATTTCAAGATTGTTCTTCTCAAACAAGTTCACCTTAGGATGGAATCCAAACTAACAGTTGGTTTCAAGATAAGCGTTTTTAAACAAGTTGACTTTTAATATGGAGTTGGAATCTAAGACTCAAGAATTAGTTACATATAACTTGCCCCCACCATTCTCGCAAATTCAAACATCACAAAATTGACATCGTATATAAGCACATATACATATACAAACATAATTACCTTGAGAAGCTCAAGAGTGTCTGTGGCCATTCGGCCTTTACTCGGCAACCCGAGCCGAACTTCATCTCTCTCGGATGGCCTCTTATCTACATTTCCGTTAACTACAGTAATTGGCGACGCAACGGAGCAGCAAGAAACCATAAACTTCACAGAAACACGATTAATTGTAGTAGAAGGTGATGCTGAGAAAGATGAAATTGAAGCCGAAGGGCATTGCAGGAAAATCGTTTGTACCACGGCCATTTCTCGATTCCCTAGTGTGTGTGTTTTTGTGCGAGGGAGAGAAGGAAGAGAAATCTAATTGGAGTTTCAAAAGATTAACCGCCGCCGTGGATGTGTTTTAGGTGCAGCAGGGAGTAGAGTACAGTGCGGAGGATAATTGACACCAACTGTTTGTTTGAAGCTCGGTCATAAAATCTTTTTATGGCCACAATCAGGGGATTCTGAAGGACAGACGGGTACGATCTTTAGGAGAATATACAAATCCAATAATGAGGAATACGAATTTATTGAATCTTTATACTAGTATACTGTGTGGTGTGATTCGAATGTAAATTTTATTATCACAATGGATTGAGGTGATAAATAAATTATAGTGATAATTGTTGGAGGAAAATGAATTGAGAAGGTGAGTAGATCATTGGTTGAGTGAGATGATTAAATTAGAAAAATAGATTAAAGTTCTCAGCAAATTCTAGATGAGATAATTTTGTGAAATGCGAAATTGAAAATCACACACCGCGGATATTTAAGATCTTTTTTTTTCTATAGCAGATAAAACTCCATACTACCGTGATTAGAAAATTTGTAGCAAATCCGACCTGATAAACGCCGCTATGCGAAGAGTTCTTTAAACTAAAGTGTTGTTCGTATGATCTAAATAATCTGAATGAACACTTTCATAAAATAGCCAAACAATATTATCTAATCGATAGACCTAATGAAGTCAATATAAAACAAGCTCCATTCTACGACCCACTTGGCCGAAAAACACAATGAGATGATCCCAATCAAAGGACAGTCGCTAGGAACCACTTTCTTTGAAGAATCACACAATTGGATTATAAAAACCTTAAAGAAACTTTGCAACCAACGAGAGTTTCTCAAAGAGATTAGTGCCACCAGGTAGAAACTTGAAAAGGCTTGTGAACGCTCTGACTTGAAAATCAAATGTCAACATGATCTTAGAACCTGTGATTGTCTAGGAAGGAAGAAATATCACAAGAAAATGTTTAAATTCTGTAGTAAAAGATTCCCCAAATCTATCCACAAAGAAAACGGTCTTCAAAAGAAAGTTCACAAATAAGAAGAGAGACGATACTTCATACAGAGAAAGAAAGGTCACTTTGCAAAATATTGTACTAGCCAGAAGAAAGCAAAGGTCCTTAACCATATTTGTACTGCTACACAAGTTAACCTATTCACGAAGAAAACGGTTCTTCAAAATAAAGTTCACAAATAAGAACGGATACTAATGCTTCATCTGTGGAAAAAAAGGTCACTTTGCAAAAGATTGTACCAGTCAGAAGAAAGCAAATATCCTTAACCACATATGTACGGCTACACAAGTTAACCTTAAAGAAGCAGACATTGAGTCTATCTTCTCTGAAGAAGACGAACAAACCATTGATACGATCTTTGTTCTTGAAACCAATGTCGATTCTGATAGTGGAAGAGATTCTGATAAACTAAGTGAATGCTATGGAATGCAGGCTATCAATCTTAGTCTTACAGTTTCCATGATTAAGATTAAAATATTTCCAGGAAAGTACGAGAGGTCAATCACTGATGCAAGATTATTTAACACAAGAGCAGCATGCTCAATCTTAAACCCAGCTGTCTTTCCGGCAGCCATGTGAAAATCCCATCAACAAATTTTTCAAGCAGCAAACAATGAGTATTTCTCCACAGAACTTATCAGCAAACCAGTTACCTCTCCATTCCTTTCCTGATTACAATATCTCACATAGATTGATTGGCTCATCTTTACCTGGAAAGGACATTGTCATTGGTTTCGATGTTATTCAATAGCTCTGGGCAAAAAGAGTGATTCCAATACCGATGGGCCTCATATACAAGTCTTATTACCTACCCTACATCCAGCCAACCACATATTTCTCTCTAACAAATTTCCATACCATCACAGATACACTAATCCGAGATTGCTTTGCAAAATCTTATACATACTTTCTCACCAAATGCACTCACCCTTTATAGAAAACCTAGAGTTCTTCATATCCCCGCCTTTTAAGCGAAATGAAGAGATCAACCCTACTAAAGCTAGCCATGTTTGAATGAGCCTTGAACATCTTCCATTAGCAACAAAAGAACTTGCCCAATTACAAGTTGAAGGTCTCATTGAACCTATTATTTTCCAATGGGCATGCCAGGCCTATTATGTCAACAAAATAAGCGAACAAGTCCGAAGAAAAATGAGACTTGTCATTGATTACAAACCGCTCAACTACTTTCTTGTAGATGACAAGCTCCCATTGCCAAATAGGAAGGCTTTATTTGCCAATCTGTCTAATGCACGAATTTTCTTAAAATTTGATTTCAAGACATGATTTTGGCAGCTCGGGATTATGCCTGATGAAATGCACAAAACTGGATTTTGCATACCAAATCATCACTACTAGTGGAGAGTCATGTCGTTTGGCCTCAAAACAGCTTCATCACTCTTCCAGAAAGTAATCACTAAAATATATCATCCACTCATAGACTCCGCTATGATTTACATTGATGACATCCTCTTATATTCTCAAGATGATGAATGATGCACAACTATTATCTAACATTATAGATTTGACCAAAAGGTTTGGAGTCATGCTTTCGCGAGTAAGAAAATGGTTATTGGTGTTCCAGAAATAGATTTTCTCGGCATGAAGATAAAAATGACCAATACTCTTTATAGCCTCATGTTGTACAAGAACTTATAAATTCTCTGATGAGAATCATCAGAAATAAGTCCAATAGTTCCTTGGTATTGTAAATTACATGGCCGAATTTGTTGATCATCTTTCTTCCATCATTAAGTTCTGTGGTGACCTCAAAATTCTGTCCAATTTTTTTTTTTTTTTTTTTTTTTTTGTATTCTGCCCAGTAGGGTAATGGTACCTAGATTTGAGGGTATTGATACCCTTTTACGCAGAAAGCAGTTCTACTTCCTGATTTGATGAAAAACTGTTTTGAAATTTGTTTTCTTTATTTTTTTTTGAGGAGAGTAATTAGAAACTAATCTTAGACAGTATTTGGAGATCACCATTCCTCATTTTGCTTCGGATTTTCCTTTCTCTTTGATAAGTAAAACATGTGTACTTGATGAAATAAAGACTCATAAACTAGAATATAACAACTTAAATATAGCGGAAGTTTCAAAACATATAAACCCGATCTTTTAGTTCATTTCACCTTCAATGGCATAAGTTAACACAAAATATGGGCCCAAGTAAGTAAAAGAAGTACTTCACATACATTTTGTTTCAAAGCAGTTCATGACAAATCATTACGCCTCATGAACATGCCAAAAGCTTGAGCCGTTGACAAGTACTACTAAATACTTTAAGAAAGAGATGATATGATAAAGACAAGGTTAATCAAAAACTTCATAATAACGAGTAGTAAGATACTCCATGGTCCAAAAATCATATATGTCCACGCAAAGGTAGGTGGCTTCATGTTTTTGCATTCCGGGTTGAAGGGGATATGAGGACCATATATCAATCTTTGTGATCAAATGGTATTCATGCTCATCGAAGGCCACTTCCACCCTGTTGCCCCGACTTCATACATGTCTCGATCCATTTCCTACAAGAGTCATAAAACGACTATGAATGGTGACATTCAATGAGTAAAATACTGATGTGCATGTGGTATAGCACATAATATATATTTTATCTTTCTTAGGGCCCTTTCCACAAGCAATATTTGTACACCGAGCTCAAAATGAATATTCTTGGTGCATAAGCTGTGGACAAACTTCTTGGGACACTAATCGTCCTTCCATGGGGCTACTTTTGCCCTTGGCCATAGTTGATCAACTCATGAAAGCTACTATTGCTTTTTGGCCATCTGGTCGGATTTTTAAGTCCGCACGTGGGTCAATCTAACCCTTAGCCAATGTTGAATCAACTTCTGATTTGAGACTCTTATCGTCCCCATGATGGGCTGTAATTGCCCCATGATTGGTGTACAAATAGGCTAGGAAAAACTGATTGTGTCATCACATAACTTGTCTTTATTTGCTTATGAACTTTGTTTTCTCAAGTAGAGCATCAATGAAGTACATAACTTTTCTCATTCTCATTCTTCCTCATTGTTGTATAAATAGCAAAGAGGCTCAAGATGCTCATAATATCTCATGGATCTCATTGATAAAAATCATTTGGAGCACATAAGAGCACATATAACTTATGCCACATATAGATGTACATTCTTATCATTTTTACACATAAGGTAAATAATATGAGCCATTCACAACTTGTCATATCATATTGGCATATGTCATTTTAGAGCATATAAATTTATGGGATATGTATACTTATCATCTTGCGTAAAAGCATATAACGTAATTTACTCACAACTTGTCGTTATCCTTGATCCACCTGAAAAGGGAAAGGTTCTAAACATCATGATCTTATGTTAAATGTTATTTAAAATCTGAAAATGGAGAGTATTAGGACAAAAAAGCGGCCGGTGTATTTCAGTGCGAGAGATTATAGGGTATCGATACCCTATTGTAGAACTGTGGTATAGGGTATCAATACCTTCGGGCGTAGAGATCCGATGAAAGTATTTTATTTAAAACTAAGTTCTCGCCCAAGGAAACTAACTTTCTACACCATAAAATCTGAGTTTCTTGGTCCCTCTAAACTCATCGCCAGAAATGGGGCTTTGGTACTTGGGTTGGAGATTCATCTATTGAACTAGAGAACCTCTCATCCCTAGCTTTCTTATTAACCAAACCACTCACCTCTTCTCTCGATTTTTCTCTTACTTGAGAGTTCTTTCTCCCGATTATTACCGGAAAAACGTGAGAGGAGAGATGTGGGGTGTTATGGAGATTAAAGAGAAGAAAAGGGGCAAGTGGGGCTTGAAATGAATGGGTATTTATAGGAAAAAAGAAATCTTCACCTCATGATTGCATATCTCTTATTAATTATCAGAATTTTGGAGAGATTTTTCTGCAGATTTTCTTGTTGGCTCCCTTAAATTCGCCTCCCCTGTGCACATGGCTTTAAAGGGTGGAATAAATATGCTAGGGATAGCCTTATAGGATAATTAATACAAAATTCCAACTTGGCGATTTACGGGCCTATTTTGGGTCGAGTTTTGAGGGTCGAAACGTGCTTGTTTTTCGACGTTCCTTATACCATTTCGAAGATCTCACGGGGATCTTTACAACGAACTTTGAATCGAGAAAGCGGATCATCGTGAGAGATTAAAACACCACTCGAAGATGGCTGCCCGAAAACGTGTTTCTTGGGAGTTCTTTTCAGACTTTCAGTTTCTTACATCCTGGAACGTTTTTGGCATAATTTTTCCGGGCTGTTTTCATAGTCGAAAGTATGCATATTTGGTACCATTTCGAAGGTCTTGAAGTGTACTTCGCAACTACATAAGTTCTGTAGAATTCCGACCAATACATAAATCATACGATGGCTCCAAAGTTGGCTAGTTAACTTTAAATCAAAAAGCTCAAATCTTTGATTTTTCTCTTTTGGGTCTCTTACCCAACATTTTCACTTTTAACCAAACAAGTCTTAATAAAAGCCAATAACTCTTAAATAAATTCATCTTAGCCCTTTTATAAAACATTAAATCCGATTTTTCTCCCTTTTTATTATTCGGATTTAAATTAAATTCTAAGTACTACGACCTTTGGAGAAAATATCGGAACAATTCAACTAAATTCCTTGCTTCATTTCCTTTTTCATATTTGAACTAAAAATATGAATTTTCGAGTCGTTACAAAGCCATTACAAAACATGCTAAAAAAATAAGCACCATCATGGTCAACCGCCCAAACAGGTTCAACAACTACCAGCTCTGTCTATTCCTACTGATGAGAAAAAAGTGTTACAAATTGATGCAAGTGACCTATACTAGGCCGCAGTCCTTTTAGAATAAAAGACGAGAAAATGTACTATCTGCGGATACAATAATGTATCATTATCAGAAGCAGAAAAATATTACCATTCTACTTTCAAAGAAATTCTAGCGGTAAAATGTGGCATTGGAAAATTCCAATTCCACATCATTGGCTTCTGATTTCTTGTTGAAATGGACATGTCGGCATTCCCAAAATGTCGAGTTTCAAACGGTCCACAACTCCCAATTACTCAGATGGGCTGAATGGTTTTCAAACTTTGACTTTGATGTCAAACACATAAAGGGTCCCACAAACATACTCACAGACTTACTCTCTTGATCCAAAGCATTTTCTGTACATACCATTCTCATTATTTGCATGATGACACCCTTCTTCCAAAGCTTTCCAATTCAAAATTTTTCCCCTGATAGCCCATCCAAAATACATTGTGGAACCCAGTTGTGAAGCTAATTTTTTTTTGAATGGTTCTATCCAATCACCCATCTGGGCGCAGACAAATTCAGAGATTTTGGTTCAAAGTTCAAAGATCTTTGGACTTCATACGAAAATGTCCATATAATTATTGTTTTCCAAATACAAGGTTATTTCACTTAATCAAGATACTACGAGCATTTCTCTCATGTTAAGGAATATGTCGTTCATCCATTTAACCTTCACAGAGAATGAGAAAGATACCCACAGAGTTCAGAACATTCCAAAATTTGGCCCAACATTAATGATGATGCACCATGGAAAAGTTTGCTTTTATCATATTCCCAAAGAATCCAACAGGATATACAAGCTCATATACCGAGTCTAAGTCAGATTTATTATTATTATCCGGTTCATCCTCCTGATAATTATAATTTTGACAACTCCTGAAACGAGTTGTATCTAGGAAGACCAACACAAAGCTTAGGACAAACTTCTAAGTATTCAGGAGGACACCCACGAAGGCCAACAACTCAGAGAAAGATTATGGAAGATGCTAAATGAAAGTGTCTTCACAACTACTCTCAATCATGTTCATCCAACAAGCATGTGCTCACAGTTGAAAAGAAAATAAAATGCATCCACAAGCACATGCAAACAAGAACTAGCATGGTCCCAACTCTAAGATTCTCAAGATCAATGGGATTACTCATTTGACCTTTATGATCCAGAAAATCTTGAAAAACTTGAGCAGTAACTTGGAAAGATGAACATAAACTACAAGAAATGTCATGTGGAAACAAGCTAGATTCCCACTAGAGTCAGATGACCCAGATACCCCAGGATGGGCAGCAAATCTGGGCACCCCCATAACTCACAAGATCATATTTTTAAAAGTAATTTGTCATATTGTAAAATAATTGATGAAGCACTGTTTGCTTTATCAAAAGTTATTTGTCTATTTTTGTAATTATTGTTATGTCTTGTATGCTTTTTAAAAGCAAAATATTGTGTCAGTCGGATAAGTTATTAGGCTATGTGTCCAATAGTTTGTGGAGCTCCTATCTCTATATAATGAGACCTCTCATCAATTGTAAGGCAAAGTTGGAAGAAAAAAAAATCTTCGTTTCATTATTTTCTACATTTTCTAATTCTCCCTTAGTTTCAGAAAATTGTGATAATCTTAGGATGGGTACTAAGCATAGGAATTGAGTAGTATATTTCGAGTATGCTTTCATAGGAATTGAGTAGTATATTTCGAGTATGCTTAGCAGTTGCCTCTTTAAGGATCCTATGCAACAGAAAAGAAAAGCTTTACTATAGACCATTAAATTCGATCTGAGAGGTTTGGTAATACTTGTGGTTTTCGATAGTCGGGGCTTGCGATTACCTCTTGAAGAACTCTAATCTCGGTACTTTGATGATGAATATGTTGTTTCAAAAGTCAGGCATGTTGATGCCCATGATGAGACTAAGTGGCTAGAATACTGAAACAATGATGTTATCTTCACACTTACGCTATTATCGCGCAGAGCTTGAATATTGGAACATAGTGTTATCAAGAGGGGTTTGATTTAGATCGGGTCTCACTGGGCCCGGGCCCCCCTAACGTGGACCACATGTAATATGTACTTTAAAAAAAAAAAAAAAATTTGTTGAAGGCCCACCGCCCAAGCGCCCAACCCAAACCCAATAATTATTTGAGACCACAAAACCATCACCATTTCTCAAACCATCGCCTCTTTGACGTTGAAATCCATTTTTCAAACGGCCACAGAACATTTTACAAAACAATGACCATTTCTTCCTGATTAAACCATAACCATCAGCCCTTTCACATTCAAAAGCATCCATTTTCACGAAATCATCAACAACGTCTCTAATTTTGCAAATTGCGGTAGGCAAGTAGCCCTAATTTCGCAAATCACAGCAAAGACAAGACCGAGCCCTAATTTCGCAAATCGCAGACGCCTAATTTTCGCATGACGATAAGTTTATTTACTCTTGAAATTTTGCTTATCATGTTTTAATTTCTAGAAATGTCTTTGTTGGTGCTATTAATTGATTATTTCTTGATGTTGAAATTTGTTATTTTCTTCGATAATTGAAATTTTACATGTCTTTGTTGAAAATTTTGAAATTCTGCATGGACATTTTAATTTTGGGAATATTCTTCTGTTTATCAGTTAATTTTGGTTCTATTTAGTGATTATTTCTTCCTGCTTAAAAATTTCATTTCTTTGGATCTTTGGTGATGCCATTGAATCGAAATTTGACTTTTGTTGTTGAAATTGTCGGAATGTTCTTTGTTATGTTGGAAATTTTAGAATTTCGTTGTTCATCGGTTCATCGATTAATTTTTGTGCTCAGATTTTGATGGATAAATTTATGACTTATTTGATGGTGAACTTTTTAAATAAGATAATGACTTATTTGAAAATTTTATATTCTCATTATAATGGGCTCAAAATTTTTTTGGGAGCGCTGTCCCTGAACCCCCGTATGGTTCTCCCTCCTCCAGTCCACCCCTTCGACATATCCTGGCTCCGCCCCTGGTTATCACCATTCCCTCACTATTATGGTATCAGAGCCAAATGTTGTTTTCTTATGCTTATTATCCTGAATAAGATTATTGAGTTGGATAGAAACTAAGGGAGCATCTCTCATCATGACAATAGAAACTTTCAATTTATCCCATTCATCTTCGTCATTATCTTTCCAAACATTTAATGCTTCTAAGGTAGATTCTTTATATGAAGTTTTATATTTATCTGAGTTCGATAAAGTCCTTGTAACTGGTCTTTCTCTTGTAAATACCTATTTAGCATATACTAAGCCCCGCCAGTCCTTCTCTAAGTCTATCCGTACTCTTATCTCATCCTCCAAGTCCTAGATCAAAGAATATGTCCACATCTTTTACCAGCCACTGAAAATGAACAATTTGTTACTCTTGATTTACCTTCCCACCTTCCGAAGGTTTGGTTGATGAAGGGTTTACCCATATCCATTTTGGAGTCAGAAGATTTGTTCTTACCTTCCATGGTCGAAAAGGACTCCCAGCATTATCTAGAATCGCACTCTTAGATACTAGGTTTGCTTACTACCAACATACATGTATCGGCACAGTCCTCACAACCCTCAACACAGGCATAATCCTTGTAACCATGTTTCCAAACTTCAACATGCCAATATCAGATCCACAACTTCTATCTTCTTTAAAAATCCAAGCTCAGATTGTTGGAGTAGTTCCCTTCATTGTTTCATATGCTACTACTCTTCACTACCAGATAGTTTACAGAGTACAAAATCATTCTCTTGATTTTGCTATTCCTTAAGGTACTGATGATGCTCTCTTTCTTTAGATAGAAACAGATCAACCTAATTGTACCTATGTTCCGACACAGATCTCCAGATGTGAACTTCTCAATCTAATTCCTGAAACATGGGTCATTAGATATGGACAACACCATTAGGTATCTCAGAATTCTAAACCCATCTAGTTCTCTACCCACCACTTTAGAAGAAATTCTAATGGTGAGGTCAAGATCATGTTCAAAAAGGAACCAACACAAAAGAGACCTCATTGCTTCCGACATAGTTTGCCTTTACCACATAAAATATCCCTATCTTCAGTTTCAATGCAGAAGGAAGGCCGACCTGTGCCATATCTGATAATTTTGGTCATCTATATTGGGATGTGTGTTTCTGTCCAGAGTGTAGAGAATCAGATGATCTCTTTGATGATTATAGACAAAGCAAGAGAAAGACCAAAAGCAACACTAGCCAGCGCAAGCTGCACATGGCTTATGAGGATAGAACCCCTGACGTTAGATTATTAGGAGAACCCTCTGGCAAATTCGACTACTATGTCAAGTTTACTCCACTTCCGAAAAATAATGAGCCAATCGTCCTCATAAGATGGGATGAAAATGATGATGGATGTAGCCGGATGCACAAAAAAATGGGATTAGGATAATAGTCCACCTCCATTTCCTCCTATAGCTATGCCTATAACTAGGTTCTATCCACCACCACCAAAAGATTTTCGTCCACTTGATTCCTTTGATAAGGAACAAACAATACACACGTGGAAAATGAAAAATTCTACTACCAGGAAACCAGATGATTCCTTAAGCCAGTTTTCTGTTGTTGAGATAGTTTTAAACTTGTAGTTAGAGAATGCAGTATACCAGAATATTGTATTATAGAGGACTGACCAAAGTCAACAAAGAATCGAGAGGACGTTACAACAAAGCCAAATCCTTCTAATCCACTACAAGCTTGCAAGCAAGAGAATTGAAACATTACACAATGAGATCATGGCTCTCATACAAAATTGATTACCCATTGACAACCAAGAAAGAGAAATCGAAACCTAAAAAATCCAGCTCTCTTTCCTTGAAAATAACACCACTCCATATTATCCTACTCCATATGTCCAACGTGCCCAAACATCCGCTTTATGTATTCTTTTCGGAACCCATGAATCTCTCGCTTCACTTTTACTCTAGAATAATAGAAACAAAAGCTAGAACCTCTCCCACCTACAAAACAACCTAGGCCTACAAGAGTACAAAAAAACTAAGAAAAACAGCCACAAATGATGATAAAAAACCCAATCTCAAAATTTCTCGAACAAGCCCAAACAAAAACTATTTTGTCCATCCAATCTTACTGTTTTAAATAAATCTAGCTCAAATACCTCAAGAACTCCTGATTCATTCGACGACTCCTCTCAATATGGGCAAACTCATTTGTATATGGTCGACAATCCTCAAACAAGTCGAGATCAAATGACCCCATTGTTGAAGAACTTGATGATGTGATTGACGAAGAAATTGCAGATGCCCATGTATTTAACAACTACTATTCCCATTCATCAACTTTTTAATCGCATTTATCAAAATTTCTTAAAAATCTAATTTTATTTACACCAAACAAGCTCTTAGTTTGTTTGGTAAATTTTTTGAAGATTATAAGTTCGTGAATTTTACCGAATGTGTAGATGAAAATAATATTTGATCAATTTATAAATATTTATTAATACTCCAAAACATATAATTAGACAATTGATAAGCAATTTTATGATAGATAGCATTTTTTTAGCGTTGAACTTCTCAATCTTTTAATGTAGTTTTAAATTCCTAACCTTTAAAATGAAATTATATGTTTTAACTTATTTAAATTTGTGAATTTGGATGGTTAAAACGTGACTTTAACATGGTTTTTGAAGTTGGACAAGTGATTTGATGGTTTTGCGCGTAGCTTAAATCCCGTGTGATTTCAATGTTGATATTGATGATTTTGTCTTTTGCGGACTCAGATTAACAAAATTAAATAGATTGGGACCTAGAATTTTAAAAGTTGGACCACACTAGTTGTAATGTTAAGGAGCCTTCCTAATTTTCTTACTTTCTATGCTCATGGCCTCATGTGACGAAATTGTGATTCGTGACTAAAAACTGAAATTTGAAGTCCCTCAATTTTGCATTTCGTTTTGTTCTTTCATCCTTTGCCACTATTGTAATCTTCATAAATTAAACACCCCTTGTTGGGACTTTGTCTCAAAAGGTTTGGCGTCCCTTACACATCGTCCTGAATCCTTTAATTGTTAGCGAAGGACACACTTTCTCACGAAACAATTTGGTGGCTTGATGGGACACTTTTTGGTGTTAGAAGATACAAGAAAGTAGAACAATATGCCTCACAAGAATTCGAGATGATCCCACCTATGAACCAACCCATAGGAGTCCCATACGATCCTAACACGGCCTTGAGAAACCAAATCGCAGAGATAATACAAGATCGGATGGCTTTTGGAATCGTCCTTTCATTAGGGCCGACTTATAGGAAGCCATATCCCGATTGGATAGATCAAGCGTATCGTGGCGTAGAGGATATAAGGTGCGAATTTTCACTATTCACGGGTTTAGGAGAAGTCTCAACATTGGAACATGTAGGCGATTTACATTGCAATGTGGTGAGGTAAGTGATTATCACAAAATGAGGTTGTTTCCTAGTTCGCTAATGCGGGATAGCTTTTTCATGGTTCATTAATTTACCAAACAAACTCTGCATTCGAGACATGGCAATGATTAGAACAGTTGTTCCATGCTCAATTCTATAAAACCGAATCCAAGTCACCTTGGCGATTTGGCAAACTTACGTCAAATGCCAAGCCGAATGGGCGGAAGTTTTCCTTCAAAGATTTAAAACTGCTAGGAGTAAATGCTTGTGCCCTTACCAGGAAAAGAAATTTGTTAAGATCGCTCGAGTTGTTTAAGTTTCGATTTAAAAAGAAATTTCGGGATAGGGAGTTTCCGATCTCTTCCAATTAACGGCCAATGTGATTAGATATGAGCGCTTGATAAGGAAAGAAGAACAAATGAAAAATTCTAGCAAAGAGACTTACTATAGAGACCCAAACTTCGACGTTCATATTGTAAATGAATATTATGATCAAACCGAAATATGTTTAGCCGAATTGGTTAAAGGAGATGCGTATGCATGCCCTTTAGTGATTAACTCAGGAACGACGGCAAAAAATGAGCCTCTAAGAGATACAAGCAAAAAGGCTAGAGCGTTTTCGTTCGATATAACCAAAGCAGATACTATATTTGATAGATTGTATAAAGACAAACAAATAAAGCTGAGTGATAAGCACAAATTGCCAAATCCTGAGCAAATTAAGGATAAGAAATATTGTAAGTGGCATAATGCATGGTCTCATACAACTAATAATTGTTTGGGTTTTTCGTCATGTGTTACGGGGACGCCATTGAATCGAGACGAATCACTTTTGAAGCTAAAAAGAAGATGGCGGTGGATGAGAATCCCTTCCGCGGCCACTAGGAGTGAATATGTTATCACGGGAGTTTCAAAAGTGGTTTACCTAAATTCAAATTGGTAGTTGATAATGGAAACGAGGATCTTGAACAACATCCTAGTGTGTTCGAACGTCTCAAAAGGTAAAGAAGTCGAAAGGAATGACATATTATAAATAATAAGGTAATTGATGACCTAAAAAAGAGACTTAAGAAAAATTGTACATATGTAGGCCCGTAGAAAGTACCCAAACATATAGGCCTAGAAATATATGTCGTCCGGGCCCAATGGATGCCCAGATAAATTTATATATAGGCCCAATGGAAATTATCCAGGCCGATAAGACCCAAAATGGATATTGCCCAGATCAGAAACGCCCATGGCGTTGGGCGATTAGAACGATCAATCACTTCATAAGAGTAACTGTTCTTAAAACAGTTTTTCCTTCATCTCTTATCATTTCTCCCACGTTTTAGGAGTTACAAACAGTTGAATCATCATGGAGGAGTTACAAACAGTTGAATCATCATGGGGAGTTACAAACAGTTGAATCATCATAGAGGAGTTACAAGCAGTTGAATCATTATGGAGGAAATGGGTAGTTATTGGGCGACGAGGTAGTTATTGGGCGACGAGGTAGCTATTGGGCAACGAGAAGTTTTTTACGCAAGATTGAAGGAAAACGTGTGGAAAAACCGTTTGGTAAAGTATAAAAGAAAGAAGATTGAATGACAGAAAAAAGAAGACAACTCTCAAAAAACAGAGAAATGTAATTTCATTCCATTTTAGTCTTAAATATTTCTTTACAGTGAATTCTAGTGTGCTTGTGCCCCTTGGAGGCATTTCGTTTTGTTCTTTCATCCTTTGCCACTATTGTAATCTTCATAAATCAAACACCCCTTGTTGGGACTTGTCTCAAAAGGTTTGGCGTCCCTTACACATCGTCTGAATCTTTTAATTGTTAGCGAATGACACACTTTCACGCGAAACAATTTGGCACGCCTTGATGGGACCCTTTTGGTGTTAGAAGATACAAGAAAGTAGAACAATATGCCTCACAAGAATTCAGATAAGGAGCCAGCAAGCCAGCGAATCCAATCCGTGATCGAGCGATATGAAGAACAGCAAAATACACCGGCAACGGAGGGACAAAATCAAAGCCGTTATGAACCGATGACGGAATTGAGTCCATGCACCATGCGCGCATTACTTGGCGAACTCACACAAGATGTCGTGGGACAGGTAAGCCTGCAAAATGTTCATGATATGGAAAAGTTTGTTCAAATTGAAAATGTGCATTATGATAACATGACCAAACAATTAAGTACTTTAAATGAACTTATGAATAGGTTAGTAGGCCAAACATGTCAACCAAATTTGCCAAATATAGGGAATCATTTCCAAACCAGGACGATCGTAGGGCACAATTCACCAATGATGAACCCTATGAATCCTAGTCAAGGAATAGAAACGCCTTTTATATCATCGACGTCAAATGTAGGTGGAGGCGGCATGGCCAATTGAGTGGTCATAATGTGGGACCATCCAACTTGGGGGGGTAGCTCAACGCAAGAGAAAATATACCAAATATAGGACAAAACGCAACACGCTGCGTTAGCGAAAAGGGCAAATGTCCAAATAAATGGCAATAATACCTTGAATAATGGTAATCTCGCCACAAACCCGGGGTTAAATAATAGACCTCAGATGATCCCACCTATGAACCAACCCATAGGAGTCCCATAAGATCCTAACACGGCCTTGAGAAACCAAATCGCAGAGATAATGCAAGATCAGATGGCTTTTGGAATGCGTCCTTTCATTAGGCCGACTTATAGGAAGCCATATCCCGATTGGATAGATCAAGCGTATCCGTGGCCTAGAGGATATAAGGTGCCATAATTTTCACTATTCACAGGTTTAGAAGAAGTCTCAACATTGGAACATGTAGGTCGATTTACATTGCAATGTGGTGAGGTAAGTGATTATCACAAAATGAGGTTGTTTCCTAGTTCGCCAATGAGGATAGCTTTTTCATGGTTCATTAATTTACCAACAAACTCTGTTCGAGACATGGCAATGATTAGAACAATTGTTCCATGCTCAATTCTATAAAATCGAATCCGAAGTTACCTTGGCCGATTTGGCGAACTTACGTCAAATGCCAAATCGAATGGGCGGAAATTTTCCTTCAAAGATTTAAAATCTGCTAGGAGTAAATGCTTCGTGCCCTTACTAGGAAAAGGAATTTGTTAAGATCGCTCGAGTTGTTTAAGTTTTGATTTAAAAAGAAATTTCGGGATAGGAATTTCTCGATCTCTTCCAATTAACGGCCAATGTGATTAGATATGAGCGCTTAATAAGGGAAGAAGAACAAATGAAAAATTCTAGCAAAGGGACTTACTATAGAGACCCAAACTTCGACGTTCATATTGTAGATGAATATTATGATCAAACCGAAATATGTCGGTCGAATTGGTTAAAGGAGATGCGTATGCATGCCCCTTTAGTGATTAACTCAGAACGACGCAATGAAAAATGAGCCTCTAAGAGATACAAGCAAAAGGCTAGAGCGTTTTTGTTCGATATAACCAAAGTAGATACTATATTTGATAGATTGTATAAAGACAAACAAATAAAGTCGAGTGATAAACACAAATTGCCAAATCCTGAGCAAATTAAGGATAAGAAATATTGTAAGTGGCATAATGCATGGTCTCATACAACTAATAATTGTTTGGTTTTTCGTCATGTGTTACAGGACGCCATTGAATCAGGACGAATCACTTTTGAAGCTAAAAAGAAGATGGCAGTGGATGAGAATCCCTTTCCTCGGCCACTAGGAGTGAATATGATATCAGCAGGTTTCAAAAGTGGTTTACCTAAATTCAAATTGGTAGTTGATAATGGAAACGAGGATATTGAACAGCATCCTAGTGTGTTCGAACGTCTCAAAGGTAAAGAAGTCGAAACGAATGAAAAAATGTTGTGTGCTAGATGTAGTAGAGAAATAAATGAAGATGAGGAGAAAATGGAAATATGGGGACGTCACAGTCATCCAAACATGACCCCAAATTTCCAGCCTATTCAAGGACGAAGGGTACCAAGGCCTCTTTTTGAAAGACAAATCAGGCCGGTGCATGATGGCAAGCCGATGTACAACGGCAGGCCGATGCTCAACAGTAGAACGTTCAGGCCACAGCCTCATCGATCGAATGTATGACACTTATTCCAATACAGTGCGGGAAGGGTAATACCCTTTGATCAAATGATGACGCAAAGAAAGACGTCATCGAGAAATTATGGACAAATGAGGAGATGCACGTCCCAAATTGGAGATGAGAACATAACGTGACGATTCAACGTAAGAATTGAGAAGGTAAAAAGAGAAGTCAGATGAAGAGATGACTATAGTGTCCTTTTATAGAGGAGAAAAGTAAAGAGAAAAGGCGGCGACATGATGGGGGCTTGGACGTGGTTATTGGTACAATGTAATGGCGCCATTTTTGGGTTTATATAAATCGTGCACTTAGGATTTCAGAATTGAAGCGCCAAACATACTTTTTTAGAAGATGGAACGCCACCAAGTGAATATGGCTAATTAATAAGTGATTATATTAATTAAGCCATATTGGGGGGTAACTGTTGACATACAAAATAATAAGGGCCTAAAAAGAGACTTAAGAAAAATTGTACATGTAGGCCCATAGAAAGTACCCAAGCATATAGGCCTAGAAATATATGTCATCCAGGCCCAATAGATGTCCAGGTAAATTTATATATAGGCCCAATGGAAATTATCTAGGCCAGATAGGGCCCAAAATAGATATCGCCCAGATCAGAAACGCCCAGGGCGTTGGGCGATTAGAACGATCAATCACTTCATAAGAGTAACTGTTTTTAAACATTTTTTCCTTCATCTCTTATCATTTCTCCCACGTTTCGGGAGTTACAAACAGTTAAATCATCATGGAGGAGTTACAAACAGTTGAATCGTCATGGGAGAGTTACAAACAGTTGAATCATCATAGAGGAGTTACAAGCAGTTGAATCATTATGGAGGAAATGGGTAGTTATTGGGCGACGAGGTAGTTATTGGACGACGAGGTAGCTATTGGGCGACGAGAAGTTTTTACGTAAGATTGAAGGAAAACGTGTGGTAAAACCGTTTGGTAAAGTATAAAAGAAAGAAGATTGAATGACGTAAAAAAAGACAACTCTCAAAAATGTAGAAAATGTAATTTCATTCCATTTTAGTCTTAAATATTTTTTACAAATGAATTCTAGTGTGCTTGTGCTCCTTGGAGGCATTTCATTTTGTTCTTTCATCCTTTGCCACTATTGTAATCTTTTATAAATCAAACACCCCTTGTTGGGACTTTTGTTCAAAAGGTTCGACGTCCCTACACATCGTCTCGAATCCTTTAATTGTTAACCAGTTTTGCGCCTTTTTTCTTCATCCGCTGACATTTTCAGATCAAAACCCCACAGAAAACCCATCTCATGGAAATCTATTTCTTCATTTGTTACTTTGAGATCCTCGGACTGCACCAGTAAATTTACTGGGTTAGAAATTAAAACTTCAAACAGGAAAAGTGAAACGAGGAGGCGATTTGTTTAATCCAGCTGTTTATTGTTACAGTGGTAATTGGGATAGTTTGCTTTTTGGGTTTCTAACACTGTAAATATGGCCGCATCGGAGGTGGTGGCAGCAGCAGCGGCTGCTTCTGCTGCCACTACGTCGGGTGCATATAACGGGATGTCGTCGGATAATATAAAAGGGTTGGTGCTGGGTTTGTCTTCCAGCTTCTTCATTGGCGCCAGCTTTATTGTTAAGAAAAGGGGGTTAAAGAAAGCCGGCGCATCAGGCTTAAGGGCCGGTAACTTATACTTCACTCGTGCTAGCATATTTTTATTTTTGTTAATGTTGAGAATCAAGGATATGTTTAGTTATTTAAAGCTTATCAAATTTCAAAATACCGAATTGGATACTGCATTGCAAATTTAGTTTTATGGCTATGGGATATGGGGAGGAGACTATTATGCTGTGGTTTTGTTTAATTATCGAATTCTTATCTTTTCTATGATTGTTTTAGTGTGTGTAATATGAATTTTGTATCTATGTTGGCTTTTTAGAAAATATTTTAAACATGCAAAAGAGATTTGGCCTTTCTGGAAGAAAGGAATTTTCTGTAGGAAAGTTTGGTTAATACTCTATATCTTGAGAGAATTAATGTCATCACCTTACCATATACGATCTTACCTTTCTGTCCTACATTATATCCTACTTTTCTAAGTGTTTTATTAGTCTTCCTTGGGTAGTGATTTGGGGGAATGATGTGGAAAGTTTCAACCACTTTATCATTGTAACTTGATGTTGTTAACCATTATTAGGACCATGTTTGGCTTAGCTTAAAAGCCAAAAGTGGTTTCTTTTGTGGCAGTATCACTCTTGATTCATGGAAATAATTGATTGAACTTATTGTTGTCGTAGATGGCGTCAACAACTCTTCAAGTTCCACTTTATCATTGTAATTTGATGTTGTTAACCATTATTAGGAGCATGTATGGTTTAGCTTAAAAGCCGAAAAGTGGTTTCTTTGTGGCAGTATCACTCTTGATACTGCGGAAATAATTGATTGATCTTTTTGTTTTCGTAGATGGCATCAACAACTCTTCAAGTTCTCTAAGCATTAGTGGCTTACGTCTCAAGCCTCCATTAGTTACTTGCAAAGAATTTAGAATTTGGAATGTTTTTAATGCTTGTTTCTTGTTTATAACTTGAAGGGAACCATCCATTTTCACTCTCACAGTATGCTGACCTAACTTCCTTGTCTAAGCAGATAGATTGGACACAAATAGCCATTATATGCAGTAGCTATTACGTCGATCAGTTTATCAAGTAGTACCTGTTAGCAAGTGGGGCTGTTTCAAAAGGTTTTTAATTGTGTGACTTTTATGATGGCAGTTGCCTTCTCGTCATGAGGGATGTTGTGCCTACCGATGAAATCTACTGAAAACTTTTACTTATTCTAATATTTAGGCCATACGTGTCAATAAAGAAAGCAACCTAGTGCTGCCAAATTAGTTGATGACAAGTTACCATAAGAATTTTTTCTAGGTGATTTCACATTTTACTTCATTATTCACATCTGAGCATACAATTGAAGGTCAAAGCACATACCTTAACACTGTGAGAGCAATTATGCTTACCTTAGAATGATGAATTCTTATTAATTTCTTATATTCATAGGAAGTTAGGAACTTTCAATATGGAAAATGCTTTACCCATTTACCTGCGGACATCTTTTAAGATTGATATGCATTGTCTCTTGATTTCTCCTATGGGATATCATCTTGCTTTGCTTTGCTTTGCTTTAGTTTATTTTTTTGGTTAAACAAGCCAGTTTTTATATCAATAATCATGCCCAATAATTATCATTTTCCATATTTTCTTTTTTCACAGGAGTTGGAGGTTATTCGTACCTATATGAGCCATTATGGTGGGTGGGCATGATAACAAGTGAGTTACTCATTACCTTACCATTTGTTTCACCATATTGCAAATGCAGTAAATGAGAGTATTTCTATTTTCTAATAAAAGGCTATAATGGCCGTCACTTGCATAGAACTTTAAGCTAAGAGACAAAAGAAACTGTGTGTCATGGAACTAATCCACAAAAAACAGTTTCTTCTTGTTGTATCCTTAGCTTTTCATTTTTTCCCATTATAGACAATGTTTTGTAAGCAAACCTGGAGATACGTGCCTTGATTGATTAAATTATCCACCATGTATTTTCTCTGCATGTTGCAGGCACCAATTAATCCACCATGGTTTTTCTGTTTGTACTTTGAAGCATATAATTCTATAGATGTGCATGATGCACAAAATTCACAAGAAACAGGTTGTTTTTTTTTGTAACTGTTTTACCTTCTTTTTTCACCTTTCGATCGAAGTTATTCACCGTGTCTTTTAAATATATGTTATGGACACCAATTTAACCACCATTATTTTTAGGTAATAGTTTGTAGCATATAGTTCTTGTGCAAAGGCATGATATAATATCCACATTAAACAAGTTGTTTTTGTTTTGCAACTATTGTTACCTTCTATTTTCTTAGCTTGTCCCATTTCTTATTTCTAACACCATGCATGTTCTGACATTTGCCAATAAATTTAGGAGCGAAAAATTCTTCTTAAATTGCAAACTGAATCAATTACGATCCTGCTGGTAATTGGACAATAAATATGAGAATTCGAGTTCTAACACCATGTCTTAGGATAAAGCTTAATGTTACTTTTTGAATCAAAGTGAAAAACGAGACATATCAGAAATCATATACAAGAAAAAGTACGAAAATTATGGAAGGGCAATCTTCGAAATTACCAAAATCTGAAAATAATGTATTTATCCTTAAATCTATGCAAATGAGTACCTAATCCCAAGAACACCGCCATATAGCAAAGTAAACATGGTCTTGTGTGTCCCAAGTTCAAATATAATGCAAAATAGTAATATACTCTTGCATCAGCATCTAGTACCCCAGTGGGGATAAACATTTTCTATATGGGGTTTTGAGGATTCAGATTTTAAGAGTCCTGAGATTTGTAGAAGATGGAATGAGGATTCATCTTTGACCTCCAGATTAACGACTGTTGTTAGTTATTTCAACCAATCCCTCACAACATCTTCAGTACATTGGATTGGACAGTACAAGAGAACATAATTAAAGATGAAAACCAAGTGAGGCATTTCTCTGTTATCTTTTTTCGTCCAACATAACAATAGTTATCTTGAAGTAGAGTTGGCTTTATTTCAAAACCAGCAATTATTTAAAGTTGTTTCTCTAGAAAAAATATAGAATTGGGCTTCAGACCCAAAATAAAAAGAGCAGTTGTGGTACACCACTGAAAATGAAATAATTAGCTGCTATTCTTCTGAACCCCCATCACTGAGGACCAGAATCAATGAAAATGACCACGGACTTATGCAGTTAGATATAGAATCCTCCGTTCATTAGAAGTCTTGTTTCTCTAGTGGACCTATTCGTTAGCATACCGCTGAGCTGTTTATTATAATGCGACAGGCTTGCTCTTCCTTATGGTTTGGTTGGACGGGAACTGTTTTCCTGACTTTTGACCCCACCCTGTTACCCTGGCTGATGGGCTGGGATTGCAAGGCACCTGAAAAGATGTTTCATTCTTTTTCTGACTGCTCCTACAGAAGCTGTACCGACAGGATACAATTTGCATAGGAGAAGGTTTTATATGAGCTGGTGCTACATGAACAGAGGTGCTGGAAAGGATGTTAACCACTTGCTGATGCACTGCAGTTTTGCCGGTGATTTATGGAGCTGTCTATTGAGCATTTCTGGAGTACAGTGGCTAATGCGTACTTTTTTTTATGTATAAAAGCTAAGTTGATTGATGAATTATGCAAGGACGCAGGTAGGGGTGGAAATTGGCTTGTCTCATGTGGGTGGTCTGGAAGAAATGGAATACAAGATCACTTGAGAGTGTGTACAGTTTCACTTGGAAGACTAGGAGCACTTTGTTATGCTTTTTAATGTTCTTAAGTCATAAACCATTCCAACTTGTATGGATTCCTGGATGAATTTTATTGCAAAATTAAACATGAAATCAAGTGTGCACTCCCTGTAATTGATATAATGATCAAAGCCTTTTAGTTGGTTTTAAGTGGCAGTTACCGAATCCTGACAAAAAAAAGAGGCAATGACAGAGAATTTTGTGAGTTATGGTTTACTTGTTTTATTGGAAAAATACATTGTCTTCCATAGGAGTCCTTTCAGGGTTTGGCCTATAAAGTCCGTTATTTTTTTAAGTACGTGTTTGGTCCAATTGTTACATGTGGTATGGAATGTGAATCTTTAAACAACAGAATAGCTTCAAATATTCAGTCTCCAGATATTAGGATTAGGCTCCTTTGCTGGTATCTTGCAAGTTTAACATCCTAGGTTAGTTTTTTAATTTTTCTTTTCTGTTTTCTGGTTGTTTTATGTACTGTTGGAGTGGATCTAACAGAATGTGATAGTTAGGTGGCTGGTATGCATATAATGCATAAAAGAAGTGAAATCTAACTGTTAGATCTCGACTACAATATTGTTGGCTCTAAATTTCAAGCCAAATTTTGCCTGTCTTTGACATGTTTCAAAATGTAATAGCTTGGTAGAGCTATCCAACAGTTGTGAAACAATTATTTCCAACATATGGGTTAAGTCAATAAAACCAAGCAACAGGAAGCTACGTGTAGCTGGTCGCCTTTAGATGCTTATGCCCAAGCTGACTGAAAAGTAATTCACCCACACGTCTTCTGCCATTCACTTAATCACTGATGTAGGACTAATAATTCCGAGAAACTCCTGTTATCTTCCACCACCACCTTTCTATCTGTTTCTCTTCATCATTTTATAGGTTCCAATTTTCGTCTTTGTCTTGCCTTGTTTTAGAATGCTATGGTACATAGAAAGTAGCATAAAGAACTTTGTTCCCTTGCTACCCTGTAATACAAGTTCTTTTGGTCTGATTTTTCTGAAACTGGAAATTTTGTTGGGTGTTTGCTGTTGGAACAGTGATTGTTGGAGAAATTGCTAATTTTGCAGCATATGCATTTGCACCAGCCATTCTTGTCACACCACTTGGTGCGCTCAGCATTATTATCAGGCACGGTATTGTTATATCTGAGACCTTACTGAAAATAATACCTCCTTTTTGACTACTGATCGCTTTGAGTGTATTGCAGTGCTGTACTGGCACACATTATTTTGAGGAGAAGCTACACATTTTGGAATTCTTGGTTGCGCTTTTGTGTGTGGTGGGTTCCACCACAATTGTTCTACATGCTCCACAAGAACGTGAAATTGATTCTGTGAAAGAAGTGTGGGACCTTGCGACAGAGCCAGGTATCTTTCAATTTCTACTTCCCAAACGGTTTTCTTTGCTTCAATGCATCATTTTTATATTTCCTCTTTAATATTAGGTCCTGCTATTCCTTTTTTCACACATTATCTGCTCTCTTTTGCAGCTTTTCTCTTTTATGCAGCTCTGGTGATAACAGTTGTCCTCATTCTAATATTTCACTATGTTCCACAATATGGGCAGACACATATAATGTTTTACATTGGTGTCTGTTCACTAGTTGGTTCATTATCGGTAGGTATTGCTATCTTTGATCTCTTCTGTTTAGTCCTTCCTGAATTCACCAAGGAAAAGAAAGAAGAACTTTCTTTTTATGGATGTTAAAGTTATTGGGAATGCCCTGGCAGGTTATGAGTGTCAAAGCACTTGGAATTGCATTGAAGCTGACATTATCAGGAATGAACCAGCTAATATATCCATAGACATGGGCCTTTGCTTTGGTTGTCATTGTTTGTGTACTAACGCATATGAATTATTTAAACAAGGTGAAGAATGATTTTCTCCGTTAATTATCTCTTTTCTTACTCTGTTGACATGTTGTGCAAGTAGCTTTTATACTTTTTTTATCTTTTTATTTTGTTCAAAAGTACAAAATCCGGCCATTATATGTTGTAATACATAATGCAAAAGGTGTCTTAGATGTGTGAGCCGAGATAATCAGATGTGACAACCATACAATTTCTGGTAATTTTTGGATCTCTTTGATTTTCCCCATGTTAGGTTCAAATATCTTATTCATAAACAGCACCTCATTTTAATTTCTAATGTCATAGGATGTTCTCATTCTCAAGGTCAAAGCGTAGTGTCACTTCAGTATGATATGGCAATGAATTCGCTACATTAGATCCCGTAAGAGAATTAATCTGTAATTGACAGTTGTATTAATCTCATTTGATTTCTGGAGACAAGTGCTTTTCATTTTAATTGTTGTTGATATTCCAGTCATATTAATGTGCTATACTGTTTGAAACAATTTATTTTTCATACCCTATTACATTGTGTCTGTATTTTTTTTTTTCACGTCCTTTTATATTTTCTTATATTTGGTGATCTTGAATGCAGGCACTTGACACATTCAACACGGCTGTTGTTTCACCTATTTACTATGTTATGTTCACATCCTTAACTATATTGGCTAGTGTGATCATGTTTAAGGTAATCTCGTTTGTGATCAGAATCATTGTTCTATTTTGGTTTTTTTTTTTTTTTTTTTTTTATGTCCCCGAGGTAATAGATTTTTCAAAAGATTGATTTGGGCTGTTGGACAGTTATTCAATTTCTCTGATGTTGATGTAGAATGTAGCGAAACAAGTGATTCTAACATAAAGAAGATCCCTATCTTTTTTCTTTGGGATATATACATTTAGCTGGGTCCATGTTTGCAGACGGGAAAACTGTGTGTGTGTATCATAGTATGTAATACAACCAGTATTTTAATTTTTTTCTCAAAGCAGCATAAAGCACGCCAGTGGTCCCTTATGATGCTTGGTGTAATTCACTACCAATGAGAGTTTACCTGTATCCGTTAGTTTACTTATTAACCTTTGATAATTGGGAAGGAAAAGAAAATGTGAGGATGTATTGGAATTGAGATATTAAGACCAAAAATGTTCCTTTGTTTATATGAACAGGACTGGGACAGGCAGAACCCGACCCAGATTGTCACGGAAATGTGTGGCTTTGTGACCATTCTTTCTGGAACCTTTCTTCTTCACAAAACGAAAGACATGGTTGAAGGTACGTGCTAACTCTCTCATGTGGGCTTTATTTGTCGTCTAAACAGCACAAATCTCATTTTTCCTCCTCATGAAAGGAGTTTCCAAGCAAGTGATTTGGTTCCTCTTAGAATAAGTTGATGCTGCACTTTTGAGCATGTTTGAGTACGTTGAGGATTAAATACTAGTAAACAATACGATAGATAAAATTTTAACTCTCTTTACTTTCTTAGTGTCTGCTTGGTGGAGTTTAAAAGTAGTTTATTCTTTTTTAAATAAAGTTAGTGAAATGTGGGGTTGAAATGTTGACAAAAGTTGTGGGTCCCACGAAATTTATAATTGAAAATGAGTATGAGAAAAAAAGAGTTTAAAAAAACCCATGTCAAACATGCTCTAATCTACCGTTCAAATCCACCTAGGTGCTAATACATGTTTGTATTAAATAATGGATGGCTTTTTAACGAGAACTTTAATGCAGGATCCACGTCTACGACCCCGTGACTTCCCAAGCACACAGATGAGGACGATAACTTTGTTCATGAAGGTATTCATTTAAAGCGGCAGGAATCCTTCATAACACCGTGAAGTATTCTTCTCCTCTCCTCTTGTCTCTGTCAACTAATTTTTTTTTGCTTTTCGACTATTTTTGTCAAGTCGACCGCTCAAAATCTTGCTATTAGGGAAGAGAACACACTGATGTGAAATTGTATTTATCTAACACTGGGTCAATCTCCAACACACTTTCTTTACACAGTGGAAAGAAAGAATGAACTTGGTTATTTTCTAATGCCTTTATATTATATAGTCCATTGCCACTGGTGCTGCAAAATGACTTGTTCTTGAAAATGTCGAGTTGATGGAAGTTCTGAATAATTTCCCATTTGTGTTCGTTTCAGTTAAGAAATACTATAGCTTTGGCCCATGTAAATTTTTTATTTTGACACAATATATAATGATTTTGTCATATTCAAACTAATACCCGTCCAAGCCATTTCATCAAAACGCCTAGTGTGAAGACAGGAAGTTGGACCTTTTGTATTTAAAGAAAAAGAGATTTGTCTCTATATTCCAATACTTCAATGATTGTGAATGTGAGCAAATGAAGCTCCCTTTATTGTCAAATTTCTCTGCAAAATATCTGCAACTTGCAACTTGTTTTCAACAATATGAATGGCATATTTCAACTAACTTTTAAAGAGATACTTTAGTCACTTTATGTGGATTCTCACTTGTCATGTTTTTGGGTCATTTGATTAGGATATTTTAGGCATTTGTTTAATGGCCAAAGACATCAAAATTTATGTTTTAAAATTACAAGCTTTTGTGTTTTAATTGATTTTTTTTATCAATGAATAAATTATTTACTCATTTTTATGTAGGGTTCTTTTTTGGAATTGCGTAAAAAATAAATTAAAAATTAGTACAATCTTATTTTAGGTGCACGTAAATCACATGGCAAGAGAACCTTCATTTTTGGTATGGCAATTTGGGGTCTTTTGACTTGAATTAAAATATTACTATCTAAGACGGTACTTTTAGATTCAGTAAAGGTCAAATTATCTCTAGAGGTCAGAAACAACCGTGCGAGAATGCGAATATATACAAGTGCAACATGAAGTGTTCACTCATAAGTTCTTTTAAAACTAACTCAAACAATAAGAGGACTAATTGTCCGTTTAGCGGACTTTGAAAGTAGTTTTTAAAGAAATTTTAATAACATTTGATGAAATATGTAGTTGAAAATTTGATGAAAGTTGTGGGTCACACGAAATATATAGTTAAAAATGAGTTTTAAAAAAAATTTAACAAAATTAAATCAAACATGCTCTAATTTTGTGGGGTTACACTTGGGTGCAAGTAGGGAAGGTAGGATTGATGTTCACAAGAAGGCCACGTGGCCCACAAAGAGTAAGGTCTATCAATTAGGATTAACTTCATGTACAATAGCATCTCCAATGCACTCAATGGATTAAAAAAAATCGTCACAGCATCATCAAATGTACAACGCCTATTAAAACACTTATTTAAGAGCATCTCCAATGCAATGAATGGATTGTGGTTGACGTGGAAATTAAATAGATGAACACAGATTATGTGGAATGAATAGATGGTGAAGTTCAAAAATTCTCCAATGGGTTCATTCTACAATCTAATAATATTGATTATGTGGCATTTTTTTAAATTAAAATAATAAAACTAATCTACTTAACACAATTTTAAAAATTAAGTTAAAAATTAAACAATTCTCGACTTCACCATTCTCTCATAAGATCTCAGATGTAGAAGGAGTCTTCACATCTTCTATTTTTATAGTCTTGGCGTCAACACACAAGATTCCACATTGTGCATTGAAGAAGTATTTCAATAGACATTGTCTACATTTAGTGATGTGGCATACATTTTCTTCCAATCCATTGAATGCATTGGAGATGCTCTAATGTCTGATATGGAATACTATGTAAAGGTATACGATGGCGCACCGTAAAAAATAGAAAATGCAAGACTCACTCTACATCTAAACGTTTTGTGAGATTGGATGAGTCAGCAATTTTTTAATTTATGGCTTAATTTTTTAAAATTCTGTTAAGTAGATTAATTTTATTATTTTTAATTTAAAAAATAAATATCACATAATCAACATTATTGGACTGTAGTAGAAACTAATTGGAGAGAAATTTTAGACTTCACCGTCTATTTATTCCACATAATCTACAAATCTATTTATTTAATTCCCACGTCAACTACAAATCCATTTAGTGCATTGAAGATGCTCTATCACGAAAGTCAACATGCAACAATGTTACAATCAGCAAGTTCAATATAATAAAAAACATTCTCAGCTCTCTATTACACAAATTTAACGTAAACTAGACAGTAACATATTTCATAATTAAACAACGCTGCGTTTTACGTGAACTTAAAAATGAGTTCGCAACATGTTAAATGCACAAGACATTTCATAGTCCTCCCACACACAATTACATCTCAATTGTCAAAATTTGCAATTTATCAGCCTACAATAAATTAAAGTAGTTAGAATACACACAAAAAAGTGCAGCATGTTACTGCGAAAATCACGGATGAGTGGAGTATCCAATAAATTTTTCAAACTTTACTGGCGGGAAACTTTGGATTCATCATATTATATAGTTTTCAAAACTCCAATTAAATAATAAATAATTAATTCAATATATTGTCCAATATAGTCTAATACTTCATATCAAATATGTTCAATTCGAATTTAGATATGTTGTCCCTAATATATTTCTCCTTAATTGCCCTCACACATCATTAAATAAATAGATAAAGAGTTCATTATGACAACATTTAATGCATTAACACACCGTTGTTATTGATGATGTGTAAAGTTTTATTGGAGGAATGCAAGAAGATACATGTATTTGGGACATCATTTGACTCAGACTGCTTTTTGGATACGTTGCATCTTAAATCCCACATTGAGACCAACAAAAGCAAATTTTCTATAAAAATGTAATTGTTTGGTAATGCTTTTAAATGCTTATAAGCAGTAAGTCCTACACAACATGTAAATAATAAGAAGGTAGTAATGAGTCATACAGAATATGTGATTAATAAGAGGGTAGTAAGTTGTAGATCTTACGAAATATGAAGATAAAAAAGTATATTTGACCAACTAAAAAAAAAAAAATTAAACTTTACCAAACGTACGAGAATATGATTTAAAAAAAGGTGCATAATACTTATATTATCCTATTCGACATTATTCAAACTAATCTAGACGTATAAAACTTGCTATTAATTAATTAGTATTTGCATCCAAACATATAGTTTACAAGTTAATGTGCGAATATTCACCTAATTGTTTACACATCCCCAAGCATAAACCTTTTCAATAGTGTTCTTATAAGATAATGATTAAAGCTTAGTTTTGTCTAAATTAATATAAAATTAAGGCATAAAATATATGCAGCTCATGACCTCAAACTTACCTCATCTTGTCTATACTTTTAAAATCATATATCCTATCAACAATTCATTTTTTTAAATAAATAATTTTAAAATCGTATAACGTATTTCCTGTTTCGAAATATTTAATAAGAATAAAATAGAAGTTACTAGACGTATTGTAAAATATATTCAATCAAATTTGAATTTTATTGGACCTTTTTGTGTATCATTTTCAAATATATGTCAAATATGTGCAAACAAAATGTCATTGTAGAGGAAATTTTGGAAGGCAAAAATAATAAGATTTCAAGAATAGGTATGGCCCACAGCAATTCATTAAGATCTTGGATAGGATATTTATGGGAATCTTTAGTTATTTTTAATGCAATTAAAAGTGAGTTTAATCATGAATTATAATTGATTTTATGTTTAAGTGTCAACATAGGAAGAAAAGAGGAGTAAAAAAAAGTGAAATTTTGCAAAATCAAAATGATTACTACAACTTATCATCCCTAAAAAAAATGATATACAAATAAGCAATTTATAAGTGGAGGTTTAAATCATTTAATTACTCCAAGATTTTTAGCAACTCATAATTATGATGCTAACATGTTGATATATTCATATTCCTCACAAATTTTCTAGTTAGTTTAGTCCTTGACCACGAGAAACGAGAGTGTTAGCGACGCATTTTGTAATGGAAAAAATCGTCGTTTATAACTTCAATTACATATTTGACGACGAAAAATCATCACTAATGCGTTTTAGTTTTAGGTAATAAACCCGTAAATGCATATTTTGAAAAGTACTCTTGAATAATTCTTCATTTAATTTTCTTACTTTAAAATATGTTGCGTTTTTATTGTGTCGCTAGCAATTTACGTTAATTCAATAAAGTATAAAATAATAATAAAAAAAAAAAAAGAAAAAGAAGGGACAAAATAAACCCTATTTTAGTAATGTGGAAAAAGATTGAAAAAAAAAAAAAAAAAAACTATGAAGTTAAATTCCTAAAAGAATATGAAATAAAATGAAAAGGGGTCGAATTAGGTACCACCTTCTCTCTAAACCAAATGGTAATCAAATATTGTTGTCAAAATTCTATTTGTTAAGCTGTGTTCGGTAGGAATAAAAAGTTGGTGGAAAAGCGGGAAGTTTGATATATGAAATATATGAAGAAGGTCGAGTATTTTTATTTTATATATTGTTCGAGTCGAGTGATTTAATTATCTAATAGCTCGAATTTAAATTATTCGGGAACATCAAGCTCTTTGAAGCATTTCTTCGAGTTATACGTGATTACAAACATTTGTGATGAATGGTTAAAAGAGTTTTAAGATCATAAACAAGTGTAAACCATTTCACCACAAATCAAATTTTATTTGATAATGTTAAAATTATTTTTTAAATGTTTATTATTTGAAGGTCTTATGAAATGTGTGAATAATAAGTGGTTAATAGTAAAAACTTCTCCAATGTAGATTGCTAAAAAAAAGTACCACATAAGCAAAATAAACAATGTCTAAAAAACTCTTTTCCACTACAATTTGTCAAGGTTGTGACATGGTAGGAAAAAAAAAAGACAATATCTAAAGCTCCGTTTAAATTCAAAAGTTCAGTAGACATGCTGACTTAGAAAAATTTAAATTTTTCTATGCATATTTAAATGTAATTTTATTTTTACTTTAACAAAATAAAATACACCTAGATACAATGCATTGGATGCCAAATTTGAACTTGAATGAAAATTTATTCATTAGACATCGATGTCACATATATTAAAAGTCTTTCAACTTTTGTGCCACATAGACAACAATCCATATAATGCATTGAAGATGCTCTATATTTTTAGTTCTATGAAATGTGCAGATAAAAAGTATGATTAATTAATTCGATCAATTTAAGAGCATATTTTTTAGTATTTTTAAGCACTTATAAACTTGTCAAATATTATTTTTATCTATACATTCTGTAAGACATACTACTTATAATTTACATATTTTTTTGTCAAATGTACTCAATTTTAATTTAAAAATAGCCAAAGATGGGCTAAAAATATTACATCTTCCCCTATTTTCTACCTACCTTACCAAGAAAAAGGGGTGGAAATTTCAAATCTCTTTCAACTTTTTCTCTAGTTTAAATCTCTCTCTCTCTCCAATTTCTGATCCAAATTGGTTTGAAAGTGCAAGAAAAATAAAAAAGTCAGTAAGTGGTCCAACAAAAAAAAAGAGTTCAAACTTGAGTGAATCCCCCAGTAGAATTAGGAACATCTCCAGGAAATGTTGAAAAAGTACAGAGCTTTTTGCAGAATGTACCATAAAAATTATGAAAAATTTGATGAAGACGAAGTTTAAATAAATAAATAAATGTCTTTTTATGTTAACGGTTCAAACTTTTAGACAAGACGGGTCGAACACTGAACATTCTTTTTCTTGATCATTTTCAGTTTCCTCACAAAAGTGATAACATAAGCAAATTGTAATTAAGTTCTTAATACAAACCAATCTCCTCCTATACATTAATCTCTCACTTATAATTCCTAGTGTCCCTTTGGACCAAACTAACAAATTACACTTCAAATTCTGCATAAAAATGTAAAAAAGATTCCAAAAACAAACAAAAAATAATCATAAATAAAAGACAGATTAACTTAAAATGCAAACTAGATACAGATTAACTTAAAATGCAAACTAGATACCTCTCTCTCTCTTTTTCTTGAATTAATTGATCAATATTGCAGTTCCAATTTCAAGCTGCAAAACAACAATTCTTGAATCAGAACCAAAGGGAAAATCAAATTGTTAATTTTATGTACGAATTCGTGATGTCATGTTTGGTAAGTTGGAACTAGACAATACTAGAAAAGAAAAAGTTTTGTTTAGTACTGTCCATTTCTATGTATCGAACATGTCTGGCGTAAGTTGCACTAGACAGTAATGCACATCAAATGTATGGAGTGTAAGTTCGACTCAATAGCATCTAGTGCTGTCTAGTACTGTGTATCGAACATGTCAAGCATAAGTTGCACCGAACAGTAATGCACATCAAATGTATTAAGTGTAAGTTCGACTCAATAGCATCCAGTTTTGTCTAGTACTGTGTATCAAATGTGTGTGTGTGGTGAGATAATTAATTAAGTGGGTAATTATACCATTACTGAGAACCATTTGGCCATCTTCACCACTTTCAGTGTCTTGAGGCTGCTGTTGATGCTCAAATGGATGATGGCTTTGCTGATCAGAATTCATATTCAAACCCCTCTGAGTAAGCATTAAGCGCCGCTAACATCCCCAAATTCGTCTCCGCCGACACATTTAATCCCAGATATTGAGACGGCGTTTGCTGTTGCTGCATTAACATTGATCCCAATTGCAATGGACTCGCTCTCCTCCTTGAAATTCAAGATTTCCTGAATAATTAAACCTCGGCATGAACTGTAATGGAGTTTGGAGAGTGTTCCCACAAGCTGCAGTTGAAAATGGCCACATCTGGGGGTTTCGAGGGACCCGCCGCCGTCCCGGATGTGGCCGCAGCCGTTAACGCCTGGCCGTTGCCACTGGAGGTGAATGGAAGCATCCAGAACGCGCCACCACCGGGGTAGTTCCACTGTTGGGTGCAGGCGCCACAGCCCACATGGCAGTGGCGGGCATCATGTTCGTGTGCCGGATTAGACTCGGAGAAGATTGTCCGGCGGCCTGCGATTCTTGCGATTTTGCATAATTTGTAGATTGTTCCTTTGAATTGCTTGTGTGAAGGTGATTGGGAGCCTTCTCCTTGCGAATTGTTAGTCCCTTCTTCTTTGAACAAATCTTCTCTGTATCTCTTTTGTAAGTAATTCTCGTTGGCCTCTTGTCCTCCTCCGCCCCCACCACCACCATCTCCGCCGCTTCCGCCAGCTAAAGATTCTGCAATTTGAGCTGCTTGTAAAAGATGAGGCTGCTGCTGCTGCTGTTGGTGGCGAAACCCTAACATTTGTGAAAAATTCTCTTCATAAGGGTGGTGCGCTAGCCCAAGTGCGCCATGAAAAGAATGCGGAGCTGATTTTGAAGGTGGAGCCGACAGAGTGGAGCCGCTGCTTCGGAGAGAGATGTTGAGGGTCGAAAAATTAGCTGGAATTGTGCCGGTGCCTGTGGCGGCTATGATAGCTGGCTCCGCTTGCTGTAAGAGCCACTCAACTGTTTCGCCGTCAGACTTGTGGCCTAATTCTCGGGTCAGTTGAAAAACCCTAGCGGCGCAGACGGCCGGCATTCTTATGCGCCTCCCCCGGCCGTCGACCTTCGTGTGGCGGTCCTTGGTGACCTTTTTTGGTGGCTGTTGGGTTTGTAGTTGCTGTTCTTGTGGTTGTACAGTCAGCTGCTGTTGTTGGGATTTCTTGGAGGAGTCAACAAGGGCTTCTGATCTGGTGGCGATGGCTAGCGAGGCATCCACGAGCTGCTGCTGAGGCGGCGGCGGCGGTTGAATGGTGGAGGAAGTGGAAGCACTGGTGGAGGCTGTGGATGATGCTGATGACGACGCACCACCAGTCGAAGTAATGAACGGTGCTGATTGGCCATGTTGGTATTGTTGTTGGTGGTGGGGTGGAGGCGCTGGAGGAGATGATGAGATGGAGTGAGGTAGTAGGTGGCTGAAGTGGCAGCGCCACTAGGAGAGGTGGAGGAAGAGGTGGTGGAGGTGGTGGTGTTGTTAATTTGTTTATTGTTTCTTGAATCCGTGAGTTCCATGTGTGTGTTTTGTGGGGTAATCCAAGAAATTCTTGATATTTCTCTATTTTCTTTTTCCTTTTCTTTCTCTATGATTGATTAACCCCATCTCCTCTCTTTCTTCTTCTCTTTACATACACACAGATAGATATAGAGAGAAAGTTGACTGTGTGTGAGACTCAGAGAGAGAAAGGCTTCACAATCTTGCAGAAACTGGACCTTAATTACTAGCTAACACTAAGAGTTTGTGAATTTTTGTGGGGTACTTCTTTGTTTTCTGATTGACTCTTGTCTTTTTTCTCTCTCTCACACACACAAATATGTGTACGTGCGAGAGTTTCATACACACACACTATATGTGTGTGTGAGAGAGACAACACAAATGCACAGATGCCCACTTGTGTGTGTGAGAGAGAAAAGAGAGATGGTGGTGGGGTTGGGGTGGGATATAGGAAGTAGCAGAAGAGATGCCCACTCGTGGGGTCTTATCAATGGAATGTAAAATTTATGGCTGTTTTTTTTTTATATACCAAATTTGCTAAGAGACATATCTATTTTTATTACAACCTGAACCTCGTAATTTGAAAATTTACCAGACAGTAAATACCTGAATAACAGTAATTTTCAAAAATTGACGTAACCCTACCACCACCACGTTCATTGGCACAGAAACTGTCTACACTCTACAGTCTAATTCTACCACATGTGCGCATGCTCTGTAGAACAGTTTTGCCATTTTTAGTACAACTCAAATTTATTTATTTATTTATTTATTTTCTACAAATATTATTTGATCGAAGGGTCTTAATTTTTCAAGGAATTTGATGACTTCTGATTGTACTTTGTAGCTGGAAGGAGGAAAAGAAAATACTATTTATTATCACCGGTACAATTGACATTAATTGATATGTCTAATAAAATGATTTTTATATTTTTATATTTGATTGGATACATCATTTAATGTCAATAAAATTTGTTGGTTATATTTAACGTCCCAATTTTTTATAAATAAATATATTATTTACCTTTTTACTAGTTTAAAATTGAGATAATAAAACTTATACCGTAAAAAAAATATTGTTTAAAACAATAAATTCTTAAAAAAAAAATTAAATCGAATATATGTAGTACCTAAACTACAATAATAATAATAAAAAAGAAAAGAAAAGGGAAATGTGGTATTTTTTTTTTTTTAATAAACATAAAATTAATTATGTGGTAAAAAAATTCTATAGTGAGAGGGGGAGAGAGTCCATTCAGGGTGACAGATATACAGACTGGCCAGGAAAGCATCAGATAAAGGCATATAATGCACTAGGGACAGCTCATCCCTACCCAACCCCACATTTTCTTGCTTTTTTTATTTTTTATTTCTTCCTTTTCTTATTAGTAATTAATATGGGCACCCACAATTTTGCTATTTTGGAGAAATAATTGATTGAAGAGACAAAACTGCACTTGATCATAGTTTTCTTGAAGCAATGTGACCTTTAAACATTCAAACAAATTTTATTTTGGAGAACATAATTGATTGAAGAGAGTCCATCAAATGTTTTTTTTTTTTTCTTTTAGTATTTGAAATTTCTGTTTTGGGACCATAATGTTTTCATCATAGTTTGTACGGCCGTTTTTAATTTCAATTATTACACACAAATAATCATTGTGAGACGTGAGACGTTTTGTAGAAAAATTCTTCTTGCTAATAATAATAATTCTTGAAAAAATTCTCGTCTTTTGTTTATGTTTCAATCCTAGTACAGAATGGCGAGGAAGTACGTTAACAAAATGTGTCCTTGGATAAAAGTATTTCATTATTTATGTGTAACGAAATAGTTGATAAAGGACAAATTTGTGAATTCAGCCCTAAAAATCCAAAAAATGAAGAGTTTGTAGGTGCCCTAATCATAAAAAATTCAAACCAGAAAATGTGTATTAATTTAGTGGACCCACTTTCTTTCTTAGAATAATGCTAATTGATTGGAACAGATAATCATCAGATGTAATATAATATAAATCAAATAAACCACACAAACCCAACCCCTATCCTCTTTTTCAATCATCCAAATAATATTTTATTCAATAATATATTACACATAATATTTTATTGAAATAATATATTGTACAAAATATTTTATTGAATAATATATTATAAATAATCTTGTCACAAGTAGAAAGAATTCTTTCTTTTATTTCCCTCTGGCAAATGATACACAAAGTGTGGATTTGGAGAATCCTCTTCAATTTTAAAAGGTTTTTTTATTTTTATTTTTTAAAGGTATGTTTGGTAGTGTTGAAATTATTTTTTTATGTGTTTATAAGTTGTGAATTCTATGAAATGTCTAGATAATAAGTGAGTATTAAATTGTCAGTCTATTTAAAATGTATAGATAAAAATTATGTTTAATTATAAGTGAGTACTAAATTGTTAGTCATCCAAAATGTATGAATAAAAAGTATGTTTAACTAAATTAAATTATAATTTAAAATCAAATTTTTTTTTATCTCTCCATCTCTTGTCAAATTAATTTTGGGCTATTGGTGTTGTAACGTACTAGACGAGTTAGAATGTATGGGTGGGACTTAAGTAGAAAGGTAGACATAAGGGCCGAAATTGATGAAGATAAAGTAAGAAACACGATATTACGAAGAGGATGAAGATGACATGTAAAGAGTTTTTTTAGAAAATACAAAGTCAGTCCAAATAACTTCATAAAAAAATTTGCCATTTTTTATAATGGGACACCAATTTTAGACTTTTTCTAAGTAAATATGTTGTGTTCTTATTTTGTTCAACAATTTTGTGTCCAAAATGGAATTGGGCCACCAAGTAACTTAATAGACCAATGCATGCTTATTGTTTTTTTCAATGAGAAACAAAAGGAATACTTATAAGTAAATTTCTCGATTTATAGTACGTACATTTGGACAAAGTGCATGTTTGACAGTATTGAAATTATTTTTTAAGTATTTATAAATTATGGATCATATAGAATGTGTGAATAAGAAATTGATAGTAAGATGTAGGTCCTACAAAAAATAAGGATAAAAAGTATATTTAACTATTTTAAACTTGACAAATAAGCTGTAAATAGAATTAGAACAAAATATTCTATATTTATCTAACTTATTCAATTCTAATCTTATTGAGTTGGTGATCTCGTATTCCAAGTAGACAATTGTTATTTGTTCACATCCAATGCGGTACTTGTCTATTGGATATGGACAAAATAACATTTGCCCACTGAGAATAAAAGATCATTCCTATTTAAAAGACTCGAGAATTTTAAAAATTATCGTTATATTTAATTAGACAAGATTAAATATGATAAAAATAAAACAACGTTCAATAAAATTCATCAATTATATTTTATTTAAATTGTGTTTAATTTAACGTACCAAATATAACGTCTTAGCCGAATTAATTGAGGTGTTGCAGCTGCCACACAACACAATGACAGACAGTGGAATTACTGTTGATGCATCATACCATCTTTGTTTTGTTTTCAATTTCCACATGAAAAGGAAAACTTGAAAGGGACCCTTCCATTGTCCCTTTTTTTTCCTTACTTCAATCCTTTTCCAACTAGCAAATAATTAAATTAAGGTTACATCATAAATCTGAAAATAGTGCAGTACTGTCTGAATTATTCAAACCAAACCACCCCCACCCCACCCTCACCCCCACCCAAACCCAAACCCAATTGGACTGCCTTTTCAAGAAAGAAAAAAAAACCCAGTTTTTACTTTTAATTTGTTAGTACACTCCTGAAATTTATGTACTGAAAAGTGTCAAATTACAGTGAAATTAAATGTTAATAAATCAATGTTGATCCTCTCATATCTTTCTGTTCCTATTAACTTTGACCTCTAGGCCTCTATATAATCCAATAATTTATATTTTGGATCCTTTTTTTGCAAGAAAAGGGATAAGTTATTAATGAAAATAAGTGATTTTTAAAGTGCCAGGTTATCATTTTGTACTGGATTATTATTTTATTTGAAAGTGTAAACTTTTAAAAAGAGTAATTTTATTCACGCTATATTTTTTATTTTTTATACTATATTTTAATTATATTTAAAGTTCTTAATTTTTATTTATTATAGTATTCATGTTCTGAACTTTTTTTTATTGCATTATTATTCTCAATCTTCAATTAATTAAAATATTTGTCTCTAATAATGGTTTCTGCCAAATAAGTCCATTAAAGTAGGTAAAATGATTTATTTGTCCATCATATTTTAAATAATAATTAAAAAATAGTATAATAAGATATATTGTTTTCATTTCAAAGCATGCAAATATAATATTTTGACAGAAATCATATTAAGGATGAGATGTGTTAATGAATGGAAGTTGAAGATAACAATTCGACGAAAAAAATATTATAAACATAAATGATATAATAAAAAAATATTAGGAATATAAATAATATAATAAACAAAGATTGAAGACTTTAAGTATAATTACAATATGGTGTGACAAATAAAAATTGTTTATTTACTTATATCTTGTTTAGTGCTAAGTTATATTTATTTATTTTCAGTATTTTAAGACAGTAAAATTATGATAAATGGGTAATAATGACATTTGAACTTATAATCTTTAGAGAGGCTATATTGACACTTAATTTTTTTTCTCTTTTATTTATTTAATTATTTATTTTTAATTAAGAATAATAGTATAATTATTTTTTTATACAAAAAGCTAATTTTTTTTTATTCTTATACCTAGTTGAATTAATAAATTTGTTATCTAGATAAACAATTTTATCCACAAATCAAACAGATCCTAAACATAAATTATTTTTATTTTTAAAAGATTTTGTAAATCAACAAACACTCATAAGTTAAATGAGAGGACTAAGTACTACTGAATAATATTTAAAAGGATAATGAACTAATATTTTACTTGTTATATTGTTTAGTTGTATTGAGAATTATATACTAAACATGCACTTCAATTTAATAAAATTGCACAAGAAAAAGTAGGGCTATAAGCAAAAACTGCCAAGCGAGAAAAATCAAATTGAAACCGCTTTTTTGAAACCGTCAGTTTGATGCTGTGTGGACTCGTTAACAAAACAATTTTGAACAAGTTTAGTTTTCAGAATTTTAAATGTGGTTTGATACCAAACCAAACCAAACCATTTAAGAACTATAAAACAAAAATAAAATAAAATTATTATTATTATTATTTTCCACAAATTGGTCTAAATTGGACAAGTACCATATTTCTAAATTATAATCTTAACATTCAAATAAAGTTATGACTATTAAAGTTTTAAACTAAATATAGACACTTTGTCATTAGTCACTTTCCAACAATAACCCTAATTTGATGAAATAAATTAATCAATCAGGTTGCTCGTTTAAATACCAATCCCTTATTTTCATGCCACAAACGTCGAAGTAAAACAACGCAAAATCTATCAGTTCTACTCTCTCATGGTAAGGATTGTAAAAATCGTGTTGAAGAACATCAAGTTGTATTGTAACTTTATATGTTGTTTAATAGTGTTGTATTGTATTGGCTTTTATTGCAGGGATTTTGTAACGCCGCATGTTCACTTAAATGATTATTATAGATTATGACGATATTTTGTCCTATTATTATATTTAACCTTTAATTAATAAATTATTATTTTTGTGACTAACCATTGTCTTGCAGTGGAATGTTCCGTGGACGCCCTAGACGATCGACGTGCCTATTGATTTAAATTACAAGACACTTATAAGTTTATTTAAACTTAAATTAAAGTATATAATATTTTTAATTATGAGGTGCCTATTTCAATATTGTATAGATTAATGAATCTAGACATGCCTCTTGAACATATTCATTTTCTTTTATATGAAGTAAAATATATTTAAGTTAATTACCATATAAATCATGAAGTTTGGGCCTAAAGAACCGTGAATGGCACCAATATAGTGAAGTTTTATTCCCATAAATTGTATAATTGATTTTTAAATGGGTATCTACTATTGAAAATAGGGAAATCTCCTATTTGTGCACTATTCTTCATAAAAGTTAAGGGTATTGCTGTGTCCATTTCTCTCCAAGCCAATAATCATTCTACTTCAAAATATTTTCATCATCTTAGCATCTTTTGGAATTTCAACCACTTTCTAGACACTTTGAAAAGGTATTAACAACTACTTATTTATTTTATTTTATTTTTTTTGTCAATTAATTTGGTGATTGAATTTATATGTTAATGATTCCATTATTTTGTCGTATAATTTAGTGAATAAATTATCAAACAAGTTCAGATATTCTCTTATAGCTTGAATAGTTTCTACATTTTAATATGATTTTAATAACATGTTTTTATTTTTCAAATTAATGGGTTCAAGTTAAAATAAGATGAAAATAAAATAAAATTAAAATTAGTTGTTTAAGGAATCATTTTTATATCCTAGTATAACCTATGTTGATTGCTTCTATTCTTTATATATATATATATATATATATATATATATATATATATATATATATATATATATATATATACATATACCCACAGATACATATATACCCTATGCATCCTTTTGTATATGAAAGAATAATGGTGGATTTTCTTTGTATATGAAAGAATAATGGTGGATTTTCTTCACTTGCACACCCGTGCATGCATATACCTGTGTTGTATGTATATAAATATATATTTATATATACCTATGTATCCATTTGAATCTTAAAAAGTAATTGTGGGTTTCTTCACTTGCATTACCCGTGTGCGCATATATTTGTATTGTATGTATATAATTATATGTTTATATATACCTATGTATCCATTTGAATCCTAAAAAGTAATGGTGGGTTTCTTCTCTTACATTACCCGTGTGCGCATATATTTGTATTGTATGTATTAATTTAATAGCATTTCAACCAAGCTGCTAGGGATATATAAGTTGCAGTAAGCATTACTTTTAAATTAAGGGATTCTTGGCATTTTGTTTTAGCACTTTGGTCCTAATGAATTAATAAACAAATTTATTTTAATAGGATACGGGTATATATATGTTGATTTCTTTCAAGAAACGTATATTGTTTGGATTTTTAAATAAATGGTAATGACCTAGGATTTTCGGCACGTTGACTTCGTGGGCAACTCGGGACATCTCCATTTGCTAATTAAAACGTGAATAAAGATCCAAGTAAGTAAAGTCTCCTAGTATTCACTTATAGAATGCTATGTTAATTATCTAAATGTGTTTTATTATTATCTGAGCATATTATTTTGTAATCGCTTTATATGTTATTAATATTCATGTGACATATTCTTGCATGTGTAATTAAGTTAAATGCATCCATAAGCATGCATGAAGTAAAGTTGTCAATGGTAATATTGTAAAGTGTATTTTATTCAAAAATTATATGTATCCCAAATTTTATAAATGAAATGGTGTTCGCCTATGCCATGAAAGGTGTGAGTGGGAAATGGGCGTGGGGACCAAGCGCACCCGACGAATGATAATGTTGAATGTTGAATGTTGAATGTTGAATGTTTAATGTTTAATGTTTAACCGCTTTACAGATTACTACTACTGTAGATGGAACGGGTTCCAAATAATAATGGCCAACTGCATACTGATTGGATAGACGATACACAAAAGTGAGCTCACAATATTAAAGTTTTTAAATGATAAGAAAAGATGGGATACATATTCTAGAAAACTACTTGAAACCAATGCATATCATAAGCATGCATCATGTGCATGAGGTTTACTTACTGGGCGTTAGCTCATCCCATATTCTCCACATTTCAGATGATGAGAACTAAATGATTCGAGACGACTGCTTGGGGCGAGACGGACTCAATACTGTTTAAATTAAAGTTTTATTTTTGTTATTATTTCAGAAATAAGATGCCTTAGGCCGATTAATGTTTTTGGAATACTATTCTTTTACTTATTTCAATTTAGTCAAACTATGAAATTTTCCGCAGTTATTGTGTTTAGTCAATAATGGATTTGGACATAAAATTTAATATGCAAATTATTGTTTTTAATTAATACTGTTGAAAGCCATTGACATTTAGTTTGTATTTTCAAATAAAATAAAATAGAATGAATATTTTATCCATTTTTCCGCATTTATATCTTGTTATTTAATGGTAATTAAATGATAACATTTCTAAATCTAGAGTTTCTAGACTTGGGGTGTTATAGTTTTGCCCAATTGGTACCAGCATTCCACTTAAGTTCCCCTTAATAGGAGGTCAAGGGTTCGAATCGTTGGGGACGTGAAAGAAATCCAGTTTGGGATGAAACTCCCAGTGGACAGTACGTAAGCTAACGGCGCACGGAATAGCCCCTGGACGAAAGGCCTGTAGGAGAAAGTCCATGGTCGTTACAGATTTAGCCTTAAAAAGTAGATTGAACATTTTGTTTTTATTATGATTTTGTTGGTATTTAGATTATTATATATACTTTGTTCATTGAAAATATTAAAGTAGAAATATATATTATAATCAATGAATTAATGACGTTAAAGCGAACAAAAAAATATACAACAAAATTTCGGTTTAAAACCAAACCAAACTGCTTGGTTTAGGTTTGAGTTTTTCTCAAACCGTGTTAAAATGTTTAATTTAGGTTTATATTTTTCTCAAACCGATTTAAATGGCTTAGTTGGAAAATATGTCAAAAACTACACAAATTAAACCATTTACACCTCTACGAGAAAGCAGGCATTGCAAAAATGCACAAAAACTATGCACAATCAAGAGGGTATTTATAAACTAGACAATTTTCATAAATACACTAGATAAATAAACTATTTCTCAAAATATTGTTCAAATCTTTTAATTCAAAACTATTGTGTTGTATTTGTAACATATCATATTACACTTTTTGTAACACGTGTTCCATACAGTGTTATATTGTGCCATCGGCACTAAATTGACGCTGATCATGATTGGCAACCACCTCTGCTAGCACTACGATCACCTCCACCATAATTACTTAGTCAAAACCCTATCTCACCATCACTGCCACCATGTCCACCACATCTATCATCTACGCCACCACCTTCGACTTTCAAATATAGTTCCATTAAGGAAAGAATACAAAGAAATGAAAGACGCGCCATTGCCATCAACCTTGCCACCGTCGCCACCTTTCTAGCCACAAAAAAACAAAAGAGTCACCAAACCCTAACCTTCCCCATTGTTGCAACCACTACCGTAAGTCATCATCTACCGTGAGTCATCATCACCGCTGAACCATTAACCCCAATCCATATACGAACCACCACCACCACCATCGCACTCATCATCTACCACCATCATCCATTGCCTCTATCGTCGAATTTCATCACTAACATACCTCCAGACACCGTTGCTGCTTTCAATCACCGACATCTATCCATTTAGAAGCTCTACAACCACGCACATCCACCTCCGTATCGGTGGAAAGGACTAGTGGCGATTGAGGATTGGGCATGGGTGGGTACGCGGGTGTTGTAAGGAAGACAATCCTTTTTGGGTGGGAAGTGGGAAGTGGGAAGTGGGAAGTGGGATTTGGGTCAAGGTAGGTGGTTGGAGCGTTGATGGTGGTAGTGGTTCTATGGTTTGAGAGTGGTGGCTGTCAGTGAACGTGGCAGAGGGTGAGGTAAGATGGTGTTGTGTGGTGTAGTGTGGGGTAGATAGGTTGGAAAGTTTAATTTTATTTTTAAACAATTTTGAATTTGATGGTCAGTAAATTGAGAATTTAACACAATATTTTATAATAAAAATTAATCAAAGGCTGTATTACTTTTTTAATTCATTCATTTCCAAAATTACCATTCACTCTCTTTTAGTTTAAAAATATTGTATTAAGTTAGAATCAGTAGAAAAATAATTAAAACCTAAAAGTCCATATCTCTCTCTCTCTCCCCCCCCCCTCTCTCTCTCTCTCCGTGATGTATAGGCGACATACCCACATATCTCCCAATCTTTTTCCATCGACATCAATGTATCACCACCCGACAATTTGACATTTATTAGTGCATAAAACAGTGCCAAAAAATTGCTTTTAGCAATTTTATGCAAAAATGACGAATGAAGAAAAGCAAGTTGGAATTTCTTATCACGGTGACTTGGGTTTTGCATGGTGGTGATGATCTCGATGAGAATGGAGAAAGAGTGGAGAGACAATGATGGTGGTGTCAATAGAGAGGATGGTGGTAGTAGTGGTGTGTTTCATCTTTTTGTATTCTTTCCTTAGTAGAATTGGATTTAAAATATGAAACTAGATCTCAAAGCAGTGGTGATGAAGAAGATGGTGGTGGTGGTAGATATGGTGGTAACGGTGGTGGGCCAAGTGATTTGGTGGAGGTGGTCTTGGTGTTGACGGTTGTTATATTGCATGCATTGATGGTTGGTACGACGGCGTAACACATTATGTTACAAGTATTATACTTTGTATAATGGCGTCGACAGTAGTGGTCATCATGGTGTAACACTGTATGTTAACAAGTTTTACTTCATGTAATAGTATCGACGATGGTGGTTTTGGCGGCGGCGGCATCGTAACACAGTTTGTTATAAGTGTTATAAACGTCGACAGTGATGGCGATGACGGTGACGGGGGCAAACAACATAAGACAACTTGTTACAATTGTAATGTCGTTGAAGGTGGCAGTGGTGGGTAACACATCTTGTTACGAATATTACACAAGTGTAACACGTAGTGTTACAAAAAGTATAACATTTTCATTACAAAAATTAAAAAATTTTATTATCTTTGATTAAAAAAAGATGAATAATATTTTAAAAAATAATTTTTTTAAGGTTATATATGAAACTTTCCCTAAATATAACTTTATCTTATAAAATAGTCTAAGGAGTCCCATGCTATAAGCCCAATTCATACAACTTAATAAAGTTGCAAAAGCATATAAATATTTCACTTATATTTTTCTTTAATTTTTTATAGCCTTGTTTTGTCTAATCCATTGGCGGAGTGTTAGCCCCTTGATTGCTGAAACGACTTTGGCATGGGTAGTTCTTTGCTCCCATGCCAAGTCTTTTGGCTGAAATGCGCTAAGGATGGTCTGTTTCATAGATATTCTGTGCAACAGCAAAGTGAGTAACAATGTGGGCATGAATTGGTTTGGTGGTGCATGGACAAAGGATAGCACCGGAGGGGCCCAACATGCAAGGCAGAGTTAGTAGAATTAGCTTTTGGCACAACGAAGTCTTAGCAGAATTGTGGCATAGAGACCCAAAACTTACAAGTTCTTCCAGCTAGCTGACTTAGTTCACGATGGTGGTTACTTATTTCGGTCACATGACAAGGAAATTGGCATGTGTCGGCAATTTTTGGCATGCCAGACAGTTTCATTGGGGTAAAACTTTGAATTATTAGACATAGTAGTTGGGGGATGTCAACTGCATGAATTTTGTATAAGTTTAGGGTCTGTTAGACACAAAGGCATAAATTGCATTGTTGGAATCCTTAAGCAATTTTGTAAGAGTTCTTTTATTGAGGAAATAAAAGTTAGGAGTGTTCCCCACATGTTTGTATTCATTTTTGTTTTACATTCATTCATAAAATGTTGATGTTTTTCGTTGCTTAGCAAAAACTAAGTGTTTCGGTAACTGGCAAGTGTACTAAGTGCCAACAGGTGCAAATTCAGGCAGAAAATTAAGTTTTAAATACGGACCCTGTTACAATTGGTATCAAATCAGGTTTGTGAAGAATGGCTAACCAAAACATGAGGAAATGGGTTGCAAGGCTGCAAGATTTTATCAATGGCCCTATGTCCGATGGCGCGGTAAGTTTGGCCACGCAGGCACATAATCAGCGTGTCTTGTATGTTGAATTATGTGCTCAGTTTGAAGCTTCTATGAAAGATATAAACGAGAAACAAGCATCTATGTTGCTTGATCTGATGGCATTGGCTGTTAGTTTGAAGGATTGCATGAATGACCTAGAATGTGATTTCTCGCTGGTTAAACGGGCCATGGCTGGTCTTGTTGTTGCAAGGGATTTGCTGTCTTCTAAAATTCGAGTTCCCGAACCAAAGATATTCAATGGTGCTTGAAATGCTAAGAAATTGGAAAACTTTCTATAGGATATGGAGTAGTACTTTAATGCTGCCTATATTCTAACAGAATGGATAGTAAATTATTGCTAACATGTACTTGACTGGAAACGTAAAGCTATGGTGGTGTACTCGATTACTGGTTGACGAATGTGTTGGCTGAACGCAAATTATAGCATGGAAAATGTTGATGAAGGAATTGAAGGATCAGTTCCTTCATTGCAACACATCTTGGATTGCAAGGAATCACTCAAAAGCGTGAAACAGACGGGTTACATGACGTGATTATGTAAAGGATTTTACTTTGTTATTCTTTGGATACTAAAAATATGTTTGACGAAGACAAGTTGTTCAATTTTATTTTGGGTTTGCATGCTTGGGCACATGCTGAGTTGAGACGGCAAGGTGTTAAAGACTTGGTGTCGGCTATAGCTGCAAGGGATTGCTTGTTTGATTTCAAGCTTGATTCTTCTTACGTAAAAGACAAAAAAAAAAAAAAAAAAAAAAAAACGCAGTGAGAAGAAAGTCTGGTGCAAAAGATGGAAAATGGGGTGAGAAGAAACGCAAAAAAGCAGTGATTATTCTAAATTTAAAGATGGTGATTTGTCCAAAAGGAAAAAAAAGCAATAATAAAGAGTTGTTTCATTTGCAATAGGTTGCACCATACTCGATAGTGTGTTAAACGTGAGAAGCTCACTTTGCATTGGTATTGGAGGATAAAATGATTCGCATGCTAAAGTATCCACACAAGTCAATCCTTTGCAACTCGTGAATGCTCTTATTGAAAAGAAGAAAAACCATCTACGTAGGCTAATGTATGTTCCATTCAGTATAAATGGCCATATTTGTGTAGGCTAATGTATGTTCCATTCAGTATAAATGGCCATATTTGTGATGGCCATGCTGGATATTAGTGCTATAAACAATTTTGTTAGTTTAAAGATGGTAGACAAGTTGGGTCTAAAGTTGACGCAAACTATTTCACGAATTAAGCCAGTAAATTCAGAGGCACGACCAATTAAAGGTATGGCTCAATGTGATGTTCATGTTAGTGAATGGGAAGGACAATCTAGATTGAAAGGACAATGTAGATTGATGGCACTTCCTATTGATGACTTTGAGCTAATCCTTGGGATTGAGTTCTTTTTGAAGGCGAAAGCTTTGGTGATGCCTCATTCGCACAAGATGTTTATTACTAAAAGGAAGTACTTCATTCTTGCAACCTTCATTGATTGAGATGCAACAAGTTAAACAACTGAGGAAGTGTTGAGAAAAGAGAAATCCCCTTACTTGCCAAAGATTGATTGAAGTCAAATCAGATACGTTTGTTGAAGTTCGGACTCTTTTGCCATCGTGTTGGATGAATTTTCGAGATGTGATGCGACTTGGACTATTGAAAGTGTTATCTTTATGTCGGGCGGTCGACCATAAGATTGAGCACGGAATGAAGCCTCCGCTCGATCTCCTTCTCGAATGGCCCCTTCGAATTGATGAGAACTTGAAGGCAACTCAACGAATCTTTGGATGCGGGTTATATTCACTTTCGAAGGATCCTTATGGTGTTATGATTTTGTTTCAAAACAAACAAGGCGGTTCAATGCGATGTATGTTGATTATTGTGCATTGAACAAGGTTACTATGAAGAATATGTAGTATCTAGTACCTCATGCCGCAGACTTATTCGAACAGGTTATTTCGATGGCTTTTATGTCTACAAAATTGGATTTGAGATCGGGTTATTGGCGATTCGAATTCTTTGCTAGTGATGAGCCAAAATTGCTTGTGTAACAAGGTACAGTTCTTTTGAATTTCTTGTTATGCCTTTCAGTCTCACAAACGCCCTTGCTACTTTCTATAATTTGATGAATGATGTTCTTTATGAGTTCTTGGATTGGTTTGTGATCGTTTACTTGGATGATATTGTGATCTATAGTCAGATACTTGATTATTATGTAGTGCATTTAGGAAAACTATTCTCACATCTTAGATAATACTAACTTTCTGTGAAGAAAGAGAAATGTGAGTTTTGTAGAGAAGATGTACAATTTTTAGGCAATTGGTTAAGTCATTACACAATTCAGATGGGTGAGAAGAAGGTGAAAGCAATTGTTAATTGGGCCATCCATTGCCTTACTGATTTGTTGAAGAAGAATCAACATTGGGAATGGACGGAAGCATGTCAATGTTCTTTTGAGATGTTAAAGCATGCTATCTCAACCGAACCTGTATTGGCACTGCCAAATTTTGAAAAATTGTTTGAGGTGCATACTGATGTTTTGGATCGAGCTATTGGCGGAGTATTGGTGCAAGATAGGCATCCAGTGGCTTTTGAAAGAAGAAAACTGAAAGATGCTGAGCAACGGTATTCAACCCATGAAAAAGAATTGATTGCAGTAGTGCATTGATTAGATACTTGGCGTCATTATTTGTTGGTTACTAAGCCCATGTTTTGTAGTGCTTAACTTATAATTTCTAAAGGTCAAATTGGTTAAACATACTTTTTATTCACACATTTTATAGGACCAACAACTTATAACCTACTTTTTATCCACACATTCACCCACAACTTATAATATAAGCACTTAAAAAATAATTTCAAAGACTACCAAACATGGGCTAAGTTATGTATGTTAAAGAACAATGTGGCAAACATTTATTTCAAAACATAGAAAAAGGTGTCATGTATAAACACGTTGGCGTAAATTTTTGGCGAATTTGATTTTACTTGGTTGCACAACCGGGCAAAAGTAACTGTGTTCCCGATTCCTTTAGCCGAAAGGAGGTAAAATCTTTGTTGCTTCTTTGAGTTTAGTTCAAACTAATCTTCTTTATAGAATTCGTGAATATGCTCCAAATGATGTCGCTTTATTGTAAATTGAAGAACAAAATCGGTGGCGATGTGGTTATGCGGTATTGGGTAAATGACAACCTCATTTATGCACGTGGTGGCTGGATTTACGTTCCTTCTATTGGGATACTAAGGCAAGAGTTGTTGTAGGAAACACATGATCTTCAATGGACGATGTCCTGGAATTAAAAGAATGTTGGCTTTGTTGGATAAGTCTTACTTCACGCCGAAAATGTCAGAAGATTTGGAAATGTACATCAAGATTTGCCTCTTTTGTCGCTGAAGACAAAACCGAAAGGAATACCCCATTCCTATCCTAGATGCACCATGTCAATCAATATTGATGAATTTTATTAGAATTTTTCCTAAGATTGGGGAAATGAAATTTGTGATGGTCATGTTGCATCAGTTTTCTAAGTATGCAATTTTCATTGCTGCGTCGCATGAATGCAAGGCGGAATGGATAGCTGAATTGACATTCAAGAATGTGATTAAGTAATTTGGACTACTGGAGGATATTATAAGAGATTCACATGTCGGTTCCGGACTTCATTGTTTAACATGATGTGGTCGGAGTTAAAGTTTCAACATCCAATCATCCTCAAACAGATGGCCAAATTGAGAGGGTGAACGTTCTGCCCGAGGAATTTGAGGCATTATGTTACAACAAGCCAGAAAATTGGGTTGAATTACTTGATACACATAGTTTTGTTACAATCTTCATTGGTCTTCGTCCACTAGAATGAGTTTGGCTGAGTTAGCAATGAGACATCAACCAAGAACGTCCCGTGAAGTTGTAAAACATGCTGGACAAAATTCTTGCCTTGCGGCTTACAGATTTGTTCAAGAAAGGCAGGTTCTACTTGAACAAGCCAAGGATAGCTTGGCTAAGGCATCTACGCAAATGAAAAAGTATGTTGACAAAGGCAATTAGTATTTCAAGTTGGAGATAAGGTGTTGCTAAAATTAACACTGTAAATGTGGAAGAAAATCTTGATCAGTACGGTGCATCAGGGATTGATTCCAAGATATGATGGATTGTTTAAAGTAATGAAACGTGTTGGAATGTTGCTTACAGATTAAATTTAATGGAAAGATTCAAGGTATATCCTACCTTTTATGTTAGCTATTTGAAACCTTTTCATGAAGATTAGTCTGTTGATCAGGTTCAGGCAAAGAGGGCACCTCTAGTAGTTCGAAAACGAGATTGCTAAGATTCTAGATCGTAGATTTCTTGAGATGAGTAAAAAGAATAGGCGAATTGAGCATTTGATTCAATGGAAAAGCAGTAGCGAGGCTGATGCCACATGAGAAAGATACGTGATTCTTTGGCAGTATGAAAAAAAGATTGAGCAGTATTTGCAGGCTAATTCGATGAGGGCGTCAGACTCATCTGGTTGAGGTGGTTTGTTAGCTCTTTGATGGCTAAAATAGCTTTGGAATGGACATTGTCTTGCTCCCATGCCAAGTCTTTGGTTGTAATGTGCTAAGGATGGTACATTTCATGGATATTCGGTGTAGGACAGTAAAGTGAAGAACAATATGGGTATGATTTGGTTTGTTGGTGCATGGACAAAGGCAGAGCCCGGCATGTAAGGCAGGATTAGTTGAATTAGCTTGTGGCACAATGAAGCCTTAGCATAATTGTGGCATGCAGACCAAATTCACTTAAGGCATCAAGTGGACGAGTTCTTCTAGCTAGCTGACTGTCACATGACGAGGCAATTGGCATGTGTCGATGGTTTTGGGCATGCCACAATTACTTGGCGTGATTGGGCAGTTTTCTTTGGGAGAAACTTTGAATTCTTGGACCTAGCAGCTGGGAATGTCAACTGCACGAATTTTGTATAAGTTCAGAGCTTTAAGATACAAAGGTACAAAGTAAATTGTTGTAATCCTTGGCCAATTTTGTGGGAGTTCTTTTATGCTCATAATCACTGTAATCTAATATATTAAAAATAATCTTTTCGTCTCCATTTCAGTTTTGATAACCATGATTTGAATTTTAATGCAATAATAAACAAAGTTAAAACTTTTCCATTCATTTTTTTTTTGTTGAAACCCATTTCTCATTCCTTTCATCTATGTAATGCAAAAAAAAAAAAAAAATTGAGATCATCTTTTCATCTTCATATTTAATTTTGGGTAATTAGCACAAAACGTCCTTACTTTTTGAAGTCATTGTGAAAATCGTCCCTACCTTTGCAATTCTAGCATTTTCACCATCACCTATACCATTTCTTGCATGCTAAAATGTCCTTTACGTCCAATGTCATCCATTTCTTGCCGTTATCTCATTTTCATAACACGATTCGTAACACCAATTAAATGTATTTTTGTCCACCTACATCCCTCTTGTTGAAGCCAAAGAACATAGGTACTTTCCCATAGAACCTCACGCAACCCCAACTTCATCTTCCTCGATTCAATTTCACTTATTTTTCCTACTCAAACTCACATATAATTCATTTGTATTTCATATTGATTTCTTCACTTTCACTAATTATCATCTCTGAAACCATATTCTTTTTCTCTTCAATTTTGTTTCAAAACCATTCACCTTTTTCTCCAATGGGTTTCTGTTATATTTCTTGGTAAACCTGCTTGAAAACCAAAAAAGAGTTCAAGAAAAAAGAACTCTTTTCTCAATAATTTTTTGCTTCTTTTGTGATGTTTATTAGGAAACCATAGTTTTTTTTTCTTGACAAAGAAAATAAATTATACTATATAACATGGGTAATAGTGGAAGTAGTGGTGTGAACAGCCGAAGGAGGAGATCGAGCAGATAGAGCCAACCGCTTCTTCCGTTGCCTATACAAGCTCCGCAACCAGAGATCACAGCGAACATGTATTTTTTTTCCGACGGCAACGCCTTTTCACTACCGCCTATTACCAGTACCCTGGTAGCTACCCATTGCCGTCTCTACCTGTGGCCTATGACCATCACCACACCACTGCCCAAGCTAATTGGATTAACGGGCGGTACGTATGTGGGCACAAGATGCAGCCTCCGGCACCTTACGTGGAGCACTAGAAGGTTGTAACCATTCAGAATGATGTTAATTTGAAAAAGAACACATTATGTATTGAGTCTGACGAAGTGAATCCAGGAAAGTACCTATGTTCTTTGGTATGAACAGTAGGATGTAGGTAGACAGAAATACCCTTAATTGGTGTTATGAATCGTGTTATGGAAATGAGATAACGGTAGAAAATGGATGACATTGGACGGAAAGGACGTTTTGCACAAGAAATGGTATAAGTGAAGATGAAAATGTCAAAATTTTAAAGGTATGGACGATTTGCACAATGACTTCAAAATGTATGGACGTTTTGTGCTAATTACCCTTTAATTTTAGATTAAATGTTTAAAAAATTAATTGTAAATTTAATAAATTGTTAAAAATTTAATATACAATAATAATGAACAATAAAAGAGTAATAAATAAAATATTAAAAATAATTATACATTAATGAATACTAAAGGTGAATATGGAATTTTTGTGAGGTTTAAAAGTAGTTTTTAAGAGATTTTCAAAAAATTGGTAAAATATGTGGTTGAAAAGTTGATAAACACGCTCATAATCACTATAATCTAATGTATTAAAAATAATCTTTTCATCTCCATTTCGCTTTTGACAACCATAATTTGAATTTTAATGCGGTAATAAACAAATTGACAACTTTTCCTATTCATTTTTTTTTGAAACCCATTTCTCATTTCTTTCTTCTACGTAATGCAAAAAAAAAAAAAAAAAAAAAAAAAAAAAACTGAAATCATCTTTTCACATTCATATTTAATTTAATAGATTAAATATTTAAAAATTTAATTGTACATTTAATAATTTGTTAAAAATTTAATGTACAATAATGATGAATAATAAAGAGTAATAAATAAAATATTAAAAATAATTATATATTAATGAATACTAAATGTGAATATGAAATTTTAAAAATTTGTAAGAGTAGAATAGTTCAAAATGTTAGCATGAAGTGAGAACAAACTTAACTACGATATTACAATTAGTTAAGCAAAAAATGTTTACTAAAGAGTAAGAATGCAATCTGAATAATAATGACTTACATAAAGTAAAAGTTGGCTAATGACACTTGATCAACGCTCTTGCACCAATGGAAGTGATACTTGCCTCCATGCACAGAAGTCGGGAAGTTTGGAAATAAATGAACATGTAAATCGTCCCTAAATATCTCCCTTAAGAAGAAGAAGAAAATTAGTTTCTATTTTATTTTTTTTTGAGGTAATTGCATAAATTAAATTTAGCTCATTGACAAAATACCATGTCGTGAGCTCCTTTTCACTGCACAAAAATAGAATAGGCAATCCTGAGTGAAGAACTTAGAAGTGTCAAGTTTCCTTATTTCCTATTAAAATAAAAATAGAATGATAATTTGTTAAACTTAAGAATTTCTTCTCATCGATAATACAAATAAATAGAATAAAAAAGATAATAACAAAAGCATGAAAGAGAAACATATGATCTGTTGGAAAAAAAAAACCAAAATATTACTATTAAACTTTGTTGGAGTCTTCCACTTAGCTATCACAAACTCAAAGCACAAATGCACCTACATATGCATCTCAATGATTAATTAGTTTCTAGCATCTCTACAGAGATTGTTTCTAATATACAAGTTTATTTTTCATTTTTCATATCATCTTTTATTTTATTACCCCCTCCCCTCTTTTACAAGGCGGGAGCGGAGTAGAATATGGCTAGGTCTAACTTCTAAGAACACCCAGCCTGATAGCAAAGTGCAAACCCAATCTATGAATATTAGATCCAGATTCCAAGAAGTCCAAATAACAAAAAATCCACTAAAGTTAGTCCAGATTACAATTGGGTAATCAAACCGAGTCTAAGTCTTCAAGCTCAAAATTCAAAATTCACTAAATTATCACAAAGTTAAGTACTTTGATATATCATCAATATCTTTCTCCATAATTTTTATTGTGTGAAAACAAACTCAAAACAATAAAACTTCTAATTTACCATTGTTCCCTTGGCATATTGTTCATTGGCAAGGTCTTCAAGAAACCACAATGCGCTCCCCGAGCTAGCACGTTGGCCTTCAAGTGCGAGAGCTCAAATATCAAGCTCTCATTGAGTGTGGATTCCACAAATACATCCCACAACAACATGACCATTCCATAAAGGCATAAACAAGACACTCAAAAGGTAAATCATCACTGAATTATCAAAAACATGAAAAATACTAAAAACCAATAATTTCTATAATCTTCATTAATTAATTGACATGATGATTAGGATGTCAAAGAGTACTCACGTCCTTGTAATGAATTTCAGCACAAGCACAAATTCATCAATAACCTTATTTTTCATAAAACAAATTATACCAACAAATTACAGAAAAAAAAGAAAGAAATTACCAACCAAGAAGTCGAGAGGGGAAGTAGTGGTGATAGCGCCACCAAGTAATGAGCATTGAATTTAAAATCTTCTAACATTTTGATAATTTTGTTGGCCAAATTTAGAAAAATTTGAACAAATTCTTTGAAAATTGGTGAGAATCTAGAGAGATTGAAAGAGAAAGTGGTCGAATACATATGCAATACATACTTACACCAAAACAACACTAAATCACTCAAAAAAAGTTAAAAAAATTGAAAAAATTTACAAATTTCTACATCTTAGAAACAACAACATAATACAATAAACCAAAAAAAATATTAAACTGCCAAAAAAAAAAGCCATTTTACCTGCTTTCAGTTCGAAACTTCAATAAAGAAATGAAAATTTTGAATTAAGATTCAATCTTGAGCTAGACCACTCTCTTATAACCCACTTTAGATTTCTTCACAAATTGAGCTTTTTCCATATGAGCACCCCGATTTTGGGTAGCCCGCCTAGAATTCCTTGCTTTTGATTAGCCCAACTAGAATTCCTCATATTTTGATCCCCTTTTTAATCTCTTGAAATGGATTTCGTCATAACTGCTCGTATTGTAGATGATGATATCAGGTGCAAAGAAGTGAATAAATGGACACATAGACAACTTAGAAATGAACCCGATTTCAGACAACGTCTTCAAATGGATGCCTTACAGATTCGAGAGAATGGAGACACACATTCTGCAGATGGACGAGTGAGAGAGAAGCCGAGGAGAGAGAACAGATGGAATGGATCAAAGAAAGAGAAAAAACCATACTAAAGCAGGATAAAACGGTGTTGTATTCGTATTTCTGGGACCAAAAATTATGAATAGTGACAACGTCCAAGACTCCTATATTATAGGTTAGATAAAAAGAAAAATTTATTCGAATGAGTCTCGATTTAAAAAGCATTCAAGCCTAACATGGTTTGTCCCAACCCTAAACGTTCTTGTGCCATAAGTTAAATATATGAATTTTTTTTTGGGTAAATAGCACAAAACGTCCCTACCTATTGAGGGTATTGTGGAAAACGTCCCTACTTTCAAAATTTTGGCATTTTCACCCTTACCTCATCTGGATTTCTGCGCAAAACATCATTCACCAAAAATCGACCATTAACATAGGGTAAATTAGTCCAATCACTTTTTCACATATATTACTTACTTTTAAATTTGGGGCTTTCCATGCAATTTTCAAAATTACATGGCGGGCCCCCCGCCCCAAATCTGAAAAGTCGAAACCCGGTGGAAACCATGGCCCTTTGTTGTTGTTCGACGATTTAAAGGCGGTGGTCACGGTGTCCATCATACCCAACCAACTCTATCTCCAAAATTCAACCCATCCATAACCAACCACCACATCCTTGCTAACCGCCCACATCAGAATCACACCGCCAACCCAACCCAATCCTCATAAAATCACGAGGGTTTTCTTTGCTAGAATTATTAGCGTAGTTGTATCAATATTTTCATATATTGCTTATCCATGGAGCATTCTAGCAAACACTTTGAAGACATAGTTTAATCAAACATAAAATCACAATCTTGGGTGTGTTGAGCAAAATTCTTAAATTCACACTTCAAAACATCAAGATATATATATATATATATATATATATATATATATATATATATATATATATATATATATTTTCAAAACCAGACACCAACTTAGGAGGGCAAAACACAACTGTGCAAATAAAATATGTTGTCCAGGTTGTCCCTTTGATTATCCTTGTCTCCACATGGTTTTCAACGAATAGCTAAGTCAAGAAACACATTCATTTTTGCAATTCACTCACTTGAATTCTCCTATAAAGAGTTTCTTGAAGCTGCACAAAATAAAAATAGATTTATGAGAATGTATTTTTCAACGTTTAATTTCAGTATGTTAGTATTTTAAGCATCAATTTCACGCACCCAATTTCGCTTCCAGATTTAGATATATGTTTATCTCGTGATTCGTAGTATGGATCTTTATTTTGGGTGAAAGGTTTTAATTTAATTTGGTTTCATTCTTTATTAGATCCGAAATTTGGGATTTGAGGATTCGCCATGCAATTTTGAAAATTGCATGGAAAGCCCCCAAATTTAAAAGAAGTAATATATATGTGAAAAAAGTGGTTGGACTAATTTACCCCTATGTTAATGGCCGATTTTTTGATGAAGGACGTTTTCTGCAGAAATCCAAGAGGTAATGGTGAAAATGCCAAAATTTTGAAGGTAGGGACGTTTTTTCCACAATACCCTCAATAGGTAGGGACGTTTTGTGCTATTTACCCATTTTTTTTTAAATATATGAAATTTTCCATTTTTCAAATATATTTGAAACCTCAAAAAGAAAAGTGAACCGGTCTAGCAAAGGGGAAGTGAACAGGCAGTCTGCGAATCTAAAACCACCGGTTCTTTATTCTTCCTCAACCGACCGGTCTGAAAAAAAAAGGATCAATGGCCGATTAACATCCCCATTACTTGCCACAGAAGAATTTCCATTAAAATCGCTTTTTTTTTTTTTTTTTTTTTTTCTCCTTTTCTATAAATTAAAATCTTTAAACAAAATTTGACATGCCGCGAACCCAAAACCCTAGCCCTAATTGGA